>OZ026531.1:30784399-31438913 GCA_964019695.1 Loripinus fragilis
TATAACTACTACAGAGATAAATTTATGATACTTTATTACTTCCCCATTGCTCAGAATACAGTAAATAAGACAGTCAGTGATTTTTTTCTTCAGAGATGTAAATGCTTGTTTATGTATGTGCACATATTTTACTATTTTTCTATTTACTGGTCTGATACCAGTCTAACAGCCACATGACATAGACACTCTCCACGCTTAAATCGATGTATTTCCAGATGTTGCAAAAAAGTATTGTCCAAAACTATAGAAGCTACAATTTTGAAAAAGTACCAAATGAAAGCAAATTGATTTACGCAATAAACATTTTTTATTGTAGCTTCTCCGTTTCTGTTGTTTTCGTTAGTAGTAATTCAAACGCGAACACAAATTAAAGTGACAGTTTTCGGTGACGTTAACGTTAGCGTCTACGGGAATAGTGATGTTTAAAATTTACATTCACTTTTAAATGCGTTCTACTTGAGAGCCAAAATTGTAATTATTTTAATCACTTATTGTACATTGCTGCTCTCTATTTTCTCTTCATCCCTATAAGTTTTATAAAATTTTACCCATTAAGTTTGTCATGGTATTTTTTACAAAATTCTAGAAAGGTCTTGTTTCAAGCGGCGACGTCGCAAAATGGCAAACAACTACATGTCCCGAGACTGTACATCATATTGCTAGGTATTAGTAATAGTCAACTCATTGGAAGCCATACGACGAAAAGGGTCTGTCTGAAACTCAAACGTGACGTGCTCGAATCTCAAATCAATTAATTTCTTTGTTGTTTTCATTCATTTGTGTCTACATGTTTGTTTGGGCCAACACTAACTCTTGGCGATATTTTGGTCATTATCGCATATACGCAAAAGCCTCGTGAAAATGTGGATGCTGACATACATGTATCAAGCGGTGATAGAGGTCTCAATTCTACAGCTATTTATCATCTACATTCATACTTTACTCTGACGAGCCTGTACCATTACACAGACTCTCCCGAGTCGCGAGTCCTAGTTGCCGGACAATGCGTTAAGTACCAAACGCTTACGTATTGGCTAATTTTAATATAAAACATGCAAAGGTTTGTGCAGCGAAGATATCCTTAAGACCTATAATCACCCTGTCTGTCCGTCCGTCTGTCCATCGAAGTCTACTGCAACGAGAATAGATTAATGTAGTTAATAAGCACGGACGAACCGATCGCATTAAAAATTTTACTACTGAAAATAATTGTGCTTACCTGGGTATACCCTGCTTTTCGTAATTCTACTCGGGAACATTTATTAATAAAACCTTTAAAACTTAACTATATATAAACCAAAACAAACTTTTCATCTGATCATTTTACAAATGGGCATGTGTGCTTAGAAATATTAACGCAAGGAAGATCGCCTCTCTTATCTGTGAAAATCTCATTGTTTGACGTGTTTAAACAACTTTCGACGTTACACAAATTAACACCAACATCTGACGCGACGTCTAAACTTATTGTGCATAGTATATATATGATGAACAGCTTTCAAACTTTATAAAATGAGACTCATCTTTACGAGCTACTTGGCCTATAACATACACTTCTCGTTAAACCTTAAAAGCGCCACCTATATTTTGCAGCAGACGACAATTTAAAATGTTAACGCTTTTTGAAAAATAACGAATAAGGCATGATATTTCATGAGAAACGTCTGCTGGCAGACGATTCTCATGAAATATCATACCTTCTTTTTTTCGAAAATTGGGAAAGATGTCTCAAAATTTGTCGTCTGCTGCAGTTGTGATTGTCGCTTTAAGGGTTAACTTTCTGGTACAGGTGTGAACGCTGTGGAATGCTACTATGAAGAAACTTTTGAAATTATACTGAATGACTTTAGAAACGCACCGCCTGCTTAAATGCTAATTTATTGTCTAAAGTTAAATATTTTCATTATTCGGAAAAGAGGGCAAGGTCAGGAATGATACAATCAAGCAACACACCTGACCCAGGACATCGTATGGGAAAGTGAAGCAATAAAACATAAAATACAAGAGAGCAAAGGGGTTAGCCCTTTCCCAACAGATGATCACAAAGCTGCAAGAAACAGACACGACAGTATGGCAAAGACAAACATAAATAAGAAAAAAAAAAGATCCACGAAAAAAGCGCCACTTTGGAACGGTCAGTAAGAAAAATACTTGAGAGCTTAAACTAGTTTCACGGTACCAGCCTCACACTTAATTCAGGCCTCGAGGTTATAAACCTTGAGTTCATTCTCAAACTCAAAATAAAGCGCAACGATCGGCAGCTTGCGGGCATGTACATGAGCTATCATGAAATGAGTAGGCCTATTATATCAGAAAAAGATATGAACGTTTACCTGAAGATTAAATCCAGTAAACATGAATGTCTTCAGACAAAAATATAGAGAATACTCATGTGAGCGACACCGGTCTGTAATTTAGCTGCCACGTATTTTTCACCCTTTTTAAAGTGCTTGTCGTTCGAATTGAATCCGGCGGCTGTCAGGCTCCGAGTGTAAAAATGGTAGGCCAACTTGCAGCCCCCTTGTTGACGCTCGCCTAAAAGAGGTTGTGCTGGGAAGATAGAGTAGGCTAAGGCAGGTGCTAAAGATACTGTTATGTCACAGAATAGCTCGTGAGCCTTATAAGTTGTCTGTTTCATTATACGCAGGGCTGGACCCAGAGGGGGTTATTACGGGGGGGCACTGGAAGTCGAAGGCTTGAACCGAGCGGCGCAAACCTCAAGCGGGGGAGAGAAGGAGAGGGGGTTGACCCCCCTCTCGTTAGATGGGGGTCTGGGGGAGCTCCCCCAGATTTTTTTTAAAAATCTATGTCTCTGAGAATGCATTTCAAGCCATTTTGAAGCCCATTTTTCCATATTCTATAACCTCAATTTTAAGCAGGTTAGACACTCAAACACCTTGTTCCTAACTATCAGTTTTGCATTTCATTGTCATGCTCTTGGTGCTTTGGTAAGGTTCTCGTGTGTGTGCATGGGGTGCACGGCAATTGCAGTGCAAGTCTGAGTTAGCCCAATGTTCAGAAAAACAGCAGAGCCCTGGTGAAGAGGAGGGTGGGGGCTTAAAATTTGAAAAAATAAACGCTGGAAAAACAATTAAGTCCACACCTAAAAAAAATGGGAAAAGGTTCACATCCCCTGTATTTTGTACTTTTTCATTCACCCCCAACCCAATAACATAGGCCCAGCCCAGCCCATCAGGGGGGGGGGGGGGGGGGTACTCTCATTTTTTCTTCATACGTAGGCTCAGGCCCAGCATCTACCATTTACAAAAAAAAAGATCCGGAATTTCAAGCACCCCGAAAATGTATTTGAAACCTTAACAACCCCCCAAAAATACCCACATTCTGTACCTTGACCTTAAGAAAGGAACCTAAAATGCATAGAAATGACCCCTAAATATAGTCCTATTTTGTGATGACCCCCAGAAAATCCACATAATTTTCATACCCCAAAAGATATTCATTTTTCTGAAAACCCCCAAAAATATTGAAATTCAAAAAATGTCCCGAGCCTACGTCTGTATGAAAATATCAGAGTACCCCCCCCCCCCCCCCACTGGACAGCACCGCAGCAGTCTAGGGACTGGGCCTCTCTTTTTAATCTCTCGATCCGAGTCTGATCTCGCGGAATGGGGGTGGGGGCACAGCTATTACTTATTATCTTTGCGACTAGACTACATGTGATTTGCAATGGAAGCAACGACGGAATGAAATGGGGGGGGGGGGGGGACACACTCCCCACAGCCTTGAGACTGGGGATAAGTGCCCCCCCCCCCTTCCTTTTTGAAGATTTGTTTTCACGCACTCAAAAAAACATTAAAATCAATTTATGTTTATCGACCACATGCTTCTTAAATTTGCATAGGCGTGAGATTGTCCTGTCAATTAAGACGCTGTCGCTGTCCGGCCTTCTGATTGGCCGGTAGCTAAATGAGATCACGCCTACTGCTGTCGGATAGGTGTTATCAACAACTCGGACATTTTTGACAGGCCCGAGGCATCGGATTAGCGGCGATCTTCTGATCTTTTCGCGGAAGCCAAATTCGGACTCCCGCCGTCCTCTTTGGGTCTTTTTATGGAGTTTGAGACGCGTCAACAGAAAAAAGTTTGGCGTAAATTAGAATCCCCAGCTCAAATTTTTTTAGGGCACTCACAGCCTCTTCGGGGGGGGGGGGGGGGGGGGGGGGCACGTGCCCCTCAGGCCCCCCCTTGGGTCCGGCACTGATACGCGGGCGCGCATGCTGGTCCGTGCCTTTGTTGTTCGCATAGGCCTACTGTACAACAAAACAGGATTTCTCCGGACGTGACACAAATGTTTAAAAATTAATCCAGCTGGTAAAGACATTGATAAAGAAGGCTTGCCCTGGCCCGGGTTTTCAATACTTCTTTATTTTTTACCTACCGTCTGGGTTTTCAACATTTTTGCCACGCCCGGAGAAAATCTGTTTTGTTGTATGCGGACAGCAAATGCACGGATCAGTCTGCGCATCCGCGTTGTCCAATCAGAACCATTGTAATTAAAAAACGATCAATTTGATTGCGGACAGATTGATCAGATATAATCTACTCTACGCATTCGATAGTGCATTTGTAGATATACTTTTAAATTAGGAGGAGTTAGTAATCATTATTATAAGGACGTAAAACTGGTAAAAGTTGATCAGAAAATAGAACCAGTTTTAAGAAAGCTAAGTAGGTAAGACACAAGGACATCTGACATTTAATCCTATCCATATTCATATCCTTCCGTGGCTGATCAGTCTGAACCGGTGGTCGCAAATTTCGGCAAAAGGAGTACCCCACCCACTTTATCTCTCTTTATTTAACAGTGTCGTGTTCGCAGTGATTTGTTCCTTGATATATCACTGGCTGGAAGTCAGTCATTTAAGTGGATAAATCACGAAATGGAAGCCCAGAGTGATTTATCCACTTATGACTGACCAACAGAACTGATATTTTAAGCAACAAATCACTCCAAGCACAAATTTATTTTGCTTCTAACAAATAAAAAGATTGAAAATAAGAAATGATTCCATCAGATTCTATAAAGATTCTGCCATTAGATTTTTCCTGTAAATCTGTTTTTTTTTTTACTGGAACGTGTATTTTTACATATGTTTTGAGCGTCCCATGGACTCCATTAGTTGTAAAAATGATTGATTTTACGCCATCTAATGCCAATATAACACAAGGCTGAATGTGATAGATGACGACATAAAAAATCAAATTGACAGCTGAATGACCTCATGCTAGTCTGTGCAGCGATTAGTCAGCCAATAAATCACTGAATTGAATCATTGGCTATAGCTAGAGCTGCAACGATTCACTGAAATTGTATCGTACCGCGATACTTAATTGTTCTGACGATACGTGTATCGTATCGTTTGGTCATTTCACGATATGCTAACGATTCAGCACTTAGTGTTATTATATAAGAAATGAATTTTAAAATATATGCTTTTGTACAAAAGGATTGTTACCATTTTCCCTTTTATTTTTTCTGCTTTAATAAGCAAACCCTTTTCCATGCTAAACTCTTGATATATCCAGTTTTGAAACAGTGTAGAACAAGATCAGCTGACTTCTGAGTATCCAGCAGAGCTCTCGGAAACGCAGAATTACGCATATTGGTACGCACGTTTTTTCCCTGGGACGCATGATTTTCGCTAGGGGGGAGTCCCGCGTACGCATGTGTTTTTAGTTGGCACGCGCTAAAAATCCAGTAGCTGCGAGATAAATACACACTGGGAGATCAAAAGCCCTTTGGTATTATATCGTGACACGCTGTCCTGTCTCTGTTGACCAATCGTATGACTCGGACTGCAGTGTAGCAATTCTGACAGGTGATTGACAGGATTACCGATGCGGGACAGTGTGATTATTATGAGATGATTATTAAAGTAAATAAGCAAAGATTATTAGGTAATTGTTTGAATATTTACAGTTAATTAAAGGGAGAAAAACTAATAGGGTATTGTAGTAAACAACATCGGACTACCGACTTCCGAAATCGACTGATTAGGGATGAAAGAGAAAACCTATTTAATTGCACTCGTTTACGATTTGAGCAACATAAACATGGAGAAAAAAATAATTATTTTACGGATTTGCATTTCTTCGTTCGTTCATTGCTACGGCAAACAAAACAGTGTGAGAATTGTTGGAAAAAAACGGTACAGTGGTAAGCCGTATACGTTAACGTCCGACTGACAAAAGTTCTAAATGAAGCTACACTACAAGCCGTGCGATGAAATTTTTCATCGTCTTGATTAATAAACTTTCAGCAAGTAAAATCCTTTATTCTAAATCATGGAAGCCATGTTAAATGGCTAGTAATGTCAGTCTATTCATTGCAATCGCCGTAGACACTAGCGAGATGCGTTTTCTAGAAGAAAAAACACTTCCATCTGCATAAGATTATGGAAGTGTCTATTGACAGCCGGCTGCCAATAGCGTTTTAGGTCTAGTGCCAGCCGGCTGGCAATAGACTTTTTGGTCTAGTGCCAGCCGGCTGGCACTAGACCTAAAACGATATTGACAGCCAGCTAGAATTTATCCTACTTTATCATTTTAGTATGATTTATTAAAATTTAATTAACTTTTATATGTGTGCATTTTCAACAGCAAAAGAAATATATGGAAAAATGCATAGCTAAAAACAGCCATTTTTTTTATTTCACTGCATGTATATTAAAATAAATTTATATTGCAATTTTTTTTTTTTTTTTGGTGGGGGGGGGGGGCTAGACTATTGATATTTGGTATTTAGCATCACCTAGTGGACCTCTACCAAGTATGATCAAATTATAGCCCTAGGGCTAAAAATGGCCCTGTCCTGGGGTCACATGTTTTACATAGGCTTATATAGGGAAAATGTGAAAAAATCTTGTCTGAAACCACAGGGCCTAAAGCCTTGATATTTGGTATGTAGCATCACCTAGTGGACTTCTACCAAGTTTGTTCAAATTATACCCTTAGGGCCAGAAATGGCCCCGCCCCGGGGTCAAATGTTTTACATAGGCTTATATTGGGAAAACATGAAAAAATCCTCTAGTCTGAAACCACAAGGCCTAGAGCCTTGATATTTGGTATGTAGCATCACCTAGTGAACCTGTTCCATGTTTGTTAGAATTATAGCCCTGGGACCAAAAATGGCCCAGCCCTGGGGGTCAATTGTTTTACATAGGCTTATACATATTTATAGAGAAAACGTGAAAAAATCCTCTTGTCTAAAACCAGAAGGCCTAGACTATCAATATTTGGTATGTAGCATCACCTAATGGACATGTTTTACATAGGCTTATATAGGGAAAATGTGAAAAAATCTTGTCTGAAACCACAGGGCCTAAAGCCTTGATATTTGGTATGTAGCATCACCTAGTGGACTTCTACCAAGTTTGTTCAAATTATATCCCTAGGGTCAAAAATGGCCTCGCCCTAGGGGTCACATGTTCTACATTGGCTTATATAGGGAAAACATGAAAAAATCCTCTAGTCTGAAACCACAAGGCCTAGAGCCTTGATATTTGGTATGTGGCATCCCCTAGTGGACCTCTACCAAGTGTATTCAAATTATAGACCTTGGGCAAAAAATGTCCCTGCCCTGGGGGTCAAATGTTTTACATATTCTTATATATGGAAAACAATAAACAATCGTCTTGTCTGAAACCAGAAAGCCTAGACTATTGATATTTGGTATTTAGCATCACCTAGTGGACCTCTACCAAGTTTGTTCAAATTAAAGAACTCGGGCCAGAAATGGCCCCACCCAGGGAATCACATTTACATAGGCTTATATAGGGAAAATATGAAAAAATCTTCTTGTCTGAAACCACAGGGCCAAGAGCCTTGATTTTTGTTATTTTGCATTGATCACCAAGTGTACCTCTCCCAAGTTTATTCAAATAATTACCCTGGGGTCAAAAATGGTCCTGCCCCGGGGTCACATGTTTTATATAGGATAAAATAGGGAAGGAAAGACATCACCTAGTTGACTTCTTCCAAGTATGATAAAATTTAGACCCTGGGGCACAAAATCGGCCTGCTTGGGGTTGACATGTTTGGCAGAGGCCATGATGATCTGAGGAAAGCATGAAAAAAAACTTCTTGTTTGAAACCACAAGGGCTAGAGCCTTAATATTTGGTATGTAGAAAATTTTTGTGTGATGGGGGAGAGGGTAGGGTCTTGTTATGCACAAGACCAGCTTGATTGCCCTCCACAAAATGGTTTAAAATCATTATCTTTCCACTGAACATGATTGGTGCACATAGTATAGGTGAGCGATTCAGGGCCACTATGGCCCTCTTGTTTCTATACCATCCAGGTGTCAAACAGTTTGGATCCAGATGAAGCCCAACATTTTGACTGGCCTGATCTGGGTCCAAACTGTTTGCAAAGGTTATTAGCAGACAACAAAAGTCGACCCTAGGGGGTAAAGAGTTAAATACAATACTACTTGTTGATACTACTTTCTAGCTAAAACCTTGGCTGAATATTACTATGTTCCACACTTCTCCCCGTATTTTCTAGTTAACCCTTTTCAATCTGGATACAGGTTCAAATAGTAAAGACTCGCATGAAATACAGCATAAGGTGGAATTTCATCAGGGTTAGCACTGTTTGCTAAAATAAAAACAATCTTAAAGAACTGAAATTTGTCATTTTACAGAATTTTTACTGACAATCCCACTTAGTATTAAGATATAAACAGGACATTTTCATATAAATGCATAAATATGTATGGGGTAATACATGTTAAGAATGAAAATGGTTAACCTGCAGCACTCTAGTTTCAAAATCAATTCTAGTTGAAAACGATTTGGATCCTAATCAGACAGCTTCAACGGAATCCAGCTGCTCTGGATCCACAGTGTTACAAAAAAAATCCAGTCGGTTAAGCATGACAAGGTTAAAGCTGCATAGTCTGTAACTTTTGATCTTTTCATTTTAGAAATAATGCTTTTTTTTTCAAGAACACAGTAAAAATACTAAAGTTCAGGTATACATTTTACCTTTTTCGTAATAATTAACAAATTATTAGTGCCAAAACAACAGCATTTATGTTAAAAATTAACTGTCTAGAATTATTGGAGGGACGCAAATAATTACAAACGAGAGAAAAAACACCTGTTTTTATAAGATAATTCACTTTTCCATGCAGTTTTCAGCTGTAGAAATTAGATTTATTGTGAAAACATAACTTAATTCTACTTTTACAAATGATTTAAAAAGAAAATATTTTTTTTTTCGAAAATTGCTCATAGTTACAGACTATGCAGCTTTAAAGTCCTACAAGAGTATTGTTTGTCCCCAAAATAACTCAAAGGAGTATTAATCATCTAGCTGATCCAGAATACTCAGTTATCACTAAGCCAGCTGATAGTCCTGATCAGATTTCTCCTCTAGGAGCAGACTGTTCTTGGATTATTTCATTTGCACATGTAACTTAGATTTCCATAATGTACAAATGTATATATGTTACAGACGTTTGAAATAATTTGGACATTATTTACCAAAATCTTGCTGAATACTACTATGTAGAACAGATTCTCTCCATTTTCCTTTTCATTCTGTATACAGGTTCAAACAGTGAAGACACAGATGAAATGCAGCAAAGGTGGCATTTTATCAGGATCTGCACTGCCATCTGCAAGGACTGAAAAACATAATTTTATATATTTAACATACCCCTTACAATTATTCAATACATAATTATTCAGAATGAAAAGAGTTAACCGGACAGGTATAGCTTGCATGTTATTTCAATTCTATTCGAGAAAAATGTGGATCCTGATCAGACGGCTTCATCAGAAACCAGTCGCTCTTTTGTGATAACTTTTGCGAACAGTTCGGACCCAGATCAGGATTGACAAAAGTCAGCCCTAATCTGTATCCAAACTGTTTGACACTCTGATATCATTCTTGTAAGAATTGTTCGAAAACATAAATTTTGGGGGGAAAAAATCAGCAGACAGCTCAAGAGCATGGAAAATTACCTAACATGCAGGGAGTTCTTGATAGCATTTTAACCCAAACTATCCCCCCCTAAAAATAATTGCAATATGAATTTATTTTATAATACATGCATTGAAATAAAAAAAAAAATGGCTGTTTTTTAGCTATGCATTTTTTCCATATATTTCTTTTGCTGTTGAAAATGTATTATTTTACTTGCAAACATATAAAAGTTAATTGAATTTTGATATAAATCATACTAAAATGATAAAGTAGGATAAATTCTAGCTGGCTGTCAATAGCGTTTTAGGTCGAGTGCCAGCCGGCTGGCACTAAACCAAAAAGTCTATTGCCAGCCGGCTGGCAGTAGACCTAAAACGCTATTGACAGCCAGTTGTCAATAGACCTCGCCTAAGATTATACCAGACAGAGGACTGCTGTCTGTCTTTCTGTCTGTCTGTCTGTCTGCCTGCCTGCCTGCCTGCCTGCCTGCCTGCCTGCCTGTTTGTCTGTCTGTCTTGTTAATGAATAAAACAAGTACCAACAGTTAATCTTTTATTTTGATAAGGCCAAACAAAAAAAAAAGGTGTGTTCAGATTACATGAAAAATATAGTACCAAAGTATTTTGTTTTTGTTAAGTAGGAACAATAAATTAATGTTTAAAGGGTTAAAATCAGTCGATCTAAAAATTATTCAAATGTATCACTTCCGGCTAAAATGGAAAAGATATACGGTATGCACAAATTGGTGGGACTCCAACTTTTTTAGAGTAGGACTCCCACTTTTTCCAGTGGGACTCCTACTTTTTGCCAGATGGGAGTCCTGAACTCCTGTTTTCAAAATCCTAGTGAGAGCTCTGATCCAGCTAATCTTAATATACACAGTTTCTGGCTCTGCTTGTAAATACATGCTAATAATTGGAATTTGGAATATTTAAAATGAATTTGATAAAAACTGAGGGGAAATGTAGTACATAAAAACGTGACAAGGGTTAATTTTGAGTATTTACGTCTCGTAATTTCATAGATCTATGGTTTTTCTAAGGTTCTCAAGTTGTCAAAAATGTATCGCGATACATATGGTATTGTGAGGCAAATATTGTGATACGTATCGTATCGTGAGGTAGCTGTATCGTTGCAGCCCTAGCTATAGCTAGGCAAACTGTATTAGAATATGTCAAGTAAAAAGGCAGCCAAATAAACAGGCTGAATAAAGTTACCTTCCAAATTTGTAGCAGAATTACCATTAGCTTAAATATAATACAGTCTGATCAGAGTCTTCACTGTGGTCAGTGGGTAACTATATATATGGCTCCAAGTTTTCTTCAGGTCAAATGAAAAAATAAGTGTGTTTCGGGTAACGGGTCTGAAAAATTTAGATAGAGTAGGCGCACATTTTTTTTAATTATTTTTTTTCTGGAAAAAATATTATTTGATGCATTTTGAAAGGCTTTTTGCCTTTCAAAATGCATAAAATAATATTTTTCCCAGACAACCTGAAAAAAAAATCTAGGTTTCACCAGTAAATTCAGTTCGGGTCCGGTTACCCTAAACACTGGTATTTTTTTTAATTTGGCCTCATTCAGACAGTGAAGACTCTGAGCCTGATCAGACTGGGCTGGTGCCAAGGCTGATCTGAGTATTCTCATGATGCACACTGCACAGCCACAATACATGGGTAAAAGTTTTCAGGATTAATCCTGAAATCAGGATTTTGAGGCTGACTTTCCATAGAAAGTCAGCCTCAAAATGCTGAATTAGGGAGATTATAATAGCTTCTTTTTCAGATTATCTAAACACAGTTAACCATTTAAACATAGATTTATTCATTTTTGTGGGCATACTGCAAGTTTAAAAATTTCAATTTCTAAATTAAGTTCAGGATTTTGGAAATTTTAAGCTTTCACCCATGAAAATATTGGTTTTATTATGTCACAGTCACAGCATACATGATCTTGTCTTGTCCTCTAGATGAACACTGCACAGACCTTACTGTGGAACTTGAGCCAGAATTAGAAGCCAATCCCAAATACAACCTATGATGTTCTCCACAGACAAGACAAGTTCTCCTTCTGGGTCAAGCGAGAGAGTTGATATTGGTGATGAGGCGGAGAGATGGAGCAATTTTAAAAGGGAAATCGGAGCAGAGAGTAATGAAACTGCAGCAAAGCTTCTACTAGACAGGTATATAAGGGCTACCACATGATAAACATGTATTTTTTTACTTATCACATTGTCTTGCAACTAAAGCTTAGGCAAGCCTGTACTATGTGCAGACTCACCAGAACCTTTGCTGCTGGTGGACAAAATTTAATGTATTGATGTAGATGAAGACTCAGGCCAAAATTAAGACCTGTAGCTCAGGCCGGCTTGATAAATTGGCAATTAAAGGGGGATTTTGGCTTCTTAATGTGATAAGTACCAAAATTATAGAAGTTGACTCATAGGTCCAGATTAGGAAACCTTTTGTGCATATACACGTAATCGGCTAAAACACGTTATTGGTGCTGATTTAACTTTTTTCATGTTATATGTATGGTACAGAAAAACAATGCCATAAAGCAACACTTTATAAGAGATCTCCAGAAAGGAATTGTCAGATCTTGATTACCTGAAAATTTCAAGCTGCTAACATTGCCCGTTTTGGAGATATGGTCTATAATGTGCTCCCAAAATGGCCATTTATGAGCGTTATGCTGTCTCATTTTGAAAATCATATCATTTAAAGTCCAAATAATTCATATTGTCTCTTTAAATATTGATGCAGAACTGTTTGCATCTTATAAAGACACTTATCTACTACATTTTGCAATTTGATTAAAAGAAATTGGCCAAAAATTATAGATTTTCTCCTCAAATTCCTAAAGACAGTGTTTTTGATAAAAACTGCAAGAACAACTCTAATACTCTGTGCCATACCCATGATTATACAAGACATCTGTTTATTTAAGTAAAATGCATTTCCATCATTTCATCATTCAAAGATTGTTGTTTTCAAAATATACAGTTTGCATTCCAGACTAGACCAATGCTTCGCACCATAGAACATTTCTATCAGGAACAAAAAAGTAAATTTTTGTAGTGCTGTAACCGTGACAATTCATGAAGCAAAATCTTGAAGATATTTAATCTCAGAATGACTTCCTTTTAATATTTTATGTCCTTTAACATAAATATCAAATAGACAAAGTTTCATTGTCATGACAATTGGACTTTATGAGAAATTAGCATCAGAAAAAGTTACAGACACTACATGGAACATTGGACAAGATTTAAGTGCATTCTTACAAAGAATATTTTTTTGATAGTTGACCTTTTGCACTACTGTAACTACTTTGATGTCTTTAAGTATGGTTTACTGAATTCAGAAAATGATTTTAAGCATTGAGATATACTTCTGGTAAAAGTGAAAAGATGCAATCTGATATAGGGCAAGGAGCTCTAGCGATAAGGCGTATATTTTCCCTAGTTGACATAATTACAAAACCAAAATTTTCAAATTGCCCTAATGTTTTTGAAATTGGACTGTTTCGGTAGTAAACTATGCATAGAAAGCATCAAAATATGTTTCAAAGCGATTAATCATTTACAAAGCCGTAAAAACTTGGGCCTTCTACTCCCACCCCTCATTTTACGTCTTTAGACCGGGTGCCGTTTAGACGAGAGTTTTAGTAAATTCTTTGCAGGTTTTAAAAAAGTAAAAGCGCTAAAATATTAAGAATATAAGTGCCCTTCATTTCCAAAACTTTGCGGTATTCCTTCTGCGCATGCATACGAAATATACTTAAAATTGTGACGTTTGTCATTGAAAAGATGAAACTGGCGTCTTTCAGTTTGTTTTTAGATGCTTTCCCCCCCTAGACCCAAGATGCCCTTTGGACAATTAAATGTCGCTATACAAATATATAACATATGTAAAGGGCGTCTTGGGTCTAGGGGGGCAAAGGGGTTGTATAATCGAAAGAAGACATCAAATATCTTACAAAATAAACCACTTTGCAAGATGGTCGTTTTTATTGTACATCAACTGTATAAATAGTTTTACTGTACATAGCGTGGTTCCTAGTTTAAAGGTCTAGTTCCCATATATGTTACTGATTAACAAGCACAGTTGATGATCGAAATAAATTCTCATTCAATAAGAAGTCGAGTTATTACATGCATGAAGGAAACCCCGTTTTAAATATACAAATTCGGGGGCAAAGGTACATCGACGGCTCGTCTATATATATTTGTTGAATGTACCTAGTTTCTCCAGTCGTTATTTCAACAAAATAAAACGAACGTCTCGTTTAGGGAGATTGCTCCCTTATCGCTAGAAATTCTTTATGCCAGATTCAGCCAATAGTTGTCGTAAAGATATGCTTATATTTTGCATCTTTTAGCGTTTATCTTCTTTGTTTGCCCTCTCATAATGCTAACCAGTTTCTCCCATTGTTGTTTCAGAGAAAAACAACTGCAGATATTTATATTTTTGCTCTTTTCTTGCACGTTATATTCTAAGTGTAGTGTCTATAACCCATTAACAGGAAGAAGTAAAAGTATAAATTTTTTTTATATGAACTAATATTTTCAACATAAAGACTAGTTTTGGTTAAGATGTGTAATAAACAATGTAAAAAATGATAATATAATATCGTATCAAGTTCTTCATTTTTTACCAAGTGAGACACTAATCAGCACCAATACTGTGTTTTAGCCGAAATTTGTATAGTTGTAATTGTTTTCTTACCCATCAATTAAAACATGTGTTTTGGGTGCTCAAAAGAACCGTCTTATTAAGACAGTGCTTTCGAGTACCGGCAAGACCACAACCTATGTTTAGGTTGAGATATAGGAAAAGTTTCTAATTATGCACTCTTATCTGGAGGCCTGTGACACATATTCCTTATTTGTCATCTCAGCCCCTCTCTGACTTGGGTCAAAACACATAAAGTCGATCTTAACAATCAGATCTACGTCAAATAAAAAAAAATAAGTGTGTTTCAGAAGTCTGAGGTCTGTACACATATTTTTTTTTTTTTTTTTTTTTTTTTTTTACAGAAATGCCTTTTAAAATGCATAAAATTATATTTTTTCCAGAAAAACTTAAAAAAATCCTAGGTTTCACCAGTAAACTAAGGTATGGTCAGGTTAAACACAGGATTTTTTTTATTTGGCCTTATAACACTGTATATCTGCCAGTATACTTTTCTTTTCAAAGCTAGTTTAACCCCAGCTCTTTTCCCATAAAATGAAGGACACTGCATTCTGCGTCATTTTCATTTAGATGTTTATTTGTGCATCTTATATAATGGCACTACCCTAGCTCTAACCAATCTTTGAGAACCCTCAAACAAAGGACAAGTTATTACTGTCTTTTTTTGATGTTTTTAAGCTCGGAGTATGGCAGGTCAAGGCCAGATTGTTTTTGGTCTGTGATTGTGTAACAAGCATGCAGCAAACTTTGGTGTTCCGAGGCCATTACCTCAGAACAACTTGACCCTTATCTTTGAACTACTTTAGAAAAAAATATACCGATAGGTTAACAATTTTTCTAGGCCTGATTTGGCACCAAATATTGGCCCCATCCCACTTCAAAAATGAGCATAACTACCCAAAATGGTGTATATCATTCCCAATTTCTTAGTTTTACATTTAAGAGAAAATTTCATGCAAATTCATACAAAAAAAACTTAAGTTACAGATGCATGAAAATTTGCATAAAAATGTGAATGAAAGCGTGTTTTTATTCACATTTTATGCAAATTTTCACAAGTTTTTATGATGGGCAACTAAAGCAACAAGTAATTTACAGCTTTACACTTCTAATTTCTAATATAGTAGCCATTTAAAATTGCGGTCCAGATCTTCTAGAATGCAGTTTTCCTCATTTTGATGGTCTAAATGGTTTTCCTCCTTATTCGGCAGGCCCCTGGCTCAAGAAAATCCCTGGTGTGTCTATCCTGTGAACTGCATATATACTCATGTTAAAAAAAGAAGACCACCCCAATTCATCTGCTTTGTTTAAAACAAGTATAGGCATGAACATATTATGATTACAAATTTATTGTAGGTCAATAACTTGTATGGTGACTGCTATCTTTACTAATGCATTATGTGAGTCTATTGGGCAAGCTGAGAAGAAGCCTGCGTATATCACCCTGTGAAATGCCATGCTATTGTTCAACCAGCCGGCTTTCCAGTTAGAGTAATGTGGCAGCTGGGAAGGGATACAAGTCACATATCCCCAGCCTAGAATATCCCAGAGGTGTTTGAGGATAGAGCAGGGGATCTGGATGGCCAGTCTAGAGTGTTGATATGACTGGCTTGCAAACAGTTCCTTGCCATATTGCAGGTATGTGGTGGGGCATTGTCTTGCTGCCTTTCCAACAATCTGATAGATCAGCATGACATGCCGGTGAAGGACTTCATCAACATAGCATTGGCATGTAAGTCTGCCCCGAAATACATGTATGCCAAATAAATGGACCATTACATTACCATAATATACAACTGTACGTGTAGCCTTCTTTTTTTAGCATGAGTACATTTTGTAAAGCACATTTTCATTCTTTCTTTGCATGCTGGGTAGTTTTTACTGCGTTTTTGCCATGTGCTGACTTGTCTTCACAATTCACATTTTCAAAAAATTGTTTCAAGAACACTGTCAGAGTGTCAAACAGTTTGGATCCAGATCAGGCCCGACATTTTGTGTTGCAAAGGTTATCAGCAGATGACAAAAGTTGCTACTAGCATGAAAAGAGTTAAACTAGTTTATATATTGCTATACTAACGAAGTAATGCAGGGGTTTCCCTCAACCTTTTGGAAATGGGGTCAACTGACCCCTCTTTAGAAAAAAGACTAAAAACCTTTCATTTAAAGGGTCATTTGGGAAAGATGGGAGTCACTTACTATATAAATAGGGGGTCAGGGAAAGCGCTGGTAATGGACTATAGAATTTATATTACTTAGATATTTGAATGATTTTTCTTAGGTATTATTCTGAACAGAGCAGACAGCAGTCTGCTACAAGTGACCATCTACCAGCTCATATCCAGCCAGGAATTTCATATTCTGATGTGTGAGTATGTTTTGATATTTTCTAACCAAGAAAAAAAAAGTTGCATTAATTTTGGCAGAAGATCTTAGTATTATGAGTATATTTTAATAAAATGTAATTTGGGCTGTCTTAAGTGAGTATACATGTAGTTCTGTTATCATTTGGAGTCACTTTTTAAACCTGCATACATCACACCAGATAGGCAGCAATCAAAAACTCTCTTAACAATCAACAAACGCTGATCAGAAATCGCTAGAAACAATGTTTTCCATTGCCATTTGTTGCTCGACTGGTTACAAATGGTAATTAGAAACTCTTCTCTAGTGTTTTTTGATCTACATTTGTCGATAGTATAAACATTTTTGATTGCCGCCTATTCAGTGTGTTCATTGTCATGTCCTAATTATGGTATAGTTACTGTCATTCATCTAATTTGAGAGCAGCTTAGTATTTCTGTCCCTGAAGATTGTTTTTACCTAAGCAAATAGTGCAGACCCTGATGAAATGCCGCCTTATGCTGCATTTCATCTGGGTTTTCACTATTTGCCAAAGTACCTGTTTATCAGAATCCAGAAAGGGTTAACTTTTTGCCTGCTAGCAGCGACTTTTGTCGTCTGCAGATAACTTTTGCAAACAGTTTAGACCAAGATCAGGCCTGACAAAACATCAGGCCATGATCAGGATCAAATCTGTTTGTCGCTCAGATGGTATTCTTGAAAGAATTTTTAGAAAAAGTTGATTTTGAAAAAATCAGCAGACGGTCAAAAAGATTAAGAAAAAATTCCCAGCATGCAAAGAGTTAAACATGGCCTCATTCTTCAGAAAGAGGACTAAGGCAGGATAGCTCTATATGCAGGACTGTAGTTAAGAATGCATAACAGAAAATTCATTTTCTTATTTCTCAACCAAAACATATGTTGTGGGTACTCAAAAGAACCGTCTCAATGAGACGGTTCTTTTGAGCACCTAAAACACATGTTAAAACTGATTGGTAAGAAAATATTTACAATTTTGTGCTCAAAAATTTTGTTTATCTAAACCTGTGTCTATGTACGTATACATATGTCTTTTGCAGGCAGAGTATGCAGGTTAAAACAGAGGGAAGTGTGGAGGCAGGTGCTGGTATTTCTCATGTGGTCAAATTGGGTGAAAATATACTGTCAGCGGTAAGTGCATCTCAGATGCAGGTACATGTATAGGTCATGGCTCATGGGATTTTGGTACTGATACAGGGATCAAAGGGGTATGTGCATTAAGGGGCAAATTTGGCCCCCTCTGGAGCCAAAAACTGAAAGTTGCTTTACACCAATTTCACTTAATTGGTTTATTAGAAGAATGGTCCAAGTGTAAAATTCTGGCATTTATTTTACTTTTTCCGTTGCTATGGTAACAAAAATGGCCAACAAAATAGGCTTAAAATAAATTGTCATTTTTGGCCAAATTTAAGGCTTTTCAGACAGATTTTTTAAGAATTAGATATCAGCACATGTGAATACCAAAAAAACCTTTTAATATATTGTGTGCCGTGATAATTCTTACCCTCTGTTAAAATATCTTTTTGGTATTTGCTTGTGCTCTATGTTAACTTCTCTGTCAAATGTCTTTAATGTGCTCCAAAATGGTCACTTTCCTATTTTCAGCCTATTTTGGTGGCCATTTTTGTTACCATGACAATGGTAAACATTGATTCAATCCCAGACTTTTACACTTGGGCTATTGTTCTAATAAACTAATAAGAAGAAACTTGTGAAAAGCAATTTTAATTTTTTGGCCTCATAGGGGGGCCAAAATAGCCTCTTAATGCACAAACCCCAAAGTTTAAACTTGCTAAATGCTTCTAGTTTCTCCCTAAATCAAGGAATAATTACTTTCTCTTGCAATACTTAAAAGGGCAGACCTCCAGATAAAAATGTGTAGCGGATTTTTTTCTTATTCCTCCACCAAAACATATGTTATGGTCAGTGGCGGATTTAGGGGGGGTGCTTTGGGTGCTTCAGCACCCCCAGCTGAGTCCATGGTAAAAAAATCTTAACCTACCTTTTTTCTTCTCAGTGTACGGTAGGTACCTTTTTGCATGTTCTGTAAGCCCGGTTTAAAAGTCAGCACCCTAGAGATTAAAACGGCTGTTAATTGTCACAAATAGCCATTAAATTCTTTTGAGCAAATCAGCTGACCGACTGCGTAACCAGGCAACCTGAGGTACCTTCTAAAATTAAATAGCATCATCTTTAAGTCAGTGCGAAAAAGAGAATTTCTAACTCTGATACATTTTGTATAACTTTGAAAACAAGTCTTGAGAACCCTCAAATTATGTGTTCATTATTAAAAATGTTATTCCTGCAAGCCGCTGAAAGGATATGCTTAGCGGTCATGTAATTTTTCATATGTAATGTATGTTTTCACGCGTCATGGTCACCGACACGACGCGCGACCTGATAGAATACCCTAAGTCGTCGTTCTCTTTGATCATGAATCCCCACTGCGGATGATAGGTCGCACCCGCCTCTGTGGTAATACCACTGATAACATTAGCAAACAGCCTGGACCAAGATCAGGCCCGAAATTTCGATAAGGTTTCAAACTGCTTGAAATCATTACGTATGTACTCTGACCCGGTCCAAGACAAGAAATATATTTTTAAAAGAAGTTAATATAAAAGTCTGCAGATAACAAACACTTGATACAAAAGCAAATTAACATAAATACTGGGTTTGCAACCAGGTAAAGGGACAATCCAGTTTGTTCAGCTACAGAGACTACCTGTGTTATAGAAATCTTGCCTGAGGTAGGTTTATCTGTTACAATTTCAAAAGACAAATACGCTGGTTTGACATCATCGCAGTCCGATCTGTGCCTTTGTTGTTCGCTAGCAGCAGGGACTTTCTATACCAACGGGACTGGAATCAAGTTTTCTCGCAGCTATCTCCCATAATTTGAATTTTTCAAAGGATATAGTTTTGAAATCGGACGGTAGAATTAGTTTTTCCCCCAACCACATTTTTCTTTTAAAAAATTACGACAGACATTTGACTTGCTGCTCTTTCCATGACCTGTTAGCAGTCTTGCTGGGGTCTTCATGATGCACTGACATACATGGATGCATGTTCTAATTTGGGTCATCCAAGCGAGAGCCTTCGCTGGGATAAGACGCTTTTATAAAAAAAATAACCTAGCACACGAGATATTGATACTTATTGTATCAGCAATGCGAGTCTGTGCATATCGTGCGTGCGTGTCACTGCAGCAAAATCAGGTTTCCTCACCACAATCTGTATAATAAGTCAAAAGCACTTCTTGATGCTGTGTCTCCTACCACATTTTTCTTTCAAAAAATCGCCGCAAACATTCGCCGTGACCTGTTCACAGTATTGTGGGGGTCTTCATTTTTGCTGACAAACACAGATACGCACTCTGATTCATGTCATCAAAGTTTCAGCCTTCTCTGGGCAACATTGCGTGCGATAAGGCACGTTTTTTTTTTATTTAAACTAGCACATTAGATTTTGACACTATCGTATCAGCAATGCCAGTCTTGCATATCGTGCGTGTGTGTGTCAACTCTGTGGGATGTGGGTCTGACTAGCGATCAGGCTGTCATGGGTTCGCTCTTCCTGTCCAGCACCATTTTATTGTTGGAATTGGTCATGAACTATTTGCTACAGTCATTCCCATTCCTTCTTATTGAAAGAAGGACAGTTGTCAGTTACTGGCAAAACCCTGTTAAAGGCCCTTTTGTATCTTTTAGGAATTATTTCACTACCTTCACCTCCAATCAACTGGGCAATAATCTGAATGCGGACCCAGTTGAGTAACAATATGTTTAGCTCACATGAGCCCGAAAACTCTATAACAATGGCCCAACGTTCGTCACGGCATCTTCCGTTCACGTTTTCAAAGAAGTATATCAGCGGACCAATTTTAGTCAAATTACATATAAAGTATCATCAGGTATGGAAGGAGAAAGGTTCATGTGGTCTTTGGGCTGATTGGATTGGAACTCTGGCATATATAGACGTATAACAGGAAAAAAAACTTAAAAAATCTTCTTCTCTGAAACGGCGAGGCCGACAGCTTATAGATTTATGTCTTGTGGTCACCTACACAAATCCTGCCATCCATTATACTAGCCATGGAGTCATAAGCTTCTGTTGATTTAAAATGAGGAAAAACCTTTAAAAAAATCTTCTCTGAAACCATGAGACCCAAGGCATGTAGTCCCATAAATTCTGCCAACCATGCATCTTGGGTCTAAATTAACCAAATACTTACGATCATTTGACTTTTTGTTTATTGTTACTCCCATTGTGCGAGTCTGTAACTGTTCTATGTTTTGTTGTACGTTACTTTATGTTCATTCTAGTATTGCAATCATCTTGATGGGGAAGAGAGAGCTGGTTGCTTTGCTTAATTTGTCTTCCTGGTGTCTCGTGATGGTTGAGCGGCTCTTCCTCGCGGTGCCATGGGGTTGTCTGCGGTTTGTGATTGTGGTATTTCTTGATCATACTCACTTACTATTTTTTAATAGCTCCCATAATCATAATGGGGAAAATCTTTTTTTAAAGAGACTAAGTCTGTAACTATGAACATTTTTCGAAAAATTTTATCTTGTTTTTAAATCATTTGTAAAAATAGAATTAAGTTATGTTTTCACAATAAATCTGTTCAAAACAGCTGAAAACTGCATGGAAAAGTGAATTATCTTATAAAAACAGGTGCTTTTTCTCTTGGTGTTAATTATTTACGTCCCTCTAATAATTTTAGACAGTTGAATTTTAACATAAATACTGTTGTTTTGTTAGTGATTACTTGTTAAGATTTTGGAAAATGGTAAAATGTTTACCTGGATTGGAGTATCTTTACTTTGTTCTTCAAAAATAGAAACATTATTTCTAAAATCAAATGATCAAAAGTTACAGGCTATGCAGCTTTAAACAAATCTTCTGTCCACAGCTAATACTTTTAATATGTAGCAAAGTTTAGTGTTTAGTGTTTTCTATACGTTAACCCAAACACGCATCTGGGGTCTAAATTGATCACTCACTGGGGACATTTGCTATTTTAAACAAAATAAAATGGGGAAGAAATCTCTGAAACCAGAAGGCCAAATGCTCAGGGGAGTGGTACATATGTATATAGGCTAATTGAGTCTCTTGCTTCTATGGGACACTGTTCTATATGGAAACTGATTTGTGCTATTAGTGTCTGTAATACATTGACTGTCGGTTTCCACCTATCAAGCACCGCCAGCATCAGTGGTCCTGGATCCGCCACTGTATGGTACTCAAAAGAACCTTCTCAATGAGACTGTTCTTTTTAGTGCCCAAAACACATGTTTAAACTAATGATTAAGAAAATAATTACAGTTTTACGCTCAGAAAAAATGCTTAACTGGACTTATGAAAGGGTCAACATAGCATAGTTAGCATGACAGTGTAAATTCTGATCAGCCAGCTTCAGTCTGAAGCTGGCTGATCTGAGTCCACACTGTTGCGAAAGTTGCCATGTACACTTAGAAAGAAAGTCAAACTTGCTTTTGACACAATCTGTGCAATACAGGTTTTATAAATATATCTCCAACCAATGAGAATTTGGACATATTGTTTTTATTTGTCTTTTTTGTGCGGATTCCGTCTGCATTAATGCGTTTGTGTTATTTTCATGTGTGTAAGGTATCTCATGAAATAGTAGGGAGATTGGAACAAAATTTGCATGGATATAGCATTGGGGCAAGATAAAGAATTGAGTAGGTTTCGGTAACCATGCTCTAATTTTCAACGTAACATCAAAGCAAAATAGGTCCAATTTGCATGGGTGTGGCGGGGGATATCTGTTTTTTCTAGTTTAATTTGTTCAATTTTCTGATTTACAATATAACTACTGGGCCTGTTGGTGCAGTAAGTAACATGTCTGACTGTAGATCCAGGGGTCCTGAGTTGGATCCTTGCCCAGTCCCATACTTTCGTGAAGACTGATAATGAAATAATTTCTACAGTCGTTTTCCCTCCTTCCGTTGATTCAAGAACGGTTATTGTCATTTACAAGAGAAAGTATGTGCACGAAGTACAGGTTGAAGTACAGGTTGAAGTCTTAGTCAAGCTTGCCCAGGAAAAAGTATGGTTAGGTGAACTGTCCGTCTCAACATGTCCATAGCTGTTGACTGAGGTGTAAAGGATCAAATCAAACAAGATCAAACATAAACAATATAACTGAACAAAAAGAATGGAGTTCAATTTCACTGAAAACACAAGTTGAACAAGACTTTAGCCTCACTTGCTAGATTCGAACCCTTTGTGTACTGGAAACCCCTAAACAGGTACTTTGACAAATAGTAAAGAACCAGATAAAATGCAGCATAATGCTGCATTTCATCAGGGTCTGCACTGTTTGATAAGAATAAAATAGCCTCCAGCCCGGACAGAATAACATCATAATTTAGAAAATTCTACCTGTGACCCCTTGAAAGTACACAATGGGCAGTCCCATACTTATTGTATCAATATGAATGGGAAAATCCATTCAAATACAAAGGGTTTTAAGCAAGTACTTAAAAATCCTAAATTTCGTCCCTAATTTATCACATATTTGTCATTTGCACAAAGATTTTTTTAAAACTTGCATGAACATATCTCTGGTCTGCCTAGATACTTTATGTTTTGCCCGAGTCTTCATCTACGTCCGTATTTGTTGTGTGCAAGCATTTTGACAGCCTCTTTTGAGCCTTTGCTTTTGCCATCATATAATGTATTATCAGTTACCTCTCATATTAACTGCATTGTCTGACGGTGCCTGATAAACGTTGTCTATCTCACGGCATTTGCCTCTATTAGGTCATGATGACGTTTTACTTTTTGAATGACGTCGCTAATGACGCTGAATCAATACAAAAATCGAAAATTACGTCATAATTGCTACATTGAAGAGTGAAACAATGGGTCAACTGATAAATAGAATACCAGGTTCACATCTTTTGATATCAAGTTTACCAGGCTCAGCTTTGAGAACGCATGTTGAATCGCTCGACAAGCCTCGCGATGTCAACAAACGCTCTCAAAGCCTTGCCTGGTAAACTTTATAGCAAAAGACACTCACCTAGTATTCTCTATTTACTTACCAAAATCTCATATGCTGGCTTGTATGGTTACTAATGCATATCTCAAAGTACCAGCCTTCTGCCTTTGCAAACAGAGAAAACCAGTCTGTTAAGACTATTAGCTGTTTTTTTTAATTCTTGATGTTACAATGAATTTATTTGATTGAGAAGTTCAACATAGCATGATAAATTGGTCAGCAAAAACAAAATCTGGCTTGGACATAAGAGGTTGCATATCAACTAACTTTTTTGGAAATATATTTTAATCAATACAAAAGATCAAAATGGTGTTAATAGCGTGGACATAAGAAGTGCATATCAATTAACTGATGTTTGCCCAAGTACCCATTTGTAAGTTTTCCATTTAAAAAAGGGTTAAAGGACCATACTAACTTATATACTCATCTTTCACTAGTTATTTGTTATGTGAGATTTTAAAGAAATGCTATGATTATTCATTTTCTTGCAGTGCCAGTCCCTTGAAGTCGATGGATATGAAAGTTTTGTTGTTATTGCAACCAAGGATGGACACTTCCAGATAGGTTCTAGGATTGGGAGAAGTTTCATAGAGAGTCACTATGAGCTGATGCCTGAATTCGTCCAATACTGTAAAGGTAAATATACTGATATTACTCAGGATGGAGCAAAGTGGCTCAGTTGGTATAGCCTTGGACTGGGGATCATGGGTTGCTGGTTTGAAACTCACCGCCGATGGAGTCTTTGTGTTGTGTTCTTGAGTAAGACACTTTATCTGCTGCTTTGTAATGAATCAATCCAGGAAAACAGAAAATCATCCCAACACATTGTTGACTGGCATGTAAAGCGTGTGCAGATCCAGAGGGGGATATGGGGGTCCGGACCCCCTATAGGTTTCTATAGAAATCAGCATCCCCCCCCTCCCACCCAGAAAAAGTTGCACCCCCTCTGGAACCTTAAAAAATGATAGTTTTCCTGAAAATAAACCATTGGACCCTCTCTGTAAAACTGTAAAATTCTGTCTCATTGAGACGGTTCTTTTGAGCACCCACAACATATATTTTGGTTGAGAAATAAAATTATGATTTTTAATTATGTATCTTATCTTGAGACCTTTTTCTGAATTCAAGATTTTGAGACAGTCTGTCATTCATCCATAGAAAGTCAGCCTCAAAATACTGAATTAGGCTGTTCAAAATAGTTTCTCTGGTTTATTATCAAAAATAACTATTTTTTCAGGAACACTATCATAGTGTCAAATAGTTTGGATCCAGATCAGGTCTGATATTCAGATCTGGGTCCAAACTGTTTGAAAAGGTTATCAGCAGATAGTAAAAGTTGCCACTTGCAAGAACAGAGTGACTTAAATTACACATATGCAATAAATAGAGGATATTCAAATTTTTTGAATGAATATGCCATTTTTTTCATCGAGTGAAGGTAGAAAATGCATATTTCATGAGTGGCGAAGCCATGAATGAAATATACATTTTCTCGCTTCATGAGATGAAATAAATGGCATATTCATTCGAAAAATTTTAATTTTCTTTTAATTATATACAACTTTAAGCGTGACAGATTTTTTGCACTTAATGACGTCATACGTGTTCACACATTACGTCATATTAATGATGACGTTGCATAATGTGCAATGTTGGCCAAAACTGAAACCATAGGAGCAGGAGAAGAAAAAGTGAAAATTTCAGTAAATCTTGACAATTTAATTACCAATCTAACTAAGAAAATGAATACCCACACTTTGTGGTTTTGTCCACTAATAAGAAACGTTACAGGAGTTTGAAATTCTGAAGTGGGCTCAACGATGTCAATGGAGAGAGCAGAGGACATCCAATTTCACAGCCCTGAAAACCAGCTTATGTTTACACGGCTGTTAAATACAACTTTTTATACTTTCATGGCTGTGAAATACAGCTTTTTTAAAATATGCATTATATTTAATATGAGCCGCGCCATGCGAGAATGTGTCTTCGGGAGATTAATTACGTCATGAGATATGACGTCGTAAAGTCTGACGTAATTAATTTGCGCCGCGCGTAATTAAAGAGAGCGTCATTAAAGATATAACGACAATTTAGACAAGTCATGTTTAGAATAAAATGCGATTAAAATCAAGGAATTTTAGGCCGATTGTATTCTGTTGTACATAAATTAGCCGGTCTGATCCAGCACGGGTTCTGGCGAAAAATAAACTGTCCAAAAAGATGCGGCTTGGTAAACGCTAATTGACCCTCAATCCTCAACATCTTTGCACTCCAAAGACACTCTAACAAAAAATAAAATAAAATAAAATAAAAAATGAATAGATAAATAAATAAATAAACGCCGGATACATCCCAGCTTTCCTTAGTCGACCAACCAGTGTGTCTGAACCTTTCGTATTCACATCCGAGCAGCATGGACGGCAATTCTGAACGAAAGCAGTTACCGGTACACAAAGCCGCATTTACCGGTTGGCAAAGGCTCCAACGAGACTGCTTGATGCGCAGACTTGTTTGAGCTTTCGCTGAGTGACCGTGTGTGAAATAAACTAAAATCTCACGAGGTAACTCTCATGTATAATACACGATTAAGTTTCACACGAGAAACAATAGTTATTATTTGCCACCTTGTTACGACGCCGTTTAAATCAATGTATTTCCAGATTTCTTGCAAAAATAGTTGTCGCACAACTATTGAAGCTACAATGATGAAAAAAGCACCAAATGAAAGCAAATTGATTTACGCAATAGATTTTTTTTATTGTAGTTTCCTTGTGTCTGTTGATTTCTTATGGCAGTCATTTAAACACACAGACAAATTAAAAAAGGCCATTTTTTCGGTGACGTTAAAATGAGAATCGTGATAAAAAATAATTTACTATAAAACTTTTTTCTACTTTCGAAGGGTAATTATTTTCATGTGTATTGATTTCTTTTTTCTATTTGCTCTTCATACCTGTAAGTTTTGTAAAATTGCATCCATTAATTTTGTCATGGTAGTTTATACCAAAGAAAAAAAAAAAAAATATTAAAGAGCACTGTTTGAAACGGCGACATCACTGATAAAATTAGATGTAATTTCTTTGAGTGGGGAAGAGTAGAGTAGTAGTCCCCCACTCCAAGAAATTTCAGCTTAATGGAGCTAAATAATTAGAGAGGCAGTAACATTTTCCCCAGAGGTTCCCACTAGAAGTTGTAGTTCCCTTTCCCAGTAACACCTATAACCCACGCGCATTTGTATTGTCAACAAAGACGGAGATGCGGAATGTAACGCAGGGTAATGTTACTCTGTTTTCAAAATCAGCGTACAGTTCAACAATTTAAGAGCGGTAAACTTTAACAATCTTAACCTACCTCCATTCTCTTCTAGGCACACACCTTAGTATCTGGAGATGCAGCGAAGGCAGTAAACATACGGATTGTCAAGTCAAGACCTGCGCGATTGGGCCTGGTTTAGAATTACACAATTCAAAATACATGTATTCAAATGCCCCACAGCCAGAATCCCTTTGTTAAAGCCTACGTGGTTGCATAAAACTGGGGGTAATGTGCACACTCTATATGCATGTATGCAAGAGGCAAGGGCGCACTACGCCGACATAAAACTACAAAATCGAAAGGAATATGAATGAGTACCCACACTGCCATAGCGACCAGATTTCTTTATGTCTTGATTTTTTTGGTGAGAAAGTTTGAATATGATTTAATTGGTCGGTAGACTGAAATCCTTTTTTTTTCAGTGAGAAGTATATTCTGCACAAACGATTAAGGAATGATGAGGCATTTCGCTCCGGATAGCAAAGTCGGGTACATTGAGGCAAATAAGCAATCCTGCTTCTGTAGGCTGAGATTGTGAGCACTAGCCACTGTCTGGTCAAACATTTCATCAAGATTATTATCCTCAATCATTGCCCTGGTTCAAGTAAGGCAGTTGTCAGTTACTGGCGAAATGTGCATACACTATGAACTGGTCGCCGTGATATGCCGACTGATAATGTTTTGAAATTATGTTAACCAATTTATATTAGCCTACATGTAGCGTCCTTTTTGTGTGACATGGGCAAACAGTGTAGAACCAGATCGGACGCTGCACTGTTTGCTTAGCGCATTGAGCAAAATTGTAAATTACAACCTAGCAACCCTTGAATCAGAAACGGATCCGTGCTTTTGGCAGTACTGTGAAATTCCATTGGGCATATATCGGTTTAGCCACAACAACAACAACAATACAACAACAGTGAAAAAAAGAATATACCAATCACCGAATCTTTATTTTAACTATTTACCAAGGTTGCAATACAACTTTGCAAGAATGCATTTTTGTGATTTTATTTTTCAGATCCAGTTTTGTGTTGAATTTTTGATTACCAAGTCAACATTTTTGCATCATGTTGGACTAGAATATTCGCTGCTGCATTGTGGTCGAACTTAAACGCGATGGTAGAAAAAAGATTACCCTAAAACTAAGGAAATACGCTCGCGAACGCTTGTAATATTTGAGGTAATACTTGATTGTATCGATTCCTGATCTGTGCCCTCTTTCTTATTTTGAAAACGTCAGTCTCCTCCTCAGTATATATTAACAGATGTGGCTAACTGACCCTATAGGGCATGTGTAACTGCAGAACACATCATTTTGTAGAAACAGTTAGACGGTTTTGCCTACATCATACAGGTCATCAAATAACAACGTAACAGGGGTTTAGGAACTGATTTTCTATAGTCCTTGCTCGATAAGAGTAGAGTTACGTAGTTGGTCACGTTATGGTACTTTATTCACCTGATTGGACAAATATAGGGGTTTCATTCATACTTATAACTGTAAATATGTTACGTCACTCTACTCTTATCAAGCACGGACTATACTAAGTGCAACCTTTTGGGCATCGGTTGAACAAATGAGAAATCATTGCGAAAGTCCTCGATATATAGTGTCACACTTCGTTGGCTAATACTTTTATTTTTTATCTTTATTACTTCATGTTTATGTACTCATCTAAATCGTCATTCGCGGCATTTCCAGTGAGCTGAAAGACAACTACTTCTTTGAGAAGAAAATGCCATCTATTTTAAGTCGCAGCCAATTAATTCAATTTTGATCTACCTTTTCCACAGAACAATTACCATGCCGACTCTGCTGTTTGTTTGCTTGATTCTTTGCGGCCCATCAACAATCTGTCAGTAATGTGGGGACGGGTCATCCTGGGTTGAACCAGTACTAAACTAGGATTAATGTGTTTTGCTCAAGGACACAACGCAGTGACGCTAGTGAAGCTCGAACCCGTGGCCCCTCCGTCTCGAGTCAAGCTCTCTACCTCTGAGCAACTGCGCTCCCCCGATTCTGCTGTTACAACGCGAAGGACAGGCCCTGCCAAATGCTCGAGAGGGCGTACAAAGTATCAAAACCTGCTCCAGGTCCCGAAGTAATAACATATTTTAGTGCTAAACTCAACTGAGCATGGAATTTATACTGTTCATAAATGTAAAGAAATGTTGGCATTTAAACAGTATATCTAAAATCGGAGAGTTTCTCCATTTAAACAAGAAAACATTTACGTTCAAGTTAACATTTTAGCTTTCATGGGCAGTTGAACGTATAATGTTGCGGCCAGGTTTTTCCGAAATTTCAAAAGCCAATGTGCAAATTTGTGCCCGATTTTCGACGGAGACGTGTCCGTGATGATCCATTTTTGTGCTGGTAAAATATTGGTGCAGGAAAATATCGCACCAGTCGACGACTACGTCCATTTAGTGCACAATTTCAAACGAAGGATGACATTTGCATGGCACCTGAAAGAATCATTTATATGTCAAAATTGAAGAATACGCAAGAAATGAAGAACGATTGACTTTCGATTAAATTCAATTATTTTGTTTCACCAGCATCAGTAGGGGTAAGCTTCGTCGCTACCCAGTTTCATGTTAGTAACAGCGATGGTCGGATGTCTAAAGGCGTAAAAACTTCGCAACGTTGTGAATGACTCATCGTGACGTCACGCAACGTTAGTTCTAAAATCAACGTCAAGCCGTCCAAAGTTCAAATTCCAATATCTTTTCTAATAATTTGAATATTTTGATCAAACAAAAACGAGTTTACTTGTCATATGATGAACTGTCTAAAAATCACAGAATCTCAAATTGGCCAAATTTACCCCGAAGACACATTTTCCCATGGCGCGTATCATATATATTTTCCTGTAATTCATTACTTTGTATGTAATAAATACAAAAACCTTAGGCCTAAAATATAAAGAAGGGGTATTTCATGTTACCTAACCGTACCTAATTTTTTTCCACCGACCCTAAAGTTTTTCAGCAATTTAGGGGATTTCCCAGTTGGACCATATTGTTTCCCCATCTTTCCCATGCAAAGGCATTAATTTTGCAAACTGAAAGTATGTTCCTACCTATTGTTCCTACACAGGTTTAGATAAACAAAAAAAATCTGCATAAAATTGTAAATATTTTATTACCTATTATTTTTTGCATAGTTTTTGGATGCTCAAAAGTTTTGGTTGCGAAATAAGATTTTTTTTTCTGTTACACACTCTTAACTAAAGGCCTGTCCATTTTTTAAAATTTCATGTAACCTTAAACACACATTGTTAGTTGTTTAGCCTTTTGAAATTGCTCGACAGGACATTTTCTGCCCTTCTCTAGGGGCCGAATTTCGTCCCCATTCCCAAACGAAAATAGCCACCTTTTTTCCCAATAGCATGTCTGTTTTTTCCAATATTAAGAAAAGTAAAAAAACCAAAAAAAAACCCCTTTTTTTTAGAGATTACTAATGCTTATGAGAAACAATGTCCCATAACAGAATGATACTTAAACACTATGGTTGGCATCTAAAATACCTTGATTTTGAGGATATATTTTGCTACCCTTGCGATGTTCTATGTCGTTAATTTCTCCCAATTTTGCCGTTAAGTTGATAATTTTTTCCCAGTTTTTGCCAGGGGCCTTTTTCCAAAATTGCTGGAAAAAGCCCTGCTCTATTATACTTTCAGATCGTGTCTCTACAGATTTGATTGAAGATGGTAATCTGTCAATGTCAACAAAGTTACCTATCAATGAACCTGAAAAACAGTTAGATAAAGATGAGAGAAGAACATCCCCTAAAGATGAGCTGAGAACATCAGCCGCAGATGAATTAGAAACATCAGTAAATGATGAATCCAGATCAGCAACACCTGCCCTTAAAGAATTGGTTTTTGAGGAAAAGATAACTCCTGCAATAGATGAATGCAAGACATCAATAGAAAATAGCGTGACGACATTGCAAGGAAATGAGTCAGGCACTGCGGTAGAAGATGAAGTAGGAGCATCACTTGCAGTGGTCCGCGAAATAAATGGTGCTCAAATAACTGTAAAGATCAAGTCTACTGAATCAGTTGATGACTATGATGTGTCCAATATGGTGGATAGTCATGAAATGCTGGATCATAAAGAAATAGACTTTGTCGATGAAATAGATGATTTTGCTGATGAGTGCGATAGCATTAAGTCAGAGAGTGATCAACTTGAAGATTTTGATGATGAGTGCAATGAGTCAGAGAGTGATCAAATGGAAGATTTTGATGATGATGCCAACAGCATTAAGTCAGATGGTGATCAAATGGAAGATGATAGTTTTGAAACAGTGGGCAATATGGAAGAACCTGTTCAGGGTATAAAGCAGGTAAGTGTTAACTAGAGTTTAGCCAATATTCCTTTCCTTTATCAGCTTCCTCTTAGCATGTAATGATAGGTAGATAGCAGAAGACATTGTGTCTACTTATAGCATACACACTGACGCAGTATTGGAAAATATACTCATGTCCAATAAAAACGCACCACTCTTCAGATTCGCATAGTTGTGGCCTATCAAAAGCTGTGAAAAATTGTGTCATTTAAATTTATTGTTTAGGACAAATACAATGTTTTCACACAAAAATTTCAACTCCAGTGACTTTAATACACGACATAACGTCAGCCTCCAATTTGTGTTGATCACGTTTTGGGCGTATACAAAAACACCCAAAAATCTCATTTAAATGTTTTCTGTTTGCCGTAGATCCACTGTTATTTAGCCACAACTTTGACAGTTGTGAGGCAACACCAAACACTACACTAACGCAAACAATGTCACTATGTAAGTTTAAGTATGGCGTGGTCCAACAAAACTTGTCGTAAAATGTTTAATTGCGGTTTCTACAGTCCTAGTTTTCTACACAATGCTGATTTCCGACGTACAAACCCACACACATTCAAAATGTTATCAAAAGCCTCCAAAAACTTGACGTTGCATCGTTCACATGATCTTTGAGCAAGTCACCAGCCATTGTTTGCAACGCTAGCATTTTAAATCTTTTTAAATTTGTGTTCATCTGTTGGTGCCAGTATTATCTTACAAAAAGGTTTAGATAAACAAAAATTTTCAGCGTAAAATTGTAAATATTTTCTTACCCATCAGTTTTACCATATGTTTTGGTTGCTCAAAATAAGCATATCATTGAGACAGTTCTTTTGAGTACCCACAACATATGTTTTGGTTGAGAAATAAGAATTTTTTTTTTTTTTTAAATTAAAGTCCTGATCTAACATTAAGTTCAACACTGATACTGCTAGTTTTGTGTATACACGCTTTTAAAGATTGACATTTATAAAAAATGACATTGAAAAATATTTTCTTATTTCTCAGCCAAAACATATATTGTGGGTACTCAAAAGAACCGTCTCAATGAGACGGTTCTTTTGAGCACCCAAAACATATGCTAAAAATTATGGGTAAGAAAATATTCACAATTTTACGCTGAAAAGTTTTGTTTATCTAAACCTGTCATGTCATAATTTCAGAAAACTAAGCTTTCAATAAAGATTGACTCAAAGCCAAAAACAAGAGCTAGAAAACCAAGAAAACAGAAAGTAAGAGATGGAACGTCAAGAAAACAGAAAGTGAGTGATGGAACAACAAAAAAACGGAAAGTAAGTGATGGAACAACTATAAAACAGGAAAATCACGATGGGACACCTGAAAAACAGAAATCAAGCTGCGGAACAGCGAGAAAACCGAAAGGTTTTCCTTGTGATATGTGTGGGAAAGTGTGCGCCAGCGCGTACAAATTGACAATCCACCGGCGACTCCACACAGGGGAACAGCCATTTTCTTGTGAAACGTGCGGGAAAAAATTCCACGACCCCGGAACGTACAAGGGCCATCTGCTCATTCACTCTGGGGACCGGCCCTTTACCTGTGACGTCTGCAATCAAAGTTTTATTAATCTTAAGCGTATGAATCGGCACAAACGCTTGCACAATGAAGACAAACCCTATGTTTGTGAAACATGCGGTGCACGGTTCGTTATTCCCCGTTACCTAGAAGCTCATCAACGAGTTCATTCAGGCGAGAGGCCATTCGTCTGTGATTTATGCCCGAAGACTTTTAAGTCATCCTCTGGTTTGATATCGCATAAACTCTCCCACGCGGGGATTAAGAATCATATTTGCGATACTTGTGGACAGTCATACGCCAGCGCCTCGTCGCTCAAGTTTCATAAAATGACACACACGGGGGAGAAACCTCTGTCATGTGACTTTTGCGGGCACGGGTTTACAAAACGTAGCGCTCTCAATAGACATATTGCTACCCACACTAAAGTCAAGCCTTTTGAATGCACTGAATGCGGCGGTAAGTTCTACAGTAAAGGGGACCTAAAAAGTCACGAGAAGTCGCATTCTGACGTAAAGCCGTTTTTGTGTGGGATATGTGACAAAGGTTTTCTTCGACGCTGGAGCTTTAAGCAACATATGAAATTTCACGGCTTTTACCTAGAAGAGTCTCCATCGCCTGTCATGATAAGAAGAGGCTCCGGCGAAGTTTCTGTTAAAGCTGGTTCAGCTATGGTAGATAAGAAAGTTCAAATTATAATTTGTGACTCTACAGAGACGGTTGATTCTGATAACTGTTAGTTGAGGAGTTGTAAGATATAGGATGACTTTTTCATTGATAGAACATTATGAGCCAGAACATGAACTTTTGGTACGTTACATTTGCGCAAAAAGTTACCTTTAACCCCTTGAAGACCAGAAGCTCTTAAGAGAATGAAATATTGTGTTTTTTGGAAACCCTAACCTGTGACCCCTCAATACAATGGATCATTCTGACTTTACTGTCTCAAACTTTAAAGGAACATTCCATGGATTCTAAAAAGGTTAAAGGCCCTTGCTGTTGATGTGTTAATGTGGAGGAAATGTATAATCTGAATGTATATAAAATTTATGATACTTGAATATTAAAATTGTTGATTGAAGTCTGGCTTATATCACTGGTAGAAAACAACATAAACAGAACAGAATCATCCGCTCTGATAAAGGAATCTTATCATGTTATGAGTCTCTTTCCTGTTCTGTATATGGAGACTGAAAAATCGATTAAAACTGTAAATTTTCCACTCAGTGCTTTTATGGTGTAAAATAGAAAAAAAGGAGAATGTAGTGCTCCGCTCTGGTTTTTTAACTTCTTATCTAAACTGATGTGAGCCACATTGTGTAAGTTTTTGGCTGAATCCTTTTTGCCAGGAAGTAAATAAAGTTCAATCTACATTAGCTTGAATTAGGCCTACATTAAAATTTTATTTGTTTACCTTTATCCAACTGACCCTGAAAAAAAGGCCCTACTACTCAAAAAAGTTATTTCAATTTTCAATTAAGATTTTTTTCTTTAAATTTCATAGCAAACTTAGAGAATTGTCCAATGTAAACAGTGTCATCTTAGCATTTAATTTTATTGCCTATAGAAGGACTTTACAGTAAAACCTGCCTAAAATGGCCACTCAAAGATACACACAACAAAAGTTGTTAAGATAAATGGGTGCTAAATGCAGGTCGAAAGTATTGCAGATTGCTCCTTGGGAGCATTCCGCAACACTTTTGACCTGCATTTTGCGAAAATCGGTCTTGACAAACGAACAATTTTTTGTCTTTTTATTTAGTAGCCTCTTAAGACAGTATACAATTAAGTTTAATGGGTATCCAATTTGAGAAGTTAAAAACAAATAATTTCCAACCCCACAAAAAAGGGTCAGATAAGGCGAAACAAAAATATTTTTAAGGTTGGTTTTAGAAGTTGAACAAACAGAGTAAAGCACTACATTCTTTTGCTATTTTAAACTATAAAAGAAATATTTTACACTGAGTGGAAAAGATTATGTATTTTTTTTGGTCTCCATATACAGAACCGGTGGTTTTATTTATGTAGTTTCCTACCTGTGTATACAGTAAAACCTGTCTTAAGTGGTCACTCAAAAAGAAGACAAAACATTTGATTGAAGATCGATTATCGCTTAATGCAGGTCAAAAGTATTGCAGAATGCTCCAAGAGAGCATTCTGCAATACTTTCGACCGTCATTAAGCTACCATTTGTCTTTATGACCATTGTTTTGTCTATTTTTGAATGGCCGCTTAAGACAGGTTTTACTGTATAGAGAAAACTTGGTGAGTGTCTTTTGATATCAAGTTTACCAGGCAAGGCTTCGAGAACGCTTGTTGACATTGCGAGGCTTGCCGAGCGATTTAACATGCGTTCTCAAAGCCGAGCCTGGTAAACTTGATATCAAAAGATGTGAACCTGGTATTCTGTTTATCAGCTTACCAAGTTGATTTACTCTTCAAACTAGCGAATATGATGTAATGATTGATTTTTATGAAATGATCGTTTTTTGTGTTGATTCAGCATCATTGCCGACGTCATTCAAAAAGTGCAACTTCATCATGACCTGATAAAAGCACTTGCCGTGAGATAGATAACGTTTATCAGGCAATGTGCAATGCTGCGATTAATATGAATGGCAACTGATAAATTTGTTTGTCTACCTGTGTATATTTGTTTGTATGGCCATATCGTGATTATACAGTAAAAGTTCTTAAACTTCAAATCTTAGTTGCCTGCCATCAAGGCCAAGAGAAACAGTACAGAACCATATCAATCTGATCAAGCTCTTATCCTTGTTACATATTCTGACATTGTAAATTCCAGCCTTGATAATAAACATTTTTTTGGAGAATAAAAGGAGACAAGTGTTCAAAATTTAAGGATACATTGTATTTATTATATCCTCAATTTCATTCATAGGTTTAGATAAACAAAAATTTTCATCGTAAAATTGTCAACATTTTCTTACCCATCAGTTTAAACATATGTTTTGGGTGCTCAAAAGAACCGTCTCATTGCGACGGTTCTTTTGAGTACCCGCAACATATATTTTGGTTGAGAAATAAGAAAATTAAATTTTCGTTACACACTCTTAACTAAAGTCCTGTCATTTTTTATGGCTTTATCCTGTAGATGGAAATCAGTGTAGATCCTGATCATTTGACTACAGCAGAAGCCATCACATTTGGATCTTCATTCAGGGATTTTCCCGCATTTCTGAAGTAGGGGCCAGGGGCCTGTTGAATTTGAGAAAAAAAGCATTTGGATCATCAAAATTCGGAAAACTTAATGCACTCAAAAAGAACTGGACCACCATTTTAAATGGATTAAAATCATATGAGAAATTAGCAGTGTAAAGTTGTAACAAATTTGTTGCTTTAATTGCCCTGAAATTTACATAACAATGTGAATGGAAATTTCTATGCCAATTTACATGCATCTGTAACTTTGCTATGTTGTTCAGAGTTTCATGAATTTTTCACCAAAATATAGAACTAACAAATTGGGAATGATGTACACAATTTTGGGACGATTTTTCTCATTTTTGTATTGAGAAGTGGCCTATATTCGGCCCCAAATCAGGCCCAGGAAAATCTCTGTCATTGTTTTCAAACAAGATCATATAGATGGGTTGCTCAGAGAGTTTCATTCATATGTCTATTGAAGAGCACCATATCATGGATAGCTGAGTGCTAGACTGGTAACTTAGGGGTCTTGTACATTAATCCTGAAGCATAGGCCAATGTAAACCAAATTTTGAGCAAAAAAAAAGAAAATATGTTCTTATTTATTAATTATAACATTTGAGCTACGACATTTGATTTCCAACAATGTGGCATTTTGACAATTGCAGACTCAAAGGAGCCTGTGTAGCTTCCTTTCAAGGGACTAGTAAAGGCTCTGATCAGACTGCGCATATGTGCAGGCTGATTTGAGGCTTTTCTGGTTGCACATTCCACATTGTTGGAAATCTCTTATCGCAGCTCATTGCTATGGTGGTCTCAATGAGAGTTGTTTTGAGTACCCATAATCCTTGTTTAGGTTGAAAAATTAAGAAAAATCTTCTATTACACAATCTTATCTGGAGGCTTGTCCATATTGGCACAGTCATAGGTCCAGTTAAGCAAAGTTTTTGAGCGTGAAATTGCAATCTAAACATATATTTTGGGTGATTAAAAAAGAACTGTCTCATTGAGACAGTTCTTTTGAGTACCCACAATATATGTTTTGGTTGAGAAATAAAAAAAATAATATTCAGGTACACACATTTATCTGGGGGCCTGCACAGTGTTATGTCCTTTCTAGAGCAAAACATTTTTTTATCAGGATATTTTCCTGGATTAAACCGCTATCAGTTTAACCCAGGACGGATACCGGTTTAACCCAGGGCCGATACCGGTTTAACACAGGACCAATACAGGTTTAACCCAGGAAAACGTCCTGCCATGACTTAAAATTGTTGAGTGGGAAGTGAAGCATCTGACAATTCCAATGTATTTTTCTAGCAAGGGCCAATTTTAGTGATAAGCATCAAATAGATAAGACGTGGTATATGCTTGATAATGTTTGTATTGTTTATAGTGTTTTTCTGATATTCAGTGGATACTTTGTATGAGTAGAAATTAAATGTGCAGAATTGGTTAATGTGTTTTGTTATTTCAACATTAAGGAAATGTTCAAGCCTTTTTCTTTGTCTCATCACAGTAAGTTAGTTTGACTGGGGTTAGTAAGTAAGTTAGATTGGGGCCTGATGCTTTGGCTGTTGTCAGGCCCACCAGGGTTTACCTGTTGGATTTCTTTTGCTCCAGTATTCAGTTTTATGTACTGTTGAGTCCTTATCTTTGCTTTATCTCCTTTTTATATCTTGGAGTTATATGTGACCAGCCATGAGATTTTGGGTCCAAATGAGGTACCTGGTCGAAATTGAGATACTGATATTTTCTATTACCTATATATCCCTGGCGCATACATGTGAAATTTCAGTTCGATATCTTAAGCGATTTCTGAGAAACAAGCAATAGTTCATAGGTCCCTACGTCATGGAATTGTATATAAAGTGTTTGCGACGTCAACGTTTATTTTCTGATATATAACTTGGCGAGCTTATTTCAGGATGTTCGAAACGAATTGATTATTCTTTTGGGAAAGTTCATTTCACTTCAGAAATTCTCGATTAGAACATTTTGGGATCATAACGTGAGCGGATAAATCGTCAACATTATTTCTTAAAAAATATAAATGTATTAGATTAAGCATTTTTCCTGGGTTCGAAAATTTTGAAATTAAATTGCTACAGTATGAAATGTTTGAATGCGGTCTTTTTAATGATAAATGCAAATCAGAAAGTTGATCGTTAGCTCGTTTAAAAAAAGACGATCAGATTTCATTCATGCGCGGATCCAGGAATTTTCGTCAGGTGGGGGGTCCAGGTCCATCTGGCATATAAATAAAAGCTCTGATAACGTTTATTTTATTTTATTTTTTTAGTCCTCAACTTATTTTACCGAAGTCCAGTGGTTACTTTCAAAGAAAACTATTATTTGCCAAGGTTCCAGTAGGGGTGGAATTTTTTCCAGGGGGAGGGGGGTCCAACTTTTTACAGGGGGGGGGGGTCCAATTGCTTTTTCCCAATAGAAACCTATATAACTTGTGATTTTCCAGGGGGTCGGACCCCCTCTGGATCCGCCCATGTGATTCCGCGCATCATGGTTTAATCAATCTACTCGTTTTTCTCTTTTCTTTTTCAATATAACCTTTGCTAATTCATTTGTAGAAAGAGGAGGGAACGTAGCATCAGCAGCAGTGCTGCCAGTAGTAGTAGCTATAAAATACTAAGGTCAGTTTGCACTCTCAGTGGTGTGTCGCATGCGGTAGTCACCAAGTCAAGAGCTGATCCCGGAACCCATCACGCGATGTTCAATTCGTAAAAGTCGGGCACCGATAAATTAGTAGTTTAGCCGTGTCTCTACTGTTCAAAAAATGTGTTAGATCTCTCGTATGCATCACTTCACTTCAATATTCCCTTAGAAAACCAAAGCAAATTACTACTGAGTTTACTCTGTCTCGGTCTTAACATGCGCAAATGCTGATCAATCTTTTCGCCGATTGTGCATACCTTCCACTGGAACAGAGTTTTGAATTTTAAAGGCAGTCATAATTGAAACGGCATGACATCTCGTATAATCGGTGTAATCAAATTCTATTATGTACATGTACAATGTATTTCCAAGCATGTAACATGCTGTGCAGCTTAAAACAAAAGCAGAGAAAAGAGTGGATGAGCTCCCACAAAATATATCAAGCCAAATGTTTGATATCAAAACGTGACGAAATTATGTCCTCCTATCGCTAGATGCATCGGATCAAAGAGATTCATGCGGATGTACCAGTCCCCACCACTTCCTATCTTCATATTACTTTGGCTGTCACTTGCTAAACAAAAATGTTTAGAACCAGGTCAAGAGCAATGGATACCCTAAGCGCTATTTTCTTATTTCTCAAAGAATGTGTTTGCAATGGGTACTCATTAGAAGCGGCTCTTTCTAGTGTGAATGTTGTCCACTTATATTTGATAGGATCACATGCTAAAATGTTCAAATTACAGTCGCGGAAGTTGTGAACAGTGTAGCCTATGAATTTGCATCTTATATGTCGAGGTACATTTAGATGTACTTGCCAGGAATGCATGTGTACATGTACCTATCCGAATAATTTTGGTTGCATATTTATCAGCTATAACCATAATTAACTACAATCAGCTTGCGCCCATGTACACATCGAAGTTACAATTAATCAAACAAAGATCAGATCGAAATGGATCCATCTAAACTTCGGAATTATTGAAGTAGATCAGATAAGGCGCGGATAAAAATGGGTTGTACCTGGCTTAAACGCTACAGAACATGAATTTAGACAACTTATAAAATGTCGGTACTAGGCGCGTATGCGTTAAAATCGTTATATGCGTACATGCTTCAACCACCACGACCACTAAGGAATGACCCTCGATTCATTCAATACATTTACCCGTAACAGTCACGCCTAAAAGCGTTTTGTACATATATAGCTACATAGTTGGGCCACAGTAGAAGTGTAGTGTTTGGCTTGAGCCTTGTTCTACATGCTCTGGTTGCGCTTTAGAACAGGCTCGTCTGAGTATTTGCGGTTGGCAAATGCGATAAGTGATAAGCTGGCACAGTTTTCAAGTGGCTCTAACACACGCATGGAACAAAACGGATAGCCCGAAAGTCGAGCCTGAATATACGTAGTATATATGTAATAAGAAAGAATTTCTAAATTTCGTGCAAAAATGCGCTCATGGCAAAAGCTCGTGGCTTCATTTTACTGCATATAGTAATACGCACATCACCGATTAAGCAGTCTTGCATGTGTCACGCTGATACAATACATTTGTTACATGTAGCATACACGGAACAGTCAGCGTATCAGACTTGTAGCCCTATTAGCACACACGGAGCAGTCAGCGTATCAGACTACTAACCCAAATATTGATATTGATGTTGATGTTTGTGATTACGTATTCGCCACTTCGTGCCGTCGCAGTTTAAACAGTGCATTTCCAGAATGTTTGTGAAAATTACCATGGCAATGTTAATGGGTGCATTTTTTTAACAAATTTACGGGGATGGAAGTCAAATATAAAATAGAAATTTACAATAAAATATTAAAATAAATTATAATTTTGGTTCTCAAGTAGGTCCCGTTTAATAAAGCGAACATACATTTTTAGTAAGATTTCACGATTCCCATTGACGCTAAAAGTAACGTCGCCAAAATACCATTTAAACTTGTCGTCGTATTTAAATGGCTACAATACGAAAACAACTGACACCAAGAAGCTACAATAAAATTGTATATTGCGTAAATCAATTTTCTTTCATTTGGTTCTTTTTTCGCGGTTGTAGCTTCTATTGTTTTGCGACAATAATGTTGCCAACAAATCTGGAAATACATTGATTTAAACGGCGACGTTGTAATACGGCGAATAATTATGTCCTGTGACTGTACCTCAAAGTATTACGCTTATTGCATACACTGAAACGAGCATCGTATGCCACATCACCCATAAGTAGGATGGAATTTTCCACTTGTAGTGTGTCGTCTCAACACAACAGGCAACAGAACCGCTCATGTGCTGTACGACAACATTGGGGACGAAAGGTACTGAAACGGACACACATGTTTGCGCATACAATTTGTGTTCGAAATGGAATTGATTCCGTTGTTTTATAAAATGCACTATAATATCAGGCCTGGTCTTGGTCTGCAGTGTATGATTGTGGTATTTCCTGGTCATACTCATTTGGGTTTTTTTCTGGTCTTTAATATGCACAGTAGAAACAGAATAAAAATGCACTACGGCCGATACACAAAGTGTCGGAGAAACGTTTTTTTTTTAAATACATGTTAATAGTCAGTTCATCTGTAATTCCTCCAACTCCATGGTTTAAAAAATCGTATGTACATGTATAAATCATCTAATCCATAATTAAATATTTCTTTGCGAAGAAATGCGCCTCTCATGTCTTGGGCTTCAAACGATGTTAACAAATGACGCTTAGCGACGTACAAATTGCGCAACAAAGTGCAGTTGCATAGATTACGTCACTTTTGCAGTGCGTTTTCCCGACGTCACGTTTTACCGCATTTGGGCACAAAATGTCATGGCGCGTCACATATGTTCTAGGAGATAATTCATGGATAAGGACTCAACAGTACATAAAACTGAATACTGGAACAAAAGAAATCCAACAAGTAAACGCCAGTGGGCCTGACATGCATGGGTCTTTCATGCAAACCAATCTATGTGTCTTGATCCACATCTGAACTAAGGGTGAGGTTAGCGCTGTGAAACTAGTTTAAGCCCTCCAGTAAAAGTAATTTTTTCTGACCATTCCAAGGCGGTGCTTCTTTTGAGGATCATTTTTGTTATTTTTGTTTCGTGTTTGTCTTGTTTTCTTGTCTGTTCATTGCAGCCTTGCGGTCACCTGCTGGGAAAGGGCTGACCTCTTGGCTCTCTTGTATATGATGTTTTATTGTGTTTTGTCACTTTTCCATGTGGTGTCCTGGGCCTGGTGTGGTGCTTGATTGTATCGATTCCTGATCTTTCCCTTCTTTCTTACTTTGATTGTGTCCCTGTGATGATACATTGCACAAATTAGGAATCCCTCATGCGAGCCGAACACTTTGTATTTTGAAACAGCAGAATCTAGGGCAAAGATTTGAGCTGTAAAATGTGTTTAAAGCTGCATAGTCTGTAACTTTTGATCTTCTAATTTTAAAAATAATGTTTTTATTTTTCAAGAACACAGTAAAAATACTCAAATTCAGGTAAATATTTTACCATTTTCGTAAATTTTAACAAGTTATCACTATCAAAACAACTGCATTTATGTTAAAATGCAACGGTCTATAATTATTGGAGGGACGCAAATAATTACCAACAAGAGTAAAATACACCTATTTGATAAGATAATTCACTTTTCCATGCAGTTTTCAGCTGTACTGAACATTTTTATTGTGAAAACATAGCTTAATTCTACTTTTACAAATGATTTAAAAAGAAAATATTTTTTTTCGAAAAATGTTCATAGTTACAGAGTATGCAGCTTTAAGCCCCATGGTGGCCTAGGCTGCTTTTGGCTCTAAGACGCGGTGATTGTGTTTTTGTTTATTCATTGTTTATGATTGCTCACATTGAGTGTGGTGGTTCTGTGATTGGTCCTTGTTTTGTAAAGTAGTAGCTGGTCCTTGTTTTGTAAAGTAGTAGCTGGTCCTTGTTTTGTAAAGTAGTAGCTGGTCCTTGTTTTGTAAAGTAGTAGCTGGTCCTTGTTTTGTAAAGTAGTAGCTGGTCCTTGTTTTGTAAAGTAGTAGCTGGTCCTTGTTTTGTAAAGTAGTAGCTGGTCCTTGTTTTGTAAAGTAGTAGCTGGTCCTTGTTTTGTAAAGTAGTAGCTGGTCCTTGTTTTGTAAAGTAGTAGCTGGTCCTTGTTTTGTAAAGTAGTAGCTGGTCCTTGTTTTGTAAAGTAGTAGCTAGTGTCCCTTCTAGTTTATTATTGCTTACATTGAGTGCGGTGGTTCTGTGTTTGTTTCTTGGTCTGTAATGTAGTACTAAGTGTCCTTTTTAGTTTTACAATCATCTTGCTAAGGAGGATCAAGGAATAACGAGCTAGACACATCGGCCTTAAATTGTGGTAGTGATATCAAGCACCTTATATCTTTGTAACACCCAGAATCAGATGTAGACCATCTGTCTGGCGCTGGCCTGGTAGCTCAAAAAAAAAAGAAATCCTACAAGGCCTCCTTCTTACAGATACCGTTTGTAAAAAGTTAAGCACATTTTCATGACAAATTATAGCTGTATTTTATTTGAGATCTAGACCAGTCGACGATATGCCATCGCAAATACTCGTTTTATGCATTTTTGATATTGATCTTGGGGCCAAGGTCACAATACCGTCTACATTATGTGACATGTGCACCTACAATGTTTGAAGTTGCTATGCCGAACGGTTTAGGAGGAGATGCATTTATAACAAACTACATAATTTGACCTTCATGTTGGGTCAAGGTCACTTGAAACGTTGCCCAGTACCCTCTACATCATGTGACCTACGCACCTGCAAAGTTAGAAGTTGCTACGGCTAACATTTAGGAGATGCATTTGTAAGAAAAAAATACCTCTGACCATGATGTTGGGGTCAAGGTAACACAAAACGTTGCCCAGTACCCTCTACATCATGTGACCTATGCACCTACTAACTTTGATGTTGCTAGACCCAACAGTTAGGATGAGATGCATTCACAAAAAAACAACATTTGACCTTTTACATTGACCTTGGGGTCAAGGTCACACAAAACGTTCCCCAGTACTGTCTACATATCATGTACATGTGCCTGAAAGTTTGAATTTGCTATGTCCAACAGTTTAGGAGGAAATGCATTTACAAGAAAATAATTGTTTGATCTTTGACTTAGACGTTGCCCAGTCATCTCTAAATCATTTGACCAATACACCTGCAAAATTTGAAGATGCTACGTCTTACGGTTTAGGAGGAGATACAATTGCAAAAACGGACGACGTCGGACCGACTTTGGTAAAGAAAAAAAACGGGTATAATGACATGCGTGCATTCAAATAAACATTTAATTTAAAGCAAAACAACCCCTGTACAGGGACTAGGATTTTCCAGTTCTTTAGTACAATTACGCTTTAGAATCACATAATCCTGTCCAATAGCTTTATTTTCTGGTGAAACTAAGTGACGTCTTTACCAAATAATGATTGAGTATTCTTTTTTTTTTGAGTGGGCTAATGCCGACGGAGAATTCTTCTTCCCGTGACGATTTACTGGGTTCACTACTAAGTACACGCCTACCAAACGATCCAGTGCTCAACATCTGGTTGAATATGAAAAACAACGTCTCTATGAAGTAAATAAAAAATCTGGAAATGTCATGCAACAGCCTATAGGTTCCTACGTTTGTGGTATAAATATGAGCTCAGAAAGTGTTCTCATTAGGTCATATTTACTTTTTGCGCGATAAACACGTTCCTGTCGAATTCTGGTACACCTATTTTACGCGAAAAGTTAATCTGACAAAACGAGAGAACTTTAAGACCTCTAATTTATACCACAAACGTAGGAATGCATAAGATGTTGCATGACGTTCCCCGATTTCGATTCTCTTCTTGGGGCATTTTTAAATATTCAACCACATGTTGAGCATTGGATCGTTTGGTAGGCGTGTTAGTAAGAAGTTTGGCACTAAATTTTCAGCAGACAGCTAGGTTATAATTAAAGAGTCCAGATTCCGGATGAGTTTCCACGAGTATCGGTTGTCCTCATAGGTTTCCAGCCTGTTGTTAGCCACCAAGGTTTATTGTAATTTACACGCTAATTTACACGAAATTTATCGAAATTTACACGCTCTGGTATGGCAGCGGTCGCAACACTGTGCTTTTTGTAGGACTCTAGATGCAACATCAACCCACCTTCGATAACAACACACATTTTACGATGGGTCAAGAAGGCTGAAGTCCACTTGCTTGTTCTGGTCAAAGAAGCGTAGGATGCCATATAGGGGTGTGACTATTAGCTGTTCCTGAGCGGTCCTGCAGGAGATGGCGAAACACGAGTAGTGTCGGCGAAATGCTTGATGAGCTTGAATGGCCATCTCTTGAGGCCCGGAGGGACCAGTCCTCCTTGCTTTTCTTTCACAAGATTCATTGTGGAGCAGTGTCTATTGAAAAAGACAAGTATATGACCCCTGCTCACAGTTTGAAAACTACCAGGTCATCACATAGTGCTCAATACGGTAGACACCAGACATACAGTGATGCCCTGAAGAATTCCCTTCCCCCGAACTATTCCACATTGGAATAGTCTGTCTCCTTCTGTGGCAAATACCCAGTCCACAGAGGAGTTTAGGGCACTCCTTATTTAAACAAAAATTCAGCCAAAAGTTTTTTGTGTTTTTGTGTTGTTATGTTTTTTTTGGTTTTTTTTTTTTATTATTTTATCAAAATTTCCAAATTCGCACTCCTTGGTGTAATGCTCAAGTATGAGCGAACCAGTAAAGATAGAAAGAAAAGAAAAGAAAGAAAAACATATTTCAGTGATGTCAACCCCTTGTGTTTGCCTCAAATGAGGATTATGTGATTTATACACTTAAAGACCTATAGTCCTGTGCAGTAGAGATCATTAGCATATCGCAGGATTAAAAGGGAATCAAGAGAGGACTTACCTCTATAAAACACACTTTCTTCCACTTAGAGAAATATCAATATCTTATCAGAAAGTACCTAAACCCTTCATGAGACCATTTAATTGCCCCCTGTTAGAAAGTCATAATCACCTCTTAAAAAATAGTCTTTGATCTGTTTGGAATAGCTCTCGGGCAGTGGTACCACTTTTTATCTCAGAATTTAGGCCTTAAACAAAACTGCCAACCGTCCACGTTTTAAATTGTATTTTCTACCTCAGTGGGATGAATGTCATGACGGTCCATGCCCGGATCTAGAATGTTTTGTCAGAGAGGGTCCAGCTTAGACAGCTTTTTTTAGTTGATCATTATGAGAGGATCCGCGTTCGCTGGCGGGCCGATGATGGCCCATCATTGAAAGCTGGCTTTGTATTTTGTGATTTTTTAGGGGATCCGGACCAGTATTGTTAAGAAATCCTTTATTTTTGTAATTTTCCAGGGGGGGGGGGGGTCCGCCCCCCCTTTCTGGATCCGCACATGAATGTCACAGCGGGCAGTCAGTTATCATTATGTTTTTCCTGGACAGGCTGCTCTCAACACTTTCATGGCTAGTGGCGTTTTTTGTCGTCTGTCTTTGCAAACAATTTGGACCCAGATCAGGACCGACAGAACGTCTGACCTGATCTGAACAAAACTGATGGTTGACACTCTCAGATCTAATTTTCCTGAAAGAATCGCACAACATGGAGCGTCTTGTAAACATGTTGTAAGATTTATATTGTGTGATTTATCATTTAATAGTTTATTCATTTTGTACAGCTAATTGATAGGAGCGCATTTTATATAGAATAAGCAGCTTTAAGACTTAAAGACTTAGCATTTTTTCAGGAAAAAAACAGTGACCTACATGTATATACGGGTCCACAGGGGCCAGTCCAGCTTAGTAATATGCCATCTCAGATACTATACTGAAATAGACTATGAGCTAGATATACGTGAATTAAAATACGTGTGTGCATCATCTAAAATGGTCCCGGCATCTAAACTGGTCCTGGCATCTATTATGGTCCTGACCAGCCTCTATATTGGTCCCGATTGGCATCTATTATGGTGCGCTAATCAGACTCTAAAATGGTCCTGAGCGCTAAATGTAAATATATGCAAACCTCATCCTTTTTCAACTTAAACGGCTTCCACCGCAAAAATAATCATATAGCCAGGACACAAGCCATTTGTGTGTGTGCGTGCGTGCGCGCGCGCGCGCTCGTGTATGTTTTGCAGGATTTGGTTAGCCCCGCGCCCTATCTAACGCACATGCCGTTTTATTTTAAATATCAAACGCAAAAATGAAATTCCATTTGAGACAACTCCGTGCATTCATGCCTCGTGCGCACGGGCTTTAATCCGCATTGAATTAAATATGAGATAATGCAGCCCGCCAATTTGGGCCTGTGGATACCGGGGACATAGCGGGGCTTAAGTTCCGGGATTAAACCTACGATATGTTCCCGCAGTGCCGCGTGTGTGCCGGGGGTTTAATTTCCTGTTTAAATAGGGCTTGTCTAAAAGGTCCTCCTTACAGCGCACCTAAACATCTATACCTGCCAATATAAACCAAAAGGGATGGGACGTGGTGGTCGATTCGCATGTTCTCGGGCAGGGGCGGGTCAAGAAACTACCGTATCATTTGGGAAGGGCGACGCCCAAGCTTGACTGATGCTTTAGTCGTCTTTAACTTACTTTTTACAGAGTGTTTCAATTGACCATTCCAAGTGAACTTCGTGGAAAATTTCCAAGGAGGGAGGGTGGGGGAGTCCAAGATTTTAGACGCTGCGGGGTAGGGATGGGGCGTGGGGGTCGTCATACTTATTCCTTAAGAAACCTATAACACTTGTAATTTTCCGGGGGGGGGGGGGGTGGGGGGGGGTCCGGATCTCCTGCCCCCCCCCCCACACACCTCTCTATGGATTCAGAAATCAAGGGAATCGGTAGAAACGATAGATACTCCAAAATATACGGTTATTCAACAGCTGCAAGTTGATATCACTAATAGTGTTATGTTCTGCTCTGGCCAAAATTCAAGTATAACAAAGGACGATAACTTCTAATTTATGCAAAAGAGAGTTATGGATCTTTGTAGACTGGATCTCTCCTCATTGAGATCTATCTACCATTGAAGTTTCAAGTTGATACCTGTTATACATGTAGTTGTTGTGTTTTGTTTGTTTGTTTGTTTGATTTGTTGCTTTACGTCCCAAGTCAACAGCTATGGTCATTGCGGGACGGTCAGTTCACCTAATGACACTTTTTCCTGGGCAAGCTTGAACAAGCAGTTTACCAGTACTTCGTGCACATACTTTCGCTTGTAACTGACAACAACCCTTCTTGAATGATTCAGCGGAAGGGAGGAGAATGACCTTAGAGATTATTTCATGATCAATCTCCACGAAAGTATGGGACCGGGCCGGGATCGAACTCGCGACCCCTGGATCAGCAGTCAGACTCGCATCTGTTGCCAGACACGTTACCGACTGCGCTACGCGGCCCGGTAATAGTAGTTGTTGTGTTATGCTTCGGACACAATTAAGTGTGAAAAATAGCAAAGGGCAATAACTCCTAAATTATGCGAAGGAGAGGTACGGTTCTTGTACACTGTACTTCTCCTCATCAATATATATATACCAGTGAAGTTTCTAGTCGATACCTATTATATTTCTGTGTTATGCTCTGCACAATATATTTGTAAATTCTCTGAAACCACTAAGCCAACTGAAGCGTTTCATGTGACACCACCAAGGGAGAGGGGGAAAGATGGAAAGCTTATTCAAAATAATTTACGTCATTTGTTGATAGTCATTATTGTTAACCAGGGGGCGGGGGCATTTAGCAGGGATTTTACCACAAATTTGGCCCCGCAGTGCAGGGCTTTTAGCAGGGCTTTGAAAATTGAAAAGTAAAAAAGCCCCGCTATTCCCCGGCCCTGAGGGGATAGGGATACCAATGACTGGCGCATAACCGAACCATTAAATGTACAACCCCTGTAAACGGAAGCAAATGAAAAAAATGAGTATAAGAACATATTAAAGTATGAATCGTGTTCTTTTACAGGGTCATATTGCAACAAATATAGCGCTTACGAATGTTAACCACCAATGCTTCATCATAAATAAAATATATAGAGTAGAGTAGTACTGATATCTAGTATGAGGGATTTAGTATTGGCCTATAACAGTAGAGACTATGGCTATGGAAACTAGCAGAGACTGGGAATACGGATACACGTACTGATCACTAGTAGCAGAGACTGAATCTATGGATATAATGACTGACCTCTAGTAGTAGTGACTGGGACTGAGAATACCAATACTGACCTCTAGTGGAAAAAACAGAGGGACTCTATGTACTAGGTTTGACCTCTATTGGCATAACCTGGGACTATGGACACTTATAAAGATCGCCTGTAGCAGTGATTGCAACAAGGAATTGATACTCTGTAGAAGTGACTACAACAATGGTTAATAGTACAGTCCATTTGTAGCAGAGAGGCGGACTCTGGATACTAGTACTAGCATTTAGTTGAATGGAAGGGACTCTAGATTCTAGGAATGATAGCTAGTGACAATGACAGGGACTCTAGACACTTTTACTGACAACTTGTGGCAATGACAGGGACTCTGAAACTTTTTTACTGAACTCTAATGACAATGTGTGCGACTCTGGGCAATTTAATTGACCTCTAGTCACATTGACTGGGATTCTGGATACTTGAACTGATCTCCAGTGGCAATTGCTGGGACTCTGGATACTAGTACTGAACTCTAGTGGCAATGAAAGGGACTTTGGATATTTAACTGACCTCTAGTGGCAACGACTGAGACACTGGATGCTAGTACTGCCCTCTAGTGGCAATGACAGGGACTCATGATACTAGTACTGACCTCTTGTAGCAGAAAATAGGGATAAAGATACTAGTACCCACCCCAAGGGTGGCAATGAAGGGGACTCTGGATAATAGTACTGGCATCTAGTGACAACGATAGGGAATTTGGATACTCTTACTAACCTCTATTGGCAATGACAAGGCCTCTTGATGCTTATACTAAACTCTTGTGGCAATGACTGAGACTCTGGGTACTTTTACTGACCTCTAGAGGCAATGACTTGGTTCTGGATACTTTTACAAACATCGAATGGCAATGACTGAGACTCTGGATACGTATAATGACATTTAGTGCCAAAAGACAGGAGTCTGGATACTTTTACTGATCTCTAGTGGATATTGACAGGGACTCTGGATACTCTATTGACCTTAAAATGAAATGACTGGGAGTTTGGATACTACTACTGGCCTCTAGTGGCGAAGAAAGGACTTTGGATACTAGTTGTGATCTCACTGGCAACGACAGGGACTCTGGATACAACTACTGATCTCTAGTGGCAATGACCGGGACTCTGGATAGTTTTATTGACCTCTCTCAACAATGAGAGGGACTCTTAATATTTTTACTGACAACTATTGGCAATTACAGGGGTTCTTAATACTTTAAATGACATCGATTTGCATTGGTTGGGACTCTAGATACAAGAACTGACCTTTAGTGACAATGACTCATACTCTTGATACTTGTACTGACATCTACTGGCAATGGCATAGACTCTGGATACCTGTTCTGATCTCTAATGGCAATGACAGGGACTGTGCATACTTTGACTGACCTCTAGTGGCAATGACTTGGACTTTGATACTGGTACTGATCGTTAGTTGCAATGACTTGGATTCTGAATAATTTTACTGACCTCTTTTGCCAAAGGCTGCGACTCTGGATACTTTACTGACCTCTAGAGGCTATAACTGGGTACCTGGGTATTTTACTGACATCTAGTAACAATGACAGGGACTCTAAATACTTTTACTGACATCTTATGACAATGTTGTCGACTTTGGATACTTTCGCTGACCACTATTGGAAATGATAAAGACTCTAGATACTAGAACTGATTCTAGTGTCTGCATACTGGTATGAACCTCTATTGGTAATTACAGAGACTCCAGCTACTTGTACTGACCTCTAGTGGCAAAGACAGGGACTCTAGATACCAGATACTAATACGTACATCTAAAGGCAAAAGAAGAAACTCTGGATACATATACTGACAACTATAGGCAATGACTGGGACTATTGATACTTTTATTGACCTCTAGTGTCAATGACTGGGACTTTGCCTAGGACTCAGCATACTAAGACTGACCTTTAGTGGCAAGGATAGGGACCCTGGATACTTTAACTGACCTCTAGTGACAATGACTGGGAGCTTGGATATTGACCCAGACCTCTAGTGGCAATGACTTGGACTTTGAGTACTGACTTCAAGTGGCAATTGCTGGAACTCTGGATACTTTTATTGATCTCTAGTGTCAAAAACGGGGACTTTGTAGTCTATTATTTACCTCTAGTTGCAATGCCTACTTTAACTGGCCTCTAGTGGCAATGACTGGGACCCATTTTTTCTAGTAGCAATCTTAAGTACTCTGGATACTTTAACTGACCTCTATTGTCAATGACTGGGAGTTTGAATACAAGTACTGACCTCAAGAGGCAATTGCTGGGACTCTTGTTACTTTTATTGATCTTTAGTGGCAAGAACAGGGATTTTGTATACTTTATTTACCTCTAGTTGTAATGTCTAGGACTAAGGATACTTTAACTGACCTCTAGTGGAAATGACTTGGACCCTGGATACTGACCCTGGCCTCTATTGGCAAATACAGGGACTCTCGATACATTTAATGACATCTAATGACAATGACTGGGACTACAGGATACTTTAACTAGCCTCCTTTAGGAATATCTTGGACTATGTATACCAGAATTGACATATAATGGTTATGAAGGACTCTAGATATTTTACTGACCTCTAGTATCAAGAACCAGATTCTGGATACAAGCACTGACCTCTAGTGGCAATGACAGGGATTCTGGATACTAGTACTGAACTGTAGTGGCAATGACATGGATTCTCGTTACATTTAATGATATTTAGTGACAATGACAGAGACTCTGGATACAAAAACTGACCTCTAGTGGCTATGTCTAGGACTCTGGATGCTAGTATTGGCCTTTAGTTGAAGGGGCTGGGACTCTGGATACTTTTGTTGACCTCTAGTGTCAATGACTGGGACTTTGCCTAGGACTCAGCATTCTAAGACTGACCTTTAGTGGCAAGGATTAGGACTCTGGTTACTTTTACTGACCTCTAGTGGCACTGACTGGGAACCTGGATACTGAAATAACTGGGACTGTGAATTACCAGAATAAACATTTTGTGGTTTCGAAGGACTCTCGATATTTTAACTTACCTCTAGTATCAAGAACCGGATTCTGGATACAAGTACTGATCTCTGGTGGCAATGACAGGGATTCTGGATACTAGTATTGAACTTTAGTGGCAATGACATGGACCCTCGTTACTGTTAATGATATCTAGGGGCAATGACAGAGGCTCTGGATACAAGTACTGATCTCTAGTGGCTATGTCTAGTACTAGTACTGATCTCAAGTGGAAATGACAAGGACTCTGGATATTTTACTGACTTCCAGTTGCAATGACAGGGACTCTGAATAGTAATTCTAACCTCTGTGGCAGTGACAGGTACTTTGAATACTAGTTCTGACATCTAGTGACAATGATAGGGACTCTAGATATTAGTACTGATATCAAATGGCAAGAACAGGAGCTCTGGATACTTTTATAGCCGACAAATGCCAATGACTGGGGGTCTGGATATTTTTTGTTGACCTATAGTGGCAATAATAGGAACGCTAGATACTAGTACTGTTTTCTAGTGGCAATGAGAAGGACTTTTTATACTTTAACTGACCTCTAGTGGCAATGACTGGGACTTAAGATACGAGTACTGGCTTCCAGTGGTAATTTGGTTGACTCTAGATACTTAAATTGATCTCTAGTAGCACGGACAGGGCCTCTAGATACTTTGACTGATATTAAGTGGCAATTACGGGGACTTGGGATACTTTTACTGAACTCTAGTTGAAATTTTGTAGGACTCTGGATATTAGGACTGACCTCTAGATGCAGAAAAGGGATCCTCGATACTTTTTCTGGCCTCTAGTGGCAATGAATGGGACCTTTGATACTGACCCTGGTCTTAAGTGGAAATAACAGAGCTCTGGACACTTTTACTGACCTATAGTTGCATTGCCAGGGACTCTGGGCATTTAACTGACCTCCTGTAGCAATGACTGGGACTCTAAAATTAGTATTGGGACTCTTGATTTTTTTACTGACATTTAGTGTGAATGAAAGGGACTCTAGATACAAGTACTGACTTCAAGTTGCAATATCCAGGACTCTGGATGATAGTACTGACCTGTAGTGGCAATGACTGGGAGTCTAAATACTAGCACTGATCTCTAGTGGCTGTGACAGGAACTCTGGATACTAGCTCTGATCTCTAGTGGCAATGTCTAGGACTTTGGATGCTAGTTCTTCTCTTATCTCTAGTGGCAATGACAGGGACGCTGGGTACCATTACAGACCTCTAGTAGCCATGGCTGGGTCTATTGATATTAGTACTGACCTCTTGTAGCAGAGACATTGACTAGGATACATAGCAGAGACTGGGGCTATGGATTCAAATACTGACCTCTAGTAGCAACTACTAGGACACTGGATAAAATCACTGGCCTCTAGTAGTTGAGTCTGGGACTATGGATGCCTATTCTGTCCTCTAGCAGCAGAGATTGAAACTATGGATGCTAGAAATGACATCTATTAGGATTGACTTGGGTAATGATTATTAGTACTGACCTCTAGTAGCAGAAATTGAGACTATGGATACGAGTACTGACCTCTAGTAGCAGAGACCATGACTATGGTTACTAGTGCTGACCTGTAGTAGCAGTGACTGTAACTAAGGTACTAGTACTGACTTCCAGTGGTAATGACTCTAATGTTGACCTCCTATGGGAGAGACAGGGCCTCTGAATATAGTAGTACTGGCTTCTAGTAGCAGAAATTGGGACTTTGGATAATTTACCTGACCTCTAATAGTAGTGACAGGGACCGTAGATACTATTACTGACCGGTAGTTGCAGAGTTATGGACTCTGGATACTAGTACTGACCTCTAGTTGCAGAGACAGGGTTTCTTTATAGCATTACTGACCTCTAGAAGCAGATTCGTGACCTATAGTTACTATTATTGACCTCTGGTGACAGACGCTGGGAATCTGGATAACAGTACTGACCTCTAGTGACAAAGATAGTGACTCTGAATAGCAGTAACGATCTTTAGTGGCAATGAGTGAGACTGTGGATAGTAATACTGACCTCTGGTTGCAGAAACAGGGACTCTGGGATGTAGTTCCAACCTCTACCGGCAGATAATATAGTACTGATATTTTGCTAAAACAGCAGAAACTCTTGATAGCAGTACTGCCTCTAGCATCAATGAGCGTGACTCTGGCAAGTAGAACCGGTTTCTGGTGGCAGAGACATTACTTCTGTATAGTAATACTAACCCTAAGCCTCTGGGTAGAAAAACTAACTTCTAGTGGCTCTAGTTGATTTCAGCTACCTTGAGCCTAAGGTGCATAAGTGAGATAACATTACTATGAAACCCTTGATTTTAATTATAGATCCTCTATGAAATGGGGTTGCATATTTGATTTGGGATGTCTATCATTCTGTCCATCCTTACGTTGGTCATTCCATCATATTTTCGTTCAGTTTAATATCTTGAGAACATATTGATAGAAGTTTTTATCAAATTGTGTATTACATTTATATTGACAATATCCAGATTGAGTTTGCTTCACATTATTTTTCAAAATATTGTAACAGAGTTATATCCCTTGACTGCTGTCAGAAATTCACCTAGAATTCATTTTCCGCTCAGATTGATAGAATTTGACCGAATTTTGTATGTCCATTGATATTAACAAGATGTAGGTTGGGATTGTTATTTGTCATTTTTTCGTAAATTTATAACGCAGATATGGCCATTTATTGACTTCACCTTTCCGTTTTCGCTCAATATCTTAAGAACAAATACATTGAGAACAAATTGGAACTAGAATGCACAGTCGATGGGGTGCCATCGCAAATCCCCACGCTGAAATTTTTGATCCACCCAGCACCCCCAAGTCCCACCCCTGGGTCATGACCCCAGCAACAGAGTCAAAATTCTGTTCAATATGATTTCAATATTTTATTTGTAAGAACGCACACAAATTTTGGTATAAATATCTTGACAGAATAGAATTGACATGGTAGTCTAAATTTATTTATATTTGACCTTTTGACCTTACCTCCAATGTCACCAGTTTGACCCTAGGGTGAAAACATTACTTTCATTCTGTTCTGCTCGTCATACCCGTCGATTTGATATGCCACATGACCATAATATAATTTTTTTGACCCCCCCGGGCACCCCAACGCCCCAAAGTCCCACCCCTGAGGCATGACCCAGCTGACATGATGCAAATCCCGTCTGATATGTTTTGTATCTTTTATTTGTGAGAACAAACACAAAGTTTGGTTTAAAAGTCTTTGAAATTGGCTTTGTAATTGAAATTAAATGATATTTGACCTTTGGCCCCTCTCCAGGGCCCCAGGGGGCGGGGCCAAAAACAGTTTGATGTTGCACGCCCATTCATGTGAGTAACTCACACACCAAATTTGGTTGAATTTCGTCTAATGGTTTAGGAGGAGATAGCATAACGGACAGACGGACGGACGGAGGCGATTACAATATCCCCTTCGTTTTTTAAAAAAGCGTGGGGATAATTACACCAAATGTTTATATGTGCATTTACATTGACAACATCTATATTGGGGTTGTTACCTGCCAGTTTTTCAAATTTATAACCGTTATGGCCCTTAATTGAAGTCTTTATTTCGTTTCTGCTCAATATTTACAGGATACATGCACAGAAATTGGCGAAATTTTGCATATACTGTGATTGCTGCCTGTCAGTTTTCTCCAACTCTTGAGTGATGCCGATCAGAAATCCGTTTCCACTCGATATCGTGAGAACAAATGGATGGAATTTCATCCAATTTTATATATGTATTTATATTGGCAAGATCTTGGATGGAATTTTACCGGTTGGTTTAAATAAATTTGTAACAGAGTTATGGACCTTGATTGATATTTTTACAACATGAAATGCATTATAGCGCGGATATACTCAGATTTTCTGAATTCAATATCGCAGAGGCGTGTTGGCCAATCTTGTTCACATTTTATGTGTATCGTCAAAAGGGTAGCGGACAGCTGAACACTATTTGGGGACAGCTTTGAGCAAAAATGGATTTCTATAGAAAATGGTAGCTCCAAGCTAACCCATTCATTATTTATCGCACCTTTTAAAAACAACATTCATTCGCCATGAGTTGGCATACGCCCATTCTGATCAGGGTCTTCTCTTTTTTGTAAGAGGAAACTTTGTGTTTTAGCATCTCTCTGAGCATTGGACACACAGCGAAGACCCAGCGCACACAACAGATGCCCAAGGCATGCTGATCTGAGTATCCGCTTTGTGCACATGGTTTTCTGATTCTTTTCTACAGATGCGGTTCAGTTTATTTGAATATTTTTAGTTAAACAATACCCCATTTGGTCAGCTCGTATATCGTTCAGTTATTCGATTGTCCCATTTTCCAAAGGACTATATTTCTGGGAAAATATGTATAAAATTGGGAAAATTTTAATATGGTTGGTTGGATATTTTCAGGACCAGAAATTTTATCGAGGGAAAGGTCTTTTATATGAGGAGAATAGGTTATTTCTCGGACCCTGTATTGATAATTTAGGATCGGTTGTCATTATACGGGGTGGCGGGATTTTATATTATACTACCGGAAAATTCACACAAAACCTGAACTACACCAACGCCAAAGCAACAGTAAAAAAAGAATCGAAAACTTCACAATCTTGTTCCTTGAAATCAACAACGAAACAACAAAATATGGAATTTAAAATGGAGAGTATAGTGACCTATGCGACATATGAACTGATAAACGTTTTCTGCTGATCAGATCACACAGCGAGGAAGCGCAATAACTGAGCATTCAAACGGACATACTGTCGTGATCCGACTGTTCGGATGCCCAATCTTTTTGTTCTGATGTTTTACTAGATGCACATTGTCAGTTTGTTGGTTTTATCATGCTGTGGTCAATTAGTAAATAAAAGTGAAACAAAAATCTCATGCACACATACCTACTTAAACATTTCTGCGCAATTTTAGATGCCAGGACCATTTTAGACGCAGGACCACTTTAGATGATGCACAGGAATATATCGGGGATCATTTTAGAGTCTGCTTAGCGTGTCATAATAGATGCCAGCCTGGACCAATTTAGAGGCAATTTGGGAACAAAATAGATGCCAGGACCATTTTAGATGCAGGACCACTTTAGATGATGCACATACGTGTATCACGTTCACACTTTTGTAAAAACCAATACTTGTTAGCAGTTCCACCAGTGCAGTTGCGACTATGTTCATATTTTGGAAAAGAGAGGAGTTATCGATCGTATTTATCTCAAAGGGTTTTACACAAGGAAGAAGAAGCAAGGGATTTGTGAACAACTGAAAGGCACGTGGTCACAGTTGCACAACCCTTTTTAAAGGTTTTAGGGGCCTAAATGCCCCAGTATTTTCACTGTCAAATATCTCTAGAGGCTGTGCTCGAAATATGACTGAGACCTAATTACTGCCAATATATTACTGAAAGGTATAAAAGAGGCTATTGCAAGTGATTTTGTTCTTCAGGATGTCATGAAAATAATGAAAGAAAATGACTGGGAGAGACAAAAGGACAGACCAGAGATCAAACCATATTATTTGGTAAAGCATGAGCTTTATCAAACAAAAGGATTACTTTTTCGGTGCAGACAAATAGTTATTCCAGAGAAGTTACAGAAACAAGTCATCATAGCTGCTCATAGCTTAGGTCATTTTGGCATGACACGAACTAAACAGATGCTCAGAGCAAAATATTGGTTCCCACGTCTTAACAGTATGGTTGAAGACTATATATCCAGATGCTACCAGTGCCAGATAGCTACTGTTGAACACAGACAGGAGCCTGTCAAACCATCAACAATACCAGACACAGCTTGGGATACAGTCTCTATTGACTTTGGAGGACCCTATCCTGATGGCCACTATAATCTAGTGGTGATTGATAAAAGGACACGGTTTCCTGTTGTTGAGCAGACAACATCAACGTCATGCAAGGTGACATGCGATAGACTAAGAAAAATATTTGCTACACATGGAATACCAAAGAAAGTAGAATCTGACAATGGACCTCCATTCAGTTCCACAGATTTCAAGGGATTTGCTGAAGAAATGGGATTTGAGCACCATAGAGTAACTCCAGAACACCCTAGAGCAAATGGAGAAGCTGAAAGTTTCATGAAGGTATTAAACAAAACTGAGCAGATAGCACACAGCGATGGAACACCAAGCAGCTCAGCAATACAATACATGCTCATGGGGTATCGATCAACGCCACATCCAGCTACAGGATATTCACCATATGAGGCGCTTATGAGAAGAAATGTGCGGACGAAACTGGACTATGAAGAAACTGGCGTGAGCAAAGATTATCATAGAATGGAAAAAGAAATTACACAACGTGACAGACAATATAAAACAAAGTGGGATAAGCAAAGCAGACACCCAAAATGTGAAGAACACAATTTTAAGGTAGGGGACAAAGTTCTTTTAAAGAAAAGAAAAGAAAACAAATGGTCCACAGCACATGAAAAAGAGTACTATGAAATCATTAAAATATATGGGTCAACAATCATTGCAAGGCGTAAATCAGATGGACGTTCTATAAGGAGAGATTCTTCAAAATTCAAACTTCTGCGTGAATCACGGGATGAGAGGTGGAGAGAACGAATATTACGAAAACCAAACCATAATCAACAAGACCAACCAAACAGAACAGAAGTTGAAACAAATCATATGGAAATAGATGATAGACAAGATGATACAACACTCGAAGTCACGGACCAAGAACAGCCACAACCGCAAAGAAGGGAGCTGCCAAGAAGAACACGTAGATTACCATCTAAGTTCAAAGACTATATTCTAGATTTTAAAAAGAAGAGATAAGTTCAATTCAAATACTACTTAAATTAATTGTGAACTTTTGTATACTAACTGTGAAAACAAATCTAATGATTTGAATAACTTTCAAACAAATTGATTTAAATTCTTTTCCAATTTAGAATCTGGATCCTTTTAAAATATGGGAGAAATGTTATACTGCGATATTTATAGACATTCTATTTATAGCGCATAACGTCGTTCCGACGTTACGTTGCTAACGTTATTATTATTATACATGTTTAGCGTAATGGCTGATTAAATCTACAATCATGCTACTTGGTTATTAGTTATACGACGACACAACAGGTTGGATAGATAAAAAAATCAATATATGTTGTGAGACAAAACATTTTTTACGTTCAATGAACATAAATTATTGTGAATTTTTAACTATTTAATTTATTGTAATCAAAAATATTTCAGTCATGTTTTTTTTTTCTATTTTCAAATTTCAATTCAAATTCAGATTGATTTGAACCCCTAGGTCCATTGGGGTGCTACCAGACAGGCAGTAAATGAAAAAGTAGACATAAAATCTTACTTTTATGTACAAGCCATTGCAGATGAAGGAAATCCCCTTTTCAGAATAGATAAAGATAAGATAAATAAGCCTTATTTAACGTCGCTTATAATGTAACAGACAACATTAGCTCATGAGCTATTCTGCGACATAACAATATCTTTAACAGATACTTACCTGCCTTACTCTATTTTCCTAGCACAAACCCTTTATATGGGAGCATCAGCAAGGGAGCTGCTAGTACGATTTTTTACACCTTTGGTATGGTGCGGCCACGGGATTCGAGTGCGGCCACAGGATTCGAACCCATAACCTCCGGCTCCGAAAGCGGACGCTCTACCAACTGTGCTATCGAGAATGAGCCTGTGACGTCACAAGTGAAAAAACGATGGGAATGGGGGAGGGGGGTAATTTTTGTAAGGATGTGCGAGCCAGTATTTTAAACCAACCCCAATCATATACCTGGCCTTTGAAAAAACCCAGCTTATTCATATACTTGATTTTACAGAAAATTGACATATACATATACTGTCCTTTGAATTAATATACTCTTTCACACGAAAACTATGTGCATGTACATGGGTGTCAGAAAATTTGGGCCATTCATATACTTTCTTTTTAAAAAAGGGGGCTTATCATATACATGGCAGCAAGGTTGGGCGGAAAATTCCACCCCGGTATTTCCCGGTGGAATTTCTCCGTATTTCCCGGCATGGCAAATAAGGCTCAAGTGGCAAATAATGGCAAATAATGGCAAATATAACTTTTTTGCCGCGAAATACTGGCAAATATGATTTTGAGCTGTAAAATGCAGCAGATATCTTCAGGATTTTCTACTAAAAAAATAGTTTAATTTAACTAATTGAGTGGAATTGTAAATATTGGATATGAGGCTATCAGCATATAACCTATGAATACATTTAAACATGTTAGAACAGCCAAAAAAGAATCTTAGACTGAAATTTTAAAATAAATTTTAACAAAAAATAGTATCTTTAACTCTTATCATGCTGAATTTTTTATGTACTACACAGTAACACTTCTCCCAATTTTTATCTTGTTTAGCTTAAATCTGTATTTTCAATTAGTGTGGAAAACAGTGTTGATCCTGATAAGATGGCTTCTGAAAAAAACCAGCTGATCAGGATCTAGTGTTTTCAAAAAAGGATTCAACAGGACAAGGGTAAAATAGTTCAATTTAACTAATTGAGTGGAATTGTAAATATTGAATATGAGGCTATCCGCATATAACCCATGAATACATTTAAACATGTTAGAACAGTGAATCTTAGACTGAAATTTTGAAATAAATTTTAACCAAAAATAGTATTTTTAGCCCTTATCATGCTGATTTTTTTTATGTACTACACAGTAACACTTCTCCCAAATTTGATCCTGTTCAGCTTAAATCTTTATTTTCAATTAGTGTGGAAAACAGTGTTGATCCTGATAAGATGGCTTCTGAAAGAAACCAGCTGATCAGGATCTAGTGTTTTCAAAAAAGGATTCAACAGGACAAGGGTGAATTCTGGGTTCAGCAGGACAAGGGTAAACTCTAATTTGACCTTTAAATGGGGAGAAAATTTACCTGCGTATCTGGCAATTGTGTGACGCCTGATCCTGTCATAAATTGTTAAAACAACACATATCTAGCAAACCTTATTTAAGTGGACACTGTATAGCTAGGGGCAAGGATGAACAATAGGTTGTCACGAATGACTTCATATTTTAACTTAAGACAATTAAAGTCCAGGTGACCACAAAAAGGGGTGCCCTTAATTGAGCTATAGTTTGGCTTCAAACTTCAGGTATACCCTGGAATTCAGAAAAATGATTTAGCTGATAGCCTGAAAAACTAGTAGAAATGAAATATTAAGTCAAATAACCTCTATTACTGAAATTACCAATCTCACATGTGAGGTGTAAAAATTCCAGGGTTGTAAATCATATTTGCCAGTATTTCCCGTTATTTGCCAGTATTTCCCGATAAATGCCACTGGCATGGCAAATATGCTTATTTGCCGGCATTTTGCCAACCTTGCATGGCAGCGCTGAAAAAGGGGGCTATTCTGCATGCACATCTGTACTATGTCATATACAGGAAGTTACCCCCTCCCGAGACTGGTATTAGTTTGAAGAATTCTTCCTCTTTAGTCGCACAAATGTTTTTTTAAAGAATATTTTCCATATTTGATTCACTAGAGACACTGACTTTGATCACAATTGCCCATGAAAGCCCACAACCCATCTATTTTCCAGCTATTGCAGATCATTTTGTACTTGATTTTTAAAGGCGTTTCAGATGGTAAAACATTCATTTGTAGTATTTGCTTGCTGCTGAAGATCATGTGGCTAGCTCTGAGGCTGTGATCAGTAAGTATCGAGGGTCGTGACTGAAATTGCGTGATCAACAAATTCCAACCGGAGAAACTGTCCTTTTGGAGTAATTCCCCTTTGTATGATCTTCCAGTCCTTTTATAAAGTAGAGAAGAAAGTTGCTATATATGTAAACCACTAGGTGTAAACGGTTAACCACTAGTGGCTATCAAATTTAATACAGAAGTAAAAGCATTTTAAATTGGAATAAGTTCTGCATTTTACCTGTATCCTGGGTAAGATGTGGTACTTGATTGTATCAATTCCTGATCATTGCTGTCTTTCTTACTTTGAAAGTGCTTTCAGTCTTTTGTGAACAGTAATCACAGTGTAAAACGGCCACTCAAAAATAGACAAAGCAAAGATCTTTATGACAAATTGTAGCTTAATGAAGGTCAAAAGTATTGCAGAATGCTCCAATTGGAGCATTCTGCAATACTTTTGACCTACATGGAGCATTCTGCAATACTTTTGACCTGCATTAAGCGATAATTGGTCTTGAAAACCAATTTTTGGTCATTTTGAGAGTGGCCAGATTACACAGGTTTACTGTATTCCAGACTTTTGTGTACTCCAGACATAGAGCACAGAGCTCCAGAAATGGGACCAGAAGATGAAACCTGTTGTGTTGAAAATCTCAGAGAAATCATTCATCTAGCAGTAAGTGTGTAAATGTCATATTTACCTTAAATATTTGAAAAATATGCTGGATCAAATAGCCGACTTTGATAAGCAGTGGAATCTCACTATTCATGCGCGGATCTATAAAGTTTTGACAGAGGGTGTCCAACTTAGGGGTTTTTTTTAGAGGGGAGATAGGATCCAAACAAATGCCACTATAAGCAGCGGGCCATCATCAACCCGCCAGCGAAATGCCATTAAACCGCCAGTGAAACGCCATTAAATGGCGTTTCGCTGACATGCCCATGATGGCCTAACATTGAATGCTGGCTTTGTAGCTTTGTGATTTTCATGGGATCCGGACCTGTATTGCTAGAAAACCCTATATTTTTGTGATTTTTCAGGGGGGGGGGGGGGGTCCGGACCCCTGTCCCCATCTCTGGATCTGCCCATTCTATTCATGTAACTATGAGTACCTGTTCTGTCCCTTATTCTGATTACTCACTTTTGATGCACATCACTGAAACTGATCCAATACCTGATAATCAACCAATAGTACCTTGGTTTACAATGTTTACATGATGACCGCCATTTGTCATGAGGCAGATAAAAATAATATAACATTACTGGTACATACTCAGTTTCAATCTAGGATGACATTTACACATATATGCTGTCAAAGTTTTAGAGTTTGATAGTGTAAACTTTTTAAGCCTCCAGATAAGAGGGCATAATTTTCTTATTCCTCAACCAAAACATATGTTGTGAGTACTCAGAAGAACCATCTCAATAAGACGGTTCTTTAAAGCACACAGAACTTCAAGGTTTAGACTGATACATAAGAAATATTTATGATTTTACTCTCAAAAAGTTTGCTTATGGTAAATGTACCTTTTGTATATAGATACATTTAAACTCCTGGCAACAGGCATCAAGAGCAATCAACATACATGAACAACAACTTTTGTTTGTTTGATTTAATTCTTTATGTCCCAGTCAACAATTATTGGTTATGTTTGGATAGGTCTTCCTGAGATGAACCAGTACTAAGCAAGGATTAATGTGTCTTGCTGAAGGACACAACACAGTAAAGCCGGTGAGGCTCAAACCCACAACCCCTTGGTCTCAAGTCAGCACTCTACCACTGAGCCACTGCGCTTCCTTGTAAAACAACTTGAATTTTATATAGACTGCACAATTGGCTTATGACCTTTATGTTTGATATTACAATGAGTATTTCATAGGTCCTTTTGAGAAAAAAAATGAGCTTAAATTTTTTTTTTCTAATCTATCAGTCTAAACATGTGTTTTGGGTGCTTAAAAGAACTGTCTCATTAAGACAGTTCTACTGAGTACCCACAACATATGCTTTGGTTGAGAAGTAAGAAAAATATTTTGCAATTATGCACCTTACAACTGAGTCTTGTCTGGAGGCCTGTATATTGTGATAGCACGAGTGATGACTAACCCTTTCCTTCATGAATATTCATGCTAGGCTCCACCCACTATGAATAGTTTTATGCTAAACTTTCACGTTTGTACATAGAACAAAAAGTTATTACCTGTACATGTCAGGTCCACTAGTGTAGGATTACATCTAATCATAAGCAAACAAAGTAGACCCTGATCAGACAGCTCTTATAATAGCTGCCTGATTAGGGTATACTCTGCTTGCAAAAGTGTTAAAGCAGTCTCTTTGAGGCAAAGCAGGCAATTTTGGGAAAAGGCTCCTGGCCAAAATTGGGAAAAAATGATGGACTTAACAGCAAAATTGGGAGAAATTGATCATAATAATGACATAGAGCATAACAAGGGTAGCAAAATATATCCCCAAAATCAAGTTATTTTAGATGCCAATCATACCACTTAAGCACAAGTGTTTAAGCATCATTCTGATAGCGGTCAAGTAGTAGTTGTCTCTAAAAAGAAGTAAAAAAAAATTTTTTTTTTTTTACTTTTCTTTACTTTTCTTAATTGGGAAAAACAGACATGGTATTGGGAAAAAGGTGGCTATTTTCGATTGGGAATGGGGCCGAAATTCAGCCCCTAGAGAAGGGCAGACAATGCCCTGCAAACGGTTAAACTAATGAAATTTTATTTTTTCTTTAAGTGTAGGTCTCTGGAAACCAGTGGATATGAGAGTTTTGCTGTTATTACCTCTGAAGAAGGACATTTTCAGCTTGGTTCGAAGAAAGGAACAAAATTCATAGACAGCCATTTTGGATTAATATCAGAATTTGTGCAGTACTGTCGAGGTAATGAACACTTTCTTCACATGAAATGCAGGGGTGTGGAAATAGTAATTTTTTCTACTTGTCCAGGGACAAGTAAATGGCCATTATGTACTTGTCCAAAGAAAATTTTACTTGTCCGATAGTACAGATTAGCTTATACCTTTCTGTGCTTAAACAATTTACACTTTCGAGAACAGCATGAAACCATGCAGAAATCAACTCTCTTGTAAACAGTGTATATCCAGATCAGCTGGCTTCTTCAGAAGCCAGCTGATCAGGATCCACACTGTTTTCAATGCAACATGTGAATAATCAAAATATGAAATAAAAATTTTATTAACTTTATAATAAATTTTGCACTTGTCCAAGGACAAGTAAATTGAAATTTTCAACTTGTCCTGAATGAAATGGGACCAGGTCGGACAAGTCAGGCATGATATTTCCACAGCCCTGAAATGCAAACAAATTTCAAGGCAGAATTTACCTTTATGATTAATGTTCCCATTTACCCCCCTATAGAGGGGTTTAACAGATTATTTTCTAATATCCCTAAAATTGAATATGCATTCGGGAAAGTCTGCCATAATTTGAGAATCGAATCATGGCTCGGGTGTATGTAAGGAGAATTAGGCATAGTACCATGTACCAAAAAGCTCCATTTTATTAGCCGGAACTTGTGTTTGGAAAATTAGTTCTGTAGCATGTGGGTTCAGCTCTTTTTTTAACTTGATTATTCTGATTATCCAAAAAGTTAAACAGCAGAATAAATGAAGTTCATGTTTTTTCAATAAAATATCGCTATAGCCATATTTTATTGAAAAAAAACCCCATAAACTTCTTTTAAGCCGCTTGTTTTGCTGCAATCACACTTGTTATAGTGTTAACATGGTTTCTGTGACGTCAGCATCTCATTATATAATGTGTAAGTAGATCAAAGTAGATCCTCGATGTACATTGGTGGTCTGATTCCACGGAATTTCGCGGAATGGGCCGAGGCAGTTCCGATTGATTGAATTTGGGTTTGAAGATAACCCCAAAACAGCATAAACTCCCCCCCCCCCCCAATTTCAAAATACTGTGGTTACACAGCTAGAAATTAGAATACATATCCACCAAGACAACCATATATCAGGGGTGTGGAAATAGTAAAATTTTCTACTTGTCCAGGGACAAGTAAATGGCCATAATGTACTTGTCAATAGAAAATTGTACTTGTCCGAAAGAACAGATTAGCTTATACTGTTTTGTGCTTTAAAAATTTACTCTTTGGAAAAAGAGTATGAAACTAATAACCAGATATCAACTCTCTTGTAAACAGTGTAGACCCAGATCAGCTGGCTTCTTAAGAAGCCAGCTGATCAGGATACACAATGTTTTCAATGCAACATGTGAACTCATAATGATTAATCAAAATTTTATTTACTTTGTAAATTTGTACTTGTCCAAGGACAAGTAAATAAGAATTTTCAACTTGTCCTGAATGAAATTGGACCAGGTCGGACAAGTAGGGCATGGTATTTCCACAGCCCTGCATATATATTTCAACACCTCATCACCTCACCAAAGTTCCTTAAGTTTGAATGAAAGAATTTTAAGCTGTTTTAGATATAGAGGATCTTACATGAGTGCTCATGTTTTATTGAATTTATTAAACGAGTTGGGGAAAAGAGATAAAATGCGAGGCTTGCCGAGCATTTAATCTCTTTTTCGCAACGAGTTTAATAAATTCAATAATACAAGAGCACGAATGTTAGATTCTATTTATCATATGACATTAAGATTACTTTTAAATCTCATTTCTGACGTAAAAAAGTGATAATGCGCAACGTTATTATGGACGTCATAACGTAATAACGTTTCCCGTTAATCTGTAAACCACTAGTGGTTTATGGATTTTATTGCATGGCGTTATTTCACTCCCAGACGCGACGTCATATGATAACAATGGATAAACTATATACAGTAAAGTCAGGATGGTCCATTGTACCATTGTATATATTGAAGGGTCACAGTTAACAATTTCTGAAAATATTGTATTTCCTTCTCTGAAGATTGATTTAGTCTAAGCAAACAGTGCCGACTCTGATGAAATGCTGCATTATGCCTAATTATCTGGGGTGATTCAGAAAGTTTTGTCAGAGGGGACCAACTCTGGCGTTTTTTTTTAGTTGATGAGAGGATAAGCGGGGCCATCATCGGTCTGCCAGTGAAACGCCATTTAAATGGCGTTTCCCTGGCGTGTCAATGAAGACCCAATTTTGAATGCTGGCTTGGTAGCTTTGAGATTTTTCAGAGGGTCCAGACCTGTATTGCTAGAAAACCCTATATTTTTGTGATTTTTCAAGGGGGTCCAGACCCCCTGTCCCCCCTCTGGCTCCACCCATGGGTTAAAGCACAGTAGCTCAGTCTGTAGGCCTGATGATAATAGTGCTGGCTCTGGTGTGAATGCTGCAGAATTCTGCAGCATCATGGTCTTACCTTATCACAATATTCCCATTTACTGATATCCAGTATAGAAATGATTACTGATTCAAGTATACCTATCAGCCCTGCATTTTTTTTTCTAAAAAAATTCTTCTAACTCAACTTAAACATACCTTGTTCTTTTGAGCACCCAAAACAGGCCCCCAGATAAGAGTGCATAGCTGAAAATTATTTTCTTATTTCTCAACCAAACACATATGTTGTGGGAACTCAAAAGAACCGTCTGAACGAGACAGTACTTTTGAGCACCCAAAACATTTGTTTAAACTGATAGATATGAAAATATTTAGAAATTTTACCCTCAAAATAATACCTTTTATTACATAATCTATAAATAAACATCTCTTGAAAGGCTCAGATGCATATCCACTGCCGCTGATATAACTACACGTCGCATGGTTTTCCGACGGGATGTGGCAAAGCACATGACACTCGGTAATATTACATGGCTTACAGGAAGTGACGTTAGAATGTCAAGTAATTTCGCATGACCTGTCAGTAACGTCAATGGGTTTAAAGGTCCAAATGGCTGGAAATGCACAAAATACATTTATTATATAATAAAACAATTGTTGACTTATGTTTCGGTGGACATGAAGTGTTATTGAACAGTAAACTTAATCATATGAGCCGCGACATGAGATTTCCAACAATGTGGTATGTGCGACCAGCAAAGGCTCAGACCAGTCTGTACATACGCGCAGTCTGATCAGAGCCTTTGCTTGTCGCTTGAATATTATATGACTGTTAAGCTACTGACTGAACACAATTTGGGGTTTCTAAGCTTAAAATGAGGCTGCCAAGGCTCAGCTGAGCCTACATTTATCAAAATGTCACATTGTTGGAAATCACATGTCACGGCTCATATTGACCTCTGCTACGCGTTAGTCAATATGAAGTTAACTATTCAATTACACTCCATGTCCACCACAACATAAGTGAATAATTATATGAGTCAGTGCATGAGATTTCCAACAATTTGGTATGTGCGACCAGCAAAGGCTCAGACCAGCCTGCACATACGCGCAGTCTGATCAGAGACTTTGCTTGTCGCTTGAATATTATATGACTGTTAAGCTACTGACTGAACACAATTTGGGGTTTCTAAGCTTAAAATGAGGCTGCAAAGGCTCAGCTGAGCCTACATTTATCAAAATGTCACATTGTTGGAAATCACATGTCACGGCTCATATTGACCTCTGCTAGGCGTTAGTCAATATGAAGTTAACTATTCAATAACACTCCATGTCCACCACAACATAAGTGAATAATTATATAATATTCACCTGTTCCTGTATCAGGGTTGCCACGGTCAGGGAAAAAGTTCTGGAAAATGAAAAATTTTCCAGGTCAGGGAAATGTCAGGGAATTACATTTTCAGTCAGGGAAATTTAAAAAAAAATGAAAAAAGTCATGGAAAAGTCAGGGAATTTCAAATTTTTCCTAAAAAGATGCAAGTTTACAGGCTTCTGGAAATTTTAGTTTCCATAATTTGCAAGCAATATTAGAAAAGGACTGTTTCTGAACATAAATTGCAAGCAATTTATGTTCAGAAACATTCCATTTCAAATATTTATGGTTTAAGATTTTTCTTTAAAGATTAAATCAGCAAGTTCAAATGTTTGTGCAAAATCTTCGAATAGTCGATGGATGAAAATGGCTAAAATTGGCCTTCCAAAAAGGTCTGGAAAACGGTTGAAAGTCAGGGAAAAGTCAGTGAAAAGTCAGGGAATTTTGAAATGGATATTGAGTGGCAACCCTGTGTATCTCTTTTTCAGATGGAGACACACCAAACAATGTTGTGAATGAAAACCAAAAAGACTCAGATACTTTAATACCTGAAGATGATGAGAAAATATCAGTAACAACGGATCAGAAATCAGATATATACATCCAAGGCACTCTTAATGATTTGGAAACTGAATCTAAAGATGATTTAAATGCTGAACTTGTTAAAACAGATGAAGACATCAACGTAATGCCATTTTTAAATCAAGATTGTGAAGAACCAGAATGTGACAGTCAGATAGATGATATATTTGACGAGGATGGTAAAGGGGATGATATAAGTCTAAAGACCGCACAGGACGAGGAAGAAGTAGGTGAAAAATTGGTAAGCGTCCTAGAATTCTGTTAACTTGTTTTAAATACTTGGAAAAAAGGTGTGTAAAAAGAGTAACATACCCCTTTACTTGGCATCTGGAAGGTTTATACATGTAGTAGATTAGATTGAAATTATATAATTTGAAAAGGCCTTTTAAAAGGTTGAATTGTGTTAATCTTTGTATTTTTTAATTCAAGAGAATAAGCGAATTTATTGAACCATTTATTGCTTGTTCAAGTGAAATGCTGTTGAATGCTCTAACATTTGGAACATTTTTTTCTGAAAAAACAACAACATGGGTTATCAGGGCTGGAATTCACAAAATTGTTGGTCAGAAAAGCAAACTGGGATGACTCTTAAGAAGCAGTTTGATCTTAGCCTGCCCTGTTTGTTTAGGCCTTTTAGGCAGGCAACCCAGAGTTAATCTTAAATTCATCTTTGCATATCTTCCCAAAATGACCCTCTGGCAAATAGTGTAGACCCAGATGAGATGCACTGTCTGCAAAAAAAGAAAATAGAGGTCTAACAAGATAGTTCATTGTAAACAGTGACCAGGAGTTCTTAGTTATATAAAATGCCAGCTCCAACAAGAAAAGCATTATTGGATAGAATATCTAATTGGGCAACAATGGTTTGAATGAAATAAAGCATGAAAAGGTTCAGGCATCAGGTACCTAGATAAGGGTGCATAATTGAAAATTAATTTTCCTATTTTTCAACATCCAAATCATATGTTGTTGGTACTCCAAAGAATTGTCTCAATGAGACAGTTCTCTTGCCCGGATCCAGGAATTTTAATCAAAGAAATATATACAGGAAACTATAATTACCAAGGTTCCAGAGGGGGTCCTCCAACATTTTCCAGGGAAGGGTTAATATTTTCAAGGTAGGGGTCCAATAGCTTAATCCCTATAGAAACCTGTATAACTTGTTATTTTCCAGAGGGGGGTCCAGACCCCCTGTCTCCCTCTGGATCTGCCCATGGTTCGTAGTTGTTTAGAATGAAGGATAAGCAAATAAAGACAGCTTTTTGCTCCAAGTAAATTTTCTTTTGTTGTCTTCTACTGACTTTTTTCTAATTAACTCAAGGTGAGCTATTATGATCATAGGATGTCCGTCTGTCCATTGTCAGGTGTCAGGCCACAATTTACATCTCCTCTTAAACCACTCTGTGGATTCTCACCAAATTTCATAAGGGTGATCCTTGGGTGGTCCCTTTGAATTTTGTTCAAAGAATACCATTCTTGGCAGAAATCATGTAGCCATGGCAACTAAAAGGAAAAACTTTAAAAGCTTCTTGTCAAAAACTGCAGGCACGATTTGAAAATACTTTGGTACAAATGCTCCTGGGGTGGCCCTCTTCCAAGATTTCTAAAATAAATTTGATCTAGTAAAAAAACATGGGGATGGAGTCCATTTAGCCAATGTGTATACAGGGAAAACATAAAACAAGCTTCTTGTGAAAATCTAATGGGCTGATTTTGAAATAATTTGTCACAAAGGATCCTTGGGTGACCTTCTTCCAAGATTGCTGATATAATTTGATGCATTGAAAAACATGGCCACCAGGAGCAGGGCCATTTTTTTCTATCAATATATTACGTATATATAAACAATTTTAAAAAAAACCTTCTTATCAAAAACTAATTTTCCTGATTCGAAAATGATTTGTCACAGGTGGTCATTGGGTGACCCTTTACCCAGATTTTCTCAAATTAAATTGATCCGTTGAAAAATGTGGCCACCATCAGGGATCCTGCTAGCCATTGATCAGAGATTCACCGCTATTGGTTTAAATGATAATTTCCATTGAGGTTTTATATCTTTCAATTTTCCTCAACAAAACTATATAAGTAATTAAAACTGCTGATCCATCAAAGTTTCATAGCTGGACAGGGTTCGCACCGGCTTAAAATGTACTTGATTATACAGGACTGCTTGAAAAGTCCTTGAAAATAAGATTTGCTTTGAAAAATACTTGAAAAACACCCAAAGGCCTTGAAAAGTCTTTGAATTTAACCATTTGCAAGAGGATTCAACACTGTTTTTGGAGGCCTAAATCAGTATAAAATTGTGGTGCCTTCATTTGGTGCAGCAGATGGAGTAACAAAGGATGGGGTGCAGTGTAAGGGGATGGATGGGTCATGCCTAGGTTACCGAGTACGGGTTATTTTTTACTTTTCAGGACTCTGAAACAAAGATAGAGAAGAACTCAAAAGTGAGAGTAGCCAGTCAAAAGGCGAGAAGAAGAAAGAAGAGACATGCTTGCGATACATGTGGCAAAGATTTCATTGACGCGACAAAATTAAAAGTTCACGTGAGAATACATACTGGAGAGAAGCCATACGAATGTGATACTTGCGGCAAAAAATTCCGCGATCGCGGATTACGCAACAGTCACATGCTCGTTCATACCTCCGAACGCCCTTTCACCTGCGATACCTGCAATCAAAGTTTCAAGACCTTAAAGCGCCTGAACCAACACAAACGTTTACACAATAAGAATAAGCCTTATAAATGTGAAACATGCGGTGCTGGGTTTGCTGTTCCAAAGTATTTGGCTGAACATATGAGAACTCATTCTAGCGAAAAGCAATTTCACTGCGATATTTGTCCGAAGTCGTTTCGTTCCCCAAATGGTTTATTCTGTCATAAACGTAGACATGCAAGGAATAAATCTGATAATGCCAGTAACAGTACCTCTGAACAGGTTCATTCTAATGAAAAGCAATTTCGATGTGATATTTGTCCAAAGTCATTTAGTTCCCAGAATGGATTAACCTGTCATAAGCGTACACATGTTAGGAATGAAACAGATAATGGCAGTAACTCTGAACAGGTGAAAATTGCGGATGTAATTGATGAAATTAGTGGGATGATAAAAGGGAATGCAAGGATAAAAAGGGATGCAAGGCTAAAAGGGAATGCAAGGCTAAAAGGGAATGCAATGCTACAAGAGTCACAAGAAACAGCAAATGATAATGAAATTGTGGATGATATTGATGAAATTAGTGGGATGATAAATGGGAATGCAAGGCTAAAAGGGAATGCAAGGCTAAAAGGGCATGCAAGGCTACAAAAGTCACAAGAACCAGCAAATGATAATGAAATTGGGGATGATATTGATGAAATTAGTGGGATGATAAAAGGGAATGCAAGGCTAAAAGGGAATGCAAGGCTAAAAGGGAATGCAAGGCTACAAGAGTCACAAGAACCAGCAGATGATAATGAAATTGAGAATGATGTTGATGAGGGCAATGGTGTACAGTCTGACGTAGATGAAGGGGAGGAAGGAGTTATGAAGACAATATGTAGTGTGGAGGGAGACATCAGTAGTGAAAGTCCGGTAAGTACAGTAAAACCTGTTTAAAGTGGCCACTCAAAAATAGACAAAACAAAGGGCTTAAAGACAAAAGGTCGCTTAATGAAGGTCGAAAGTATTGCAGAATGCTCTCTTGGAGCATTCTGCAATACTTTTGACCTGCATTTAGCGATAATAGGTATTGGATACCAAGTTTTGGTCTTCTTTTGAGTGGCCGCTTAAGACAGGTTTTACTGTATGCAAGCAAGTTTGAAAACCACTTATTTGATGATGATATCTAGATGATCTAACACCAGCGATACCATAGCCAGAACACTGAAAAAGTTACGCACATCAAAGAGAGACTACTGTATCAAGCAAATATTCTCTACAATTACGTCCCTTTTGAACATGGGAACTTCTCTTAAAGGAAAGAATTCGCTCCCAGAGGGAGCAAATTCTTTCCCATAAGAGCAGTCCCCAATGGTATGGAAACTCACATTTACCACGTTGGGTGACCTCAAATTTTACTATTTTTATCATGCACGTGCCTAACCTGCGTAATGGATGCTATGCCAATGACCGATGCTCATGTACTGTTGAATTTACCAAACTGTGCAACTGCTCAGGCTTATTCAGAGGCTTCATTGCCCGTGTCGATAATTGTAAATAGAACTAAAGGTTATGATAAAATTTCTATATATCTTCTAGATCTCTGTTAGTCTGTACATGCAAGGTGGAAGAGTGACTCTACACATACAGTAAAAACTGTGTAAAACAACCGCTTAAAATACCTCGGACCCAGCATAAACGGATTGGTCACTGATGGAAATACAAAGTTATGTTGTCAAGGCTTTAATTATTTTAGCGCTACATCAAAGTACTAAAGCCAATAAAATGGATTCTGAACATACACAAGATAATAAGAGGTTACTCCCGGTATGCGATGCTGAAATATTACGAGTTACAGTAACAAGAATTGAAGTTTTCTCATCTTCTTATGTTGATTTCTGACGATTTTCCGCTAAAAGTGCCGAAAATAGCTAAAAAGGGTACCTAGGTTTCTTGCTGATGTTCATAAAGACGGATAAACTTTCAATAGATATAACAATACAGTCTTAAAGATAGTATATTGAACCATTGCTTTTTGAAGAAAATTCAAAGACATGCAGAGAAATAACGGAGATATGATTATTTAATCTTCAACATATGTCAGTTTTGAAAGCACATCCACCGTTGAGCCACGACAACATATTTCCAATATATACATTTACCTGTATGTAAGTGACCAGTTCGTGTTTATTGGGTCTGAGAAAATACACAAAGCCTTGAAAGAAACACAACAAAGATTTTTAATGACAGATGGTAGCTTAATGAAGGTCGAAAGTATTGCAGAATACTTCCCTTTGGAGCATTCTGCAATACTTTTGACCTGCATTAAGCCATAATTGACTTTGAAAACCTATTTTCGATTTTTTTGAAGGTGGCCGTTATACTGTATGCAAGTGCGGATCCAGAGGGGGGGGGGGACAGGGGGTCCGGACCCCCCTGGAAAATCACAAGTTATATTGGTTTCTATAGGGAATAAGCAATTGGACCCCCCCCCCCCTGGAAAAAGTTGGACCCCCCCCTGGAAAATGTTGACCCCCTCTGGAACCTTGAAAAATGATAGATTTCTTTGAAATTGACCATTTGACTTCTGTAGAATAAGCTGAGGACTAAAAAAAAACAAAAAAAAAAACGTTGTCAGAGCTTTTTTCGTCAGACTGACCTGGACCCCCCCTGATGAAAATTCCTGGATCCGCGCATGGTATGCTATAAGTACCATTACATCAAGGGCTGACCAAATGACCCACACCAAAAATAATATGAGTGTGATAGAGGGATAGAAAAAATCATACCGAGGATCCCCGTTTGACATCACGAGGCCTGCTGAATGATGACAAATGGTGATCGCGAGGGATGGGGTTTTCAATCCCATCCTCACATGAATAGTGGATTCTTTTTCTTGTTTACCATTTGTACTGCAATTTTATCTGTGTCGCTAGTGAAAGCATGACCACTCCTTCCATCTGTCTGTATCCATCTGTCTGTCCGTCCATTCATCTGTCTATCTGCAACATTTTCGGCGTGCCTAGTTTGTGTATTAGGTTTTCATTCCTTTTTATTTAAAATTATGCCATGGGTTTGTTTGCAGTGTGTGATTGTGATATTTCCTGATCATACTCACTATTTTTGTATAATGACTAAATGATTATTTACATATGGAAGATGTGCACTTTCTATTTTGTGCACATTTTATGAATATTTAGTCATTTTTGAGGGGTGTCGTACTTAGACATTATTACGTCCAAAATGCTTAGATGGTGTCTGTTTTTAATAATCTGTAACTCCAACATAGTTCATTCCTTTATAAACAAACTTCACATAGTCTTTGCTCACAAATAGAATATGTGCACCTTCCATTTTGTACACATTTGATAGATATTTCTCGTTTTTGAGGGGTGATGAACTTTTTTCCATCTAAAATGCTTAGGGGGTTTCTGGTTTGTGTAATCTGTAACTCGAGCAGTTTTCATTCCTTTATAGTTATTCAAATGTTGTATTATGATTGTTCACACATTGAAGATGGCAGTGCATCTATATATTTTGTGCACATTTGATAATATTTTTTGGACATTATTACGCCTATACCACCTTTAGAGTGCTTACATTGTGTGATTTTTCAGGGGAGGGTCAGGACCTCCTGTCCCCCCTCTGGATCCGCTTATGAATTTTAAGTTCAAGCGATAATGTGGACCTATGATTTCTACTTTCAGAAGATCAATGAAAAGGAGGACAAAGGCTCCAAGAAGAAGACAGATAGCCGTAAACCTAGGAAATATAAATCCTACACCTGTGAGATTTGTGGAAAGTTTTGTCTCAATTCTACAAAGTTCAAAATTCATATGCGCATTCACACTGGAGAGAACCCTTACGCGTGTGAAATTTGCGGGAAAGCATTTCGGGAAGCCGCTACTTATAATTGTCATATCCGCACTCATTCGTCCGACCGTCCATTCACCTGTGATATCTGCAATCTAAGCTTCAAGCTTCTGAAGACAATGAACCGCCACAAACTCTTACATAGCACGGACAAGCCGTATATCTGTGAAACATGCGGCGCTCGGTTTGTCGTACCAAAGTATTTGATTGAGCATCAGCGAGTTCATTCGGACGAGAGGCCATACGCCTGTGACACATGCTCAAAAACTTTTAAATCATCAACTGGTTTGCTGTATCATAAACGAGCACATACGGGTGTTAAGGGTTACCAATGTGATACATGCGGGAAAAGGTTTGCCGGAAATTCGTCATTTAAGGCTCATCTTAGGGTGCACTCGGGTGAACGGCCATTTTCTTGTGAAATTTGTGGGCGCGGATTCATTAAGAATGCCCATCTTCAGAGACACTTAGTTGTTCATACTGGAAACAAGCCGTACGCATGCCCTGACTGTGACAGAAAGTTCCCGAGCAAGTCTGAAATGCACCGTCATCTGCTTGTTCACACTGGGGCTAAGCCTTATCGCTGTAGTGTCTGTAACAAGAACTATCGTCATCTGTGGACATTGAAACAGCATGTTGCATTGCATATAAAAAACGATGATAAGTCATATATATCTGAAACAACAAATAAAAAATTAGAAGTATCAAGTACTGATACTAATGCATCATATTTAGAGGACAATTTGTGGACACTGAAACAACATGTTGCATTGTATATGAAAGACAGTGATAAGACACAAATATCTGAAACAACAAATAAAAAATTAGAAGTATCATGTACTGATACTAATGCATCATATTTAGAGGACAATTTGTGGACACTGAAACAACATGTTGCATTGCATATGAAAGACAGTGATAAGTCATATATATCTGAAACAGCAAATGTAAAATTAAGCAAAGCTTCAAGTACTGATACTAATGCATCATATTTAGAGGACATTGATACATTTGTTCCAAAAACTGATGCGTCTGTGTTGTCTAAGGAGGGCCATCATATTTCAAGACACATTCAAAGTAATGATGATGAACATTTGTCGACAGAAATCACTGACAATTCAATCAGTCTACTAAGTAGTGTAATGCCTGGTAGGTATGTTGAAGACACGCAACTACTAAACAATATATGAAATAGCTCATATATTGATTATTTCAAGATTCTATGTTTATCACATATCTGCATCTGTGAGTGATGTAATGCAATGTATTAAAAACGATAAGCCACTATTGGTTTTTTACAGCATGTGTTTACAATCTTGAGCTTTGTGTAATGCCAAAATCACAATTTTTAAGTATTTTCAATGTCATATTATAAGTAAAAACTAACATTTGTGCATCTGTATTTTTGAATCTTTTAAACTCATTGTGAAAAAGTGATAAAATGCGAGGCTTGCCGAGCATTTAATTACTTGTTCGCAATGAGTTTGATAAATTCAATAAGACATGATCACCCATGTAGATCATATAAACTTCAAGATTTTATTAGGAAACACACAGGTGAACGCCATTTTCTTGTGAAATTTGTGGGCGCGGTTTCATAAAATATGCCCATCTTCAGAGACACCTGGTCGTACATACTGGAAACAAACCTTACGCATGTCCTGACTGTGATAGAAAGTTTCCCAGCAAGTCTGAAATGCACCGTCATCTGCTTGTACACACTGGAGTGAAACCTTATCATTGTAGTGTCTGTAACAAGAACTATCGTCATCTGTGGACATTGAAGCAACATGTTGCTTTGCATATAAAAAACGATGATAAGTCACAAATATCTGAAACAACAAATAAAAAATTAGAAGCATCAAGTATTGATACTAATGCATCATATTTAGAGGACAATTTGTGGACATTGAAACAACATTTTGCATTGCTTATGAAAGACAGTGATAAGTCACATATATTTGAAAATGTAAAATAACCTGTATTATAGCCTGGGGTCCAGGCCTTAAGACAAGAGCGTCTTATTTAAACTTTTTATTCTTATTTCTCAACCATAACGTATGTTGTGGGTATTCAGAAGAACTGTTTTCAATAAGATGGATCTTCTGAGAACTCAAAACAAATGTTTAAACAGATGGATAAGAAGATATTCACAATTTTACGCTCAAAACATTAAGGTGCTATTTTGGCCCCCTCTAAAGCAAAAAACTGAAAATTGCTTTTCACTATTTCTTTTGATTGGTTTATTAGAAGAATAACTGAAGTGTAAATTTTAGGCGTTTATTTAAATTTTACCATGTAACAGAAATGTCCGACAAAATAGGCTTTAAACAGAGAAATTTCCTTTTTGGACCAATTTAAGGCTTTCGGAGATGGATTTTTTAAGAATTAAATATCAGCACAGCTAAATACCAAAAAAATCCTTTTAATTAAAACTGTGCCGTAGTAATTCTCACCTTCTGTTAAAATACCTTTTTGGTACTTGCTTGTTCTCTATGTTAATTTCTCTGTCAAACCTCTCAATTTTGCTCCAAAATGGTCTATTTCCTATTTTCAGCCATTCTTGGCGGAATTTTTGTTATTTTAGCAACGGTAAAAGTCAAAGTAATTTGAGACTTTTACACTTTGGTTATTGTTCTAATAAACTAATAAGAACAAATAGGTGAAAAACCATTTTTATATTTTAGGCTCATAGGGGAGCCAAAAAAGCCCCTTAATGCACGTAGCTCTTTTTGTTTATATTTGCTACATGTTTTATGGAAAATAAAGTTTAGTTGTTTTGTTTATCTGGAACTATGTGAATACAGTAAAAACCTGTCTGGAACGGCCACTTTCAAAAATACCATAAATTGGTTTTCAAGACCAATTATCGCTTAATGCAGGTCAAAAGTATTGTAGCAATACTTTCGACCTTAATTACACTACCATTTGTCATAAGGATCTTTATTTTGTCTATTATTGAGTGGCTGTTTTTACACAGGTTTTACTGTAGATGGATATATAGTAAATGGTCAGTGATTCCAAGATTGGAACGGGTCAAAATTTACATTGAGAAAATATGAGTCCAGACCATTTAATTGTTTGTTAAAATATTGTTATTATTATATGATTAAATAGAGAAAAGATTATCTCCAAACATTTGTGATAGGTACTCGTTTTATACCAATGTTATTAGAAAACCTGTTAATCATGAGAAATTTTCTTTCTTTAACATGAGAAAACCAGTTCCTAAGATAAAATTACCATTGTACTCTGGGATATGAATATTAATTTCATTTGTTGATTTGAAACTATCTGAATGTGTGTCACTAAACCTTTGAAAAAACAAATGAGTATGATCCATGTAAATAGATGAAATATGGTCAGTGATTCTATGATTGGAATGGATCACCTTACATTGAGAGAATGTGATTCCAGACCATTTTTTTAATTGTTATAAATTGTTATTATTATATAATTAAATGGAGAAAAGATTATCTCCAAACATTTGTGATAGGTAGTCGCTTTATACCCATATTATTAGAAAACCTGTTAATCATAAGAAATTTTCTTTCTTTAACATGAGAAAACCAGTTCCTAAGGTGAAATTGCCATTACACTCTGGGATATGAATATTAATTTTATCTGTTGATTTGAAACTATCTGAATGTGTGTCACTAAACCTTTGAAAAAACAAATGAGTATGACCCATGTAAATAAATGAAATATGGTCAGTGATTCCATGATTGGAATGGATCATAATTTAAGTCGAGAGAATGTGTTTCCAGACCATTTTTTGAAATTGTTATAAATTGTTATTATTATATAATTAAATGGAGATAAATAATCTCCCTAAACATTTGTGATAGGTGCTCTTTTTATACCTATATTATTAGAAAACCTGTTTTCTTTAACCAGTTCCTAAAATGAAATTGCCATTGCGCTCCGGGATATGAATACTAGTTTCATCTGTTGATTTGAAAATATCTGAACGTGTGTCTCAGTAACCTTTAAAAAAACAAGTGACTGTGACCTGGAAATTCCATAGTCATAGACGGCAGACCAATGCACTGTACTGCAAGGATGTGACACAAAAAAGAGACACCCACATACATGACATAAAAGCAAAGCAGTCGAGGGCTCTGCTTCTCAGCAAGATGACTGCAAAACCAGAAAGGTCATCATGAACTACATTACAAAACAAGGCCTCAAGGTTATAAATAAAGCATAATGATTGGCTGCTTGCGGACACGTGTCCGCAATCAGCCAATCATTGCGCTTTATTTTGAGTCTGAGAGTGTACTCAAGCTTTATAACCTTAAGGCAAGGTCATAATGACTCAATCATTCAAGAAGGGTTGTTTTCAGTTACAAGCGAAAGTATGTGCACGAAGTACTGGTTAACCGCTTGTTCAAGCTTGCCCAGGAAAAAAAGTGTGGTTAGGTGAACTGACCGTCCCACCATGACCTTAGCTGTTGACTTGGATTGTAAAGCAACAAAACATGCATTCCATTGTTTGCTGTTCCCTCCACTGTAAGTGTGATTTTTGCATTGAGTCCTTGAAGTTGCCTCCACTGTGTGTGTGTGTGTGTGTGTGTGTGTGTGGTTTCTACGCTGAGTCCTGAAATTGCCTCCATTGTGTGTGTGAGTTTTGCATTGAGTCCTTGAAGCTGCCTCCACTGTGTGTGTGGGTTTTGCATTAAGTCTTTGCAGTTGCCTCCACTGTGTGTATTATTTTTGCATTGGATATTTTTGCTGTTGCCTCCTGAGGATGTGTTTTTTTGCATTGGGTTCTGGCCTTTGCCTCAACTATGTATGATTTTTTGCATTGGATCCTCTTGCTGTTGTCTCCACATTTTTTTTTGCACTGGCCCTTTTGATTTTGCCTCCACTATGTGTGTGTGTATGTTGCATTGTTGTTGCCTCCTGTGTGTGTTTTTTGCATTGGGTCCTGGATTTTGCTTCCACTGTGTGTGTATTTTGCATTGATTCATTTTGCTGTTGGCTCCACTGTGTGTCTGGGTTTTGCAAAATAACACACTCATACACACACACACACACACACACACACACACACACACACACACACACACACACACACACACACACACACACACACACACACACACAACAAAACCATTGCTTTAGAATGAACAGCGAGCGCGGCGTGGGGGGGGGGGGGGTAAATATATTTTACCTGCAAAGTCTTTACAGCCTTGCTTTGTAAGAAAAAGTGGGGCTATACTGGATTTGGGTTGTCTGTCATTCTGCCATTCCATCTGTCTGTCTTAATTTCGTTTCTGCTCAAGATCTTGAGAACAAATTGGTTCAATTTTGCCAAATTTTGTATATGCATTGATACTGACAAGAGCTAGGTTGGATTGTTGCACATTATTTTTGCACATTTATGGTAGAGAAATGGCCCTTGAATGATGTCAGATTTTCGTTTCCTCTCAATATCTTAAAAAACGAATTGATAGAATTTGATTTTTTGTATGTACATTGATATTGACAACATCTAGGTTGGGATTGTTACCTGTCATTTTTGCAAATTTGTAACAGAGTTATGGCCCTTGATTGATGTCATAATTGCGTTTCCACCAAATTTTGTATATATATTCACAAGATCTAGATTTGGATTGTTACCTGTCATTTTTGCCCTTTTGTAACAGAGCTATGGCCCTTGATTGATGTCAGAATTTAGTTTCCGCTCAATATCTTTAGAACAAATGAACATAATTTAAGCACTTTGTATATATGCTTGAATATTTCCCTGTTTTTTTTCCTGGTCTGTTATTTTCTCAAAATATTTGCCCCTAATCCTCAGACAAATATACAAATATTCATAAATTCAACTAGGAAAGGACCCGTGCAAGTGCAACTAGGACTTTTTTAGCAAATAATGTAAAAAGTTCTGAGCTCGACTGAGCATGGCATACGAGTCCTCATAGATATTAAAATGGGAACAATTGTTAGCATTTTAATATCTAAGAGCATGATAAATACTGGCGAAATTTTGACATGAGTCTAAGGCCATAACTCTGTTATAAATGGTATACCTAACTATTTCTATCAACCTATTAAACCCAAACACAAGAGAAGACCCCAGAGGGGCGGTCTGTGCTCCCTTGATCCCTGAAAATAATGCACTGATCTCCCCAAATCCCTGAAAGAAAATTCCTCAGCTCCCTGAAAGTATTTTCCTTTGCTCCCCAAATCTTTAGAATAAATTCAGCTTCTCCCCCAAGTCCCCCCAAAATATAAGCCAATTCTCCCTTAAAAGTATTATTCTTTCTATAGGATTAAATTCACATACTTAAAAACTATGAAGCTTAGAATACACGAGGGGATGACTTAATATTCACTTAATGTTCTATGTTATACATGTAAAGATAGGGCTTAGCAACGGAATACATGATAATTATATAAATATTTTAATGAAATGCATGTTATAAAGCTCAAATTATGAGGTCATCCGTAGAATTCTGTTGCTGTACCTGGTAGGGCATGTGTGGAGGATTGCTCTCTAGATTTGATTATTTTCTTAGGGTCAACTAGACCATTTGGTTTTCTGGTGGGGAAGGGGCTGATTTTTTACAATAGATGAAACTAGATTTTCTAAAACAAAGTGAAATCAGTTATTTTTGTAACCATAAAAAGTGTTTTAACTTTAGTTTCAACAAGTAAGAAATATCTGATCAACATCCACCAAAGTTTTAATAAAAACCATCTAATAACCTAGATAGAGAATTATATACCGGTCGCATAGTTAGCCCTTTTATGATGTTGATTTACAGTTGTGCTAGGGGTGTCCGGGGGCATGCTCCCCCGGTTTTTTTAATAAAAATGGTGCATTCTGAGTGTTCCTAAGTATGTTATTATCAACCTGAAAATCAACAATTTTTAGGATAATAAATCAACAACCCAAATTTTGTGCCATATTTTTCTCCAAGATCAATCCAGATGCGCACGTTAGTACAAAAATGAATACATTCACATTTTACAATAGAGATCTGGGGGCAACAGCCCCCTGAAGCCAAAGAAGCTGAAGAATTTTTTTAAAAATTCAAAAGAAATGATGGCTTTTCCTTTAAAGTGAGATTTTTTAAACTTTTTTGCAGGGCTCCCTAAATCCCCAAAACTATGAGCTTGTTCCCCAAATCTCTGAAAATGATAACCAGTGCTCCCCAGAACCCTGAAAATAAATAGCCATTCTCCACAGATCCCCGAAACCCCTGGGGACATAAGATCGTAACGACCCAGGGCCGAATCTACCTAGGGCCGAAATGACTCCGGTCCAACACAACACGTTTATCGTTATGCACTACTGTGCGTACAGAAATTCAGTGAACAACGCTTTTTTGCGTTTATTTCGCTTTGTGCAGACTGATCAGAATTTAATACATCTATAAACCGCCTAATTGGTGATATTTTTTTCGTTACAAAATGTATTGTCAAATGGGCTGTGATATGATGGAATTTGTCCTCATTTGAGCATCAGCATTTTTTAATTTACCCTAAATGCACCTTTGTACGGATCACTGCCTTTAGTTTACTATCGATGAATAATTATACGGTTTTATATGACGAAGTAACATGTAAGGAGACGGGATTCTTATCATATCAAAATCAAACGCAAATTATGGCCATAGTTTGTGCACACCGTGAGTATTTTTGCATACCAGAAAATATTGAGACCTTCCCAGTGGGTACCCGTCCGCTTGCTCCAATGAAATGATTCTCTGTGTTCCCCTGTTCTTTAATTTAAAAACTTGATTGCCTGTGTACCCTGCTCCTTCTCTGATCATCGGGTTTAAAAAAAATCAAACTTGTTTTATTAAATAAATTGACCTCTCTATCTGTTTATTCCAAATACTTATTTGTTGACACCAGACAATGCAAAACATGCATGCCAAAACGTAATTCTGGGCAACTATAAGTGATAAGATAAAATGATCACAGGGCTCACCCGTCAGGTGTGATTCAAGTGAAAAAAGACTCGTGCAATAAAAATAATGCTGAGGTCGGAAAGAAAAACTAGTGATGTGGTGGGAATTTGCTTGGAAATAGGTTGAACAATATATCAGCGGATGTCATATTTTGTGTTTGGGTTCAATATGTTTTTGGGGTGGCTGAGAACTAAATGTTCATGCGAAGTGCATCATAGGCTATAAATAAGCACCAGTCATTTGTAACAACTGCTTCACCCAAGCCTCTGAGCAGGATGGGGATAAAATGTGCTGTGTTTTTACTTTTACGTTGTCTCCACAATGCAGAGGAATGTAGGGGTTTAATAGACCTAGACAAAATTGCTGTGCACTATAATAACAGACTGCGAGGGAGAACTGTCATGGTTTTGCCAGGTAGCTGCCCCCACAGTATGGTGGTCACTATCGGGAACTGCAGACACAAAGTCAAATATGTTCTTAAAAGGATATTCTTTGGAAGCAAAGACTGCACCGAAGAAATGTAACTAGAGTGTGCATATTTCCTGGGCTAGACTAGCTAGTTTCTGTCATTTAGGCTTCATCAGTGACCCTCTAATAGTTTCAAAGTTCCCCAATAAAACCCATGATAAAGTCCTCGACATTCTTCTGAGCTGGGGTGGTCACAAATGACTGGCACATAACGACGAAAGAAATTATGTGCACCAGTCATTTGTAGCCACGCATAAGCCGGGCAAATGCGCTGTTAGTACAAGGTCATACCAGATACCTGGAGCCAGAAAATCAAAGCCCCCGCCGTTCCCCGGCTCTTGTGTATTAGATGATGTGGGAGCGCAGTGGCTCAGTGGAAGAGTGCTTGACTCGAGACCGAAGGGCCTCGGGTTCGAGCCTCACCGGCGTCACTGTGTTATGGTCCTTGAGCAAGACACATTTATCCTAACTTAGTACTGGTTCAACCCAGGAAGACCCGTCCCTGTTTAACTGAAAGATTATTGATGAGATGTTTGGAATCAAATCAAACAAATTAGATGATGTAAAGCGCAATCAAATAATGTGAGTCCCATTAATATATCCGATGAATAGCCTCCTCATTATATTTGTTTTTAATATTATTATCTGTTGCACTTGAAATATTTGTTCTAGAGCTGTCGAGCAAGCAACACAGGCCACAACGCGAGAAAAACTGTCTTCTGGGTTTCTGACAAAGCTAGTCTCAAACCAGTCCCTTCGGCCAAACAGGCTAGATAGAAAATTGATTTTTTTCGCACCAGGCAAGTCTAGGGATGATTCTTCTCAAAAAGCTGACAACAAAGTTGCTGATGAGACTGCGCAGATGCACAGGCAGGTCTGCGCCTTTTTTTTACAAATCACCGGACAGTTTTCTCAGTCGCCGTCCATTTGCTATATGTGTCATTTAACCATGACACATATAAGAAAACAAGATGCGAAATTTGATTATCGTGAAATATGAAAACTCAGAAAGATTTGTAATTTGTGCAGTCTCTTCAAAGCATTTTAGTGAATATATAGACATACCAAGAGTTATCCTGCTGGTAACCGTTTTTCTATGGCGTACTTCGAATCGAACTATAGTCCCTACTATAGTAACTAAAGTTTGATTCGAACACCTACAGTCAGGTGCCAAATTAAAGTTCACAAAGTGAATTTCAAGGCAAAAAATAATGCTTATTTTCAACACTTATAATAATTTAAATTTAAAAGAAACTATTTACAGCAGTAATAAGCCTTATATTTGGATACATCATTATGCTCTCTATCATTACAAATGCTCAGAAATTTTTACTCCATACTGGAGGTGGTTGCCTAGCAACAAGACAAAAAAGGCCAAATTTGCCTTATCTAGTTCATTAAAACAATTGCTATGGCAACCAGACATTCAATAATTACTTGAGGTTTTGCTATAACATGTAGGACTTATTGATGTCTTTATGTGTGGATTTATTGCAATTTCTATCAATAACAAAGTAAAAAAATCAACATTTCTTTATAAAATTGATCATGAAAAGGGTGAATATTAGAGTGAATATTAAAAATACTGCATCATTGTTTCCATGACAACATCATTTTGAATGCATTATTCTAACTTTTTAAAGACATTTTATTGACAGATTTTGTTTGTCTTAAAGACTTAGGTATAATTTGAAGTACATATGACTTTTAAACTTGTGTAATTATTAAAATTTGATTTCCGCACCCCCATTTTAGGAACTTTGAATCTTGACAGATTTTATTAACATTTTTGCATTCTATACTATTTAGTTATATAAAAAAGACTAGCAAATAACTTTTTGATGGTTAAAATATAGAAAAATATGTTGTCTTGGAGTAACATTGGAAATAGCATTAGAAATTCATTCCTTGTAACCATGGCAACCACCAAAATGAGCATACTAGTGGCTTTCTGGCTATTTTTATCGGTTGCTTAGCAACAATATGCAAAACAGTGATAAAGTCATTTATATTGCGAATATTTGAACGCTTGCTTATATCTTCCCATTTATGTATTTGTCAAGTCCATATCATGAATAAAATTAAAATGAAGAAGAAATGAATGTCTAAATTTCCCATAAATTGAGGCATTTTTTTGCGTTTGTGAACTTTAATTTGGCACATAAGTGTATAGTCGCTACTAGGGTGACGTCACGAACCTACTGGAGATGGAGCACCGTTACTCTAGTAGACAGGCTGGTTCCCTACTCGAGACATATCTAACGATGGGTTCAAGATCTAGCACGATGGGTTCAAGATCGGTCAGTAGCCTCAAAATGATATATTTTTGTAAAATAAACCTAGCTGAGCAGAATTTTGGGTCCCACTTATTCGTAATTTATTATTAGAAAGCGCTGTGCAGTTTATAACATCCCTTTTGTCTACGACGAAGAATTGAAGTGGAGCATACAGGGCTATTATTTTTGTTTACTTGCCAACCAACTAAAAAGTTCCAACTTTAGTCGTTCGGGTGTAAACGTGTGTGCGCATCTATTACGTAATAACTATAGTAGGAACTGTAGTTCGATTCGAAGTGCGCCTTTGTCGTAAACGAAAGTAAACATGGTAATCACTGAACTGTATAAACCACGTGTTACACATATGAAATACACTGAGGGAAAATAAGGATTTTTCTAAATCGAAAATGACTAAGTTATTTTATTTCACAAGAGATTCCAGACTTATTTTCCTATCATAAATATTCAAAAATGCAATTGTATATTAGGCGGTGTTTTATTATATGTATGTGCAAAATTCTGGTCCAAAATTTTATCATTAAAGACATTTTGAAAAAGAAAAACGATGTTCACTGAATTTCTGTAACGACTATACTATAGTTCTAATCGATGTCACTGTGCCGTGTGACAACCCCTGTATCATGGTGTAACGCACAACTATAGTTCTAATCAAAGTCACACAAACCTGGATTATTTTCTGGATGTACAAAATTAATGTACCATAATGCACTATTATAGTTCCAATAGAAGTCACTGTATCATGTGACCTCACTGTTGTTGACAAAAATACCCATGCAATCTCTGCTGCGATGTTGGGAGAATTTAAATCATAGAAAACTGTCGAAAATCACAAACACTATTTGCCTCAGATGAGATGGTCCAATTTTTGAATTATCGATTTTTTCACAGCTTCACATTAGCGCATTCAACCTTCGAGTAAATGAATGTGGATTTAGTATATATGCACCCAAAAATTCCTGACCCCTTCTGCAAGAAAGACAACAAGCATGACAAATGGCGAGTTGCATGGGAATCATATAACCAAATGCGGTCAACATATCGAATCTCGAGACATGCTGTGTCCAAGCTGAAATATCGGACCAATAGAGTCTCCATGCTATATCCCTACATCTGAGTACAGGTGTATGTGTACGTAGGAGTCTTCGTTGTCCTTCGTTTTAGACGAAATAGATTTAGGGAAATTAAATAAGTATTGAGAGATCTGCAGTATTTCAGAAGAATAGTGATTTAAGTTTCCTACATTCTGTTGCTGGGTTTGATTATTTTCCAGTATTTTCATCTCCAAATACTTATATCTATTGGAACATGGTGGTCATTGCTGAATATAGATAACTATTTTCAGCCAATGGCTAGCATGTTTCAATATATAGGGTATACACAGTGTATCTACCTCACTTGTTTAGCTTACGCTGGTGTGGGGACTGTCAGTTCTGCTATTAAAATTCATTACCTATTAGTTAATGGTATCAGGTTTGCTTTTACAAATGGTGAGTGTGAATGAAAAAAAAGGAAAAAAAAAGAACAAAAATAATTGTAGATATAAAAGTTCACAATTTAATTAGCAAACAGGTTTGTGTCAGGTTACTACCGTGTTTCAATAGTTCTCGTCCTTGCTTCTCCATTTTCCAGTATTTTCATCTCCAAATACTTATATCTATTGGAACATGGTGGTCATTGCTGAATATAGATAACTATATAATTTTCTTAACATTTTTATTATCTGATGCTCAACCAGATTTTTCCGGGATTTTCCACCAAGATTGTTCGCATATTGCACGAGCTCGATGAAAACAACCATCAGAATTCCAGTCTTGATCAGGCCTGTATATATCACCTTCGAGCACATCATAAAATTGAATACACAGCCTAAAACAACACGAAATTCTATACGTTTATATCTACTTCTGGTACACCTTCCTCACGCAAAAAGTAAATCTGACAAAAGGAGAAAGTTCTCTCCCCCTATTTACACCATAAACGTAGGGACCCGTAAGAGGTTGCATGACATTCCCCGATGATTTTTGATTCTCTTCCTAGGACAAGAAATATTAATTATAATATACAGAACGTGCAACATTTGTTTACCTTTTAAGCTCCTCGAAATCTCAACCGGAAGACACTCGAATTGTTTTTCTCGCACAACCAGAGGTTGAGCATCTGACCGTTTGGAAGCGTGTATTTTCTGAAATAATATGTGACGCGTTCTGAGATTTTTGGGCTTGTGGAGGTACGACGTCATCAGCAGAAAGTGACGTAAAGAATTTTTATGACAACATCTAGGATTAATTGTGATGTTCTAAAGAATTCACGGCATCTACTATTCTGAGTCGCGTGATCTTTTTAGAATCAAGACTCGAAATTCGTCGGCGAACTAATCACTTACATGTACAATGTACCATCCTACATGACATCCCGACATGATATGAGCCGGTTTGATACTTATTGCAACTGCTTGCAGCTAAGGCTCAGATAAAGACTGTGTCGAATCACAGACGTAAAGTTAAGAAATGGGAAAAAGGCAGGTCGTCAAGAACGTCTCCATGCTAAGCCTGGCGAACGCAAAACTATTTGAGCTGTGCTACTGTTACATTGGACAGGATTACAATAAACATCTGTCATCATATTCCGATATTACTAACCGAAATTCACAAAATCTTTGTTAAATTGAAATATTTTTGAATCTAATGATCAATGACAACACCTTATCAGGGTTTGCAAAGTTTCTCAATTCATATGACTGTGTGTTAATTGACAGACGCCATATTGGATAACCGTCAGTGGCTCAGTGATAGAGGGCTTGACTCGAGACCGAGGGGCCGCGCCTCACCGGCGTCACTACGTCGTGTCCTTGAGCAAGACACATTAATCATAGCTTAGTACTAGTTCAACCCAGGAAGACCCGTCCCTTTATGACTGAAAGATTATTGATGGGACGTAAAGAATCAAATCAAACAAAAACAAAGTTAAATTGGATAACCGTGCGAAATCAAACACTAAGTGTTCCACCCGAAGACGAATTTACCTCACAACTTTTGTTTTCTTTTAAAAGTCAAGAAAAGTAGACTTCACATCAACATTATCATTATTAAAGGGTTATAAACTGCCGATAAATTCGGAATTTTTTCGCGAGAATTTTATTTTCGCGAATAGCGTTAAAAGACATATTTGCGACTTAAAAATTCGCGATTACCTTCAGTAAATGGCAGAATAATTTTGCCATTTCACGAGGATTTTATTTTATTTTTACGAAACTTCGCGCATATGCGAATGCGAAGTTTCTCGAAAATAAAACCCTCGCGAAAATATCCGAATTTACAGTATACTGACGGGTCAGTATTGTGAACAAACTGGAAATAAAATCCCTTTTCGGGTAATTGAGCGCAATTCGTTTATAAGTATGGGGATTGCCCATTTTGTATTTTAAGGGGTCACAGACAGAAGTTTCTAAATTACGATGATTTCTGTCCCTGAAGATTGCTTTAATCTTTGCAAACAGTGTAGACCCTGGTGAAATTCATCTTGGTCTTCACTGTTTGTCAAAGTACCCATTTAGGGGTTTCCAGTAAATTGGGGATGGGGCCTTGACCGCTGGAATGATATTGCCCGAGACGCACTCGATAGCCATATCAGCCCAGTCACACAGGCCCTGCCCCCTAGGGTAGTCATAGTGCCCGAAACTTGTTTTTCTAATGCTTGCAGTGCATAACCTATTCTACTAAAAAAAGTTATTGCCAAAAATTAGGTCTAAAAACTTATCAGCTGGAGTTTAGTAATAGCTTAATTGCTGTATTGAAAAAAAAAAATAAAAGAAAAAGAAAAGGCTAATGCTTACTTGGTGAACGACAAAAACTGTGGGGTGGGAGCTAGCTGTCCCGGGCTAGCAATGCTATCTATTACCAATTGAACATATTTTTATTACACAACCTAACTGGGTGTAATTGTGTAAAATAAATTGATGTGTTTGGAATAGCGCGTTTTAATGTATCGCCAACAGCACCAACAATATGGAGACGGAACCATTGATTTCAGTCTGATCCGGCAGACTGGAGGAAAGCCGAAGATCGAACCTGCGACTCCTGGTTTACAAGGCAAGTGGGCCATATCGGCACATTTAGTGTTTTGAGTAACGAGGACTTGGTAAAGCGATCAAAATATGTATATGTAATACCTGCATGAGCACCACCATGGGTCATGTCTGATTAGATTTCCATATATTTTGCATTTAGATAACACAAAATTCAGTATGAGCCTAAAATTGTAATGTTTTCTTACTAATCGGATTTAATATATCTTTTTGGTGCTCCAAAGAACCGTCTCATTTAGACGGTTCTTTTGAGTACCCACAACATATGTTTTGGTTGAGAAATAAGAAAACGTTTTTAACTTAACGTGCATAGCTATCTACTGGAGCTGGACGCTTAAAAGTTGGTCCGAGTCTTCAGTCATGGTTCTACTCTATGTCTGCGAACAGTCAATGCTCTGACGAGACTGCTAGTACGAGCTGGCTAGTCTGAGCCTTCCGAGGAGCCTTCGCCGCGCTCACTGGCACATTAACTTTATCAAAGCTAATACTTATAAATATTGCACAACAAACTGAGTTATCAGTTTAGACTGGTTCTCTCCCTTTAATAGCTTGTCAGCATATTAAGACAGGTAGCTACTAAACGCCATTGCGTCTATTTATAGGCATATACACTGACGTAGTAATGGAAAAATACGTAGTATTGGAAAATACCTGTGGCGTCTTGAGTCCATCTGCGGTATTGAATAAAAAGTGCATTTGCGATTTTTAAACAACTGCTCCAAGCTAGCATCCCATCACGAGCCACTATCGGCCCGCCGACGAACCGTCACCTGCGGATGGTTGTTCGTTGGCGGGCCGATAGTGGCCCAATTGTACGTGCGGATTGGATTTTTTTTATAAAGTTTATTTTGTTCTATTATCAGGAATACGGCAACTGAAAAATTACAAGATCTATAGGTTCCTATAGAAATAAGCATCCCCAACCCAACACTGGATGCGTGGATCCAGAGGGGGTTAGGTGGTCCGGACCCTACCCCCCCCCCCATCCCCCTAAAAAATCACATGTTCTATGGGTTTCTATAGAAATAAGCATCCCCCCATCCCCCTAAAAAATCACATGTTCTATGGGTTTCTATGGAAATAAGCATCCCCCGCCACCCGAAAATAAACAAAAATACAGTTACCCCGCATCTAGTCAGACGCAACGCGGCCCGGTACAACTATTTTCTGGAATTTCAAATGTTCACAGGGGAAACACTTATGAGACTTTCAGTTTGCACCTACAAAACTCATTCCGTGACGGGGAAGTGGGCAATTACTTATTTCTAACCGATGTGCGGATCCAGAGGGGGATAGGTGGTCCGGACACACCCCCCCCCCCCCCCCCCCACCAAAAAAAAAAAAAATAAATAAATAAATAAAAATAAATAATAATCACAAGTTCTTTAAGTTTCGTTGGAAATAAGCATTTGCCCCCCCCCCCCCCCCCCATCCCCGAAAAAAAAAAAAAAAAAAAAACAGTAGTCAGACATGTTACCGACTGCGCCGGCCGGTAAACCTTCTGAGACTTTCAGAAAACTCAATCCGTGACAGGGAAGTTGGCAATTACTTATTTCTTACCCATGCCCGAATCCAGAGAGGGATAGGTGGTCCGGACTCCCCCCCCTCCCCCCGAAAAATCACAAGTTATATAGGTTTCTATAGAAATAAGGATTTGCACCCCCCAACCCCCCCCCCCCCCCCAAAAAAAAAAAAAAAAAAAAAAAGAAATAATAATAAAAAGTTGCACCCCCCCCCCGATAAATGTTTCGACCCTTTTGAACCGTAAAAAAATATAGTTGCAAAAAAAAACCAACAAAAAACACCCTTATCAGAGTTTTTTCTGTTATTTGAGTCTGGACGCCCCCGGCCCCTGTTTCTATCTGCGAGGAGAGGGTGGAGGGGGGGGGGGTTCTATAATATTTTCATTCATACGTGGGCTCGCACCATTTTGGGGTTCAAAATTTTGAATTTCAATACCTTTGAGGGTTTTCAGAAAAATGTATAGTTTTTGGGGTATGAAGATTTTGTGGATATCTTTTGGGGTCATCACAAAACACCAAAAAGTTAACCCCAAAAATGGTCCGGGCCTACGTATGTTTGAAAATATCAGAGTACCCCCCCCCCCTTTCTCACCCAGGTGCGAGTATGCTTGGAATTCGTGAACAATATCAGCGGACGTCATATTTTGTGTTTGGGGTCACTACACAGATAGCAAAGATACGTTGGGCCCACAATGGTAGTTGGTGGAAATGTGGGCGACCTTGTACCAACGCAACAATGTCGACCATTCTCTCATTATTAAACACCACTATATTATTACAAAATCCTCTGTGCCTGTATTCTGAATAATGTGTTTGGTGTTAAAAGAAGTTTATGTTTCCGGAGCACAGCATTGCGAAGGAGATTTGTTTGATTTGATCCTTACGTCCCATCAACAATCTTTCAGTTATGTAGGGATGGGTCTTCCTGGGTTGAACCGGTACTAAGCTATGATTAATGTGTCTTGCTCAAGGACACAACGCAGTGACGCCTGTGAGGCTCGAACCCGCGGCCCCTCTGTCTCATGTTCATTAAATAAGCCAGGTTACGAGGAAAACTATCCATGCGCGGATCCAGAGGGGGCCGGGGCTCCGGGCCCAGCAAAATCACAAAGCTATAGGATTTATTTAGCAATACTCGTCTGGATCCACTTGAAAATCTCAAAGGCAAGTCAGAATTCAATGTTGGGCCATTAATTCGGCCGCTAGCGAAACGCCATTGAAATTGGCCGATGGTGATACACCTTGAAAGGTATTTGGATTCTCACCATAAAAAAGTTGTTAAAGATAAATTGGACTCCCTCTAACAACACTTCCTGGGTCCGTGCATGCCTGTGTCGGGGATTTCCGATCGGATGGGGGCTACTCTGACATTTCGTAGCCTATGTGGACTCGGACCTTTTTTAAGGAGGGGGTCTATCTTTTAATTTCAATAATTTTAGGGGGTTCAGATTGAATAAATATTTTATGGGATCTATGATAAAATTGTGGATATTTTAGGGGAGGGGGCGGGATGGTCATCATTCACAGTTAGGGAGCGTGGCGAAAAAGGAACGCATGTGCGCGACCCCCGTAATTTGACTTTAAAGCATGTATAATATCATGCGCGGATCCAGGAATTTTTGACAGGGGGGGGGGGGAGTCCAGACTGAGACGTTTTTTAGTCCTCAGCTTATTTTACAGAGGGGGGGGGGCAATGGTTTTATTGCAGAGAAAACTATACTTTCTCAAGGATCCAGAGGGGGTCCAACATTTTCAGAGAGAGGAGAGGAGCGCATCATTCTTTTAGTATTAGCACGCATCACTATCCTTGCATTTCGTTGGCACTCCTCATAAAAAAGTCTACATCTTTGATCGAGGTTCTGTAATTTCGAGTAACAGTTTCTACACATAAGGCCTAAATGAAATATATGTGTGGTTCCTGTTTCATGCCAAGAAAATTTAGGGTAGGTAGGTAGGGAAATTATTAAATTTTGTTATAACATTTAACAAAGAAAATATTGACAGAAATTGAAAAAGTGCCCATTTTTTTCTCCAAAGACCATTTTATTGTTTAGGGTATATAGGGTTAAAAAAATTAGGGTAGGTAGGCAACAGGAACCACACATATATTTCATTTAAGCCTAACGCCACTCTCTACATTAATGCCCCCATATTTGGCGAGCAATGCTTTGGCGTTGATGTCTGATCTTTTTGTGGATTCGATCCTTCGGACCTCTTGTGCGCTCTTTCCACAGACCATGCAGACACGCTCTGCAGGGTGCAGATTTTTGTTTTACGGGAGTTCTATACATTTCTATCCAGGGGTGTGGAAATAGTAAAATTTTCTACTTGTCCAGGGACAAGTAAATAGCCATAATGTACTTGTCCAATTTTACTTGTCCGATAGTACAGATTAGCTTATACCTTTCTGTGCTTAAACAATTTACACTTTTGAAAACAGTATGAAACCATGCAGATATCAACTCTCTTGAAAACAGCGTAGATCCAGATCAGCTGGCTTCTGAAGAAGCCAGCTGATCAGGATCCACACTGTTTTCAATGAAACATGTGAACTCATAATAATTAATCAAAATATGAAATACAAAATTTTATTAACTTTATACAAGTTTTGCACTTGTCCAAGGACAAGTAAATTGAAATTTTCAACTTGTCCTGAATGAAATGGGACCAGGTCGGACAAGTCGGGCATGGTATTTCCACAGCCCTGTTTCTATCCCATGCTGTAGCCACGATGATCCACGGATGTATTAGTTTGTCTTCCTGGTGTCTCTTGATGGTTGTGTGTCTCTTCCTTGCAGTGCCATGGGGTTGTCTGCTGTTTGTGATTGTGGTATTTCCTGATCATGCTCACATACTATTTTTAGGTAGTGAATACCCTTTAAACCTTCTTTACATGAACCACAAGACTGGTGACCTTGAAACATGGTTTGCATCATTGGATAGTAAGTGAGTATGAGCCACTTTCTGTGCCTTTTATATAGTAAAAAATTTAATTGAATTTGGGTCACACTGACTTCATATAATACCTGGCCTATTTATGAACTTTTTCAACACCTTTGCTTGTTAACAGACGCTCTTTCTGGAGCATGCGCAGGTTCTCTACCTAAAAAAATATCATATGCGGAAGAAAAAAAATTAGGTGTGTGGGTTTCGATCATTGGACCCTTACCTCATTAAGCGAAAGCGCTACCACTTGCGCTATTTGGGCAAGTATCGTTCATTGATTACATCAAAATGTAATCACATTGAAAAAATTATTAAAATCGAAATTACCAATAACAGCAATATTTGAAAGGCTTTGTATCGAAAAGAAAGTGCGGCAAATCTTCTCAGTTTTCAGTACATGTTCATTTCTCATTTTGATGTGCGAAATTGACACAGGATGTAAACAGATGCTCTTTCTGGAGCATGCGCAGTCGGATGAGTGGGATTCTCTACTTGTAAACAATTACTAGTTACCAAACGTCATATGCGTAGCGGAAGTGGAGCTTTATCAACGTGGGGAACCAATCTATTATCAGTTATATCCATTTATAGAACATATAGACTATAAAATCAATGTTCAATCTGTTTTATCGCATAAATGATTGTTTAATGGTATATTAATGACATTAAATAGTTTTCAAAGGACAGGATTAGGAGAATAAAACCAGGTATCGAAGTTGTTTTCGCTAAAACAAGTATATGCTTCTTAAAACTTTACGTTAACCTGGCCTATATATACATGTACTGAATAGGTTGATGCCTTACGTCACAGTCAACTATTGTTCAGGCATGTCGGGACTTTTATCTGGGGTGAACCAGTACTAAGCTCAGGATAATGTGACAGTCACACAACACACAATACGTATCTTCCGTGAGGCCGACGACTCTCAACTAATATCAAGCACTGTCCTCCTCAAGTAAAGTATTTGGGTATTTAGGGACGAACTATGGAATTTGAAGCTTATAAAGTTAACAATTTTGTCATTTATTCTGTATTTCACAATGACATATGCGATCATATGCCACAGTGAAAAATTGAGAGTAGGCCTATCACCCACCCTGTTTTGCACATGGGCTCTAAATGGACTCTTACATGCGCATTGTACTGAACCAGGCAGTAATATTTAGCTCTTGAAAACGATGACAAAGATGGACTTTAGTTTAGAATCATACGTTTACCCTTTCTTCCTTATTATAAAATCTCGGATTTAACGACAATATGATCAGTGACCAACATGTTTAGACTAGATACACCCTGAATTTCTAGGGGCATATTCACAATCATAAATGCATTATTCCTGACACCCGTCATACTGACAATTAAGACATAGAGAGCGGGGGTTGGGGATGACTTAGTGAGCAATCAATTTCGCTAATATTTTATAAGCGAAAATAACAATCTCGTTTACCCATACCGTTTTATTGGACATAGGCAACCATGCAGTGCAGACTCAGATCAGACGCCACATACCTTGATGTGGCACCTGATCAGGGTCTACACTGTTTGCTTACAGGATTTCCTTCTAATAGTGAATAAAATGAAAAAATACCACCCAACAACCCTTTAAGAGCTGCGTGCATTAAGGGGATGATTTGCCCCCTTGTGATTTATTTAATTTTAACCGTTGTTATTGTTACAGAAAATGGCTGCCAAAATAGGCTTAAGATAGTGGCTTAGGCTGCTGTCCGTTCTAAGGCGGTGGTTCTGTTGTTGTTGACTTGTTGTTGATTGTTACTGCCTTTGTGGGGTCTTAATTGTTGTATGTTTTGTTGTACGTTACTTTATGTCCATTCTAGTTGTGCAATCATCTTGATGGGGAAGACAGAGCTGGTTGCTTTGCTTGGTTTGTCTTCCTGGTGTCTCGTGATTGTTGTTGGCTCTTCCTCGCGGTGCCATGGGTTTGTCTGCGGTTTGTGATTGTGGTGTTTCTTGACCATACTCACTTAATATTTTTGTTTTCAGGTTTTCTGGAAAAAATATGATTTTATGCATTTTGAAAGACAAAATGCATGACATTTTATTTTTTCCAGAAATAAAAATATGAAAAAATATATGTGTGCCTCCCCTACCAAAACTTTTCATACTTGTTACTCGAAACACACTTATCAATTTATTGGCCTTAGCATGCGCGCTGAATATGCTTGTTGCTGGGGGCCACGTATTGAAAACTGAGACTCATCAGTTTTTTTACCACTAAACTGTGAACATCTACAGGGGCTCCTGAAGCTTGTCTCAAATTCGATTGGCTAAATATCACGTCGTAGAAATGATTGGCACCCCTTATCAGTACAGTGACCAGATGGATTTGTCACATGGGTATTTATTCAAACGTGATCAATTATTAGAAAATAAACACACTATATCAGAATTTATTTGGGAACGTTTTGTATATCGAAATAATAGAAAATCAGATCAATATAGGCATTATGTTTCAATTTATATCTTATTGCTATTTTGATTTTTTTTTTCGTTTTTATTTTTGTTGGCATACTTTTAGATCACCAAAAAGAATTTCATAATTGGTTTAGATAAAAATACATTTAGATTTACAACTCAGATTGTAGCTGAATTCGATAATTTCTAATCAAATATCCAAAATAAGTAACTGTCATTAATATATTTGTTTTAAACAAAATGGATGATACATACAACTGACAATAATAATATGCGCAGATTTGAGGCGGTAGGAATATTGGCCAAATATGTAAAGGGATATGGTATACGTTTGTATTTTTAGGGATACAGTGATACAAAGCTTTCTGAATTTGGGTGATATTTGCCTTTTTTCAGGGATATGGGATACTTTTCAAAATATTTAAAGGATATGGAATACCAGGGACCCCCTTCCAGGGCCTTACAATTGTCTCATATATGAGATAATACTATTATCAAAATTATCCAGTTCTATAAATTCTACGTACATACATATGAAGGTTAAATTAAATTAGTAATAACGTAGACTAACAGTCATATTTTCTTTGTAGGAAATGGCATCTTTTGGCCTACCCAGTTTCTACGATCCAGCACATGAACTCGAAGATTCAAAACAGCCAAAAGCGAGACCAAAGACCAAATTTATACATCAAAACTATGATTACTTTTTAGTTCTTGATTTTGAAGCAAACGGTGACCACAAAATAATCAAACCCATGGAGATTATAGAGTTTCCTGTCCTGAAATTGAGCGCCAAAACATTTGAAGTAGAGTCTATATTTCATCATTACGTTGAACCCGCTGTGAATAAATTATGTGGCTATTGTACAAAGGTGACGGGTATTACCCAGGAAATGGTGGATGGACAACCACGATTGGATGAGATTTTGAAACGATTGGATGAATGGATGGAAAAAGAGGGGCTATTGCAGGAACACGTGAAATCTATATTTATAACATGTGGAGATTGGGATTTAAAGACACAACTACCGCGTGAGACAGCGTGGCATGGGTATTCGCTACCACGATACTGTCGCTCTTGGATAAACATTAAACGGCCTTTTGTCAGGGTGACGGGACTGAGAGCCAGTGGAATGATGGGAATGTTGAGGGATTTACGTATTCCGCATACAGGGAGACACCATAGTGGCATAGATGACTGCAAGAATATAGCTAAGATTGTACGGGAGTTGGCATCGAGAGGACACATATATGAAGAAACCGGAAGTGTATAGTGCATTCATGAGTGTCTTGCATGGTCCATTTTTGAATGAATCTGTCCATTTCTGGGAAAAAATATTTATAAAGCTCAGTGATTTAGCAATTATTGCTAAATCACTGAGCTTTATAAATAATTTTTTAGAAATGGACAAAGCCTTTCAAAATATTTGTGTTCTATAACTTGTATGTGCAATATTTAGACTATCCATGAGATAATATACAACAGTGACTTAAATGAGGTAGACATGAGGATTTATCAATCGAAAAAGTGATATTCACTGACGTCGCATGGCCGAGATGAATATCACTTTTAGGGGTAGAAACCCCATTATGTCTACCGATATTGAAGTCAATACCTGTTTTGTTATATGACTATTCAATTTCTTTACATTCACTTTTGTAACTAGATTTGTATTGTTGAAGCCATGTTAAACCTAAGAACTTTCTCATAAGAGTTTAAGCAACTGTTTTTAAAATATTTTAAAGTAGTATTTTGCATTTTAAATGTATATAAATTCTCTGAATGCGGAATGTAAATCATAAAATACTTGTTTACATTTAATTTTTTCAAACAAAGAAAAATAGACAAACGAAACAAAACTGTTTTTAAAATTAATTTTAAGTCTCTAATTTACCTGTTGGAGGTAAAACAGGAAATCATGCCAATTGCATGCAGTCGATGCTAGTTTCATACTTATCATGCTATTTTATGTCTCTAGAGGGTGATATAAGAAAAGTGTCAAAATACCAACCTCTGGAAACTAGTTTGAACTGGTTTTCATCCTACATCAACCTGTAGTCCAGTTTAGACCAGTTGTCAGGTAGACAGAGATTTATGAAGACAAATTGGGCCAATCAGAAGACAGGATTCTCTCCAGTGATATATCCATGATTTTTATAGATTTACTAGAAAATATGTTGGTTTTGCATATGCGATATTGACATACACTAATCTCCCTTCGTTGATAAGACCCCTTCCCTACACATATGGTATGCGTACACAAGAAAGGCTTATCAACGACCATGTGCGTACGGAAGGGGGTTTCAACGAGGTGAGACCAGTCTAATACTGATTCTTATATCACGGTTGCGAAGCGCATTATGAATCTGTATAAAATAGAAATTAGCCAAATGCAGATAATGGGTTTTTCGAGGAAATGCAGAAGGTTCCATCTTGACAATAAAACAAAGACAGACACACATGATCTACTTTCTATTCTTCCTCTGTAACACAGGCGTGATCTATTACATGCATGATCCATTAAGTTATTCTTCATTTGAATTCAATTAATGTAATGGATCACGCCTGAGTTACTGAGGAGGGTTTCTATCACGAAAAACCCTCTTCTTGCTTTAATGGAATTTTCTGCTGCTCTTTGCAGCAACTTCTATATTAAGTTAGTTAGCCCTGGACTACAACACTGGAATAGTGTTATAAGCAGACACGCTCTTACTCGGCGAAAGAACAAAGCTAGTACAAGGTCTTAGGTTCGGTTCAAATAAACAACGTTAATATTGACTGAAGAATTAGCCCTGATAAGTCCACATTGACAGTTCATGGTCTCATGTGCTGCGATCGCACTTGCTAACCTGAAAGAGTTTGGGCGAATATGTCCTTATTCCATAAATGAAAATGTTCTATGTTAATACGATAGATGAGGAGCCTATAAAGATGCATCCAATGCTGGCTATACTTTATGTTCTATATAGAAAAAGAACAGAATGCCAGTTTTTTCATAAATTGCAGAAAACTACTGAAATTGAATTGGTCGAGGGGTTGAAATAAATAAAAATAAATTAAAAATATGAAGAAAGCCCCAGTCGACCAAATAAAAGCAAATTCTCATAAAGGATACAGGTAAGATTTAAATATTTTCTTAAAAAAGTATTGCGGGTCTATTAACAAATATAAAAGAACAATTCAAAATTGCAATTTTATTAACTGGAGGGAATAAAATCTTGGGGTAGGCTCTCCTGTAAATCAATTTACAAAATAATACGGTTTAAATTGACACAATAATCTATCTTATATTTCTTCTATCTATACTATATTTGGACCTCAATGCAGCGAGAAACAATTACTTTGTTGAATGCGACCAACAAAGGTGCAGACCAGCCTGTGCTTCAACATAGTCTAGTCAACATCTTTGTTTTTCACTCTCCAGAATGTATGAAGGCTAAATGCTTGAACTAAGTGACGAGGCCCTTTTGATTTAAATAAGGTACAGCATAGGGGTTATGTTAGTTTGTTTGATTTGATTCTTTACATACCATCCCCAATTTCTTAAAATAATTTCCATACACTGGCATGATTGTAATCATTTTCATTTAAAATTTCGGAAAAATGATGTTTTTAGATTGTTTTATCAGGGAACATACTTTATTGCGCAAATTTTGTACTGCTCATTATCATTTATAGACTTGTGCCTGTCTCTTGTTTTTATAGCATCTATTATTTCTCCATTGATCCATTTTGGTTGTTGTTTACGTTTAACACGATTCGGTTTCAAGGGTAAATTCTTATCAATGATGTCTAAAAATAAAGATGACAAGCTTTCAACAATATCATTTATGTCATCAAGTATCTTGATAACATCCCAAGGTGTTGAAAATTCAGTTTCATTAAAATTTGAAAGACTTATATAAAATTGAATGATAAGATGAATTTAGTTTTCTTGTTATGAAAACTGGGAAATGATCACTAAGCCCAAAGATCGGCACCTTTGTTGAGAGTACATTACTCAAATTATTATAATTTATATGGTCAATTACTGGACTAGTACAAATAAGGATTGACTAACGACTAAGACTAAAGTTTATGACTAAGGAATGGTGGCGGGTCCAACTTATACGTAACAACATTTTAAAACACAACAAATTTGCTACATCGCCAGCTTCTGCTCGTGTAAATAAGAGCCCAAACTTCAGTATCATTAGTTTCAGTGTATTTCTTGAATAATTTTCATGTTTATTTGTAATTTTGATTGATACAAATATTAATGGAAACTAGATCCGCCTCGCTTAGAAAATTAGTCATGCGCATACAATGACGTATATTCACTGTTATGGATAGTTGTACTCGTCTAAAGTTACAAACATGTTCAAAATAAGAAAACGAAATAAGAGACATGCAATGCAGCAGACTCTGTGGTCTAGTGGTTAGAATAGCTAATTCATATTCGTGTGGTCGCTGGTTCGATTCCTACCAAACATATATATTTTTTTTTCAAGTTTTTGTTTGTTTGTTTTTGGAGCTTTACGTCCGCGTCAACAAATTTTCAGTAATGTCGGGACGATTTCCTCTTTTCATAGGTTGAACCAGTAGTAAGCAGTGGATAACATGTGTAATAGTGACTGCGCTGGAGGTGAGTCTCGAACTGGCATTAGCCTTTCGATCCCCAGTCTAATGCTCAAGTGTTTTTTTTTATATTTTTTATTTGTTCTTTCACTGGGACTGTAGAATGTGCCAATGTACATGTAGTCCCAAAATAATGTTTTATATGATATCACATAATAACATTATTAAGTTTTAGAAACACTTTGGGATGTCGTAAAGACCTGTTTTTCACCACACACTGGTGGGACCGCTGGTGCAATCTTCAATGTGCTTGGCTGCCAATTCAGAGACCCCGTTTTGGTAGAAATTCGTTCTAAAATAGTTTCTATGGTCATCCTTTCCCCTCCGCTGTCTCAATTAGAGCAACGAAATAGTGGGCACTCAATATTGATTAAGTATGGAACAGTGTAGATCGGTTAATCCGTTTATGCCTACTTGAGTCTTCAATCCATTTAAACTGACTGGTCGATCTGTAATTATAGGGTCTTTAGTTTTGCTTGATCACTTTACAGAAATGTTTGTATCATTTAAGCAAACAGAGTAGACCTTATCAGACATTATTTCATTCACCATCTGCCTTGTGTCTATGTTGGATCTGCACTGTTTGTCAAATTCCTTTATACAATGTATGGGTGCTAGGCATTATCAGGCTTTTAAAATGACTGTGTTCAAATAATGTCGTTATGTCTTTTTTTTGTCTTCGCTGATGGTTTACTCATCAGTCAACAATCTTTCAGTCATATCGGGACGTTTCATAAATTTTGGGGTTAAACTTGTTCTAAGCAGAACATATAAAGTGTCTTCCTAAAGGACACAACACATTTGCCCTGTTCAGACTCGAACAAGTGGCCATTCAGATACTACTCATGGTTATATCGGCGATCTGCAGTTAAAACTATTCAACTTATGAGAAGTCCCTATGGAAATATATACCACCTGACTCGGCCCAAACCCAGAGGGTAGCGTATTCGATCTTTAACCTACAAACGCCTCCGCAATAACATCTTGAGCCAAAACCCTAAATCAAGCTGAAACCGTCCAAATAAGATCTCGGGCGGCGACACCCATTTGGACGGGAACCCCACTAGCCCTGACATGCACCCTCTTTGAAAATTATTGCCAGGCTGTTATAAAGGCAATAGAAATAAGGTTAGCGAAGCCTGTTTCTGTATTCCCTACAGCTCTGAGCAGCTGAGATCCCACTACACCAACACGACTCTGGCTGTACAAGAGCTCACATGCAGTCTTCCCCGCACCTTCACACCTTTTATCACTGCGTCTGTCAAGACAGGGAGTCAAAACAGTCCTTGCACACCCGAAACCTGGGCCCAAACAGTGCCTTGTATAAAATTGCCCTAGTATCCATTGGACAAGTCAAGTTTAATTGAAGGAAACTCAGTGCACGCACCAACACAAACGCCGATACTATTTTTATATGCCAGGCGAAGTGATGTAGTTGTAAATGCTTTTCGTTGATATGTTGGGTATGGAGATGCAAACAAACACGTGAGTACGTGTGTTTGTTGGCAAGGGAAGGGGAGGAGCTTGGGATTGAAAACCCATACTCAGACTGACCTTAGCAGTCGCTGAGAGTTATCGAAATATCGATTATAGACTTCCTTTCTACTACGGTTATCTGGCTTCTTCAGTTTGTCAGATGCGGCTTTAAGCCATGACATTGGCTCCACTTGACCTAAGCTGTTGACGGAAATTTACACACACACGCGCGCACGCACGCACTCACGCACGCACGCACGCCATCCGGTGTGAGGTAAATTACATCTGGAAAGATTACTCTAAACATTTCATTAAAATGCAGTCTCACGGTTGTCGTGTAGCTGTCAGTGGTCTGTGTTTAATTCATGGTGGCGAGGGTTAGCTTGTGGTCTATGATTGCATCATTTCCTGGTCATACTTACTTTTTGATCACACACATGACATTTCGAACACACCTTGCTCTCATGTTTACTTTTGTAGGATAGCTCTTCACTCACTTAATTGGTTTGAGTGTAGGAAGTGTTAATAAAACGACCAAATTATTCGCAGACATTAATATTCCTTTATCTACTATTGGCTCCTAAATCCGTATTTTGGCAAACAGTGCAGACCCAGATGCGCATTTGATCAGAGTCTACACTGTTTGCTAAGACAAAATCGGTCGTCAGTGAAAGAATGCATTTTTTCCGAAAATATAACTTGTGGCCCCTCAATATATACAATTTGCCATCGTTTATTGCATTGCATACCGCTAATATATCTAACTTCTGAATAATTATATTGCTATGAATCATTATATTGCTAAATAATCATTAAATATGGTATTCCATATATGAAACTTTTTTTTTTTGATTTATTGGAACTTTTTGCCCTACCCTAGGAGAAAAGTAACCGTGATAGTCGAGTTGTGTGCTGGCTTGTCACACACAGTAAATCCGTACTTCTGTCAACATTCTTCTACTTTGGTAAATGATCGAAGCCGTTGTTTTGGGCAATCAGAGCGTTCGTAATCGCCGCCTTATTGGTAGAGCTGTAATAATTATAACAGAAAAGACAGGGTCTTCTTGAGTTACTTAATTTTGAATTAACCCAGAAGCCTTATGAGTAAGTTTGTCTCTCTATCCTATTTAGCCGAGTTGCTCAGGAAGTCGATTTTTTCCATTCATAGAAACAAACCAATGAACCTGGATATTTGTCTGTAATTAAAAGCTCCGATAGACTGATCATGTTGCTTATCACATGGTGCAGCAACATTGTGATTTAGCGGTCCACCGTTTTGCTTTTTTTGCTTTTTCATATCAAATTTGAAAGAATAGATGTTGTCATATATTTGACCTAATGCACGATGTGGAGACTGCTATGTTACATTACTAGTATCTTGAAATCTCGACTGAATATGTGTGGTGCTCTAAAAACTTCAATATGCAATTTTCTGGGCGTCTAATAGTTCAGACATACATCGAAACATTTGTATTCTTTTTACCTATGTAACAAAGACCAAATACTCTACAAATCGTTCACAAGTAAATATATAACAAGACCTATCCAAACAAATTTAATTTTAATAAAACGAAAACAGTTGACTCCTAGCACACAAACTTTGCACCACGTGTTACATCATGAGTACTAGTTGATCTATCAGGAACGGATAAATGGTTTTGAAAAGGCAGATTTTCTCCAGAAAGAAGGTAGATACACTGTGCAACACGTTTTAAATTACCCGACAGTACCTTTGAAAGTTAAGACTCCAGCTCTAATAAGGGGAGGTAAACTAAGGGTGCCTATACATCCTCTTTTAGTTGAATGGCGATCGAACTAACATCGATAGAATAAATCTGTCATTTTAAAACAGTTGGTCAATCATGCAGTCGCTCGATCTACTGTCGTGCCAACCAAGAGTGACAGTGACGGAATATTTTGTTTTCAATTGTTAAGTTCAACATTAATTTGTACACTCCACTTGAGCTAACGGGAATCGATAGATCACATGTGTATTAATCGTATCCTGTGGATAGGATTAATACAAAAGTGATACATCGGTTATTAGTCCCTGATAACTTTGTAAACAAAACATGACGTCTCTGTCACTCTTGGCTGGCATGACAGTAAAAGTGGATAGAGAAGACTATCCTTTAATAATAGCTGTTAGTTTAAATCCCTATCAGTATGTACATAAGCGTTCCAAAGACTGTCCGTCATGAGGCTCAAACCCGTTACCACAAGCCTACGAGTCATGTTTTCTAGCCACTACACTATAAAGGTTGTAGCACGTAGCTGTCGCTTTTTTGTGTTTAGATTCGTTTTCCGCTTCAGTACAATTATTTACACAGTTTACAATATTATACACAGTGAGTTTGGTTTTTAGTCATTAGTCGATAGTCGTTAGTTTCATCCTTATTTGTACTAGTCTAGTATTTCCGAATGATCTGTTGTTCTAGTTGGAGACATAACAATTTGGTCAATGCCAAATGATTCCATATATTCAAGCCAAGGTAAGGAAGGGTGCAAAGATCAGGAATCGATACAATCAAGTACCACACCTGACCCAGGATTCCAATGGGAAAGTGACAAACCAACAGTTAGACACCACAAACGAGGGCCAAGCAGTCAGCACTTTCCTAGCAGGTGACCACAAAACACATATAAACAGACGCGCACAAAGGCATAGCAAACACAAGACAGAAAAAAACATAAAAGATCCACAAAAGAAGCACCGCCTTGGAACGGTCAGTAAAGTACTTTACTCGAGGGCTTAACCCAGTTTCACGGCGCCAACCGCACCCTTAATTCAGATGTGGATCAGATACATAGATATTTGGTTTGCATTAAAGACCCCTAACTTATCAATGCATCATCTCCTAAAACATATAAATCAAGATATAACAAGGATATAAAGCACAGATAAGGACTCAACAGTAAATAAAACTGAATACCGGAGCTGAAGAAATCAAACAGGTAAACCCCAGTGGGCCCAACAAACAACCTTAGTATCAGGCCCCTACCATCTCATCAATAGATAAGTCTTTAAGTAGGAACCATCGTAGAGTCTGAAGTCCGACCCACTGGCGTGCAATTAAAGAGGAAAGCAAAGTTGCCAACCGTGATTGGGTTGACCACCAAGCATGCAGTCTGTTGCAATACATTAAAGTTATAGCCAATCTTTTTATAATGGGAAATTATTTTAATGAACTGCGCGGAAAAATTATCAGAGCCAACAATCTTCTTCAATTTATACACCAAGTAACCATAGAAATCAAGTTCCGAAAGTCCTTGGCGCAAGAGAGATTTAAGTCCAATTTGGAATTTAGAAATCAAATCATAGTATCGTCTATAAAATTTAGAAAAGGTTTTGGGAAGCTTATGAAACCGATAGCCTTGTTTAAGAAGTTTCTGAGTTAACAATTTATTGCGAGTGTTGAAGTCAGCAACATAGCTAGATGCTCTAGCAAAACGAATGAGTTGAGATATATAGACTCCATAGGATGTAGAGTGAGGAACATCACCATCTAAAAATGGAAAATTGACAATTTCAAAATCAAAGTCGTCACGTTTATCATATCAAGTCTTCTTTGTACTGACCTGCAGTAGGTTGCGATTAAAGTCTCCCATCAAATAAATTTCCTTCTCACATGCTAATACGAGGGGGGTCCAACATGTAATGAAAACCAATTCATAACTCCATCCACAAACACGTTAGAATTTTATGATATATGCCAAACGACAGATCAAAGCGTCGCCGTTATAATTATTATGAAACATTATTTTATCTTACCAAATTTAATAAGTTACAGACTTTTTAAAAAGCACACAAGATCTAATATATACTGCATATATTTTCCTCCAAATTGTAAAGACTGATTTTAACAAAGGTAGAAAGGCATGCTGTACTTTCTAAAACTATCATTTAACATGCATGAATCACATATTCATAGTTTTCTGACTCATTTCCCCTTTATCTGCTATAACGATACAAATTTTTGACCGGTACTGATTTCTAGTGCAAACGGGTTTATTACGTTACCCCCTCTTGCGTTGACGTTGTTTAAAGCAATGGGTGTTACACTAAAATACGTACGGTTCTTTGAAAATCGGAATTGTGACTTTGTACCAGGAAAGGGCAATTTTGATTGTATCGAAGTTTCAAAACACACAGTGCATAGGCAGCAGACCAGTTAAACTGAAACCAATATCTAGGAGTATCTCAACTCGAGTGGAATAGCATTTTCGTTTCCTATAATTTCATTGTCTGAAATTAGCCAGCCAGATTATATACATCTAACTACGTACAACCATGTCTAAATAATGCATCCGAATGCAAACATCGATGAAACGTGGTATTTCGTCTGATCCATTTCAGTGTAAACCAGAGATGGCATTCTTTTAAGTGATTTTCTTATTTCAAATGACGTACTTGGGGTACTTTATGAGTGAGATTAAATATGGAAATTTCAAAACCGACTGTATTACTTGCAAATGAACATCAAAGCGACCAGAAAAAGTGTTACAAATGATTTTCGTATAAATATTTGCTATGTATTCGTTCACGCCAAAACGCCACTGTCAATGGAATGCCAGAAAATGTAGCATCAAGGAGGATTTTAACCAAAATGGCAGCCTCAGTATTTCATAGAATATGGAGCAATATCAAAAAATTGTGCAGGTATAAATCACCAATATATGGATATTAAGCAGACTGAAAACATCCCTCGTTCATGTAGTTATCTGCTTTTTAAAACATTGTTTTATTTCATATCGCAGTATACTTCAGGACCCTATCTTGAAAGTGGCTTGTGTAAATTGATAAGGAGCTGGACAACTGCAATTTTACATTTATTTAGCCAAGAAACAGACCTTTTAATAAACGCAATTATTAAGTTGGTAAATGTAAATATTTGGGATAAACTAGGCTGTTTTCATTACGTATTGAACGCCCCTCATATTTTATCAAATTGATTGTCAAAAATGTCATTCCACTGAACACTTTGACTATTTTTAGGGAAATTTCTAACCAAATACATTCAATGTTCCCACATTCTAAATCTAATCTCCTCTCAAACTTAATTATATCTTTAACATAGACAATAATTCCTCCCCCTTGTTCAGGTCTCGACAAGCCTCGTGATGGCAAACGGCGATCCTCGGGACAGATTTTTCTATTCTACCCTCACACCCATGATAGATACTCATAGTATGGAGTAAGTTGCCGATAAGAGCTCACTTTAGTTAGTTTGATTTGATTCTTTATATCCCATCCCCAATTTCTTTGAATAATTTCCATTCACTGGCATGATTGTAAGCATTTTCATTTAAATTTCGAAAAAATGATGTTTTTTAGATTGTTTTATCAAGGATCATACCTTATTGCGCATATTTTGTACTGCTAATTATCATTTATAGACTTGTACCTGTCTCTTGTTTTTATAGCATCTATTATTTCTTTATTGATCCTTTTTGGTTGTTGATTACGTTTAACACGATGGGGTTTCCAATGTAAATTCTTATCAATAATGTCTAAAAATAAATATGCCAAGCTTTCAACAATTTCATACATGTCATCAAATATCTTGATAACATCCCAATGTTTTGAAAATTCAGTTTCATTAAAATTTGAAAGACTTATATTAAATTGAATGATGAGATGAATTTATTTTTTATTTTATGAAAACTGCGAAATGATCACTAAGCCCCAAGATCGGCTCTTTTGTTGAGAGTACATTATTCAAATTATTACAATATATATGGTAAATTAGTATTTCTGAATGATCTGTAGTTCTAGTTGGAGACATAACAATTTGTTCAATGCCAAATGATTCCATATATTCAAGCCAAGTCTTCTTTGTACTGACCTGCAGTAAGTTGCGATTAAAGTCTCCCATCAAATAAATGTTCTTCTCACATGCTAATATTTTATCTAATTGATTGTCAAAAATGTCTTTCCACTGAACACTGTGGCTTTTTTTAGGGAAAATTTCTAACCAAATACATTCAATGTTCTCACATTTTATATATCTTATCTCCTCTCACACTTGATTCCATCTTTAGCATAGATAATAATTCCTCCCCCTTGTTCAGGTCTCGACAAGCCTCGTGATGTCAAAGGCGATCCTCGGGACAGATTTTTCTATTCTACCCTCACACCCATGATAGATACTTATAGTATGGAGTAAGTTGCCAATTAGAGCTCACTTTAGTTGGTTCGATTTGATTCTTTATATCCCATCCCCAAATTCTTTAAATAATTTCCATACACTGGCATGATTGTAAGCATTTCATTTAAATTTCGGAAAAATGATGTTTTTTTTAGATTGTTTTATCAAGGATCATACCTTATTGCGCAAATTTTGTACTGCTAATTATCATTTACAGACTTGTACCTGTCTCTTGTTTTTATAGCATCTATTATTTCTTTATTGATCCTTTTTGGTTGTTGATTACGTTTAACACGATGGGGTTTCCAATGTAAATTCTTATCAATAATGTCTAAAAATAAATATGCCAAGCTTTCAACAATTTCATACATGTCATCAAATATCTTGATAACATCCCAATGTGTTGAAAATTCAGTTTCATTAAAATTTAAAAGACTTATATTAAATTGAATGATGAGATGAATTTATTTTTTATTTCATGAAAACTGGGAAATGATCACTAAGCCCCAAGATCGGCTCCTTTGTTGAGAGTACATTACTCAAATTATTACAATATATATGGTAAATTAGTATTTCTGAATGATCTGTAGTTCTAGTTGGAGACATAACAATTTGTTCAATGCCAAATGATTCCATATATTCAAGCCAAGTCTTCTTTGTACTGACCTGCAGTAAGTTGCGATTAAAGTCTCCCATCAAATAAATGTTCTTCTCACGTGCTAATATTTTATCAAATTGATTGTCAAAAATGTCTTTCCACTGAACACTTTGGCTATTTTTAGGGAATATTTCTAACCAAATACATTCAATGTTCTCACAGTTTATATATCTTATTTCCTCTCACACTTGATTCTATCTTTAGCATAGATAATAATTCCCCCCCCCCCATGCTCAGGTCTATCAGCAGAAATAACTGTCTTTCCGAAAAAGTTAAAAGTTTTTTTTATATTAAAAATAGTTAGAAGTGTGAGAGTCATTTAATTTGCCTTTACTTAGTCCAAATAATTGAATGTTATTTCCACAGCTATATTAAGCAGTATATCAATTTATTAAATTTTATTCTGAATTCCCTGTATGAAATGATCACTCGTGTAAGATCCTCTATTTCTTGCACACTGGATAAGGATATGAGTCATAATTTATTTTCATTGGAATTCTTAGTTTTTCAATATACTCGAAAACAGAACATACCATGACCCAACTCTTGCTTTAGAGTGTTATAACTGTTTTTGTTAAGCATGTTGGTGTATTTGTTTCTGATTCAGAGATGTTATAAAGATAAGTTTTTAAGGTTGTAGCCAGCCAAGTTTATCGGTGTTTTTTAAGCACAGAAGACACATAAGCTATTATTTTACTAATTTCTTTTTGCTGATGATAGTGTAATGTTTTAGTGTGCATTTCAAAAATATAATACTGTGTTTTGCTGACAACTAGATATCTAAGTCATCTGTCAAATTTGAATACAGCCTTCCACTCACTCCCTTAACAAAAACCTATTCTACAAAAGTAACGTATTATCCCAGAGATATAATAGTTACTCCCTAACTCCATTTTGAAGAGTGGTCATTTCCTGTCAGCGTGAAAATAAAAGCGAATAATACTTTCGATTATTTGACAAGAAATATCTATTTTTAGATTTACAGGTAGGTGTGTAATTTATGCATATGGTCCCTAATTTAACGGTGATATATTGTTTGTGTGAAAAACTTTTGTTGCTTGAGAATTTGGATACACATTGTCTTAGTGTAGAGTTTCTTAATTTGGACCGCCTGGGATGTAAATGTATTCTTTACATGTTTATTTGCAGATTAACTATGAATATTTCACTAATGTAACATTCACTACGGTAACGTTACAGGAGAGATAAAATGTTACACGAGGGAAGAAATAGCATTTAATATTAAGCTAATAAAATTGTGAATAGTATTAACAACTTGTAGCTTAGAAATACATTTTAGTTATGTAAATGTTCCAAAATCTTCAAAAATATATGTTATGTAATATACTAACCTAAAATCGTAATTTAGTAGTATAAACATGGACAATGACTAAATATAGCAAACTTCACTCCTGTAACAAACAAATTCCTTCATGTAACATAATATTTTTGAACAAAGTTGAATTACATTTTATTAGTAGTAAATTTGTTTATTCAGTTCAAGTAAACATATAAATTGATTTATTTGTGTTAACGTTTTGACAATGTATGTGCTTTTTGTTAAATACAAAAGCTTTATTTCCATACATTGTCCGCGGTTATTCCCTCCTGCAACAGAAAAAAATCACTCATGTAACACACATTTCCCTACTGTAACACATGTTTTAAGTCTATATGAGGAAACTCTTTAAGTAATTTGATCATGTTATTACTGATTGAAAACATAACTATATTGTCTTTATGGAGAAAAAAAACTAGAACTTGGTTGCATGTACTGCATTACAAAATATTTAAAAATAATAATGTTATGCCACCTAATAAAGGTGTTTTATTGAAATAACAGGTTTGGATGAATAAATATAAAAGAACATTGTGTTTAGAGTAGGTAAATTATATATTTTTCAATGCGTACATGTCTAAATATTTATATAAACATTCAATCAGATGGTTAATATAAATTTAGAAATAAGAAAATATTGTTGTTACAGTAGGGTTTAGATGACATGACTTATCATCACAAAACTATTTTTCAAACAAAAATAAAAAATAGTGAGTATGATCAGGAAATACCACAATCACAAACCGCAGACAACCCCGTGGCACCGCGAGGTAGAGCCGCTCAACCATCACGAGACACCAGGAAGACAAATTAAGCAAAGCAACCAGCTCTCTCTTCCCTATCAAGATGATTGCAATACTAGAATGGACACCAAGCAACGCACATCAAAACATAGATCAATTACAGACTCCAACAATGGGAGTAGCAATAAACAAAAAGTCAACAACAACAGAACCACCGCCTTAGAACGGACAGCAGCCTAAGCCACCGGGGAGCTTAAATGCATTTTACCAGTACCAAATCTTTGCCCTAGATTCTGCCGTTGTTGAAGCACAAGAAATGTTCAGCTCGCATGGAGGCCATCTAACTAATGCAATGTATCATCATGGAGAAACACTCTTATTAAATTAACACACCATGATGAAACAAAGAAAAGGGCTCATGACTCACAGATAGTCAGAGCTAAAGAAAACCTCAAGTTGAGCCACTGTGGGTCCAGCTACAGATAAGCATCAGGCACCAACCCACCAATTAAAGCTTTACGTCAGAGCCTTCATAGAGTCTGAGGCCTGACCCACCGTTGTGCAATTAAAGAGGAAACCATAGCTATAAACCGTGTTTGGGTTTAAAACTAGGCATGTAGACTGTCGCATGATATCCAAGTTATATCTAACCCTTATATAACGTTTTACTATCTTTTTGAATTGATCACTAAAATTAGGCTTTCCAACAATTCGTTTGAATTTATAAACTAAATCACCATAAAATATAGGTTCTGATATGCCTGTTGAGTTTTTAACCCAATGTTGTATTTAACAATTAACTCTGAGTGTCTGTGGTAGAATTTAGAAACTGCTTTTCGAATTTTATGATATCTATAACCTTGTTTTAATAACTTAGCAGTTAAAAATAAATTTCTGTTGTTGAAGTCATCAACACTAGAACACACTCTAGCAAAACGAATAAGTTGTGAAATATATACATCATAGGAAGGAGAGCGAGGAACATCTCCATCAAGAAAGGGGAAATTTACTATTTAAAAATTAAAATCCTCCCGTTTATCATAAATTTTAGAAGATACTATGCCATTTGTTATTGACAAGTTCATGTCCAAAAATGGAGCTTGAGTATCAGAAGAATTCGCCTTATTTAACTGCAGTTCAGTGGGATATATCTGACCTACCATTTGTTTAAAATAAGGATTATCAATATTAAGTAAGTCATCTAAATATCTGGAGGTTGAGTTAAAAGCTTAAATTATATCAGTTTGATTATTGTCAGACAGAGACAACATAAAATCTCTCTCATAACAAATCAAAAACAAATCTGCAACACGAGGAGCACAATTAGTAACCATTGGAATACCTACAATTTGTCTATATAGTTTCGAGCCAAATTTTATAAATATATTGTCCAAAAGATAATGGAGCGTATCACACATTTTCTGACATGACCACAATTTATATCTTTTAGGTTGTTCAGAAGTAAAAAAGACATAAGATAAATTAAGCTGTATCTCTACTGATTTTGTAAAGCTATAACATCAAGCGACACAAAGAGAAGGGAAAAATGAAATATAAATATGTTTATTTTTTCGAAATTTCAAAACCAAATTTCGACGAAAATAAATTATGACTCCTATCTAAGATTTTACCCTGAGATAGAAAATTTTATCTAACCCATGCTATCTTACCCATGCTGTCACGTGAGGGCTACATACATTGGTTGTATTGGAACTCACGCACATTGTCGTCAAATGACGTTATTGTTATATTAAAGTGACGTCATCATGTGGAATTGTATCTTAGCGTATTCAGGGACTTGTGGAAGCTTATTTAAAAAAACAGTAGTGAGCAAGAAAAAGAATCCATTATTTGCGTGAGAGTAGGATAGAAAAATCCGTCCCTTGGGATCACCGTTTGTCATCACTCTGCAAGCCTCGTGATGGCAAACTGTGATCCTCGGGACAGATTTTTCTATTCTACCCTCACACACTCATGATAGATTCTTATAGTATGGAGTAAGTTGTCAATAAGAGTTCACTTTAGTTAGTTTAAACATACGGCCTCTACTAAAAGAAACGCAAGTGGCTCCATGGGGAATAGAGCATTTGATAAGTAATAGTCATACCATGGGTTGTCCATATGTACGTGGAGATAATCCACAAGCTTTAGCAAGAGGATTATCTTACGTACAGGTGGACAAACCTGAAGTATTTATTTTATACCACTTGCAGTGGTGTAGACCTTGCACATCACGAGATATTTCGTGCTAAAGTTGGTAAAGGTGGTATAATAGTCAATATGCAGTTTAGGCGCTACAACCTATGATGACTTTTCTGTCGTTTTTCAGAATGTTTTGAAAGCTTGACTGTACTTGAAATCACTTTGATTTTAAAATATGGTGGCGAACTGGTTGTCAAAAATAAGAATATGTTGGGTGATGGTGGACTCAGATATGACAAGTTATTTAGCATACTTTGTCACAATTGATCAAACCGGTGCATTCAAGTAAGTAATGTCTAGTAGTTTCAACCACACCACAGACACATAAAGGGCTTGTTGCAATATTTTTAAATTAGAGCTGATGATTTAGAGAACTACATTGTGTTATTAGTCGCGTATGGTATATTTGGCTAGGACGTTTTTCATCGTTATAGTATGCAGGGAACATATTTTAATCAGCATTAAGTTTATATCGAAATGTGGAGATACTGATTGAGTTTTTGATTTCCTGTGGAAGATCATTCCAGTCTCGTATTACCAATGGTAAAATGATGTGTAATATATATGAGTTTTTGAATGTATGGTTTGTATGTTGTTTGTGTGAGCCCACATTATAATAAGCCACTTTATAATCACTTTATTAGATAATCTTGATTGATCGATTAATTCATTTTTGTTTCACAGATTGACATCTTATAAACAAATATAATCAAATGTAAAATACAAATAAGTTTGTTTGATTTATTTATTTCTGTATTACATACTAACATCATATAAACGCATACAATCCAATGTAAAATGCATACAAGATTGTTTGATTAATTGATTTATTTCTGTTTCACATACTGACATCATATAAACAATTACAATCAAATGTAAAATGCATGTAAATTTGTTTGATTGATTTATTTGTTTATCACATACTGACATCATATAAACAATTACAATCAAATTTAAAATGAATATAAATTTGTTTGATTGATTTATTTCTGATTCACATACTGTTATCATATAAAGAAATACAATCAAATATAAAATACATGTAAACATATAACTCATACATCAGTTACAATGTTCCATGGCTTGTCAATCACTACTCAAAGGAAGGCGCAAAATGACAAAATAATTTCTCTTATTTCCATTGTGATCCTTTAGTATTGATCTAAAAACACAAAGCAAAAAACAAAACAAAAACAAAACAAACTGAAACACACACAACTCCCCCCTCAAACAATAATAACAACAACAACAAGAGCATCAACGAAAAACCGCAACAACGTTACAAACAAGTGAGAATGGTGAGAAAATGCAAGTCATATTGAGACATAATGAAGACGATTCTTTCAATTGATTGATTTAACTTTTTGCATGCTGGGTAATTTTCCATGCTTTTGGTGTCGTCTGCTGACTTTTTCAAAATTAAATTGTTCAAAAAACTCATTTCAGGAACAGTATCAGAGTGCCAAACTGTTTGGATGCAGTCCAGGATCGACATTATGCTGGTCCTGAACTGGGTCCAAACTGTTTACAAATGTTATCAGCAGACGACAAATGTCGTTGCTAGCAAGGAAAGATCAGCAGACGACAAAAGTTGTCGCTGGAAAGGAGTTAAAGAAACATAGAAAGTAAAAATGAAGAAATTAAACTATAAGATCTGTGCAAATTGTGACCTCAAATGGGCCTCGTCGCGAGAAAACCTGTCTTCGGGGTTTCCGCCAAAGCGAGTTTCAAACCAGTCTCCTCAGCTACAGAGACTAGCAAGAAATTGAAATTTCACCTGTAGCAAGTTTACATATAATACTTTCCAAAAAGCGAATAACAAAGGCGCTGATCAGACTGCGCGGATGCGCAGGCTGGTCTGTGCCTGTGTTGTTCGCAAACTCCCGAAGACATGTTTTCTCGCATTGCAATGTGACTGGTATGATACATGTTTTAAATGCATTTTACGTTTAAAAAACCTTGTATTTGTTTGATATTACATGGAAAGTCATTCCATAAAACGATATCCAACATGTTGAGACTTCTTTTAAAAACTGTCACTCACCCTCAACCTTGCATTGTATGAGTGTGCAATGTTCGTTCTATCATATAATTCTGATGGAGCTCCTGGCTTTAAAAGCCTGATTTAGTATGATCTGACCTACATAAAGTAAGAAAAAGGGCAAAGACCAGGAATCACTACAATCAAGCACCACACCTGACCCAGGATACCAACGGGAAAGTGACAACTTCACAATAAGACATCACAAACGAGAGCCAAGAAGTAAGTCCCCCAAGCAGGCGATCACAATTCACCAATAAACAGACGCACACGAAAGCATAACAAAAACAAGACAGAAACAACATAAATGATCCACAAAAGAAGCACCGCCCTGGTGCTAAGTACTATTATAAAAACTTGCACCAATCCAATGGATTAAAAAATAACATTCAGTCCTATATGGGATCAGTGGCCCATTTTTAGAAAATAAAGAGGATGACCAGGTAATGCTACAATCAAAGACCAACCTACGGCACCGCGAGGAAGAGACACAGGCCACTAACAGCAAGACCACAGCAAGAACACAATAATGCAAAGATAGGTCCAGGTAAGGATCGTTTTCGCACCTATAATTGCATTTATTCCCTTACCTATCAATTTAAAAATGTATTTTGTGTGCTCAAAAGAACCGTCTCATTGAGACGGTTCTTTTGAGTACCCACATCATATGCTTTGGTTGAAATATAAAAAAATAATTTTCAAATGCACACTCTTATCCGGAGGTCTGACGTTTAGCATACGATTCTCTCTCTCTCCCATAACAAGATGGTTTCAAAACTAGAAAGGACACTAAGGGCTGTATCACAATTCAATGACTTTGGAACACACAAAAAATACAATGAGAGTGTTTTTCGACCCAGGATTGCAGAATCATGCGCATACCGAAGTAGCCTATTTCTGACTTCACCAGACATTGTTCATATATGAGTATATAAAACAAAGGACCTAATTTCGTTCTTTGCGGAAGCTTCACCAATTTTAGAAATTCATAGTTGGTTGGCTTGTTGCATCATGTGTTAACTAGGAAGCCTAAAGGGCGTATTGGTGTGTTTATAGCGTAGCTATTCAGAGTTCTGAATGGTTTTGTAGAGCAAACTAGGTATATATCTATGTTTTGGACTGGTGTTTGTGAATTAGGTACAGAAGCTGGTCACATATAACAGCTTTTGCAAGCTAAAATTGGTTATGGTATTTGAATCATCGTTTTATTCTGACTAGCTTAAGAAGGCATACTATATTTACAAAGAAAGCAAGAAAGAAAGAAACACACAAACAAAATATATCAATAACAAAACAGCTTATGGAAGTTAGCATGCAACTGATAAACAATACCAGCAAAACAAATTATGAACAGTAATTATGCAATTTAAATCTCGTATTTACAAGTTTATAGTTTATAATAGATTCTTTATACAAGCATGTATTGTTGCAATGGTTTAGCATACGCACGTATTTGTCCAAATGGTCAAAATACCCTTATATACTGTAGTGCAAGCCAAGAGTGACAGTGACGTAATATTTTGTTTACAATTGAAATGCAAAACAACACGTGTACACTCCACTTGAGCGAACACGAATCGATAGATAACTTGTGTATTAATCCTATCCTGCGGATAGGATTAATACAAAAGTGATATATCGATTCTAAGTCCCTGATAACATTGTAAACAAAACATGACGTCACTGTCACTCTTGGCTGGCACGACAGTAGACTGTTCTTTGTTCTAAGTTTGTTCTCTGCTTACTTTGTCAAAGTAGTTCTAAATATATTCAGCTGCACTCTAGATTTTTTATCAGGGTTCAAAGCGCACAATATTATCAATGACCAGACTGCTTCTGAAGAGCAGTCTGATCTGGGTCTATACTGTTTGCGTTGTAGTCTTCTAAAATACACCAACATATAGCATAGCAGACGACATTTGTCTCTAATGGCAGGAAAATGATCAAATATAAATATTCAGAAGTTCAATTATAAAGCCATATAAGCCGAATGGTATTCCCCACTCTTATCAATTGGACCTGTCCGTTTCCGTTTTAAGAGTTGCTTGGTGGTATTTTTTAATTTTTATTCAAATTTTAATAGAACATTCTGTAAGCAAATAGTGGAAACCTTGATCAAACACCACGTTTTGAGGCGTCTGATCTGGGTCGTAATTGTAAGAAAATGTTTAAAAATGTCCAAATGCCCAACGTCTAATACGATCACTACAATGTTGTTACTTTCCGACTATTACTGGTCCCGAGTCATGCATCACAGAACTCAAAGGAATAACCAAATACCCCGTAAACGTGGAATAAATCTGATCACTGAGTCCAAATAAGGAAAATGATTGCTGGTCCCTTCCTCTGACCTCAACACGGTCGAATTTCTTAAGTTTCAGCATGACCGTATTTCCACCGGAAGTGTGACTGTTATAGCCGCTTACGCTCACCGTGACCTTGTCGTTATGGAGAAGTTCAAGCCACATCGCTCTGTCTGTATTCAGATCATATGCATGGAAGTGGAACAGATACAAACCTGAAATATATAAGATAACAAGCATTTAACCCCTTCGATTCTGATAGATTTTCCCAAACATATGAATAGTCTAATGTAGAATTTTAAGGGGTCACAGGTCGGAGCTTCTCTAATACAAAGTTTTTCAGTCTCTGAAGATTGTTTTAATCTTTATCCTTATGCGGCATTTTATCTTGGTCTTCACTTTTTGCAAAAGTAAATGGGTAAATGGTTATCAGTATACAGAATGAAAATGGTCAATCACTGTCATTGCTAGTGGAGACAAAAGCCCTCTGCCTTGACTTGGAAACCCTTACATCAAACAGTTCTGACCCATTTCAGAAAGTGAAAGATTCCCACGGACGGTATGAGCAAAATACATTTTTTGGTTGGCAGTTGAGGTGTTAATATGTTTGGATACATTTAGGTCATTTTGGTAAAAAAAAAGACAAACTTTGTTAACTAATTCTTTCACATGTCTATCATTTCTTTATAGATGGATTGCATTTTAGCTATATCTATTTAACAAATTATATAGTTTTTTGTTTCATTTTAGCTGTTTATGTTTAAACTTATACACTTAAGCAAACTTATAAACGAATACGTTACAAACTCATTGTTTCTAACTAAGGTACCAAAACCATTGAATTAATTTTAACCTAATCATGAGCATTTCAAATTCAATGGACCATTGGCAAGAGTTATTTGGAATAGTTTTCGTTCAATTTACATTTTGAGATTCAAAAATGTAAACAAATCAACGTTTGTGGTGAGATAAAAATGTTGGTGCATTTTTTATCAAATTGAAGTGCAAGTATTTAAGAACTGGTCCAGGTGAGTTAAAAACACACACCAAACATTTGAAATTTGATATAGGAACAGCATATTTTTAAGCATCTTTAAAACAAATCACATTTTTTGAGATTTCAGAACACTTAAAAACTGTCGTATGCGTTTTATTATATCTGAGCATGGTAGAAAAAACCATAGAACTCGCTCAGTCTGTTCTGCAGCGGTAAAGCTTTCACGACTTTTCCTGAAATCTAGTTTCTTTGTGAAATTTTAACAATTAATTTGACGCCATTTGTCAAAGATTTTTTACTTTTCAAAAGATGAGCAGTGACTTATAGTAAAATTGAATAATCGCTGAAAACGTTAATAACGTACAACAGATAAAAAAGCGTACAGAGCAGCATAAAGTTTGTACCTAAAGTGCATGCTTAAAGCCGAATTTCTTAGATTGAGCTGCTGATAGCGCCTGTCTTCATTTTATTACAGAAAAGAAATCTCCAGTCTGATTGTGTCAAAAATTTTAATTCATAGTCATCTTTAATCATGACAATCAGTAACATATTCAAACAATCAAGTATATAAACAGAAATGGGTAATGTTTCTGTGGAATATTTAATATTGTTGTGAAAAGTGTTAATTTTGGAATCAAGGCTAAATTTACTCGGATTTCGTCTTTTCAAGACGAATGAGACATTTTGAAATGAAATTATTTGTAGAGTCTTGGCAAAGTCTTGGTTTATTTATATAATTACAATTTTGTATAACATAATTTTACTCTCTGAACTAGCATAAAAATGTAATGTGTTTGTTTATAAGTTTGCTTCTGTGTAGACAAGGCTACGGCGACTGCCCATCCGTTAAAGGACAGCATGCATCTTCTTCCCGATAAATAGGTTACCTGTCTTATGTTAATTAATATGTAGTAGACTAAATACAATATATTCTACCTTCTACTGGGCAGACGAATATTCCTGAGTTCTTATCGTAACCATTGCCCTTGTTTACAAACACTTTATCATAGATGATTCTATCCTTTATCGACACATGCTGTGTATGGGTAAGGCCAGCTGAAAACGCCACTGAATGCCCGTGGTCGGACGCTGTTTGTGTTGACTGTGCCAGCGCTGAAAAGAGAACAACAACGGAAATACCCAGCCCATTGATGGCATATCTAATCTACTTTAACGTCTTTTCATTATCAATTATCTATTAAAATGTGTTTTATATAATCTCATGAATGCTATAATAGATTTACGGTATCAAGCAGGTAGACCCTTGTGAGATACGCATTTTATAGCATCTCATCTGAGTCATCACTACAAGCTGAATGTCCATATACAGTATAATATTTGAATATGTTGATATGTTTTGCAAGCAATATAGAAGTCCCCAAACCCTGTTTGAGTTATAACAATTATCCATATTTTAATAGTTTCTATGTTTTTGAATATCATAACAGCCATCATGTTTTACGTAACCAGCAAAAAGCCATATGCATTATGTACTAGTTGTGTTTTTATACATAGTGAAAGTTTCATCAAGCTTATTTAATTTATGAGATTTTGCTTAAATCAAGTTTTTATCCCAATATTTTTTAAATTTGTTTACCATAGCAACTACGAGTTTGTCTGCACCCATGGTCATAAAATTATGAAGCAAGCTTAACAAACGTTCTGAGATATGGTTAGAATCTATTTTATTCTTATACTCTCTACGTATAGTAACCACTATTTGTTGTTATTATATAATCTATAATTAAACTTCTTCTGAATGGTTCATTTGCATATCCACTGTTGCTGATATAACTACATTTTGCATGGTTTGTCGGACGTGACGTTGCTAAGCACACGGCACGAGGTAATATTGCATGGCTTACGGGAAGGGACGTCAGAACTTCAAGTAATTTCGCATGATCCATCCCTAACGTCATTGGTTTTAATGGTCCAAAATGGCAGGTAATGCATAACATACATTTACTATATAATAAAACAATTGTTGACTTATGTTTCGGTAGACATGAAGTGTTACTGAACAGTAAACTTATTGACCTCCGCTGCACGCCGGTCAATATAACTGTTCAATATCACTCCATGTTCACCTAAACATAAGTCCATAATTGCATATAATTACCAAACGTTAACTGTGTACATTGACTACTTTTAATGCTCTATTCATAGTTTTTTTTAGATATTACTGACTGTAAATTAAAGGACCTTAATACAGATTTCTATCATCCATATACTTCACTAAATATCGCGATGAATTTGCCGATGCCTTATTTTCACTATAAGTTATACTAATAATCTTAACTTCATAAAATTTAATATAAATAATATCTTATTGCTCATTCGAGTTCGTGAACTACTACTGAGTTGTCAATGCTTTCAACTTCTTGCTTACATGCGATTTAAAGCCATGTTATAAAATTGTGTTAAAACATTTATGAGGGGAATGGTAAAATCTATTTTGGTCCATGAAACATTATTATTTTAATTACCAATAATTAAGATTTAAATGTGTTCTGGCATCTAATTTGCCTACATATGATTTCAATCTAATCAAAGAAAACCTAGGGAGCGCAGTGGCTCAGTGGTAGAGTGCTTGACTCGAGACCGAAGGGCCGCGGGTTCGAGCCTCACCGGCGTCACTGCGTTGTGGTCCTTGAGCAAGACACATTTATCCTAGCTTAGTACTGGTTCAACCCAGGAAGAACCGTCCCGCATAACTGAAAGATTGTTTAGTGGACGTAAAGAATCAAATCAAACAAACAAAAAAATCAAAGAAAACCTGAGTCAGTTAAATACTTTTAATAGAGAGAGTCAACTTTATTTGGCTTGAACTGAGAAATCTGCATTTACACTCAGGAACAACACAACTCATTTGTGTTTATGTCAGAACGTTTGTGATTTAGCTTTTATTTGTATAGACTAAATGAAGGCATTCCCAATATGGTTAATAATTGTGCTCATCATACTGTATGTTTTTGATAATTACAATGCAGAATAATTGCGACATTCAACTCTACTTCAAAATATCTAAATGACTTATTTTATATTGATAATCCTAATTTGAACTAATGGTAAGTCAAATGAAATTCGGGCAACTAAAACAAAACCTTTTGATACTAAAGCTTAGCCTTGACAATAACAAATGATATAATTATTTCTAAAAATTATGGTCCTTGAGACGACTTTTTTAGCACCAACGCATATGATTTAACAGAATGATATCTGGGCATATGACTCGACAACATACCTTTGTGAAATATTCCAAGGAACAAACCAAGAAATAAGTGTAGGTCCATCACGGTTGTTATGACAACTGAAATAAAGCAATGAAAGTTGTGCAAAATAACTCCTTGGCAATTTATCATGCCAAACAACTAAAATGTTGCCCGAAATATATGATTTATATTACAACATGCAATTACCAGGCTAGCAAATAGGTAGCCCATGATATCAAATTTGGAGATATAGCTGTCATGCAAATATGAAAAATGCAGTATACTGACAGGTAGTTGAATACTGATTGGCATTTTGAGACAAAGACAATCGACGTGATACTTGGTTAGAGTAAATTGCAAAATAACTTCCCTTATGTTAAATATTACACATATGATCATATATTGAGGTACACACTAGAAAATCCAATAAATTTATGGGCCTTTAAAAATTTCAACTACTTTCATTTCTTTTTCGGTAAAATATACATGCTGATATGAACAAGTTATAATATACATGTGCAATTATTGACCATTGAGGTACTGGACATGATGTGACGTTGAGCTGAGAATACCAATATTCTAAGAGGCGAAGCTGATTTTGCTTAATATCTACTTTAAAATGGATTGAAAACATAACACGTCACTGAGACAATTCTTCTAAATATCCATAGAATATTTTAAAGAGAAATCAATGACTATAATTAACTTTGAAATCAAACTACCAAGAATTCAAAGTTCAAATTCTAGTCCCATAGGAATTGATTTAGTAAGCAGTCTAACAGCTTGTTGCCTTGATCTAGGAGCCTAGTAGTTTACCTTCAGAATACGCAATTACCTAAATAATGAGTAAAATGGACTTTCATATTCCCAATTCTTATAATTTGAACAAATCCTATTTCCTATTTCCTACTTTAGGGTTGTTAGGTGGTATTTTGGCATATATTTTGGTTGAGAAATAAGATAATCATAAATTCTGTTGAGACAGAAGCAAACCCTGATCAGACGTCTCGTCTTGCGGTATCTGATCTGGTATAGTCCCATAAATAGGACACTCAGAACAAAACCGTAAATTGTACTTAGATGGTGTTACTTGTGCAAGATTAAACAAATTACACCTACTTCGATATTGGCATAAACAAATATCCTTTAAACCACAACCTAAACTTTGCGTTAATATAATATCCCCAAAAGATATGGATCTAGTCTATCAACTCGCTTTGCTATATTCAGTGCTTAGCCCCCTTATATAGTAACAGTGCCTCTATTTTAAGGCCTAACATAAATCATGTGTTTTCAGTCTAATCTCTTCAGACCTTCAATGTTTATACAATTCACTGATTTAGTAGAAGCTACCTGCTTTTTATCTACTGTTTATATCTTTTAACGCCAGCGAACCTACCCTATGAGCTATAGAACACCGCCAGTCAGCACACTTTTGTACCCAGGGAATCTCTGAGCCAACTACCTATAACCCGCAATAGTAGCGTGATGTTAAAATGACGTAATACAAAATGTTTTGGTAAGTTGTGTTCGAATTTATAAAAAAAGTGCTATGAACCAAAATGTTCAGTCAGCAAATATTTAGGCAAGACGATATCTGATAACATGGATTGGGGTCATAGCATCTCTAAAATTCCATCTAAAGCAAAAGCTACTAAGCCACGTTAAAGTTTCCTTCGCAGGAAATTGACTTTTGCACCTATGAATACTAAGGAAGCTGCAAACAAATTTAGTTCGGCCTAAACTAGAGCATGTAGCGCCGATTTGAAGCACTTACTCTACTCTGATTTAACAAATTGAGAAAGTTCTGAGAACATGCATCCTTTGGACCTGCAGGAGGAAGCGAAACGAAAACAATGTCGATTAAGTACTTGATGAGGTTGAGTGGCAATTTCTCGAGGTACCTCGGTTCTCTTTGCTTCTCGTTTATAAAATACATTGTAGTGCTGTGTCTATTGAAAAAAAAAACAAGTACACGAACTAGACCCCAGACCATGCTCACAGTTTTAAAATTAACTGGTCATCACATAGTGCCATATGTTGTAGATAAAAGACATATCGGGATGCCCTGAAGAATTCGTTTTCCACGAACTAGTCCACGTTTGAATACACGTTTGAATAGTCTCTCATTCTGTGGTCACTGCCCAGACATCAGAGGAGTTTATGGGTCTCCTCATTAAGCCAAAAAACACAGCCAGGCGTTTTTTATTATCCCCAAACTTCTCTCAAGTGTTTTTTTTTCCAATTGTTCTACATTTACCAGACCCCTTGGGAGGGTTGAAAACCTCAGCACGTTGCCTTGGTTTTTAGCATCTCCCTCGCGACCATGCAGATGTTAATGCCACAAATTCCATGTTTCTTACCTAAAAGTTAAATCTCCATAAAAGTAATTTGTGAATAGGTTAAATGTTCAAACTGTGATTCTTGAAACATATATTGTGTAAATTCATTGTAGACGTTTACCTGTTAAATTATTTGCTGGGTCAAGGTGGGGAACATACTTTCATATGAAAAAAATATAACATTCTCATTTGTTTGTTTACAATCGGAAGTATTAACTACATTTTGCACCCTTAAAGCTGCATAGTCTGTAACTTTTGATCTTCTTATTTTAAAAATAATGTTTTTTATTTTTCAAGAACACAGTAAAAATACTCAAATTCAGGTAGACAGTTTACCATTTTCGTAAATCTTAACAAGTTATCACTATCAAAACAACTGCATTTATGTTAAAATTCAACGGTCTAGAATTATTGGAGGGACGCAAATAATTACCAACAAGAGAAGTAAACACCTATTTGATAAGATAATTCACTTTTCCATGCAGTTTTCAGCTGTACTGAACATTTTTATTGTGAAAACATAGCTTAATTCTACTTTTACAAATGATTTAAAAAGTAAATAAAAATTTTCGAAAAATGTTCATAGCTACAGAGTATGCAGCTTTAAAAGACTAGGTCTGTAACTATGAACATTTTTCGAAAAAAAATTCTTTTTAAATCATTTGTAAAATTAGAATTAAGTTATATTTCACAATAAATATGGTCAGTACAGCTGAAAACTGCAACGAAAAGTGAATTATCTTATTAAAAGAGCTGTTTTTTCTCTTATTGGTAATTATTTACGTCCTTCCAATAATTCTAGACAGTTGATTTTTAACATAAATGCTGTTGTTTAGATAGTGTTATTTTGTTAAGATTTACGAAAATGGTGAAATGTTTACCTGAATTTTAGTATTTTACTGTATTCTTGAAAAATAGAAACTTTATTTCAAAAATTAAAAGATCAAAAGTTACAGACTATGCAACTTTAAATAGTGCGCGGGCATACTGATCAGACAGATGAATTAGATATTGTTAGACAGTCTTTGATGGTAAAACACAGATGTGGAATTAAAAAAATACCCCTTCTTTTTTAACCCTTCAAAAAAAACATTTAGAGTATTTATGTTAAGCCGTATTTATCCCCCTTTGCCCTCGGTTTGAACATCATTAAATATTTTTGAATAATTTATATGTTTGTCCTTTAACAGCCATGAAAATTATTGCAAAAATCATAGTTTGAAAATTTTACTTTTTCACAACTGACTTAAAAGGAGATTTCACGCCTTAACAGAACATCTCCTTTGATTTTGACTAAACTGGCTATGGCCTATACAAACGCCAGGTTTATCAGTGACACTTGCCTTTTCTTTCTAGCGCTTTTATCAACACCCTTTGAAGATTGCATGTGGTCGGATACAACAATATGGCTAAGTTTGTATGGGGTCTCGTGTAAGAATACGGCCATGTCAATATGTCCCATAAATAAGTTAACATATCTTTGATCGTTTCACTATCGTATTACCGTAAATTCGGAAATTTTCGCGAGGACTTTATTTTCGCGAAACTTCGCATATGCGAAGTTTCGTGAAAATAAAACCCTCGCGAAATGGCAAAATCACTCTGTCGTTTATTGATATAGGTACATCTTGCCTTAGTCACTAATATGTCGTTTAAGGCTATTCGCGAAAATTAAATTCTCGCGAAAATTTCCGAATCTACAGTATTTAGGCAGGATTCATTATGTCCAATGCATAGAGGATCTTACATAAGTGCTCATGTCTTATTGATTTTATTTAACGAGTTGGGGAAAAGAGATAAAATGCGAGGCTTGCCTCGCATTTTATCTCTTTTTCGCAACAAGTTTAATAAATTCAATAATATAAGAGCACGAATGTCAGATTCTATTTATCATATGTCATGTCTTAATGATTTTATTAAACGAGTTGGGGAAAAGACATAAAATGCGAGGCTTGCCTCGCATTTTATCTCTTTTTCGCAACATGTTTAATAAATTCAATAATACATTAGCACGAATATCAGATTCTATTTATCATATGACATTTAGGTTACTATGAAATCTCATTTCTGGCGTAAAAAACGTTATAATTTTGTCATTACGTATGCAACGTTGTTATGGACGTCATAACGTTTTCCGAAAATCTGTAAACCACTAGTGGTTTATCGATTTTATTTCATGGCGTTATTTCACTTCAAGACACGACGTCATATGATGAATGAACATACCCCATCGTGTATTGTATATCTGTGGAGGATTGCAATTTGCAATTCGAGAAACGCAATTTAATATTTCTGTGGCCTTAAGACAGACTGTGTGTATGAAGAAAGCTTATCACAGAGGTGCAAATGAAGTTAAAATACCAGCTATAATCTCTGTTCAGTTTAAGACTAGCTCTTACCGAAACTACCAAACTATAGATTTGTTATAGAAACGGCCAAATAATCTATTTTTAAATAATTTATGACGTAATCTGAGTAAAAGACCCCTCCATGAGTGTTAGGATAATGCTCCACTTTCTATTTCTGTTTTATATTATCTTGATTGATTGGATTTAAACAGCCATAAAGAAGACATTACGAAGGAAATGCACATAGTTTGTATGTGCTTTAAATTCAAAATTGATAGATACAGTAATCCTAGTAACGAACACATTCTACCTTTTAATAAATAAAGATATCCATATGTCGTAAACGGATTCAAAACAAGTATATGCGGCATCAAATAGAGAATTTTGGTCCATAATTTCAGACTATGGCTACGAAAGCAGCCAGACTAAGTTAGGTTATACTGTCATCAAACTCTTGTCCACGTTTGAATTTGCGTTTGGTCGCTGAAATGATGACCAAGATGGCCACATGCGCGGAGCCAAACAGTTTTGTCAGAGAGTGTCCAACTGTCTATCCCAACTTTGACGTTTTTTCCCCGTTTTTTTTTTATTCTTCTTAGTTGATGGTTGATAAGGGGGGACCAACCAAATACCACTATGCGCGGGACATCATCATTTAAATGGCGTTTCGTTGGCGGGCCGTTTGTGGCTTAACCTTGAATGCTGGTTTGAAAGCTTTGTGACTTTCTCAGGGGATCCTGACCAGTATTGCTAAGAAACCCTATATTGTGGTGGTTTTTCAGGGGGTCCAGGCCCCCAGTAACCCTCTCTGGATCCGCGCAGGGGCCATCAACAAGATGGCTGCCACTATTTTGTTTGCATTTGTGGACTCTCTAAATTAGTCATTTCCTACATTAGTTCCAAATATGAATTACCTTCATCATCAACATCTGGCCCAAGTCCGAATATGGTTTCTGGCCAATGAATGATAACCAAAATGGCCGCCAAAAATCGACCCAACTGTAAGTTTTCTCTTGTGGACACTATAGGTAATTTACTGCCCGATTTAGTTTTTTGACAAACTCGTAAATGATAAATGACAGAGCTTAACGCATATGCTTATTTTAATAACAAGATATTAGAAACTATTTACGGCGAAAATATATTATCATATAGAACATAACGTCACAACGTCAAAAAATACCATTTTTATCACTTGTCTGGAGAGTGTTATCTAAATATTTTTTCGAAAACTTTTTCATGCATGCAAACGGTAGTGGTTCATTTGCTTTGTTTAAGCAATTTCTAGAAAAGGAAATGACTACGAGTCCACCAATCATTTCTAGAGATCGCATTTTCAAGAATCAGGACTTATGTATCGCATCGCGTTAGAAGATAACAGCGGAATAAACCAATTTTAACGTAAATTAAGAAACAACGCAAAATATGGATAATAACCGTTTTTTCTTTGTCAACGCATGTCGCCGTTTAGTGTTTGCTGTCTACTTTGTTATATCGCCAATTGGCTTCACATTGCTTTAATCGTGTATGAATTTCAAGCTTTGCGGTTAATACATTATTGGCATGTAATTGTATCGCTTGACGTCGATAAATGGACTTTGAGGGGGGAGGGGGGGGGGTAGTTACGGAGTTCTAAAGAACAGGAAAATTGTCAAAATGCATTCAAATCATCATACAAGGTGCAAAGAGTTGATAAACTGAGAGTGCTCGTAATACGCTGATAATGTACAACTGACGCAAACAGATTAAAAGAGGCTTTTTGGTTGAACAATGCACGTATATTTTATTTGAATGCCAACAAGACTTCAATGGAATAACAAAGAAGCACATTTAAACGGTTCCTGGTGAATTTTGCGTAATTTCTTTGATCTTGCGAAATTTGATTTTCTAAAGGGGTAACGTGACGTTTTGTTCGCTAACGTACGACATAAAATCACCTTTTCAAATAATCTCAGTGCATCTTAGTCTACCTTAGTTCAACCTTACACACAAAAAGTCAGGTGGGCATCGTATTCATTTACAGCCAAAAAGTTGACACACAGTATGTGTAAGGTTTCTTTAGTTGTTAGATGCACCATACTCTTACAAATCTCTCGTCCAAGTTCGAATAAGTACTTTGTCCGATGAACTTTAACCAAGATGGCCACCAAAATGGCCGCCATTTCTGAGTTACAACTTGTGGACACTAAATTCTTTAACACTTGATTACGTTCAAATTCCATATATGCATTACTAAAATCAATCTTCTTGTTAAAATGGGCGTTGTCCAAAGTGCTGAGACCTTCTTAAATGACCTTCAAATTGGTCCACCCCTGTCCATTCGCATTTGTGGTCACAAAAGCAATCTTTAAAGTACGTTGTTCGCATCTTGGAAGCTCTATCTGTATGGATATAAAAACTACTGGTAATTCTTTGATAGCGTTTGTTCTGTTATAATGATACATGTATGATGCACACATTAGAAAGGAAAAGTCTACAATATAACATATAACCATTTACTATTCCCTTACCATGCAACATGGAGGTCACAAATGTTTGTCTTGAGTTAGTAATTTTAAGTGAGTGAATAGGTAACGTTGATATTTTGGTTCATCTGAGGTCCACAGGACTAGGTCTGGTAGCCAGAATCATGTGCTAGTCCAGAGGGTGGACAGGGGTCTGGACCTCCCTTGAAAATATCAAAACTACAGGATTCCTTAGCAATACTGGTCCCGATCCCCTGAAAAATCACAAAGCTATCAAAGCAGCATTCAATGGTGGGTAATCATAAGTCGGCCAGCGAAACGCCATTTTAATAGCGATTCGCTGGCAGGCGGCCGACGAAGGCCAGCTTTTAGTGGTATTTGGATCATCTCTCCCCTCATCACTCATCAACTAATAAAACAAAGGTCAAAGTTCGATCCCTCTGACAACACTTTCTGGATCCGCGTTTGGCATGTTAGTTCTGGATAAATCTTTAGTCCCAAGGCCTTCGAGTTTCAAACTTACGAGAGTAGATAAAGGCACTGTCAAAAGTAGACGCAGCCCTACCGTGTATATGTGTGTGATTGTTAAAAAAGAAACTTTACCTATTAATGAGCCAGTGCATGAGATTTCCAACAATTTGACATTTTGAAAAGTGTAGACTCGGACGAGCCTCTACAGCCTCCTGTTAAGCTTAGAAACTCCAAATGGTGTTCAGTCAGTAGCTTAACAATCGTAGAATACTAAAGTGACTAGCAATGGCTCTGATCAGACTGCGCGTATGCGCAGGCTGATCTGAGGCTTTGCTGGTCGCACATAACACATTGTTGGAAATCTCATGCGCTGGCTCTAATAATAAGTACCAAGATTGCTATCAGATAAATTTGAGAGATCAGTGTTTATTGTGACCCATTACAATATATACAATGACCCATGTATACCGGGTTTATATTGGGCTACGTAAAGTGTGCAATGTATAAAAGCTTAACTGAACCGAACCGAGGAAGTTTAAAAACACCACTAATTTACTTTATTTTCACTACCATTTTAGATGTCTTACAAGGTTTCAATCGTGTGATATGTTGAATGTAAGTCTCTCTCTCTCTCTCTCTCTCTCTCTCTCTCTCTCTCTCTTAGTGATACAGGAGAGTCATTAATGGGTTCGTGTATTACATGGATATAGGAGAGCTTAGATGGGGTATATCGATTAGCGATTGATTACCTATTTTATAGTGATTAGTGATTCATTTCTATTTTTTTACGATTGGCGATTTGCTAGACCAAATATGTAAGCCAAAATTTTCGAAACTAATCTGAAATTAATGAAAATTTCTTAATCGTCGAGTAGTGATTTTAAAAGGGTTAAATATTTTTTAAAAAAGCAAGTTTGCCCCCCCCCCCCCACATCATCCCATTAAGACCCTAATATAACATGTATAGAGATGTCCTCCAATATCGGGAAATATAACCTCTTTAGCTCGTGTCCTGTCGTTAATCTCTGCAAGCAGTCTAAACCCAGAACGGGCGAATAATTGTGCGACCCTGCGCGGAGTCTAGTCTGAGCCCACAGTAATTTCATTGCTATGGACAAGGAATTCTTTTGAGTTTACCTGCTTTGGTTAATATTATATAGCGAATCAGATCGTGGAAATAAAATGTATGACTATATCTCACAATCAACCTGCGCTATAAAGACATCACGACGTTCATAGACGATATAACGTTTAGGTTTTTGCATGCAAATGATCCCAAATCAAGAATCGTGTCGTCGATGGTGCGCCATCGTCAATCCCCGAGCATCAATTGGTTATCGTTTTAACCCTTCCAAATAGCCACTGGTCATGGGAGGCAAATGTACCCAAACCCCTCAACCCCACAAGCCACTCAACAAGTTTGGTTGGATTCGGTCCTGCGGTTAAGGAGGAAATATTATATCGGACCTCAGACCCAGTATAACCAGACTGATCGCTGACGGAAAAAAGAAAAATATTTTGAGTTGGCTGCATTTATATTAAGCGCTTTTTCCAAATACTACTGACATTAAAATTGTTTTGAATGATCATTGAGATTGTAATAAGTTATTTCAGTTGTAAAAAGGCAACAGTAAATAAAATTTTCAATAAATATAACCATACAGTATTAGAGATAATAAACTGATTTATTGTATTTTGAAGAAAAAAACACAGATAAACAGAGAAGTAATGGAGATATTAGCATTGAAAATTCAGCATACACAAGTCACGACAGCATATTTCCAACATATGCACTTGTTGGCTACTTTTAATTTCCGGAATTTCTAAACAAGAATCCTGTTCTCACATCAGTATTCTTGTTCGGACTCCGGTATAAACGGACAGGACGATGGACGGACATAATGAGGTGAACATTATTATTCATGACTTTCAAGGCATGGAGATAATTAACACTTGATAAAATTAATTAATTTAACGCTTTTGCAAATAGCGCAGACCCAGGTCAGGCAGATAGTGTATAGGTCAGGGTGTGTTATATCTGATCCTACACTAGTGGACCTGAGAAATGATATCTTTTCTATGTGCCCTCATGAACGTTTATTTTATAAATTTTCATAGTGGGTGGAGCCTTGCATGAATATTCATGAAGGAAAGGATTAATATGAAAATTAAAAAGAGTATTGCATTTGATGGTACAAAAATATTAATTACTTTGTTACTGGAAAGTAAAGGCATTTAAAATCTACTATTGCTGACTTTTCAAGAAAAACGAATAAATGAATTTGCAAAAATAGTTATCTGTTATCTCAAACTAGAATGATCAGCAACAGGACCTACGTGGGACGTTCATTTAATTGAGGCATTGGAGTTATGATACCCAACATTTCAACAATTTCAGTAACCCTTCTAAGTATTCTCCATTAATTAATGGACACACTACTCTTCAATTCAAGTCTTTAGAGGTAGTAAAGTAGGCATTTCTTGGCCTATCTGAAGATTATTTATAGTAAAATGTGTGCATGATAGTGCCAAGTCTGGTGTTAGGCAAACTCATCAATTGTCAAATTATTTCTATAGCAGTGTTGGATTTCGCCAAGGCGAGAACTTATCACCAATGCTTTTTTCGCTGTTTCTGAATGACTTGGTAGAGTTTTGATGGCTTATCTGATATAACTGATGCTATACATTTGCTTTGTGACAATGATGATATAGAGGTTTATTGATGCCTTGTGGTCACCTGCTGTGAAAGGGCTGACCTCTTGGCTCTCGTTTGTAATATCTAATTGTGAAGTTGTTACTTTCCCATTGGTATCCTTGGTCAGGTGTGGTGCTCGATTGTATCGATTCCTGATCTTTGCCCTCTTTCTTACTTTAATTTTAAGCTATATCTTCTGTTATATGCCGACGATACAGTCATTTAAGCTGAGTCTCAGGAACAGCTACAGACTGCCTTAGATCCAATGTACTCATATTGGCAGACATGGAATCTTGAAGTTAATCCTACTAAAACAAAAGTAGTAGTTTTACGAAAAGAAATAAGCAAGCTTTTATATATAATGGTGAAGATATTGCCTTTGTTGATGATTTTATATACTTAGGTGTCACTTTTACTCATAATGTACCTCTTACTACAGTAAGCATAAAACCCACTTTTTCGAACGGGTCATTAATCTATGCTTAGTGTTTTAAGAAAACCTAAGAGGCTATATATACCGGTCGATATGTAGTTACAAATGTTTGATGATATTGTAGTGCCAAATTTATTGTATGGAGTTGAAATCTATGGTTATGAGAAATCTGAGAGTATTGAGTCTTTATTTTTACAATTTTAGAAGATGATTAATGTTTTAAAAAGAATTCTCCAAATACTATTCTATATGTCGAATTAGGTCGTTATCCTGCTGATATTTTGATCAAATCACGTGTCATTGTTTTTGGAAAAGGTTAATTAGTGGCAAAAAAGACAAAATATCATGTAAACTGTATGATCCTGTGTATAAAATGCACACGCAAAATGTTTACTTTTTCTGATTGGCTTGACTGTGTACAAGGCACACTGAATAACTGTGGCATTTCTGAATATTGGATCCATCAAAATGTTCCCAAAATTTACTGTTTATCTAAAATGGTCAAGAATCGTCTAATCGATCAGAGTTGGTATAATTCTGTATTTGACCTTTCAAATCGTTTGAATTTCAGAATTGGGGCTGAGCGTAGTACATAATACTATTCAGCATGACAACAGTTTACCAATAGAAGCCTATCGTCCTTTTTGAAGGACATATGCAAATAATACAACCAGGATAAAATGCCACAGTATGTCTGATCTGGGTCTCCATTGTTTGCTTACAAAATGTTATATTAACCCATATAAGCCTATCGTCCTTTTTTGTGGGACATAGACAAACAGTACAGATCTAGATCAGACGCCGCACAGTGCGGTGTCTGATCAGGGTCTATACTGCTTGCTTACAGAAAGTTCTATTAGAATTTGGATAAAAATGAAAATGGAACCGAACAACGCTTAAAACTTAAATTGACTTGTCCAAATGATAACAGTGGGAAATTGCATTTGGCTTAAATTGGTTAAAATTTGATTGAAAATGTTTAGGCTAGGTCTATGCTGCTACATTAATCTTCAGTGTCTACATTATCGAAACACTAATATCCGTTTTGTCTTTTCATTTTAGTAACACATATGACGATGAACAGTATGTTATGTGAACTATTCTTATTTGCGTTGATACTAAATCCCTCAGTAGGAGGTCAAAGAGAAGCCACACAAGAAGAAGAAAATTCCACAGATTTAGATGACGGGCGAGTGGATACATATCCCTGTCCTGACACAAAATGGTGTGTGTGCTTTCTTAGAAGAGACAACTTACATATGGCAGTCGTGTGCAGTCATGAAGTTTTCAATACACTACCAGCCCTCAGTACTTTGAATGATACCGATGTAACAAGTGAATTTGGAATACATTGTGGTGCAGACAATTCATACCCTTCTATCAGTATTCATGATGATATGCTATGGTCACTTGTATCCTTTGTTTCATTTGAGATTAAAGGCTGTCAAGTGGAAAATATCTCAAAGAATGCCTTCAGAGGAATGAAATCACTTAAGGCCTTACGCTTAGATGATGCCATTATATCAAGTTTTAATAATGGATTCCTGAAGATTCCAGACTTGGGGAATTTGGAAAATGTAACATTTACCAATACACGTATTTCAGTCGCTCCAAACATGTGTGAACTACCATTTCTACGACACGTGAACTTATCTAGAAATAGCATCGAATCATTTACAGACACAGGGCTATTATGCGATAACCTGAGTTCATTGGAATATATTGACCTTTCACATAATAGAATCAACGATCTTAAGCTAAGGTTTAATTTTATAACAAAGAAATTGAAATATCTAAATGCAGCTGAAAATAAGATAACAGCTATTCATCAAAGACTTCTAGATGGATTGACAGATGTTGAATTTTTAGACTTAAATGGTAATAATATAACTAGTTTCCATACAGACTTTCTGGGAAACAACAGTAGGTTTCTTTGGTTAGGGCTTGAAGATAATACAGTGAAATATCTTCCAAAGGGAATCTTTTCTAAGACATTTCACCTAGAGTCCTTGCATTTGGATAGAATGGAATTAGACAATAGTGTTTGGATCGAACTTCAAAATTTATCTCTTCTTTATTACTTGAGTATAGCAGGAAACGAAATCACAACTTTAGATAGTGTAATTATAAAAGACCTTATAAAATTAAACACTTTAAACATTTCTGAAAATAGAATCACTGAAGTTCCAGGTAAAACGTTTAGATATCAGAGTGATCTAGCTGTTTTAGATTTGTCTAGGAACAGTATAAAACGAATTGAGAACAATTCATTTGAAGGGCTGGAGAACCTAGTCGTTCTTGAATTACAAGAAAACCAGATAGAACTTATCCAAAATGATTCTTTACTTCATTTTATGTCGCTACTAGGACTAAATTTGTCATTCAATCAGATAGTAACAATCCCTAGACTGCCACCACCTCTTACCATTCTAGATCTTAGAAGCAATAAAATAGAACAGTTTGACAGCGAGTGTTTCTCAGCGTTATCAGATATTATTGAAATAATTTTAGAGTCTAACTTTCTAACAAGTATTCCAACGAATGCATTCAAGGGTAACCTGAAGCTACAGGTTTTAAATCTGTCATTTAATCGTTTATCTACAATTGATACTCGAGTATTTCCTCTGGATTGTAATTTGGAAAGCTTAGACATAAGCCATAACTTGATAGATAGAGTAGTTTTATACCCTGACCGTTTTCCTAGTATAAAACAACTTGATGCAAGCCACAACAATATATCATATATAGCTCCAGATAGACTTCTTAAGATATTTCCAAGAAGTATCATCTCAATAAACCTTTCAAATAACAATATTCGGAGTGTAGCGGACTACAGCTTCTGGCTTCCAAACGTAACTGATATTGACCTCAGGTGGAACAACATATCGTCATTACACAAACTTGCTCTAGCAATTCCGGAATCTCAAAGCAGGGCTACATCACTTTATTATTACTTAGAAGGGAATCCCTTTTACTGCGACTGTCACCTAGCCTGGTTCAAGGATGACGGTGACTATCTAATTGATGGACTTTATATGGTCGAGGATTTTTTCTTGTTGAAATGTCAATCAAACAATAATGGTGAAGCAAATTACTTGGCCAATATACCAATAGAAAGATTCCTGTGTCAATACAACGAAAGCTGTTCACCGAGTTGTCACAATGTGAACAACTCTTTTCATGGTGATAAGATTAACAACTGTTGCGATGATATAGAATGTCCTTGTCGTACATATTGCCCTGAAAGATGCAATTGTTACCATGGGAACGATTGGTATAAGGAGAACATAGTCCGTTGCCAACACGCTGAATTAACTTCCATTCCAGAAGATCTACCAGAATCTAGCACCATACTTGATTTATCAAAGAATAATTTACCAACAATTTTCCTATTTTCCTTTGGTAACGTACCACGCTTGAAGGAACTTTACCTGAATACTAACAATATACACACGATAATAGAGGGGTCCTTCAAAAATCTATTTCATCTGAAATCGCTTGACATAAGTGAAAATTCCCTCGAAATAGTGTCTTCGAGAACATTTGAAGGATTAAATAGTTTGGTCAATATGTCCCTAGCTTATAACAGACTCAGTTTCATTACAAATCAAACGTTCAGCCCATTGACGAAGTTGAAGTATCTGAACTTGATGGGAAATGAACTGAGTACGGTATCAAAGCATGAATTTATGAGTTGGTCACAACTTACATCGCTGAACATATCTGGGAATCCATGGTCCTGTGAATGCAATTTCTTAGAAAGAATGAAGAACTTCACCATTGTGAATGTTAAACGTATCAAAGATTTTAGGGATGTTTCTTGTGCCATATCTAACATTACCACGAACTCTACAATGGAATATCCAATTGCGGATTTGAATGTGCCTAAATTTTGTCAGGATACAATCACTGTATTTAATAACACTAAAACAGAAATTAAAACGTTTGACCAATCATCAGTCGCAGCAATAAGTTCAGTCCTAGTTATAATTTGTATTGGAGCAATAATATTTGCAGTCTGCTTCTGGAACCGGGAGTTTATCAAACTTTGGTGCTTTGTTAAATTCGGTTGGAAATTTCATAATGCAAAACATACTGATGATGCAAATAGACTGTACGATGCTTTCGTGTGTTACAACAATATGGACGAACAGTTTGTAGTGAGAGAACTTGTGCCTTATCTTGAAAACAATCAAAACAACAGACAAGGGCATAAACTCTGTGTACATTATCGTGATTTTGCCGTAGGAGCTTCTATTGCAGAGTCTATCATAACAGCTATTGACAATAGTAAACGTGTAATAATGGTTCTATCTGACAGTTTCTTGGACAGTGAGTGGTGTCAGTATGAGTTTCAGACAGCACATCATAGATTACTTCGAGAGAAAAAGAATCGGATAATAATGATCTTGCTTGATGAGATAAATAACGATAAACTTGACAAAGAATTGAAACTTTATCTGAAAACAAGAACATATGTTAAGATAGGAGATCCTTGGTTCTGGCAAAAGATTGAGTATGCTATGCCTGAACGAATGCCAACACAGGAGCATAATCAAGAGGTAGATAATGGTAATGACGAAAATATGTTACTTGATTTTATTTAGAATTGCCATAGGTTTGTTGGACCAATAGTGATTCTAAATAAAACCAAGTAACATAATTTTATATACTCCGTATATTATAAGAAATGAATATCTGTATGATAAATTAAAGAGATGACACAAATATTTTAGGTAAACAATAGCAGAAAATGTACAAAAAACTGTAGGGAGCGCAGTGGCTCAGTGGTAGAGTGCTTGACTCAAGACCGAGAGGCCCCAGGTTTGAGTCTTACCGGCGTCACTGCGTTGTGGTCCTTGAGCAAGACACATTTACCTAGCTTAGTACTGGTTCAACCCAGGAAGACCCGTCCATGTTTAACTGAAAGATTGTTGATGGGACGTAAAGAATCAAATCAAACAAACAAACAAACAAACAAACAAAAAACTGTAAATTCACAAATGTTCGTGATAATTTTATTTCCACGACTTGCGTTAAAAGATTATTAGTTTGAATTTGGGCTTAGGACATGATTTACCTATTTCAGTCATTGGTGGAGTGATTTTGCCATTTTGTCAGTTTTTTAACGAACCTTTGCATGCAATTAGTATCGTGAAAACAAAAGACCCGCGAAAAATTCCAAAGGACCTTGGACAGTTTCCTATTCAATCTGCCCAAATTTGGACATCCTGTGGCTAGGATAATGCATAACTGACAACTATAGTTTTGTGCTTAATTCAACCCCTCACATTTAGTGCACCTAGCAAAATAAAAATATTTTTAAAATATTCCATAATTATGCCAGGACTCTAGGGTTTAAAGGGTGGGGGTATTTTTCTTGACCAAATTTTATTTCACAGAAAGTCAAAGTTTCGTCGAGTATTCACCTAAATAATGTAAATACTATGTTTGCGGCATAAAACATGAGACGAAAGTAATGCGTTTGCATAAAATTCGGTTGGGAAGATTTCATTGTTTCATCTAAAGAAGTGTGCTATCAATTACTTTTGACTATTACCTGTAATGTTCCAAGTCAACCAGTTTGACTTGTGCACTCAAGGTGTATCATATCTGCATACTGTATAAATCAAAGTCTAGATAAACACAGTTTATGAGCGTAAAATCGTTAATATTTTCCTACACATCAGATTTAACCTATAATGTGGTGCTTAAAAGAACCCTCTCATTGAGACGGTTCTTTTGAGTACCCAAAACATATGTTTTGGTTGAGAAATGAGCATTGCAAATTGATATTTACCTACAGGTTTTTACAAAATAAGTTTTTATAATGAAGTGTTTTTGAGCATTTCGACAAAGTTCCCACCCGTGACCAATCATGCCGTTTTTATATGATGTGTGAAATATAAAACTACAACTGTATGCAAAAGGATTAGTTTGGTCACGGGGGGAAAGCACTTCAGTAAAACGTTTTCTATTTTCTATATGTTATATAGAAAAAACAGAGTTTTCAACCCATATTTTTCAATTGGTACTTGTCCAATGTGAAAACTGCTTTTGTGGGTAAGTCGAGTGCTGAACCTATTATCTTTTTCATAGAAAAAATATCCTTTTCTTTGAAACTTTTCTCTGGTCATTTTTATGGGCAATCCTTCATTAAGACTGTTCGAGGTCCTTAACAGTATGAATCCTGTGCGTTTTGCATAAATTAAATATTTTGCATGTTCCATGCTATTGTATCTTGAAAACAATCAAAACAACAGACAAGGGCATAAACTCTGTGTACATTATCGGGATTTTGCCGTAGGAGCTTCTATTGCAGAGTCTATCATAACAGCTATTGACAATAGTAAACGTGTAATAATGGTTCTATCTGACAGTTTCTTGGACAGTGAGTGGTGTCAGTATGAGTTTCAGACAGCACATCATAGATTACTCCGAGAGAAAAAGAATAGAATTATAATGATCTTACTTGATGAGATAAATAACGATAAACTTGACAAAGAATTGAAACTTTATCTGAAAACAAGAACGTATGTAAAGATAGGAGATCCTTGGTTCTGGCAAAAGATAGAGTATGCTATGCCTGAACGAATGCCAGCACAGGAGCATAATCAAGAGGTAGATAATGGTAATGACGAAAATATGTTACTTGATTTTACTTAGAATTTCTATAGGTTTGCCAAACCAATAGTGATTCTAAATAAAACCAAGTAACATAATTTTTATATACGCCGTATACTATTAAAGATGAATTTTAGTATAATAAATTTTAGAGATGACACAAATATTTTAGGCGAACAATAGCAGAAAATGTACTCACAAATTTTCGTGAGAATTTCATGTCCATGACTTGCGTTAAAAGATGATTAGTTTAAATGTGGGCTTAGGACATGATTTACCAATTTCAGTCATTGGCAGAGTGATTTTGCCATTTTGCCAGGTTTGTTTTTAACGAACCTTTGCATACGATAAGTTTTGTGAAAACAAAAGTCCCGCAGAAAATACCAAATTAACAGTATGAAACCTGTGCGTTTTGCATAAATTTATAATTTTGTATGTTGCATGCTTTTGTGACTTGATAACAATCAAAACAACTGACAAGAACATAAACTATGTGTACATTAATTATCGTGATTCTGCCATAGAAGCATCTATTGCCGAGTTTATAATAACAGCTATTGACAATAATAAACGTGTAAAAATGGTTCTTTTTGACAGTTTCTTGGAAAGTGAACGGTGTCAGTATGAATTTAAGACAGCCCATCATAGATTACTTCGAGAGAAAAAGAATAGAATAATAATGATCTTGCTTGATGAGATAAATAACGATAAACTTGACAAAGAATTGAAACTTTATCTAAAAACAAGAACGTATGTAAAGATAGGAGATCCTTGGTTCTGGCAAAAATTGAGTATGCTATGCCTGAACGAATGCCAGTAGAGGAGCATAATCATGAGGTAGATAATGGTAATGACGAAAATATGTTACTTGGATTTATCTAGAAGTTTAATTGGTTTGAGTATATAGAGAATACTAGGTGAGTGTCTTTTGATATCAAAAGACGCGAACCTGGTATTCTATTTATCAGTTTACCCATTGTTAAAAACTCTTCGTACTAGCGATTATGACGTAATTTCTGATGTTTGTGTTGATTCAGCGTCATTAGCGACGTCATTTAAAAAGTGCAACGTCATCATGACCTGATAAAGGTAACATGCCGTGAGATAGGAAACGTTTATTAGGTTATGTTGAAACAATTCAGTCAATATTAGGGCGACTGATAAACTACAGTAAGCCCCGTCTTAAACGACCACTTAAAATAGACAAAACAAAGTCTTAAAGACAGATAGAGTCTCAACGGAAGTCTGAAGTAGTGCAGAATGCTTCAAGCCCCCGTGGAGCATTCTGAAATACTTTTGAAATGCATTAAGCGAAATGTCAGCCTTAAAACAATTTTTGGTCTTCTTTTTGAGTGGTCGCTTAAGAAAGGTTTTACTGTATTTGAGATTTATATGTGTTTGATGAATTTAAGATCTGACACAAATATTTGAGGTGAACAATAGCAGAAAATGTACAAAATATGAAACCTCTGTATTTTGCACAACCTTCATATTTGCTTGTTTCCTGCAATTACAACAGCAAAGAAGAACTATCAAATGTATTTTAAGCATTTATTTCTTTAATTATTTTTACTAATTATTCAAAGTATGTGCAAAGCACATTTAGTTTTCCACTGTACATTTTAAAAACAAGGAAATATTTATTCATATATCGGAAAAAAGCAATAATGTAATTATGTCCCCAGTCCTAAGAGGTGGTTTTACATATCTTTTGGTGTGGATCCCATCTGTGGCATAGCTTTTTGTCTGAGATCTAACTTGTGAACTGTTGGGTGGCTTTAAACAAACTTGCGCTGTAGGTACGCATACAGTTCCTGTCGAGCCTGTTTGCGGAGGCAGGTCCGAACAGAGCTCAGGCATGCTCATACGTTTGGGACGTCAAAGGAAATGATTAGATTTTGGCAACATGGACCAAGTTTTTAAAGATAAATCTAAGAAAAATAAGGAAGAATACAAATAGAAAGTGACGAAAACCTTATAAAACATCACATACAAGAGAGCCAAGAGATTAGCCCTTTCCCAGCAGGTGACCACAAGGCTGCAAAGGGCAGACAAGACACGAAGCCTAATCTGCACTGCACTCAATCTTCTGAACCCATGGCCAGATTTTGATCTAACAGATACAATATTTTGAGGACCTTTATGAATGATTATATTTTGGTGACCATGACCTAATTTCAAGGTCACCATGGTCACAAAACTTTATAACAAGGGTCTTTGTTTGCATTCCATCTTCTGGACCAATAACAAAATGTTGACCGAACTGGCACAGATATATCATTTGGAGGACCCTAATAAATGATTCGATTTTGATGACATTGATCTTATATTCAAGGTCACCAGGGTCATATATATAATTCTATCTAAAAGCCTTGTCTGCACTCTATCTTCTAACAAGATGTTGACAAAACTGCCACAGATATTTCATTGGGAGGACCTTAATAAATGACATGAATTTGGTACATGTAACTGACCTATTTTTCAAGGGCATCAGCATACTACTATTAAAAAGCCTTGTCTGCACGCCATCTTCTGAACCAATGACCAGAGTTTGACCAAACGGATACAGATTCGTCATTGAGAGAACCATAATAAATGATTAGATTTTTGTCAAAGTCACCAGAGTCATATAACTATGAAGTGGGTGATGGGGGGGCATATGTTTTCTTCTAAAACTCATAAGAATTTGATCATTGTATTTTTAATGTACAAAAAATACAATTTGGGCGAAAATCGTGGTCCGAGGTATTCATCATTTCTTATGATTTCGGACATTATTTTAGTAGGGGAGCCAGAGAATTAAAAAATTAAAAAATCAAGTCATTCCAAGCAGAAGTCCAAATCAAGAAGTAAAAACATAAAAATGCATTCACTCGAGTCATTTGAAAAAAACAACTTGAGATATGATTTCTGCTTCACATTTAGCATCCACCATACATGTCTTTGTAGCTATAATACCTCAGTACCTACAACGTGTGCAGTTTGATGAAAAAGAGCATAATTTATGTTGGTAACGTATATAACTAAAGAGGAAGATACTACTTTTAACATTGTTTCAATGCTGATATACTTTAAATCTCCATTTCAATAAATATGAAACAGATACCTGTTTGTAAATTAGTTGGAAAATCTGACCCCTGCATTGTTAGTATAGCAGACATTTCTAAATGATTATACTTCAAAAATCAGGACTTAAAGCTTACTTGGACTTGACTGATCATATACGACTGAATGGTCTGAAAGTATGTTCAGACGTTTGCTTTTCGGCTATTGAGATTATCAGCATGTGTAATAGAATCTGCTTTAAATATTTTTTATTCAGCAGTACACTCTGGAATTTTTACACCAAAAAATAGCCTCATAGCTATCACCATTCAGCCCTTGGAACCAAATTATTCTCATAAGATGTGTATCAACTTGTTAAAAGATATTAAATGTACAGTTTATTGACAGTTCATCTATTAGGAACAAAATTTGTGCTTATGCTGCTGTCAAAGAATACTTTTAAATAGTACATTCAACACATGATATGCTATATCATACTTACAGTCAGCGCAATTGGCGATAGAAACAATGTTATGTCAACATCTGAGATGTATCATGATATTTTTTTAAAAAAAAGAGTTATGATTTTTTGGAGAAGATTGGCATAAAGGGAAAGGCAGACAATGTCATTGCATAAATACTTAACATTAACTTTTTTATGCTTTATAACATTACTTGAAAGTATATGGTTTGTGAAAGTTATTGTACTAAAAAGAGAATGTGTTAACCTTTAAGTATTAAGTTTTGTAAGGACAGTTGATTTCTTAGCATTGCCTTTTGTCTCTATACCCAGATGTGTTTATTATACTTTTATATTTAAATGTACATTAAAATCTGCTATTTATACGAATCAATTTACAGGACTCCTGCAATAACTTGTTCAAAATGGGGTCCAATGACTCACCTACTGCCATGGTACTATGGTATAAAATTAACATCAGCTACATTACCACTTATTGCTTAAACAAAGTATAATATTGTGACTGCATTTGTTACTATTAGCATTTTGCTCTTCCCTCGGACATTTTAATAATAACTTGTAAAATTTATTTATAGTAATTGAAGACCACTTGGTCCAAATTGGTGGAAAACTTATTTTGTCTGTTGAAGTCTTACAAAGTAAAACTGGTATCATAAATAACAGTTTAACAGATTCATTGGAATAATCATATCAAAACTGTCTTACCATGTAAAATCCATAATTGTGAATGATATTCTTCCCCCCCCCATTTTAACAGGAATGTTTCTTTTTTTTAAATAATGCGTAAATTGCACATTTTCTTTGCTTTAGAATGTGATTAGTAGTATTAACTCAATAGGATTATCAGTTTCATTAATTGAACAATGATAGCCATGTTATAATTGAGCTGAACCGTATTTAATAGCTAGAATACAGTAAAAAGTCACGTTCTGATTTTAAATCCATGCACAAATATATGTACGAAATCAATTTGATAAATGGAGCCCAATTTGATTATTCAAACTACTCTTTTTATAGAATAATTGATTCCATATACATATATTGTCTGATATTTCATGTATTGTATACAACATTTTACTTCATATATTAATAAAGGCTTGATGATACTTGGATTGCCAGTAAACGTCTTATTTTTGATAATGAATACGACCAGGAAATTTCAAAATCACACACTGCAGACTGACCCATGGCTTCTTGAGGAAGGGACACATAGCATGGATATCTACACCACATTTAAGGGAAACAACCAGCTCTCTTTCTCAGCAACTGCTTGCTGAACTATAAAGGACATGAAGAATACAATTTGAAAACAGGGGCCCAACATAAACTCCCACAACCAGTGAGAGCAACAAAGTTTTCACAATTCTTACAGTCTTTCAGTAATTTGTAGATATCGTAAATGAACCTAATATATTTGATAATGTCAAATCTGTTATTTACTTTTTTTGTAAAATACGATTAAATGTGAACTGGTTCGACATAAACCTTTGGCTGCTTTAAAAAATCTGATTCATGTTTTCCATTTAAAGAAAGGAAAATATGCAAACATCTATACTGTATCTGTTTTAGATTTACAAGCTTAGTTGTATACTGAAAACAGTTGAGTCAAATATTTAATCATGATATAAAGTTATATAGTTATATATGTTACTTTAGATAATTTGACATTACAAAGGAATGTTTTCTAGTTGAGATGTTGCATCAGACTTATCATTTTTTTTTAATTTGTAAATTTTATAACATATAAATGAGAAAAATAGCAAACAATGTGGTATTGTTTTGAAGCTAAGATATATACCATTATAAAATATGCACGCATATACACATAATCTCTTCATTACAACTGATACATTTTCTTTTGGAAAAATAGTTACTTCATGCCTATCAAATGCAACTAACTTTTTTAGATGAAAGAAGCTACCCAGTGATGTATAGTTTAAGGAATTAAGCAATATTTGTTTTCGTTAACTTTGTGTTATACGTGACCTATTGGAAATTGGACATCAATATGATATTTTACACCGGAAATGTTGTCAAGTATTACTCTAATGTAGAGAGATATAACTACAATAATCAGATGGTGTCTAAAAGCTAACAAAAATAATTACATGCTTAATTTTAGAAGTTAAAGGTTCTAAACTTAAATAACATTTTACTGATGGTCATCTAATTGAACAGCTTGTAACGGACATAGTATTTATGTTAGAACATATCTGTTTGTAGTTTTGAAATGGTCAGTAAATGGTCTTGCAAATACATGTTATCATGAACAAAAATATCTGTCAATACTTTTATCAATGGAAACTATTTAACAAAATATTATTGATTTTAATGGTATTTTTGAAAATGTAACGTAATTGACATTATAATGGACCAAAACAGTTTTAACAAATGTTAATATGTGTAGATAATAACATGTTCTTACAGATTGCATAACTGATTTGGACATTTAAGCAGTTCAACTACTACTAGGCCACTGGCTGGATATGGTTTACCTCCCCCCCCAGGGGAAATTTTGTAGACCATATTTTTCTTAAAGCCCAATGTCTTGCAAGGATTTTGCAACATGTTAGCCCTCTGACAATGGCAGCGTTAAGCTGTAACAGCCTGTTACATACGTTACCCTACAAAATATTTGATAATTAAAATTCTTTTTAAGACTTCAGAAAAGTGCAAAAGATGAGGTAAGATTACCAAATTGGTTATATTTTCTAAGTAAGCTATTACTAGGCCACAGATTTTGACATTTGAAAACAAATATAGTCACTCCGGATGTAGTGTATGTTACATTTTTTAATTGAACCCCATTTTAAATGATAAATGCATCTAATGTAGTTTGTCTTAAATTTTATTGAAACCAGTTTATGTTCATTAATATGATATCATATTAAAGAATTTTTAATAACCTTTTCGAAACTGCAAAGATTATTTTTCTATCTTATATACTTTTTGAGTTATTAGATGTTGAACATGGTACCCCCATATCACACAAAAATGTAAAATGTAATTCTCTATGCCTCGCGCTGGCTATAGACCCCACCTCCCCCAGGGGGAATTTCGTACATTATGATTTCTAGATACTACATTATAAAGGCCACAAAATGAAATATGTTAGCCCTCTGAGAGTGGCAGCGTTAGCGGGTAACATCATGTTACGTACGTTACCCACAAAATAACATTAAATTTTCCTGAAAATGCCTCCATAATGACATATTCAGACTTTTTTTGAAGTCTGGCACAGGTTTAAGAACTTCTTATAACACAGTTACATAATTTTAGCATTTATTTTATAAATTTCTTGAGTTTTTGCCGTTGTATATGTTACTTAGCGTTTCATATGTTATTTCCAAGAATCAGTATGGCAGTTATTGACTATACATGTATTACATCCATCAGTGAATGTAGTAAATCTATAAGGCTGCTATTCAAATGAATTAAAGTTCCTTATTATGGTGTCTTACACTATTTTACAGCCCAGGTTACATACGTTACTCTCTGAATATCATTAAACGTTTAAGATATGGTCTCCAACACGACCTGCTTGTACGTATTGGCATGCTGGCACAGGTCCATGTACTTCCTTTTACTCTGGCTCATTTGCTGGGGAAGTAACTCAAAACATAAACTACCATAAACCCTCTTTTCTTTTATAGAGACATCAAATATAGTTAACATAATTCTCATGGAAAGTTTGTAAGATACAGTGCAATATGCGAGTAACAACTTAAAAGATCAAAGAAACCCCATCAGGTAGAAGTTATAGAGCAAATCTTTGTATATTATCCAAGTGTTTAAAGAATTTTTCTAAACAGAATATTAATCCTCTATCAGATTCATCTTGCAAGGATTTTGCAATATGCTAGCATTCTGGTAATGGCACCATTACCTTGTAACAGCCAATTATATATATTACCCATCAACATCTTTGATAGTTTTAGTAAATGACATGACATCTGAAAAGTGCAAACCATAAGGTAAGATTTACAAATTGGCTATATCATCCACATAAGCTATTTTTGCATCACAGATATGGACCTTTGAAAACAAATATTCACCCCAAAGTGTTACGTATGTTACTTTTTTCATTATTCCTATAGAAATGATTTATGAAACTAATATAGTTTGATATTTTTTTTTAATGTGAACGTGCTTACTAACTAATTTTGTATTAAAGTATGTTTATGTACCTTTTGGAAACTGCAAATATTATTTTTCTATCTTTTATATGGTTCGAGTTGTTGAGTTTTGAACATGGTAACCCCATATCACACAAAATGTAAAATATAATTATGTGGCTCTTTTGTTAGGGTACAATCAAGTTTTCTTTCACCCAGATGTACTTGATTTCCTTCCCATTTATTTTACACACATTTTGTCCATATCTGAATAGGCTCACTTGTTTTCATGGAAAAGACTTGATAGTTCAATCTCTGTATGTACATCTTAAGGACAGAAAAGCAGGGTGGAGGTAATCTCATTTTCATGCCATTTGAAATAGTAAGTATATGTGAATGGCTTTGGTACTCTTTTCAGAAACATGTCGTACTGCAGCTTATTCACAATTACATAAATAGCACATGCATGTTAAGGCTTCATATCACTGATGAGTGCCTAGAGCAGTTCTTTATTTGTTTTCCTACCCTGCTTAGAATGTTGATGAACTAGTGGGGGAGGGGTTCTCTATCAGTTTGGTAGGAACCACCTTTCTGTGGTACTAACACATCGGCACATTGGTAGTGTCACAATCTGTTAAACAGTGTATTACTGTAGATCTCTTCCCCCATATCCTTGCCAATGTTGTTGACATTCAGAAGGTGTACCTTTTGTTGCATACACCAGTGTTGAACAAAACACCCAGGTAATGATAGTTCTCTATCAGTATATGTGTACATGGAGATGTTAGCCCTCTGAGAGTGGCAGCGTTAACGTGTAACATTTGTTTCCTTCCCATTTATACTGATAGAGAACCCTTCCCCCCACTAGAAATTTAAGACTTTATAGACTGCTGCCATTTATACTGATAGAGAACCCCTCCCCCACTTGAATGTTTCTAAGACGTTTCTGAGACTTTATAGACTGCTGCTATTTATAAGTGACAAAACCAACATGCCCTGCCTTTAGTGCCTGGTTGAATATTGGTGCCATCAGATCCTTTAAGGTGACAGGAAAAGCTATTATGCTCTGTAGTTATGGCATTAACATCAAAGTTATGTGCAGCACTACATGGCCAATCTAATGTTGGTTCAATGTGTAATTGCAAGCCATGCAGAAGTTTGGACTTGGCAGTTTTGTTGGAAATTCTATCAGAAGTTGACAGTGACCATGGTACAGGTCCCAGAAGGAACCGAAGTGTCAACTCAAGGTCAACAATATGTCCAATAGAAAGACGTCATGCTGACCAAAGACGCTCCTTTAAGCCCTTAGCTGCTGGCTGTTTATGTTTTGTAAATTGGACAATATCTTCTTGCTTGACCTCGCAAACCTCAAAACTTTATTAGCTTGTAGCATTTTATGGGGTTGTGAAAGACAGATTTTTTTAACTAAAAGTTGTTCAATGCAGTCTGCAACAGCCTTCCTGCCAATGTCATCAGCCTCAATAAGATATTAGCTATGCCAGGCTTAGCAGGAACACCGAAAGACAAAAAAGCACAGTTCATTGTCTTCAAAACTAGAACTAAAAGGATTGGTGAAGCTTGAAACTGCCTCTAGTATTCGTATTTCATTTCAGTGCATTGAAGAGTTGTTTCAATATATTGAGCTCTGATGTGATGAGTAATACACCATTCCATCTGTAGTACGAAGCGTAGTTCTAGTTGCTGAAGCCTATAATACCTCTTTATTGTTTGCCTCATAGCTATCTCAAAAACATTTCTCAAGCAAAGAACCAATGGTCGTGTCACAATAAACCATTTTGTTCGAGAAGTTCTTTGCATCTGCGATGTGTATCAGATAAATTTATATGTGTAATCAGTTACACAGGTACATATTGTGCGTATCTGTTGTGATCGTTTGCAATAAACATTGGGAACAATGAATACAGATAGAGCTGACATGCAATTCAAAGTTGTTTTCTTTGTAGCCCTAATCAGTGTGATTACCATCTGAATTATATCCATATACCCTGCCCAGAACTGAGCTGTCCATTTCTTAGATTCTCTGACAGACTTTATACATGTATAGTCAACAACTGCTATACAGATACTCAGAATAGCTTATGTATCATTTGGTAACACACATAACAGTTAAAGCTCTGGGCATTTATTAAATGAATACTTGAAATAGGTAAACCTTGTTAGAAGAAGTACATAAACCTGTGCCAGCATGCAAATAAGTATAAACAGGGCTTGTGAGAGACATTAACTAGAATGTTTAATGCTATTTTGAAGGTAACATACATAACATGTGCCTGAAAAATAGTGAAAGCGACCATAATAAAGAACTTAAATCATTTAAGTAGCAGTCTTATAGATTAAATATATTCTGTAACAGATGTAATACAAGTATATTCAATAAATACCATACCGATACTCGGAAATAACGCAGGAAACATTAAGTAACGTATATAACGGTAATAGCTCAAGATATTTATAAAATTAATACAAAAATTATGTTACTGTGTTATAAGAAGATCATAAACCTGTGTCAGCATGCAAATATGTACGAACATGTCATGGTTGAGACATTATCAGGGATATTTAATGCTATTTTGGGGGGTAACGTATATAACGTGATGTTACACGTTAACGCTGCCACTCTCAGAGGGCTAACATCTTTTATTTTGTGCCTTATATAATGTTGTTTCAGAAAATCATAGTGTACAAAATTCCCCCTGGGGGGGGGGAGGGGGGTCTATAGCCAGCTCAAGGCCTATACCTTAAAAGACTTGATTACATATTTTTGTTTTCAAGAAAATGATGGGTAACGTAATAAACACACGGTTACAGGTATGTTTGCAAGACTTAAATTGAGTGCAATATCTGGTTTCATACTGCCTATGCTGTGTACTATCAGATAAAACAAGTGAAACTTCTGTTAAAAAGGGGGCATACCAAAATGCTTATTTTTGACATTTTTGGAATCTGGCTCCTCTACTATTTGTTAAACCTTTACTCCATACTAACGCTTTTTGACGCCTTTGAAATACTATGTACATGTATTTGAAAATTATTGAAAATCGAGCATTTGCTGCATTGGAGCAAATGCTCCATTTTCCATATTTTTTTCAAAAGTATTCAAAACTATACTTAAATTTTTCTTGATTTTTTTTCAATGTTGTCTAAAAATAGAAAATGGTGTCATGATCTAAAATAGCCTATTGAGTATCTAAGAGAAGGACATGTCTCCATATTCTCTGGTTGGTATGATTCTTATAATACAGTAAAACCTGTCTTAAGTGGCCACTTAAAAACAGACAAAACAAAGATCTTAATGACAAATGGTAGCTTAATGAGGTCAAAAGTATTGCAGAGTGTTCCAAGGGGAGCATTCTGCAATACTTTTGACCTGCATTTAGCGATTATTGGTCTTGAAAACAACCATGTTTTGGTCTTTTTGAGAATGACTGTTGTAGACAGGCTTTAGTGTAGTGCCCAATTGCTTTACTGCGTACATTTTTCAGTGCTTAAAGAGAATAAGTCTGTAACTATGAACAGTTTTCGAAAAATTTTCTTTTCTTTTTAAATAATTTGTAAAAAGTAGAATTAAGTTATGTTTTCACAATAATAATGTTGAGTACAGCTGAAAACTGCATGGAAAAGTGAACTATCTTATAAAAACAGGTGTTTTTTTCTCTTGTTGGTAATTATTTACGTCCTCCAATAACTCTAGACGGTTGATTTTTAACATAAATGCAGTTGTTTTGATAGTGATAACTTGTTAAGATTTACAAAATTTGGTAAAATGTTTACCTGAATTTGAGTATTTTTACTTTGTCCTTTAAAAATAAAAACATTATTTCTAAAATTAGAAGATCAAAAGTTACAGTCTATGCAGCTTTAATAGAATTGCCACATTACTAATAGATACTTTCCACATTGGAATTTATTTATTGCATACGTTTTGTTGTATGGATGGACTTTTTATTTATGAAAAAAAAAAGATGAATCAGTGAGTTCAGTTGAATGACTACACCCAAAAAAGCAGACATGTTTAACATTTATCAATGGAAAACTGTTGGTCTCAAGTTATTCAGTAGGAAATAAATATAAGTTTAATGGGTGACAGCTCAGAATGTCGCCATGCTTGCTAAACAATATATGCGTTTAACAACATCAGAATGTAGGGTGAGGATTTAGCCATGTACATATATGCGTACTAACCCCACCCCATCCCTGGAGGCTGCCGCTGTATCCATTCTAAGGCTGTGATTTGGTTATCGCTAGTTTATTATTTGTTGTATACTGAGTTTTGTTTTTGCTCCTGGATTTATGTGCTAAAGTCGAATCTCGTTAATCCGAAGTCCTAGGGATCAGGGGTTTTATTTCGAAGTATCGAAAATAGGTAGACATAACCCTCGAATAGATTTATATCAGTTTTTTTTCTTCTGTCAAACATAAGTTTTTGGCTCGTAAAAGAACGTCTAAATGAGACGTTTCTTTTACGCATCCAAAACAGATCGATGTTACTATAGACAAAAGTTAAAATAGATAATGAATAGGCCCTATTCTCTGAATTCAGTGTTTTACAAATTTATTTTGAAATAACGAGTATTTCGAAAAATCGAAGTACGAATTTCCTCAGCGAGATGATTGCAAAGCCAGATACAGTACGTGTCTGGCTTTGCAATTTTCTCACTGAGAAAGAGGAAGTGGTTGCTTTTCTTTAATTGGCTTCATGCTATTTAAAGTATGTATGTGTGTACTTTAGTGGCTTTTCCTCACGGTGCCTTATACTCACTCATTCTTTCTTTATAGCGACGATTTCATATAATAGATGGGGCGGTGAAGGTTGGTAGAATATGTGACCACACAGATCTTGGATTATTTTTCTGTACGTAAATTGCATCATTTTCCATTTTGGCAGAGTATATTTTGCCCATGCCATGGGCAAAATATACACTGCCAAAATGGTAAATATGGGCAAAATAAACAATGTTAAAATGGTAAATATGGTAAATAAGGGTAAGATAAACGCTGCCAAAATGATAAATATATTGGCAAAATAAAAAGTGCCAAAATGGTACATATGGGCAAAATATACAGTGCCAAAATGGTCAATACATAGAGGATATTCAAATGTTTTTAATGTGTCTTTTATTTCACGAGTGAAGTGGACAATATTTATATTTCATGAGTGGCGAAGCCACGAATGAAATATAATTATTGTCCACTTCACAAGTGAAAAAAAAGACATATTTAACAAAAAAAAAACATTTGAATTTTCTTTTTATTATCTACAAAGGGGCTCTTGCATGGTATGGGAAATTAACATGGGAGTCTGTCCACGCTAGAATTTTGAAAATATTATGTTATTTAATTGTCTGGGGTATAACTTTAATATTCATGGTGCGTTTGAGTTTTTATGCAATTCCATTGCTAATTTTTGACTTCATGAATGATAGCACTATAATACCTTAGGGTACCCAGTTATAATCATTTCTAAAGTAATTGACATATCATGTATCGGGTGGAGAAATGTTTTATTAAATAGCTATATCATTGATAAGTTCGCTGTTACTTAAAATGGCTTTGTATGTATTAGGATATTGGGTGGGCATTCATTTTTATAGCATGGTACCCCAATTTTCGACTGTATATTTTGTATTCAGACAAATTTGGAATTAACATTTTTACAGGTTGCGGTTTTTGCCAAGATACCACTTCAACATATAAACTATCCATATGTGTTAAGAATATGTAGACCAAATTCAATGAAATTCAAGGACCGGTAACATATTTTTTTTACTTGATGTAAACACATGGCCCTTATTAATCGAAATGTAAAAGATACAATAATTATGTATCAGTGTAAAACATACTTTAATACTTGCTTACTTTGAATCATCATGCTAGTACGTTTAATGGTGGAAGCTGAAATGTTCAGTGTTTTCTCCTATTATGGATTGGAAAAAGAAAAAAAATATACGTTGATATTGAGTGCCAAGATTCTTATTTAATGAAGTGCTTACACAATAATATTAGCCAAAATGATACAATATGTTGACGCCTGTACTTAACACATCTAGTTTCTAACATTAAAACCACATCTAGCCAATGTTACACTTAATACGTAACATTATTAAGAATTTTAATTCATACAGAAAAGAAACCTTATGACAAGTCAGTTCATACAGGAGAAGAAACTTATATCTATGATTTTATAATTGTAAGACTCATTAATAAACCTGCTTCACAAAAACAACCCCCTGTCAAACCTATTGGTTTAAATTAACCATTTTGGTCACAGATAGCTCTTGGCTTCAAAAGTATTGCTAATTTAATGTTTTTAAATCTTCTCTGTTCATTATGTTTTGTGAAACTATTGCTGATTTCCATCAAAAAGCAACATTAATACTTTAGCTGGCTGTATATTCTAGGCATACAGTTTTGTTTCTGGACCTCACTAATTTATGTAGAACACTGTTTTATGATACCTTTGATAAGACTCTGTTACACGTTATCCTGGTCACGGCACCAAAATGTGGTTCCTCTAGTTCAGTTGGGATGTAAAGGAAATATTTAGTTTCTTGTTTTCACATGTTTATTGTTAGGATATTATGTTTCTTAAACAATATCATGCAGGACTTGAGGAAGTCTTACACATTGTCTTGGCCCCATAGTGCCATGACACAGGGCCATGACCTTTGGCATTTTTGACCATTGAATCATATAAAATTGTCTAAACATGTCTTTCATTAATAAAAGTGGAAGTAGATTAAAAAACAACCCCTTATGTCGAGCTATTGATTCATTTGAACTAAATAATTAAATATGCTAAAACTGACCTATACCCATACGAGGTAGGAAATAACAAAGTTACTGGTTTCTGATTTAATGATTTCATGATATTTGGCTCAGATCAGCAGTATATATATGGCATGTTTTTGTGATAATATGATATCTTGACAAGACTAGAGAATATCCATCTTCTGAATTGAATGTTGAATGTTTTGTATTTTTTTGCAAAAAAATTTGAAATTTTACGATCACTTCTTCTGAAAACGTAAACTATAATTTATCCAAATGGTTTCATGGTATTAAAATACTGTCTATGGTATGTTGGATTCAGTCTAGATGACAAATCATAGAAATAAACAAAACTAAAGATTTAGGACATGGAAGTTTAGAGATAGGTACCACCTCAAAGGTGGAGTACATCAGGGTTGCTTCCTAAGCCTTATTCTTAACTATCTAATTCGATAAATACATTTTCATAGTTCGTATATTATGAGTTATTAATATGCAAAGTTTGAAGAAAATCCATGCGTGGGCACAGATGAAAGTACCCCTTTCCCATAATTTTTAAGGTAAAGAGAAGCGAAACTTAGTTTACATTAGCTTTTGTTTGGATTTTCTAGATGTAGCAGACGAAGTTATAAAAGCTCTATCTTTTTTAAGCTTCTAAGCAACTCTGACTTTTTGTTTACATTTCTATAGAAAAATAGTAAACACCAATAGTTGTTTCCCTTAGAAAAGAAACAGATATGCCATAAAACGTTGCTACCCTTAGATCATATTGAGAAAATAGGAAAAAGTAGTTCCAATCGTACCTTTTCTCTCTCGTGAAAATATCAAATCTTGTATTTTCACTGCTGTGAAAATACACGTTTTCCTATTTTCACGGCTGTGAAATATATGCATTATATTTAATGAATATTTTCCTTTATTTCATTTCATAGTAGATAATAAAAGAGCATACAAATTATATGGTAAACAGGGTTAGGAGTTTTAACATATGCGACAAGAAGATTTCTTGAATAAGGGAGCGACCACTTGATTTTATGTTAGAGCGGTGGTGTGTGGCTTAACTTTTCACCTGCGGCGAGACCAGCTTGAATTTAACCTGCAACGAGACCCTGGCATTTTATTAAACCTAAAATCCAAATATTTATATAGTACTAATCCATGATTGTGGTATTTTCTGGACAAAATCTGGTTCTGGATTTTAAAAAAGCTCCATCACCCACCAAAAAGTACTCAGAACCGCATGTGATCGGACATACTCTGATAATTTTTTCCTTATAGAGCTGATGGCTCTGTCTATGTAGTTTCCCACCTGTGCTAGGTTTCAACCAACATTATAATTTATGCTCGAGTAAAATGTGAGTTTTGTACAACAGTAATACATTGAAATTTAAGGACGTACCACCAGTTTATAATATTCCCACAAGCAAGAAATAAACAAGCCTCTATTCTGTGTTTCTTGTCTTTGGTTCTATTCCAACATAGATGTTTCACATCTGTGTAAACAGATGGACCTACATGCAATTTAAAATATGGGCTGAAGTTATGTCCAACTTTATATTTTGACAGGGGTTTATCTAGAACTGAATAATAGAACATGTAGTCGCCGCATTGACCTTGTTAAAAGATCAACTGCGCTTGCTTAGAATAAATTTTTCTATGGCCATCATCGGTGCTTCGACAATCATAGACAAAATATACGCTGCAAGATAGGTGAAAACAAGGTTAGCAACAAACATATAAATTATTGTAAGATCGGTGAAATGGAGGGGCGTGAGAAGATTAAATATGTACGCCACGAGTATTATTGGGTGGACTAGATAGGCTGCGTACGTCAGTCGCCCGACTGGTGCCCATATTTTCCATGACAACACCCAGTTTACTGGTCCCCCGTAACCTGATGCACACGCTAGTACCAGCCATGAGAGACTGAGAGCCCAGGCTGTACGACTAAGTGACACATAGAACCCACTAGCTACCATTGTCATCTGTGTGCCTGGGTGACTATTATAATAAAATGGACCATATATCACTGCCAAAGCCGAGCCCGTGGCGACAGCCCACCCCACCCACACAAATACCCTTTTCATTTTAAGTCGACAGCGAATATGTTGTAAAATAAATCCTGTCACGAACCCTACTATGTAGACAGACATTCTGGCCCAGGGGCGAACATACAGTGGCTCTTTCCCCCATGGATCATCTAGATGCTTTGTTGCTCCAGTATTAAGTGCTCGTAGACCATACCAGTCTACTAGGATACCTCTTATTGCTATACATGCAGATATCAGAAATAAAGACACTGCGGCCCCCGCTATTTTATGGTATCTAAACGCTATGATAAGTATGGGACTAATAACAATATAGAACTGCATGTCATTAGCAAGGTACCACGCCCACCCCATGCAACCACCAGTTGACCCATATTCGGGATAAAAATTGTTTACATATAGGAGATTTGTCCACCAATAATCTCTACAGAGTTCGGTTGATTTAGTCATCATTCCATGTTGGGGGTCAGTGGCTAGCCATTGAAAGGGTCCAGAAATCAAATAAACGGTCAGGGACATAAAGAAAAGAAGTAGAAAGGCGTATAAGGGAGTTAAACGCCAATATCTATGAAGAAAATAATAGATCCAGTTCATTTTACCCTTTTCACGCATCTCCTTTAAAGCTAGATAAGCTACGAGGAGCCCACTTAGAAAGAAAAACGAGTCCACTGAAAAAGTCCCATTGATTATGGGTTGGAAGGTAAAGCGTTCGACCAATGTAGTCTGAGCAAAGATGGTGTTTCCTAAGATGAGCGTTATAAAACTGTATGTATGTCCCTGTATGACCCACCACATACTGATGACGCGTAGTCCATTTAGACATGCGAGTGGACCATTTGCAGTGCTGGTTGAAAGCAGCTTCTTGGTGTTTCTGATGAAGGAGAAACACAGGAAAAAACTAATGACTTTGTCTTTCTTTGATATCACGTATTGTTCATACAAAACATCATCGGCTAATAACCCAGTGCGTTCAGTTGGCTGTTTCTCGATTGCAACGCGATTATCGGCATGTCCATTCATCGTCGCAATTTTTTCGTCATATGTTTGATTGTATATGCTCCAGAGGTCAAAGAAACTTCCAATCAATACAAGAAGTCCGATTATTCCAGCAAGCACAAATGATGTAATAGCGGCTCTATCGTATGGTGGCTTTTCATCAGTGGCAACGAACTCGACTGTTATATTCCAGTTAGTTAACGGCTCAAATGCTACTTCCGCTAAACCACGCGCGTCTGAGGTATCACATGAGTCGGGAAGACACACCCCTATCACCAATGGCAACATTCCATTAATAACTGGTTGCTGGTTTCTATAAAACCCAACTGAAAAATAGTTTCCCCGAAAACTTTGCAACGTAACATTACTCCTTGTAGATTCAATGGAGTTACATTCTTGATAATCCCCGACCCAATTCCAACCACCTTGTAGAAATCCTGGCGGAACCTTGCCGTCGGCATCTAAAAATTTTATAGCATACGGTTCCCCGGATATAATGTCTTGAATCAATTTCTCAGTGTCATTCAGACAGCGGAACTTGACATCGTATGTCCGATATAGAATGTTCTCATCAATCATACTAGACTTGGACATATCGTCGTTAAGGTTGCTCAGCAAACCAGGTGCCAAATGTCTCAGTTCTTTATTTGGGAGTAAATCCGGTTGCTCGTAAGTATCACGTTGTGGAATACGTACCCCAGGATCAAACCATAAACCTTGAAACCTGTCATGTTCACTTTGAGTTAATTTTAAACAACACAATAATATAACCAATATTGATGTTAATTTCCCATACTGTCTGAATGCCATGGCGTTTATTTTTTCACTATTCACGAACTGTAATGTCTTTTGAGGAGAACAAAACAAGCGAACCAAACAGTTCCACAATTTTACCAGAACAACTTTGATATGTACGTATAAGTGTTGCGTTATTTTTATAACGATTTTTATCTCAGTGTGTTAATAGGATGACAATATATAATTTTATCTTTACATTTGTGTTTACTTTTTAATGAGTCAATATTCACGTGTCTGTGAAGAGGGTTGTTCTATACTATATAGATCAGACATCAATTTGAAAGTAAATTGATCGTGTTCGTCCGACAACTAGTGTCCTTAATAAAACAACTTAAATTGGCTCTGTGGTTTCTTAGACAAATATGTTTGACAACATTGACGACAGTCCAATATGAGCGACTTGACTGAAGTTAAACCTAGACGTTTGGATACTTACCTATTTATAATAATTGTCACAATTGTATGGGATATAGATTCACATAAGTCAAAAGACTTTCTTCTGAATCCCATTTGTATACTAGCATTGTATGGTATATTCTCTTTATCTGTTTGTTATATCTACAAGGTATACAAATAAGATATATTGAAACCAATAATTGTCACACAAGTATAAGCTTTTCAAAAAAGCTAGCCAACTACAGTAAGTTGTTGTCTATTGACTGAAAGTACAGATGCCATTTGAAAGCTGTATCAAAGAAAAGCTATGAATTTATTAAATGGCATACCCATCTCATCGCTATTTCCGCTCGCAGAGATGGCAATGAGCTTGGTATATAGAGAATACTAGGTGAGTGTCTTTTGATATCAAGTTTACCAGGCAAGGCTTTGAGAACGCTTGTTGACATCGCGAGGCTTGCCGAGCGATTCAATATGCGTTCTCAAAGCCGAGCCTGGTAAACTTGATATCAAAAGATGCGAACCTGATATTCTATTTATCAGTTTACCAATTGTTGAACGCTCTTCAAACTAGCGATTATGACGTAACTTTTGATTTTTGTGTTGATTCAGCGTCATTAGCGTCGTCATTCAAAAACAAAAACTGCAACGTCATCATAACCTGATAAAGGTAACATGCCGTGAGATAGGAAACGTTTATTAGGTTATGTTGAAACCATTCAGTTAATACTAGCGGTGACTGATAAGTCATTTTAACGCTGTGACACAATAAGACAATACAGCTATTTTTCACAGAAAGGGCTATCTCATGCTACACCACTTAGCCGGTGCTACCATATATACGGGTCATTATCAAAAAATGGAGGAATTCAGAAAGGCAAAATCATAAAAAAATATTGTCCAAAATTTCATTTTTTCTGGAACAGTTTTATTAACACCAACATGGAGAAGATATATGGGAAATATGCACAGTTCAAAAATAGGTATAATGTGTCAGTTGTAAATTACATGGATGGAACTCTTGCTAAAATGTCAGTGCAGTCACAAACAAACTTTTCGATCAAAAACAGACAGTTTAAAGAATTTTCAAAATTTAAAGGGGTCCCTTTAGAGAACTTACTAAAAACCTTTATGGGCATGAATCTTAGGTTTTTCGGATGTGGCACTTGTTAGAGAGATACTTTAAAAATAGATGTACAGTAAAAAAATGTATTTACGAAGTGTGTTGTTTTTTGTGCTAAGAATTTTATAAATTGACGATCAAAATAATTTCACCTAAATGTTTGGCATTTCTGCATGGTATGATCAGGTATGAAAAGCAAGTGCATTATAACAACACATTTCGATTAGCTTAAAATTTTACTAAACGTGACTGCACTGACATTGCTGTGACTGCACTGACAAGGTCGTGACTGCACTGACACATTATTGATTCGTCCTTTCAAAAAAAGACTTTTGAGACATAGCACCATGAAACGCAGAAATTACATGTCATACATCAAGAACTTGGATCAACCGTCACATAAGCATAGTCTCAGTGACAACATTGAGCGATTTTCTATTGGAAATTTAGAAATATTAAGTTGAACCGGAATCATCGTTGGAGCTAACATTTATTGTCCCTAGGCTTTTCGATTTGGTACATATGATATCAACGAGTGTCCGTCATAAAAGCATATTCAATACCTCATCAGGAACACTCGTGGAGTGTATGAGTGGCATATATATCACCTCCTTCTTTTAAATACAACAAGTAACAAATAATAAGTTCTGTGTGCAACTGTAGCTCTCCTGGATGGCAGTTGTTTAGAAATACGGACCGTTAACATACTATGTTAAAGATTGGTTAGGATGTGAAGTAAATGTGGATATGCAGTAACGCAGTAGTTTGAAATTGTTGATGGGGTGTTATTTGCTCAGCAGTGTCTAACACGCTATTTTCATATTAATCTAAGTACTAATTAATCAAACCTTCAAAATGGACACAAATGACTGAGAAACGAACAAACTCTAAAATACTTCCACGGGAGCTAGAGTTGGAAACCAATAACATTAAGAATAAAATTCCAAACAATTAACAGGTGTTTATGCCTCTTCTGGAATTTATTTGGATTCGTCTTTATTCTGCAGAAACTTGCCGTGTGCTCGTCTAATATGCCATCTGCAAACATAAAGACAAGCACAAATAAACTCCCATATGTAACAAACAGATGTAGAACAAACTATCGCTGTCAATAACCCTGCTAGCAATATATATGGGTCCCATATGGGCACCCATATGGGACCTATATGGGCAGTGCAACCGGGCTCCATATGGGTCCCATATGGGCTGGCCCATGTAAATAAAATAAAATAAATGGTATAAGCAGGGGCGGATCCAGGATTTCCTGCTAGGAGGTTCAAATTTACAAAGGAGGTTTCGATTTGAAAATAGATAGTTTATGCTGATTTTGCTTGAAATTCCTCATAAAATGGAATAATTTTGTCTCAAATGATGGTTCAAGCGAACCACATGAATCCCCTCTGTATCCGCAACTGTAGAAGCTAGCCATTCATTATAAACAAGGAAATAAGTTTATATAAAGATGATTATAGCATTTCTTTTTTCTTAATGGGACTGTTATATGGGACCCATCTGGGCAACCCGCATATGGGCTAACCCATATGGGACCCATCCAAACCCGGTTGCACTCCCCATATGGGTCCCATATGGGTAGCCCATATGGGACCCATATATGCATGTTTGCTGGGAATCCATAGAAGCGCCTGCACAAGAGAGCCATAGACAGCGAATTAGGATATTTAAGTTACTCTATGAATACCTAGGCCCTTATTCACATGTTGTTCTACACCGTTGCTGTTTTATGAGATTTGGCCATAAAGTGATGAGCAACACCACAACAAAATCAACAATGTGTTATTTTTTGGTAGCAAAGACTCAAAAGCCTGGGCATCCACCCAGTCTGATCAGAGTCTCGACTAAGCACACAAAGAAAATTCAAAGTTTCTCCTATCCTGTTAACTCATACCAAAGGCTCTCCTGATCAGACTGAGCAAATGCTCAGGCTGATCTGCGTCTTGGGTTGGCGCATATGCCACATTGTTAATTTAGTTACTGTGTGGCGACGCATTGGTCACTAATAGTGCATTTTAATAATACTTTCTTTCCTGTTTTTATCCAGTACGCAAAGAAGCGACTTGACACGAATCATAAACAGCAATAGGACTTAGATATGATTTCTTTTGCTCCGGTAATTAAAGTTATTTACTGTTGAGTCTTATCTTTGCTTTTATCTCCTTTTTATATCTTGATTTATATGTTCTAAGAGATGATGCATTGATATGTTAGGGGTCTTTCATGCAAACCAAACATCAATGTGACTTGATCCACATCTGAACTAAAGGTGAGGTTGGCGCGCCGTGAAACCGGTTAAACCAACCAGTAAAATATTTTTACTGACTGTTCCAAGGCGGTGCGTCTTTTCATTCTTTTGTGGGTCATATATGTAAATTCTGTGCTTTTGTTCGCGTCTGTTTATTGATGCCTTGTGGTCACCTGCTGAGAAAGGGTTGACCCCTTGGCTCTCGTTTTATGATGTCTAATTGTGAAGTTGTCACTTTCCCATTGGTATCCTGGGTCAGGTGTGGTGCTCGATTGTATCGATTCCTAATCTTTGCCCTATTCTTACTTTAGTTGGAATGGGAGCAATGTTATGAAGGTATCAATTCTTTAAATCTGTAAAGCATGTGAAAAATTCATACCAATTTATCACAGACGCGAGAATTCCTAAAAAACTTCACAGATAGTTTTGAGTGCTCGCATCAAGTTTCCACATGCAAACTTACGTAATTGTTAAACAATAGACTCATCTATGTATTTGACAAATTTTAATTAAAACGACGAGCTTTGAAGTTTGAACTGAAAAATAATAAGTGACCTTATGTTTTGTATGAAGAGAGGGCTCGTTGCTTAGGCTGTTGTTGTAAGGAGAGAGGGCTCATTGTTTTGTTGTTGTTTCCCTGGCCATCCGCACTTACCTTTTGGACCCAGTGTGTGTTTGTGTGCGTGTGTGTTGGGGGGGGGGGGGGGGGGGGCTTGACCCAGCATCTACTTTGTTTTCCCAAAAACATTTCAAAAATACAAGGCATAGCCAAAAATAATTGATTTTTAGCAACCCAAAAAATATGTTCCATTTTGTATCTTGACTATATATAAAAAAAAAACAACTAAAATTTATAGAAATCAACCCCAAAATAGTCCAGTTTTGTAATTACCCCTCCCCCACCCAGCCGTCCCCAAAGAAAAACATTAAAATAAATAGAATAAAATATCCTTAATTTCTTGATACCAAAAAAAAACAACAACTATAAAATACTAAATGCATTTAAATAACAAATTTTGACACCCCAAACTAAGCCAAGCATATAGACGTTCTAGGCCTATATCAAACAATTAAAGTACCCCGCCCCCTTATCCCTAGGGTTTTGGGGCGAGGAAACGATTATCGTTTTAGGAACAAGTACATTATGCAAAACGGGGTTAATGGTGATTTAAACCAGGGAAGTTATCAAGAAAATAGATATTTTCCACTCTATCGCCTCAATAGATCATCACTTCTTCCTAAATACACTTTAGAGTTGAAAGTCAGTGCAGCACGAAACTCGTCAGTGCAGTCACGATAAGGAGCGTGATTGCACTGACCGTGACTGCACTGACTTTCACACCTTAATGTGATTCTTGAAACTAAGGAATTAGCTCAGGCTGAAAATTTCGCCTATCTGTTTCGACAGATCCCTAACAGAAACAGAAACATAGCCATAAAATGTATGCAATATCTGAGGAGGCGTCACATTTCTCGTGATTGCACTGACGGATGTGGAAATATCACATCGATTTTATCGAATCTTTTAAATATTTAACCAGTATGATCCAGCTTAGCCAAAAAAAAATCTTGTGTTTTTGTTCCCATAAGTTGTCGTCTGCAAAAAAATGTTATTTCGACTCGAATCATTGTGAGCAACTCTAGCTGAAATTGATTTTCTATATCTGTAACTGCATTGACAGGTATTCTAGGGACACTCTGTATACATAATGGCTTCCTCAACAAGTGCTTTAATGATTCGTATTTTCTATTGGGATCGTTTCTATAAAGTCCTATGTATTGATTTACTTAAGAAAAAGATGAATATTTATATGTTCTTGGTAAAATTGGAGTTAATAAAACTACTTACCCTGCTGTTGGGACATGGTGAAATTCTGAGAAAAGGCGTTTCTGTCAGGTTGAATTTTCAAACAACGTCATCGGACACCTGACATAGTATTCTGTTTTTGTGACCCACAGTGTCGCTAAGTGTTGTAGACACAAAAACAGAAAAATGGACGGCACATATGCGAGAAAATTAAAAAGGACAACGATTCCTCCATTTTTTGATAATGACCCATATATATAGGCTGCAACCTTAGCCAATTATAATTGTCATTTCAAGATGATGGCAATTAGGTAAACATTGTACGAGTAAGTATAAATACTTGCTTCAGCAAGTTTTCAAGACTTTCCAAGAGCTCAAAACGTAACCTAGCTGTCAACTTATGTTTTTCACTCAAGGACCACAACCTACGTCCAGGAGGCGACTTAGGGTGATATTTCGATGACATTTATTTGGCACACTTGACGGATCAATCGGAACTGCCTCGGCCAATTCCGCGAAATTCCGTGAAATCAGACCACGGATGTACTTCGAGGATCTTCTTTGATAACGCGGGGGATAACGTGACGCTGACGTAATATAACGTGACACTGGCGTTATATAACGAGACACTGATGACACAGAAGCCATGTTAACGCAATAGCAAGGGTGATTGCAGCAAATCAAACAGCTTAAATGAAGTTTATGTTTTTCGATTAAATATCGCTATATAGCTATATTTTTTGAAAAAAAAACAACAACATAACTTCATTTATTCTGCTGATTAAACTTTTCCAGTAATAAGAATAATCGATTTTAATAGAGCTGAACCCTCATGCTACAGAACTAATTTTCCATACGCCAGTTCCGACAAACAAAATGGAGCTTTTAGGTACACAGTACTACGCGAAATGCTCCTTACATACACCTGAGCCATGATTCGATTCTCGAATTGTGGCGGACTTTTCCGAATGGTGACATATTGGTGAGATTGATAAGAATGATTCTAATGCACTTGCAAATGCAACGCGACGTCTGATTTGATAACGTCATAAATTTGCGACAGTATATCCTACGATATACTATCGCAAACCCGACGTTGTTACGTAACGTCGCTTTTCATTGGTTGACAAGTGAATATATGCAGCTGGCAAGCGGTTTTATGCAGCTGGTAGCCACTGGACGTATAGGTGCAATAAAGTACATTTTCACTGTCTTTTTGAAGGGAAATGTTAATATTGCATTAGAATGGGGATAACCATATTCAAAATTTTCATTTGTGGAGGTATATCGTCGGATAAACGTTCGGAAATCACGTTTTACGGCTCTGCTTACGCGTCGCCGTAAAACTAAATTTCCAACCGTATATCCGACGATATACATGTACCTCCCCAAATGAAAATTTTGAATACATTTATCCCCTAATTCCGTTTGTTCCCTTTCTATGATTAAATTCTTTCCCTCACCAAAGAAGCCTATGTTCAAGACCAAGGTTTACTTTGAGTCATTTCATTGACGAACTGTAATTACGGAATTCACCACGACCAACCAATGCATCATGATTTCTGCATTATCTAATTATTTGGTACAAGTGTTTCTCGATATTATGAAATATTTTCAGTTTGGAACCATAAAGGTAGATACCATATATACCTAAAGTCTATCAATACAAGCTTGTTGTTTCAAATGACCACGCTCATTACATCACTAAATTGAACTGACTTTTCAAGACGACATACAAATTTAGCAACCCAAGTCCTGTCATGTAACCTGTGACATAATTTGATAAGGTTTCATTTGAAGACATTCTGTAGCGCCAACATACAAATTGCTTTATTCATTCTTTAGTTTAAGGGAAGATATTTGAACAGTTTTCATCATACGGTCGTTGTAGCCAAATTGGTCATGTGACCAAGGTCATTTGAGGAAGGAGTCATTGTTTGATAATTCCAACTCGATGTTTTTTTCGGCGATTTTGATTGGTCCGTTGGTAAAATTAAATCGTTTTTACACTTCGATAAAAAAACCCATGCTTATAAACAGCAACACACACACCAATATGCAGCTACATTTAAAATTGCAGGTTGTTTATGTTAGTATATACATTGCTTTATGATCAACTTATAGTCAGCGATCCGTTTCTTCTAGAAGGGGATATTTTAATCCATAACATATTAAGAAATCAATGTTAAAATTCCATCCAATCACCGCTTTCATGAAAACTTGTCCAGACTTCAAAAACCTATTTTGATTAGGGTTTTTGGCTTAAATATATTTCTCCAATTATATTAAAAATTGGCATTTAAGATTAAATGTAATCGCCGAAAACACAATGTTCCATTTAAAGGACTACACTACAGTAGTGTTATTCTACAGGTATGGCGGACTGCTTTGTACTTTTTTCACTTCTTGAATCTGAGATTTAGCATAAAGATTAAAATAGGCGATGGATACTCCAGTTTAGGGAGTACCAAAGTTTTGTATGTATTTTCCTCGGTACTCTTAGGACCAAAAGCCTAATTCCTGCTAAGGAAACCTCATGGAGGGAATATCAGAATTATGATTAACCCAATCCATGTTCTCAGTAATAGTTGGTTACATTATACAGTGAAACCTGCCTTGAACTTCCAGTCAAAAAGAAGACCAAAACTTGATGTCAAAGTAAGAAAGACAGCAAGGATCAGGAATCGATACAATCAAGCACCACACCTGTCCCAGGATAACAAATGGGAAAGTAACACAATCACAATAAACAGCACAAACTAGAGCCAAGAGGTCAGCCTTTTCCCCTCAGGTGACCACAAGGCAGCAGTGAACAGACACGAAAGCATGACAAACATAAGACAAAAATAACACATTTCAAATGATCCACAAAAGAAGCATCGCCTTGGAATGGTCAGTAAAATATTTTACTGGAGGTCTTTAATCGGTTTTACGGCGCGCAAAACTCACCCTTAGTTCAGATGGCAGTGAGAAACATAATGATCAAGACCGATTATCGCTTAATGCAGGTCAAATGTAATGCAGAATACTCCAAGAGAGTATTCTGCAATACTTTCGACCGTCATTAAGCTACATGTACCATTTGTATTTAAGAACTTTTTTTTGTCTGTTTTTGAGTGGCCGCTTAGGAGAGGGTTTACTGTCTATACAAAAATAGTAAGTGAGTATGATCAGGAAATACCACAATCACAAACCGCAGACAATCCCATGGCACCGCGAGGAAGAGCCGCTCAACCATCACGAGACACCAGAAAGACAAATTAAGCAAAACAATCAGCTCTCTCTTCTCCATCAAGATGATTGCAATACTAGAATGGACATAAAGTAACATACAACAAAACATAGAAAAAATACAGACTCCTACAATGTGAATAACAATAAACAAAAAGTACAGATTGAAATATCAATACTTAACTGAAGTCTTCCTTAACTTTAAGGAGGCATTGTATTTCCAGGCCCTGGACTACATATATATTAAAGTCTAAAAGATTTGTTCCTTGAGTTGATACTTATTGGTCATTTTCAGAGCTTTTTTTTTCTCAGATTTTTTTTTCAGAGCTTTTTTTTTCTTTTTTTTTTTTCTTTAATATCTCCAGAAAAAGACAAAAAAAACTGTACATGTTTCATTGTGCATATTTCAGGATATTCGTGATATATCAAAGTATTATAATTACTACTGTAAATCCGGAAATTTTCGCGAAGATTTTATTTTCGCGAATAGCTTTAAAAGACATATTAGCGACGTTTAAAATCCGTGACTAGGGCATGATTTACATATTTCAGTAATCGGTAGAGTAATTTCGTCATTTCGCGAGGGTTTTATTTTTACGAAACTTCGCATATGCGAAGTTTCGCAAAAATAAAACCCTCGCGAAAATTTCAGAATTTACAGTAATAAGTGACTTTGTTGCAGGTCTTGTAATGAAACACCACAGTGAGAAACATAATGACTGGCAGTGTTTATTTCTAATCTTGCTCATTAACAAAGAATCTCTAGCGATAAGGCGTATATTTTCCCTAGTTGTCATGATTACAAAAGCTAAATTTTCAAATAGCCCAAATGATTTTTAAAAAAAATCGTCTGTTTGGGTAGTATAATATGTATAGTTAGCATCAAAATACGTTTCAAAGCGATTCATCATTTACAAAACCTTTAAAACTTGCACTTTCTACACCTACCCCTCATTTTACGTCATTAAAATTGAAAATTGTCTCCGCAAACAGTTTGGACCCAGATCAGAACCTGACATTGGTCCTGATAGGGATCCATAAGGTTTAACCCTCTGATAGTGATCCTCATATATAGATTTTTTTGAGAAAGTTAATTTTGGGAAAATCAGCAGGCAACAAAAGCACAAAAAATCATTCAGAATGCAGTTGGCATTAGAATACAATTAAAATAAAAATAAATCTGAATCCAATGTATCCAAATCTGTCTTGATTGTGGCTACTTTGAGATGTTGGGATTCATTTTGTTTGTTTGTCCTGTTGTTTTGCATCCCAGTCAACAATTGTTTAGCCATGCCAGGACAATTTCCTGTCTTCCTGTTTTTAGCCATTATGAAGGTCATCCTTAAAATATAATTGTGTTTGCTATCAGCCAACCTACTCACTCAAAATGCCCCCTGATCTCCCCAACCTCAAAAAAAATATGGTCATTTTGGAGAAATATTTCTTTATTCTAATTATAGACATTTTACTATACTTTAAATGTCTTGAACAAATCAGTGAAAATATATATCCAACCTACCTAGTTCCTAGTAAATTATGAGTTGGGTGACAGCGAACATTTTTTTGTTGCCTGCGAGGCATGGTCAACACATATATGTATGGATCATGTCTCCGTCGACATAGTCGAAGTTGTTGTCCATGTTGTCTCCAAAACTATTTTATATTAAAACCTCTCACTATAGCCCATGGTTACCCAGTGCCTTAGGTGGGATCAAAGGTCAAGTAGTTAATTTTCGCAATAACTCCGTTGTCAATATTTTTATGCCCCCAACTTTGAAAAAGTTGAAGGGGCAATTTGCTTTCGGCTTGTCTGTGCGTCCGTCCGTCCGTGTGTCCGTTACCAAATGTATTAAGATACAGTTTTGAAATTCCATATATGGATTCCTCATCAAAAAATAATTGCAACATATTTTTTAAAAGTCTGGATTATTCCCTTTTTGGAGTAATGCCCCTTTTAAAGGGTCATAATGAAATTTGTAATCAAGATATCTCAAAAACTATAACAAGTATGAGCTTATAATTTGGTCAGCTTATAGAGCATAATGAGTAGATAACCTGGTGAAATTTTAGAAAAGGTTGTTTTTATAGTTATTGCCCTTTGCAAATTTAGACATAGAAAATTTGATATCTCAAAAACTACAACAGCTATGAGCTTCAAACTTGGTCCGGTAATAGTGGATAATGTGTAGATAATCTGGTGAAAATTTAAAAAAAGTTATTTTTTTAGTTCCTTTGCAAATTTTGGCATTGAAACTTGTAATCAAGGTATCTCAAAAACTATTATAGCAAGTAGCTTCAAGCTTGGTCAGCTGATAGAAGATAATGTATAGATAACTTTGTGAAAATTAAAAAAAAATGTTTTATTTTTTTCGAGTTATTGCACTTTGCAAATTTTGGCATTGAAAACTAGTAGTCAAGATATCTCAAAAACTATTACAGCAAGTAGCTTCAAACTTAGTCAGCTGATATAAGATAATGAGTAGATAACCTGGTGAAAAATTAAAAAAGAGTTATTTAATTTTTTCGAGTTATTGCCCTTTGCCAATTTGGTCATTGAAAACTTGTCATCAAGATATCTCGAAAATTATTGTAGCTAGGAGCTTCAAACATGGTCAGTTGTTAGAAGATGATGAGTAAATTACCTGGTGAAAATTTAAAAAAAATTATTATATTTTTTTAAACAATTGCCCTTCGTAAATTTGGGCATTGAGAACGTATGAACCCTTCTGGACAAGCAAAGGGTTGGGCGCATAATATTTCATAAACATCATTTCTAGTTACTCATATTTCGCATGCAAGGAAAGGTACAAGATTTCAAGATTTTATTTATTTGGTAAACAAAGGCCACCGGCCCAAAATAAATTACATATACTAAAGGACTTTGAAAACGCATCACCCAGATAAAATCCTTTATTTCACAAACCCTGAGAATTAAATTAAAGGTAATGGAGCATAGAGCAGTTCTGTCCTTACACACACCATTGACCCCTGGGATGGGGTCAAACCTTTTTTGTAACTGAAAGTAGGCATGTTGCAAATAAAATTTAAAGGAATGGAACATAAAGCACCATGCAAGCGCATATTTTGTCTTAACACACAACCTCAACTCCCTAGATCGGGTCGAAAGGTCAAATTTTTGTCTTTCAACGGAAGGATATAAATTCGACAAATATGACTTCTGTTTTGCCAGGCAACACATCCGGTTCTCAGAATTCTATTACTCAGATTTAAGTCTGCGAACAGTATAATAACCGATTTTTCATTGCTGAGGAAAATCAAACATTTAATGTATTGTGCTATCCTCTGACAACAAAAAGGTTGGTTGCCCATTAGATGTGCCTATTTCTATTTAGGCATGACGATTTTTGATAACATGGATTGGGGTCATAACATCTGTAAAATTCCATCTAAAGCAAAAGCTGCTTAGCCACGTTAAAGTTTCCTTCGCAGGAAATTGGCTTTTGCACCTATTTGTCAAAGTGCATCACTGATGATATAGAACATGCAACAATGGTGGTTTGGTGATGGTTTTGTGATGAAATTAGGTATTTATGTTTTTTTATGAGTTTCTTCTTATTTTCAATTTTTTCATTAATATTCATGAATAGACAAATTAGATAATTTGCATTTTCAGGCATGGATTGAAAGGCACATGTCCAACCTTAATTTGGTACCAAGTTATTTAGTCTATGATAAGTAGCAGCTGAGATATGATTGATTTTGTAGGTACATTCCCATCCTTGGAAAGCGTTATGGGTTGCCATGGCGACCATGCATTATCACATAGCCATAACCAGTACTATGGGGAATTTTTTTCGCATTCAGGGGGACCCAGGGAACAATTTGGTACCAAATTTAAAATTGCCCTTGGGGTGCATTAACTATCCTTAGATCCTGTCGCAGCTGGTTTGAGGCCAAAATCAGTGTATTTATGATGTTTGGTTATGTTCTCACCTTATTTGTTATATAGAGAATATTCAAATGTTTTTGTTAAATATGTCTTTTATTTCACCAGTGAAGTGGACAATATTTATATTTCATGAGTGGCTTCGTCACTCATGAAATATAATTATTGTCCACTTCACGAGTGAAATAAAAATACATATTTAACTAAAACATTTGAATTTTCTTTTTCTTATCTACAAATTTTCCATAATCTTTTAAGGTAAAGAGAAGCGAATCTTACTTTACATTATTTCTAGTTGTAGCAGACGAATTGATAAAAGCTTTTTCTTTTATTAAGCTTCTAAGCGACTCTGACCTTTGTTTACATTTCCATAGAAATAGGAAACACCAATAGTTGTTTCCCTTAGAAAAGAAACAGATATGCAATAAAGAGTTGCTACCCTTAGAACATATTGAGAAAATAGAAAAAAGTAGTTCCAATCTTACAGTTTCTCTCCGGTGAAAATATCAAATCTTGTTTTTTAACTGCTGTGAAAATACAAGTTTTTATATTTTCATGGCTGTGATATATATGCATTATATTTAATCAATATTTTCCTGTATTTCATTACATAGTAGATAATAAAAGGCTTTCATTAATATTCTTGAATATGCAAATGAAGTAAATTCGTATATCACCAATTGACTTAAAATGGCATAATTTATAATGTACCAAAAATGCTTTCGAGTCAAAATATACTAAAGTGAATGTTCTTTCGTAAAAGCCCGCTAACTTATCGCATAAATCAGTCAAATGATAATACGTATAATGTAAAATTTCGTCACAAAGCCATAAGAGACCCTAATCACACCACAGATAGAAATTAGTGATGTAAGATTACAGGCATTTAGATTGCACCCTCTGTTCAATAATAGATATATGCGGTCTGGCAATTATTTCTATCTAGAAGAGTGTTTGATAAGCAAATATATCAAGTTAACCGGATTTGATGAAATGATACGAACTAATATACATTATATCACTTGTTGTCTGTTGGTACATGCAGGCATGTCCATCCGTCCGACTGTCTGTCTAATTTCAATTTCGAATGCTTTATTTTTGAGCTGTTTTTACTTAGATATATTAATTAAAGTTATCATTTAATTACTAATTCTTTTACGCTGATTTTTACAGCACAACACCATCCCCTCCCTCTTTTAATTTCACTCCTGTGAAATGCAAAGAAGGTTTACGGTGTTTCATGGTGAAAATATTTTTCGAAATGCAGTACATGTGTACCTATTTAAATTTTACAAAAACGTTAGAATGATTAATCAACTCAGTCTGTTTTTTTAAACTTAAAAATAAAGTTACTATAATTGAATGGCTTGACTAGTGGCAGTATTTACTTTCTGGGAGGTAAAGTTTCATCGAGACTCCTCAATATGTCTAAACTGAAAAGTCAGCCTCAATCGGTTCTAATATTTTTCTGCATGCTGCAGCAAAATGATTAGATTTACCGCAGATTGCACATGTTTTACCTTGGGACATGCATTTCGGATGCTCGTGAAAACTCGAACTCCCACATCTGCCACACTCAAAATTTCTACGGGGACGAACTGCACTGGCTGTCATTTTGTACAATGTATTTAGTACATAAACTAGCTCCTCTTTAGCTGCCTTATATCGTTCCCTTGCGTCGAATGCATAATTCAAAGCTTTGGAATTGAAATAGTAAATCTCATTTCTTTGAAATTTCAGACTTTTTATTTCTAATTCCATGGTACGCATTTTCGTCTCTAAATCAAACATTTTGGATTCCAACTGATAAATTTGAGATTTTTGATCTTGATCTTTTTGCACTAATTTCGAGCTTTGAATTTCTGCATCCGTTTTCTGTTGTTCACACAAAGTCAGTCTAGCTTTAACCCGTTCAAGCTGCAGTTCTTCTCGATGAATCTTCTGTTCAGCATTGTGACGTCGCCGCTGTTCCCTGTTCAGTTGATTTTGTGCGTCCTCTAGCTTCACTTGGAGATTCGTCTTGGCTTTTGCGTATTCTTCTTTGTCACATAACGAAGCCATATATGCTTTTTGCAGTTTCACATGGTATTGTTTCACCATTCCCGTGTTCTTTGGAAAGAATGAACAAAGTTCATCATTGGGAACATCCCAAAAAGGTAATATCTCCAACGTCTTCTTAAATATAAAGGCTTGCATCCGCTCAGCATCACGTTGTTTCGCCTTGGCTGATTTAAGCATGTGTCCTTTAAACCAGCATACTGCTTTAAAATGTCCCACTCTGGAGCAATTGAAGCAAAGCGCATTCAAAGCACGACACTGTCCAAGAAGATGAACTTGTCCACATCGATTGCACGGAGAACTACGAGACACATGCACAAATCCTCTACCATTCCTGTTGTGATAATACATGTTAATTTTTATGTTTTAGGGGAATTTAACGTATATATTTAGAACCACTCGCTTAGCTAATTAAGAGGTAGGACCGTCCTCTCTTCCCACCACTAGCCCCTATAAGTCTCTTAACAGATCACTTGATCAAATAGCCATCTGCGATTTTATTACCAAAACGCCGATTTAAACGCCGAAATAATCAGCAGACAAAGATGGTCCGAGGTCTCATGGCCTAGTGTTACGAAACAAATACTTACCCGATAATTAAATCCGATAACCCTAATACCGTTGTGATGTAAGTTTTCATCGCTTATACGAATACCAATATTAATCAGTAAAACAGAAAAAACGCAAAACAGGAAATCAAATGCTGTAGCTTAAAAAGTTAGATTTCACATCTAAAAGTTTCATTTTAGAACTCTAGAGAATACGGGCGTTATTTTGATACCAATCTCGTTGGTAGAAGTTTAAAAATGATTTGAAAAGTGATTTTGATCGTTGAAAATTATAAATTGAGAGGCTCGAGCAAAACTGATGTAAAGTAGATAAATGGAAGTCCAAGTGGCTTATTTTATTCGGCAAATCGCTCCTAAATTCGCTGTCTGCAACAAATTAAAATACAAAATGATGCATACCACATTTTGCAACAACAATACATATCACACAACAACAACAGCAAAACAACAACGAATTCAATACTTTTAATACGTGTGTGCATTTTATCACGATGACAACAGTCTCAGCTATAACGTCATGATGATTAGGACAAAATGGCTGCTATGCATTAACAACATCTACAGCAACAACAACAACTACTACTACTACAGCAATCACAACAACAACCACTACAAAACACCGCTACTACTGAGGTTGCATCCATATACTATAACTGACCTTAATAGGACAATAATGACGGACTTCTTCATCGTCTAACAGCAACTACAACAACTACAACAACAACAACAGCAGTTAACAACAACAAAACGACGTTACCGCAGTTACTGCAGCCTCTTTTACGGTTGCATTGACAGACAATGGTAGCGAAGTCAGGGTGACAAAACTGACTTCTACAACAAAGCAATATCAAAACAACAACAACAACCACAACAACCAACCGTTAATGCTTACGAGATAGGATAATAGTAATGGGGATAGCACAATGGAAAATATTATGTATTGTCTTCTGCTCTGTAAGGGAATTGGGACATTAGCACTATTATTAAAGAACAAGTGAAAAATGAAAAGGGTTGCTTCAAAAATGTATTAATTTGGGAAAAAAAAGGCATTGTTTAAAAAAATTAGTGTAGAGATAAATTAAAGTCTAAAGATTTAGGAATCGAGCATGCGCGATATTAGGAACCGAGCATGCGCGAGATTTAGTGGCCACACCCACTTAGGTTCTTAATCAGGAACGCTATCCACCTGGTTGGCTGGTAATCCAATGCCTTCTATTAGCTAAGAGGTCACGTGACTGAACTTACGACGGGTCCGATCCTAGGGTGGTCAAGACACATTGCTTTTGACTATTGAAAGAAGAACATCAAACAAATAAACCCTGGATAAGGACATCGTCTCTTTATTTCTTATATTTAGGTAAGTGGCGTTTATATATTTCTATAACTTCGCAACTTCGAGTTTCAAGTCTTTAAGTCTTAAGAGAATTCTTTAAGTATCTAAAATCAATAATCAGTTAAGTCAGAAAACAAATCTCACGAATTAAAAGAAATAGAGTATTGTAATGTATTAGATAAAAGAATAAAACACCAGATAAATCGTAGAATAATTTCATTTAAGTTGGAAAATATTTATGATTGACGCAGTACGGTGAACGTATATACTGATTCAGTTAAGAGTGTTTGATAAGCAAATATGTCAAGTTAACCGGATTTGATGAAATGATACGAACTAATATACATTATATCACTTGTTGTCTGTTGGTACATGCGTGCATGTCCATCCGTCCGACTGTCTGTCTAATTTCAATTTCGAATGCTTTATTTTTGAGCTGTTTTACATAGATATATTAATTTAAGTTATCATTTAATTACTAATTCTTTTACGCTGATTTTTACAGCACACATCCGGGTACTTGATGTTCAAATGTGTGTTGGGTTCTTTAGTCAAGTACAAGAAATAAATAAGACTCTCAATTTGACGTCCTTTATGGAAAACCACAAATAAATATCCTTCATATAATAACAACGTTCATCAAAATAAATCTAGCATTTCTTCTTTATTATAACTTAAATGTTCGACTGGTGATCCAGCTGTTGATAACAATCTATGTGGTAATCCAAAACTTGTATTTTACAAAGTTCAGCCAATCGAATATAATTTTTTTCTATCGAATAATTTCAAAGTTCAACTGGTGCTCCAGATATTAATTAAGACTACTTTTTGGAAATCCAAAACTTGTATTTCACGACGGTATACCGATCGTGCTCAGGTCTAAACTCTAACTGATCTCTTGAAGAAAGGTAATTCTTCACCCATTCGCTACTTGGCGGATAACCAATCAAATCGCTATATAAATAATGATTTGCACCCTTAATATCTTAATTTTGAAAAATGGGCGGATACAAGTAAAATCATGGCGCTCCCATGTTCATCATCATCATCATCATCATCATCATCATCATCATCATCATCGAAATACCAATCATCATCCATTGTAATAGCAATGTGCATTTTTCAAACCCATGATTCATTATTATTATTAATATTATTATAATAATTTATTATTTTTATTATTGTTGTTGCTGTTGTCGCTGTTGTTGTTGTTTTGCATAAAGCAGTATAATCATTCACTATCATCGTCTGATCAACGAAAATGTCGTCGTCGCGATTATAGTTGTTGTTGTATTGTTGTTTTTGTTGTTGTTCATGTTGTTGTTGTTGTTTTGTTGTTGTTGTTGTTAGCATTATCATTGCTACTGACGCTGGTGTTGTGCCTCGAGAAATAATGGCATTCATTTTTCTCGTCTTGTCAAGGAAAATGTCGTCATCGCGATCATATTTGTAGTTGCTGTTGTATTTGCTATTGTTGTTGTTGTTCTTGTTAGCATTAATCATCATTGCTGACGTTGTTGCTGTTGTGTATTAAGCACTGTTATCGTCTTATCAATTAAAGTGCCGCCATTGTGATCATAGTAGTAATAGTAGTTATAGTAGCACTAGTAGTAGTAGTAGTAGCAGCAGTTGTTGTTGTTGTTGCTGTTTTAAAGTGTTTGAATCTAGCTACTCTTTAATGCTCAGTATGTTCAGCAATCTTATGATTACTTATGGTATAAATAAGCGCTCAATCAAAAATTTCGTTCTCATTTAAACTTACTTTTTTGCGAGACAAAGTTTGAGGCATCAAAGTCTCTTTTTCAAAAATAATCAAGCTATTATCGTCGAATTTGGTATCAAAATAATGCTTACATTTTCAAAATTTCAAAACTGGTACTTAAAATGGCATAATTTATAATGTACCAAAAATGCTTTCGAGTCAAAATATACTAAAGTGAATGTTCTTTCGTAAATGCCCGCTAACTTATCGCATAAATCTGTCAAATGATAATACGTATAATGTAAAATTTCGTCACAAAGCCATAAGAGACCCTAATCACACCACAGATAGAAATTAGTGATGTAAGATTACAGGCATTTAGATTGCACCCTCTGTTCAATAATAGATATATGCGGTCTGGCAATTATTTCTATCTAGAAGAGTGTTTGATAAGCAAATATGTCAAGTTAACGGGATTTGATGAAATGATACGAACTAATATATATTATATCACTTGTTGTCTGTTGGTACATGCGTGCATGTCCATCCGTCCGACTGTCTGTCTAATTTCAATTTCGAATGCTTTATTTTTGAGCTGTTTTACATAGATATATTAATTTAAGTTATCATTTAATTACTAATTCTTTTACGCTGATTTTTACAGCACAACAGTAGCCCTAAATTTGGACCCAAAAGTAGCCTTGAACTTAGAAATAGCCCTCAATTTGGACCCAAAAGGAGCCTTGAACTTAGAAAAAAAAAAAAAAAGAACTGGCCTAATCCTTTCAAGGGAAGGAATGAACTAGCTTTTAAGCATTGACCTCTTTCATTAACGCGAGGTCCCCCCTACGGTCATTTCTAGCTGGAATTTTTTATTTCGCCAATTATTGCCTTGTATATTATTCAGAATCCTAATTTTTGTTCAAAACGTAGATTGCGGATATACATTAAAAGCGTCTCGCCGCGACGTTACTAGTAATTAACAGAAGATAGAAAACATGCATTAGTGTTTGAAGAAGGTCTGTTTCTCTCCTGTAAATAGGGAACATTTTATAACTAATTAACGACATGTCTGCTCAGGTGTCCATGGTAATGCGAGTACATAAACGTAAACAATTGCTATAACCATAATTCTATTGCTTTGGAGAACAAACCAATCACTCTATTTTTGTCATTGCAGTGCTTAAACATACCGTAAAACCATGTTCCATTCTACTTTTAATTAATAATTATGCTAAAAATCAATACTTCAAAAAAGCAAAATGCCTCTCTTTGCAAACAGGTGTTTATGTATTTTCGTTTTAATTGTTGTAACAAGATTTTCAGAAACCGAGGAGTTTAAAAGTGAGGAAAATGTTGAAAGCTTTTTAAATTCATTAATTCAACTTAAAGATGTGAGCGACACCTTTGCGCAGTATGATGCGCAAGTTCAAACTTTATTCTGCCCAGAGCATCCAATCTGTGGCGATGTGAATGAGAAAAATCGCAATGACGTTTTGAGGAATTTATCTCTCTCCATGGGATTTGGTTATGACGAGACAAGAGTTGAAGATGTGTCTAATGTCGTTGGAGGGTGCTGTCCCCCATGTTCATGCGATGAAAAAACCTGTAAAGAAAACGGAAATTGCTGTCTATCTAAAGTTTTTTTTGGATGCGGTAAGCGTCAATGATGGAGTTCCGAATGATGGAGTGCATGATGATGGCAGCGACGCCAATGATACCTTCTCTGGAACTCTTGGCAATGAAACAAAGGCACTATACAGTGAATGTATTAAATCTGTTGGAGAAAGCTATATAGACAAAAACGTTCTTGAGCTAGGATATGATCTTACTATACCCAGTTATTTCATTATTACACAATGTTTTGGGAACAACGCAAGCAGTTTGACCATCCAAAAATGTCACCATCCATCCAGAAATGAATTTGATCCAGTAACCTCATCAGACACCCGACGTATCTATTGGAACACTCACTGCGCGCGTTGCAATAAGGATGGTAGCAATCTTGTGCCTTGGAAATCAACAGTTAGGTTCAACTTTGACATTGCATATTTTCTTAATTACTCCCACCACCACCTCACTGACTACCCAGAAAAACATGATGAAATACTAGATTATATCTCAAAATCTGGGGAAATTGTCTTTTCTCCTCCATTTTCAATCGCTGAAAAAGTCTGCATTCTTGAGAATATACTGGAAACATGCAGTATGACTGAGAACATTCTCAATCCAATAACAGATAGAACAGAAATATCATGGCTCCATGAAGCATGTGATCTCATCTACAGTCCCATCATACTTAAAACTATTTTGGGGAGTGAGGTTCCATTCTGGAACATATTTTGCTACCTGTGCCAACACCAGAATGTAAAACTTGACATAAAACCAAGCGAAAAGAGAGCATGTGAATTTACATCAGGTCAATGGCATGTTAAAAGCAGTTCAAGGCAAATCACAGGGCTTCTCGACTACAGAGCTTTAACAGATTATACCGGAACCGACAAAGTCATGGCGGAGTCCAACAGTGTTCGACCAATGAATCAGCAGTGTGCTTGCAATGAGATTTTCGACCCAAATTTCGTAAGTACGTGATTTTAGACACTTCAGTAGGGCTTCGTCGTCAGAAAATATGTGTTTTGGGGTTCTGACCATTTCATGCCCAAACCAGCCTGCTATTCTTCGGAAATTAGCTAGAATATTGAAAAGAGCTACGTGTATTAATAGACTTTTCGCTTAATGTAAAGGCGGCAACTTTAATATTGATATCAAGGCGTGGTTCGGCTATTTCACCTGCTTAACAAGGGAATCAGGTTCTATTTATAAGTTGGTGAAGATATAATAAGCTGTTTGGGCCGCGCAAACGGTACGTGCATCTCATGAAAATCCTAACCGTATATACACTGAACTCACATTTATTAACCCTTAAAGCGCATAATCACAAAATAAATGTTTTTGTCGTCCACTAAACTATTTGAAGCCTCATAGATAAACAGTGTAGACCCAGATCAGACTGCTCCTGTAGAAGCAGTCTGATATGGGTCCACAATGTTTGCCTCCCTGCTTATGTTAAATAGACATTTTTAGATGCAGTTATTTTGCTGGCATTTTAAGGATTAAATAATGACTGAGGTGGTGGCACAAGATGATACAGTTACTTTTGAATAAAACTACGCCTCATTTTCAGCTTTTACCTATGTCTAAGGTTGACCAGTCCTAATTACGGATTCATGAGGCGCCGCCTTTACAGTAAGCCAAAAGTCAAAGAATATTACGTGGTTAATTTGGCTCCCTTTGGAGACAAAAACTGAATGTTGCTTTTCACCATTTTTGGCTGACTGCTTTATTAGAAGATGAACCCAAGTTTAAAATTCTGACATTTTTTTAATTTTTACCGTTGCTACGGTAACAAAAAGGCGACAAAATAGGCTTAATATCTATGTGTCTTGATCCACATCTGAATTAAGGGTGAGGTTGGCGCCGTTAAACCGGTTTAAGCACTCCAGTAAAATATTTTACTGACCGTTCCAAGGCGGTACTTCTTTTGTAGATCTTTTACGTTTTTGTTCTGTCTTGTGTTTGCTTTGTTTTGTGCGCGTCTGTTTATATGTGCTTTGTGGTCACCTGCTGGGAAAGGGCTGACCTCTTGGCTCTCGTTTGTGGTGTCTTCTGTGAGTTTGTCACTTTCCCATTGGTATCCTGGGTCAGGTGTGGTACTTGATTGTTTTTTAACAATACCGCATCGTCTACAGCAACTCCATTCAAGAAACGCTGCTCCGTATTTCATCAAAAGGGATAGATATTAAAACTTCTGTGAGTTTGTCACTTTCCCATTGGTATCCTGGGTCAGGTGTGGTACTTGATTGTATCGATTCCTGATCTTTGCACCATTACTTACTTTTAAGATTGAGAAAAAATGCAATTTTTGACCAAATTAAAGGCTTTGGGAGACCTAATTTATAATAATTAGATATCAACACAGCTAATTACCCAAAAAACTTTTAATAAGTTGTGTATTGTGTTAGTTCTCATCATCTATTAAAATATATATTTGGTACTTGCTTGTGTTCTATGTTAATTTCCCTGTCAAATGTCTCAAATTTGCTCCAAAATGGTAACTTTCCTATTTTCAGCCTATTTTGACGGCCAGTTTTGTTACCATAGTAACGGTAAAAGTCGAATTAAAACTGGACTTTTACACTTGGGCTATTGTTCTAATTAACTAATAAAAAGAAATTGGCGAAAAACAATTTTTTATATTTGAGCCTCATAGGGGAGCCAACATTATACAATTATTGACTAATGAGGCATTGGATATATACAGGTTATTATATGGCTGAGATGAGGCTCTAGGTCATATTGGCACTGAGATAAAGCCCTCAGGCCGATATGGCTACCCAGTGCCAATATGACCTAGAGGCACACCTCGGCCATACTAAAACCTTTTTTATTACACCCGTGCCGTTATTTCATGCCTTTTTGTAGTATGGTTAAACTATTACCCCGAGGTAACGTGGACGACCTGATGCACTATTGTGCATCAGGTCGTCCACGGCACCTCGGGGTAATAGCTTGGATTATTACCCAACCTTCTATATACGGAGTAATTGTCTGTTTTTGCTATGTCATTAGTGACTGAACTATTCCATCGGTCAATAAATTTGACTATTGACTGGCACTATACCTTGACCTGGTTACCCGCTTCCCTCTTAAAAACACACAGGCGCTTATCGACCCTGCGCGACAACTATGCGCGTACGGTTCGTTTATGAAAGGAGACGTTTTGCAACAATGGTGAAAATAAGGCATGGTTTGGTAACTTTAAACTCCAATTACTCCGTTGTTTATGGTCAGAAACATAAATTGTGGGTACTCATTTTCTGAATAGAACGAGCGGAAAATTTTCATACCTAAAATTGAGCAGATTTGGTGAATTGTTCTGTTTTGCAACAAAACCGCATCGTCTATAGCAACTGATGCACAACTACAGCAACTAAGTATTTTATCTAACGGGTTGGGTAATAAAACTGTTATTTCTTGCCTGTTTGTAGTATAGTCGAATTATTACCCCTTGATAGCGTGGACGACCTGGTGGACTATTGCACTCGGCCTTCGGCCTCGTGCAATAGTGCATCAAGTCGTCCAAGGCAGCTCGGGGTAATAGTTTTGACTATTCTACAAACAAGCATGAAATAACTGTATAATATACACTGGCTGGCGCTTGCTTGCCGGTGTATATTAGTTACTTGAATGGGTCCTTAGTTTTTTTCCCGATCCGGTCCTGCTTTAAAAACGCATCGCTATTAATCCTATCATTTTTACCGAGAACGCAACAAATCACACACTGGAGCAGATCTATTTCGATTTTAATGCACAATTAACGACGAAAGAAAAATTTTAAGTCTTCAGCTTCTTCCAGCTTTCTGCCTTTGCACTGAAGAACTACCGCAAATACTTAGACTACGTCGCATACGTTTGCATGTATTGGTAACGTCTTTCAAGCGTAAAAACGACGTTGCATCGTCTAACGTCATTAATGACGTCATTTTCCAGTAACAAATGACGTCAGCTATCACACATTTTACAGTGCTTTCAAAGCTGTGAATTATTATTGTTTGATATATCACACTTTCTTAATATTGGCTCTACAGGCGAGGTGTGTTAGAATTCTTGTTAGTAAATATTGGATGATGACACTGATGCACAACATATATTAAATAGTAAAAGGGTGGTCTTATCTAGGATTGCACTGTTTCTGCTAAATCAAAATTTGTTTATAGGTTCAGTATTTTTTTCCAGGTTCAATGATACCTGTACATCTCATAATAAATCAGGTATTGACTAATGAGGCATTGGATATGTTGTGATACCGACCAGAGAATACCAATATTGATCTCGGCTTCGCGTCGCCTCGGTCAATATTGCTATTCTCTGGTCGATGTCTCATGTTTTTACATGCCTTCTACATTTTACATGCCGGGCCGTGTAGCGCAGTCGGTAACGTGTATGGCTACAGATGCGTGTCTGACTGCAGATCCAGGGGTCGCGAGTTCGATCCCGGTCCGGCCCCATACTTTCGTGGAGATTGATCATGAAATGATTTCTTCGGTCATTCTCCTCCTTCCGCTGATTCATTCAAGAAGGGTTGTTGTCAGTTACAAGCGAAAGTATGTGCAGGAATTACTGGTTAACCGCTTGTTCAAGCCTGCCCAGGAAAAAGTGTGGTTACGTGAACTGACCGTCCCGCAATGACCATAGCTGTTGACTTGGGACGTAAAGCAAACAAACAAACAAACTTTTCATATAGTAAAATTGATCTTAGCACTCGATAATACTTTCCATGGGACTGAATCCATATTGGCACAGTCACATGATGGTGCAAAAAATCCATATTGGGGCATCAAATGAAGTTTTGTCATGTACTTTTTCGATTCTACTGGTTTCAACATGGCTAAGTAGATTTAAGAATTGTTACAAGACCCTGTTTTCCGATGTATTTTAAACTCGATTCGGGCCATGAAATAGCGAAATGTCAGAAGTTAAGAATAGGACATCAGAACATGGAACAGTTAGGCTTTTTGCCAGTTTTGGTTAAACAAACACAATGGCTAGCCATGAGGCTGGTAAAGTACACGAGTGTCAAGCTGATCAGAGGATCGATCATTACCTGGGATCGTTTCCTGTAAGCTCTTAAAATAAAATATTTTTGGAAAAATGTGACATTCTATGAAATACAGTGTAAGAAGAAAGGTATACCACAATCTAGATATGCATGAATGCTATCCTTAAGGCTGCCCCTGACTGTTTTATTGACAAAAGTCTGTTGAAATGTCTCGTTGTCAATAACAATGTAAACTATGTTTATCTTATGACGTCATTGATCTATGCCACGCTCTTAGTTGTTGCAATATATTCATTATGTCAGTTTTTCGGTCTCACTGTATCACCTGCACAATAGAAATTATAGAAGGGTTAAATGAATTGGCACGGGTGTAGTAAAAAAGGTATTAGTATGGCCGAGGTGTGCCTCTAGGTCATATTGGCACTGGGTAGCCATATCGGCCTGAGGGCTTTATCTCAGTGCCAATATGACCTAGAGCCTCATCTCAGCAATATAATAACCTGTATATATCCAATGCCTCAGTAGTCAATAATTGTATAATGTTGGCTCCCCTATGAGGCTCAAATATAAAAAATTGTTTTTCGCCAATTTCTTTTTATTAGTTAATTAGAACAATAGCCCAAGTGTAAAAGTCCAGTTTTAATTCGACTTTTACCGTTACTGTGGTAACAAAACTGGCCGTCAAAATAGGCTGAAAATAGGAAAGTTACCATTTTGGAGCAAATTTGAGACATTTGACAGGGAAATTAACATAGAACACAAGCAAGTACCAAATATATATTTTAATAGATGATGAGAACTAACACGATACACAACTTATTAAAAGTTTTTTGGGTAATTAGCTGTGTTGATATCTAATTATTATAAATTAGGTCCCCTAAAGCCTTTAATTTGGTCAAAAATTGCATTTTTTCTCAATCTTAAAAGTAAGTAATGGTGCAAAGATCAGGAATCGATACAATCAAGTACCACACCTGACCCAGGATACCAATGGGAAAGTGACAAACTCACAGAAGTTTTAATATCTATCCCTTTTGATGAAATACGGAGCAGCGTTTCTTGAATGGAGTTGCTGTAGACGATGCGGTATTGTTGCAAAACAGAAAATTTCACCAAATCTGCTCAATTTTGGTCTCAAATTAATCCGCTCGTTCAAACTAAGGAAATGAGTACCCACACTTTATGTTTCTGAACATAAACAACGAAATTATTGGAGTTTAAAGTCGCCAAAGCATGGCTCAATTTTTAGCTTTGTTACGACGTCTCCTTTCTTAAATGAACCGTATGCGTATCGTTGTCATGCTTGTCGATAAACATCTTTTTTTTTAACGGTGAAGCGGGAAACCAGGCCATGGTAAAGTACAAGTCAATGTCAAAATATTGACTGGTCAATAGTTCAGTGACTCATGACATAGCAAAAAATAGATAAATACTCCGTATGTACACGATTGGGTAATAAGACAATCTATAGACTGACCACGTGAGCGCTCTAACCATTGGAAATCGGGCTTTGTTCTTAGTTGTATAATAATATACAACTAGCGAGACATGAGGATTTATCTACCTGAAAAAGTGATATTCACTTAGGCGCACGGCCGAGGAGACTATCACTTTTAAGGGTAGATAAACCCGTGTGTCTTCCGAAATTGAAGTCAATAACTGTTTTTCAACTATGAATAAAAATTGTCTACTTTCACTTGTAACTAGATTTGTATTGTTAAAGTCATGTTCAACCTAAGGACTTTGTCACAAGTTTTAGTAACTGTTTTTAAAATATTTAATGTTAAATGTATATAAATTCTCTGAATGCAGATTGTAAATCATAAAATACTCTGTATTACAATTGGGGCTTAATTGTATTTGTTTCCCCTTACCCGACCGACCCTGAAAAAAAGCCCCTACCCAAATTTTTTTACTATAATTTTTAGTTAAGATTTTTTTTAAAAAAAAAAAAACCTGCCTAAAACGACCACTCTCAAAAAGACCAAAAATTGTTTTCAAGACAAATTATCACTTAATGCAGGTCAAAAGTATTACAGAATGCTCCAAGGGGAGCATTCTGCAATACTTTTGACCTTCATTAAGCTCCCTTTGTCATTAAGATCTTTGTTTTGAGTGGCAATTTTACACAGGTTTTACTGTATTTACATTTATTGCCTATAGCAGGGCTATTTACAATTAAGTTTTTTGGGTATGGAATTTGAGAAGTTAAAAAAAATGATTTTCCGATCGACCGACCAATACTTGTAAAACAGGATCAGGTAAGGGGAAACAAAAATATTTTTAAGGTTGGCCTGGGTTATTCCAACAAAGAAAAAAGAACACACACAACAAAACTGTTGTCAAAATTCATTAAAACGTACTATTTAATTTACGTGTTTGGAGATGAAACAGCAAATCATGCCAATTCCATGCAGTCCATGCTAATTTCATACTAATCGTGCTATTTCAGCTTTCTAGAGGGTGTTATAAGAAAAAATATCATCAATACTAACCTCTGTAAACTAGTTCGAGCTGGTTTACATCATGTATCACACTATAGGCCAGTTTAGACCAGTTTCCAAGTAGACATTAAACAATTATTGACTTCAATGAGGTAGACATAAGGATTTATCTATCCAAAAAAGTGATAATTCACCGAGGCCACTAGGCCGAGGTGAATTATCAAAATTAAGGGTAGATAAATCCTTATGTCTACCGAAATTGAAGTCAATAACTGTTTTGTTATATGACTTTTCATTTAAGAATGAAAATTTTACTTCTTTCACTTTTGTTGTTGAAGGCATGTTCAACCATCAATCTAAGACATCTAAGGACTTTCTCACAAGCTTTAACAAGTGTTACTAAAATATTTAAATGTAGTATTTTGCATTTTCAAATGTACACTGCTAAAAATATTTAAAGGAACACCCGGTAATTTTCCATAGGTGATAATGTTAACCCCTGTCCTATAGACAAGCCATACATTTCACTAGACAATAAGGTAGAAACCCAGTTTCTTTCGCTATCTTTGCAAAGAAAGTCAAAGTATTGGACCAAAAAAAGTTTTTAACAAAACAATCGCTGCTCAACTTCATGGCTCAAATTTTGTAAATTTTATTTTTCTTGAAAATAACGATTTTTTCTGGAACTCTGTAGAATCTTGGGAATTTTTTAATACCGTAACCTAACGATGTGTGCGACATTAAAAGACTTTTGAATGTACAGAAATGACAGTGTTGTGGTGTTTGATTGTAAAAATCGCCTTAAAATTTGTTTTTGAAAAAAGGGGTATTTTCAACAAAATTCCATTTTTACATAAAGCGTTCCATGGAGATTTCTGGAAAAGATTTATTTCATTTTGATCCAGAAACATCGTCCTTGATCGGTAACCAAACTTATCACAGGACAAATATATCTTCGCCTTATTAAGCCAACTCTTGCTATGAGTTGGACTATGAGTGCATTTGTATTAAGATCAATGGCAAAACATGCGGTGTTCCTTTTAATATTTTGAGCAGTGTATATTAATTATCTTAATGGAGAATATAAATGCTATCATTAAACTGTTTTTACAGTTAGTTTATTCAAACAAAGATAAATAAGCAAACAAAAACAAAACAAAACTGCTGCAAAAATTCATGAAAGTCTTTAATTTACCTGTTGGGAGATGAAACAGCAACTCATGTCAATTTCATGCAGCACATGCTAGTTTCACACTCATCATGCTATTTTTAGCTCTCTAGAGGGTAATATTGCAGAAGTGTCAAAAATATTAACTTCTGGAAATTAGTTCAAGCTGGTTTTCATGCAATATTAACTTGTGGACTGGTTTAGACCAGTTTCCAGGTAGACATAGATATTTATGAAGACAAATTGGGCCAATCAGGAGACAGGATTCTCTCCAGTCTTTTAACAAAGATATTTATAAACGGTATTTAGCCAATCAGGAGACAGGATTCTCTCCAGTTATGTAACAATCGCGTTGCAGCCCTTTTGTTTTATTACAATAAGGTAAATACATGTACGCACTATATCCGTGGAACTCACACAAATAATCATTCGGGAAAGTCCGCCACAATTCGAGAATCGAATCATGGCTCGGGTTTATGTAAGGAGCATAAGCCGTAGTACTACGAGTGGCATTTAGAAAATTCTTAGCATGGCATCATAACTCCACAATTCGTTGATAAAATGCTATCAATAATACATTTTTGGAAACTAGAATTCAACGGCTACTTTATGGTTTAACTTTTGATCCCTTTTAAAAGGGACTCGGTGTGCACGTGCAGCGCATGCTCAAAATGAGTAGGGTTTACAGACTGGCTGAAATTTTAAGCAAGGAAATTTTGGGACCTTATTTACGATCATGGTTGGACAAATTAACGATTTGGTGCCAACTTAATTTTTATCAAAATAAATTATGCGATCACTGCTTGCACGACTTACACCTTTACATTCAGAAAATGTTGACTTATAGAGAAATGGTAAAATTTCAAAAATGGGACTTTTTTCGATTTTTCTTTATACTTTTACTAAAAATTGTGTCACTAAAGGAGCACGAAAAATGCCTATTGAGTATACGTTTTGCTTTATTTGTAGCGAACAATGCATAAAAATCATTTCGTCGCGCAAAAAAGTGTAGCTTGTTTAGTTATGTATTCAAGAAAATTATTCCAAATAACACTACCCCTTCGTTTCAAGAAGTGGGTGGGGTAACATCAACCTCACATTTTGTCAATGGCATAAGCACTTCTCATGGTATCGCGTTAACCATCACAAAATTGATTGATTTCTACTCTCAAGGTATTTTTACTTTTTTGTTTGCTACCGTTTTCAATTGAAATGAACCAGAACATCAACTCACAGCTAAACTTACTCTGCCCCAAGGGGAGATTATATTAGTAATCTTCCCTTTGTTCTGGTTTACAATATTTATTTTGGTTTCAATACAGAGAGCATAAAGTGTGCTTGACAAAAATTTATTTTTAAACTACTGTCGGTAATTTTTTTTCAAAATATATGCATTGTGACATGCGGTTTTTAGTCGAAAAAAATAGCGCATTGCTTTGCTTTCTAAACGGTTTTGGTATTGCTGTTCCGATATTTAGTTATTAGAAACATCCAACTCGGTCATCAATTGTATCATAACTGTAGCAGATTGCGGCCTACCAAATGGTACAAAATTATCTAATTTCATGAACTATTGTTAATGTTCTGCACACTTTTCAAAAGGTAAAATGTTATATTCTCAACTGAAAGGCATTTTCCAGTATACAAACAGTACATGTATTCACAATGATATTATTCGTGTCTGCATTTTAATATCCTCATGAAATTCGCGCCATTACATAAAGGAAAGATAGTCCTTTAAAATGATATCAAACATGATGGGATTTGTAAATCGGTTACTGAGATAAAAGACCATGCTAAGAACTTTCCAAAGGCCCCCCATATGTACCAAAAAAAAAAGCTCCATTTGTTAGCCGGAACTGGCGTGCTGAAAATTAGTTCTGTAGCATGTGGATTCAGCGCTTTCAAAATCGATTATTATGATTATCAGAATAGCTTAATCAGCAGAATCAATGAAGTTTATGTATTTTTCAATAAAATATCGCTATCGCTGTAGCGATATTTTATTGAAAAAACATAAACTTCATTTATAACTGTTGTTTTTGCTGCGATCACACTTGTTAATGTTTTTACATGTTTCTGTGACGTCTACCTGACGTTATATAACGTCAGCGTCACTTTACCACCCGCGTTATAAAGTAGATCCTCGATTTACATCCGTGGTCTGATTTAATTGAATTTCGCGGAATTGGCCGAGGCAGTTCCGATTGGCATCAGCCCAGTCTGTTCAGAGTCTTTTATGTCCACATTAATAAAGATGTGTACCTTACTTACTCACTGAGCGCACAACGAAGACTCTGACCAGACTATGCAGATGCCCAGGCTAATTTGAGTCTTCACTTTGCGCACACTAATATTAAATTGGGCTTTGCCATGTCATGACTCAAATATTTGATGTAAACTGATGATCTTTTTTGTTGTTTCAATGGAGGCATATACATTCACGCAAGTTTTACTCTTTTAGGTTTCATTTTCAGTGGTTGTTTCCCTTTATTTTTTCAGCATATTTGCAGACGTTTATACTGCCCTGCAGGAGATTTTATGGTCGGTTGTCGCTGTGTTCAGCTAATAAAGCCAATGTCAGGAATGCCAATCCTCCTAACAATCAGTGATACCAACCGATGGCCATCTAACACCACTTGATGACAAACAGATACCGAAGGTCCATGCATCTCTTAGGAAGCGCATGCGCGATATAGCAGAAAACATCTCAATTGACTTTATAAGCATGTATGAAATCAAAACAGATATGGAAGAATATTATCTATCCATCGCAGTAGCTCGTTCATATCCGGGTCATGATACCAAGGACACCATGAAACCATTTCTAGAGTTCCTGGACAAAAATCGCTTTGAGATTGATTATAAACAAAATTCCTATTACGGCAAACTAACATCACGTACTGTAAATTCGGAAATCTTCGCGAGAATTTTATTTTCGCGAGTAGTGTTCAAGGCATATTTGCCACGTAAAAAATTCGCGACTTCGATGTGATTTACCTTCATCAGATAGGGACAAAGAGTTTTCACTATTTCGCGAGGGTTTTATTTTCGCGAAACTCCGCATACGCGAAGTTTCGCGAAAATAAAATCCTCGCGAAAATTTCCGAATTTACAGTATGCGACTATGGATGCAGGAAACCGGTGGCCGACAGTACAAAATACTCCAAGATTTAGAGTCAAAGATACGTAACCAGACAGAATTATTCTCGAAACCTGACACGATGTTGGCGTATAGGCAGAATTTTCAAATGCTGTCCCCCCTTCTCTACTGCAATCAGATACAACTGATCGACACAGATGTCGATATTACAGATGATTAACTAATTGTAGTCACCCCTACCCGAAAAATCAAAATTACCTACTTTAGGCATGTGCCGCCGTCAATGGTCCAGTTATGTGCAGATCGCTATATACATGTAAATATAAACACAAACGCTGGATATAAATTTAGTTTAAAGCTGCATAGTCTGTAACTTTTGATCTTCTAATTTTAAAAATAATGTTTTTTTTCAAGAACACAGTAAAAATACTCAAATTCAGGTAAACATTTTACCATTTTCGTAAATCTTAACAAGTTATCACTATCAAAACAACTGTATTTATGTTAAAATTCAACGGTCTATAATTATTGGAGGGACGCAAATAATTACCAACATGAGAAAAATACACCTATTTGATAAGATAATTCACTTTTCCATGCAGTTTTCAACTGTACTGAACATTTTTATTGTGAAAACATAGCTGAATTCTACTTTTACAAATGATTTAAAAAGAAAATAAATTTTTTCGAAAAATGTTCATAGTTACAGAGTATGCAGCTTTAAATAGTGGTTTGAGCTTTAGCTTAATAATATCAATACCCTTGATACCGAAGCCTTGTTTTTTTTGAATTGCATTTTTCTATTTCTAATGATATTGTTTCTACTGAAATTTACAATAAACGTGACGATTTTGATTTTGAAATTGTCAATTTTCCATTTTTAGATAGTGATGTTCCTAGCTCGACATCTTATGGAATTTATAATTCTCAACTCATCCGATTTGCTAGAGCATCTAGCCATGTTGCAGACTTCAACACTCGCAAAAACTTTTAACTCAGAACATTCTTAAACAAGGCTGTTGGTATCATAAACTTCGCATTTTTCTCTAAATTTTATGGCCAATACTATGATTTGATATCTAAATTACATGTAGGACTTAAAGGTGCGTTCGGTTTTATGGCGACTTAGTGTATAAATTAAAAAAAAATGTTGTTTAACTGTTGGAATTTTTTGCTCAGGTATTCAGTTTTATGTTTTGTTGAGTCCTTATCTTTGTTTTATATACTTTTTGTCTCCCGCCTTTTCAAAGAAAAGCGAGGGGATACAGTATTCGGCATTCCGTCCTTCCATAATTCCATCCATCCTTCTGTCCTTCCCTCTTTCAGTCCGCCTTCAAGTAGTATATACCATGTGCATGCAACCCCTCATACAGTTTTACTCCGATTCCTTTGAAACTTTACAGGCGTTTAGGTCATTGTCTGAAGATGTGCTTATTGTTTTGATATACTCCTCAGATTACTTTTTGTCACTTTCTTTTTACAAAATTTGTCATTATTCTGGCCGAAGTGAATAGATGCTAGGTGTCTTGTGTATGCGACTCCTCGTACAGTTTTACTCCGATTCCTTTGAAACTTTACAGGTGTTTAGGTCATGATCTGAAGATGTACATATTGTTTGAATATAATCCTCAGATTATCATATCTTGATTTGCATGTACTAGGAGATGATGTATCGATAAGTTAGGGATCTTTTATGCGAACCAAGCATCTATGTGTCTTGATTCGCATCAGAATTAAGGATGAAATTGGTACCATGAAACATGTTTAGGCCCTCCAGTGATGTTTTGCTGTCCATTTCAATGCCGTGCTTATTTTGTGGATCATTCTTGTTAGTTGAACCACGGCATGTGATTTCCAACAATGTGGCATTTTGACAAGTGTAGACGAGCCTGTGTAGCCTCTCTTTAAGCTTAGAAACGCCAAATGGTTATCAGTCAGCAGCTTAACACTCATAGAATATTCAAGCGATAAGCAATGGCTCTGATCAGACTGTGCGTATGCGCAGGCTGATCTGAGGCTTTGCTTGGTGCACATACCTCATTGTTGGAAATCTCATGTATTGGCTCAGTTATCGTTCGTGTTTGTCTTTGTTATACTGTCTTGTCTTGTTCCTTGCAGCCTTGTGGTGACCTGCTAGGAAATGGCTGGCCTCTTGGCTCTCTAAATTTGTGTTGTGTTTTTCTTGTGTTTTGTCACGTTTCCTTATGCGCCTTGATCCATCAGGACTAAGGGATAAGTTGGTTCCGTCAAACATGTTTAAGACTTGCAGTAATTGCTTTTACTGACCTTTTCAAGGTGGTGCTTTTTTGTGGATCCTTTTTGTTACTTATTTTACATGTTTGCGTTTGTAATGATGTATTCAAAAAGTTGTCTTGTTTGTGGTGTCTTCTGTGAGTTTGTCACTTTCCCTTGGTATCCTGGGTCAGGTGTGGTACTTGATTGTATCGATTCCTGATCTTTGCACCATTACTTACTTGTTTGTTTTGCACCTGCTTGGAAAGAACTGACCTCTTGGCTATCTTGTGTGTGATGTTTCCTTGTGTTTCGATCACTTTTCCATAAAGTGTCCCGGGTCTGGTGTGGTACTTGATTGTATCGATTCCTGATCTTTGCCTTCTTCTTTACCTTGTATGCTGTAAAAGTAAGTAAGGGTGCAAAGATCAGGAATCGATGCAATCAAGTACCACACTTGACCCAGGATACCAATAGGAAAGTAACAAACTCACAGTATGACACCACAAACGAGAGCCAAGAGTTCAGCCCTTTCCCAGCAGGTGACCACAAGGCACATATAAACAGACGTGTACAAAGGCATAGCTACCACAAGACAGAAAAAAATATAAAAGATCCACAAAAGAAGTACCGCCTTGGAACGGTCAGTAAAATAATTTACTGGAGGGCTTAAACCGGTTTAACGGTGTACCAACCACCCCTTAGTTTAGATATAAACACTAGTTTTATATGATTTCGTATATTATTTTAATGTAACTTTTGGGTTAATTATTTATTTTTTTTTTGAAATTTATTAGAGTTAATTTAACACAAAAGAAGTATTTGTGATGAAAACTAGCCACAAATTGAAACGCAGCGAAAACATGGTGCACCAACCTCACCCTTAGTTCAGATATAAAAACTAGTTTTATATGATTTCGTATATTATTTTAATATAACTTTGGGGTTAATTATTTATGTTTTTTTTAATTTATTAGAGTTAATTTAACACAAAGGAAGAATTTGTGATGAAAACTAGCCACAATTTGAAACGCAGTGAAAACACAAGTATTTCCCAATTCACCAAATGTTAAGAAAGCTTTGGTTTCAAAGTCATGATCGTATAAATTACTATAAGAAGTTTTGACAATATGCATGTCAACTTTTAGCCCAAAGAAAGAAAATTATGAATAAGTTAATCATATCTTTGTAAAGTTTCGCATTTTGACTTTATTATAGATTCTCTACAAATAAATTTGCAAGTGTCAATTTCGATACAAACAGATTAATGTTGTCAAATTTGGTATCAAAATGAAGCTGAAATTGAGAAACAGCTGAAATAGGTGACTGTTTTCAGATAGTATTTAATTTTGAAAAGGTAAATTTATAAATTCAGAAAAAGACGAAAATTGGTTTTCGTTAATGACTTTGCTAATGACGCTCTCAAGTAATCTTGGTGGCAAACATTAATTTTCAGTTTCTTTGTATATCTATATTGAACTTTTTGAGCGGCCGTTTTACACAGGTTTTACTGTACATGTTGAGTACATTTTTGCCATTTTTTGAACAAAGGCTCATGTATCAATTACCTGTCAAAACATACCCCAAATCAACATTGTGCATGCGCGACACGCATAGCGACAAAACTAAGGTGCGTAAACTTTGGTCACCTGACGTAAATGCTCTAACCTGATTGGTTTAACTCTCGCGAGAGGGCGCAGGAACCAACTCGCGCTCGGGCAGTAGTTTCAATCTTGATTCGACTGCTTGGCAATACACATGTTCTATTGGTTTATATCGTCTGTCTTTGTAATTTTTCAGTTTTGGGCTACGCTGTTTTATATTCATAACTAATGTAATACTGTTTGTTTTTCTGATAATATAAATAAATTTTGTATTGTATTGCATTTATTTTAGTCGTGAAAGTATCGTTTGCTGACGCATATTCAAATTTCCTTTTTCGTCTTACACTTCTCTTTTGGAAAAGCATAACATTACAATTTGAAAATTCTTATTCTCTTAACAAAGAGCCAAATTCTTTGAGATCAGAGACTTTGAATTCCGCAGAGCGCTTCTGAACTTCTTTTGGCACCTTTTCACATTGAATTTTTTATGTATTTATTTGAATGCCGCTAGACATTTCAAATATTTATTTTAAACCAAAATGTATGGGAAAATGCTTAAGAGTGATTATTTATGAGCACTAAAAATGCCATAGGGCTCAAAAATGACATGTCTCAATTTTTCTTGAAAGTTGGAGTATTTAGCTTATGTCCATTGAAATAGAAAAGCGGACTCCTTACTTTTCTCAACATTCCCGTTACCATTGCAACAAAAAAAAATCTATTTTTAGCCTATTTTGACTATTTTTATGTGAAAAAAGGCAGTTTTTACTTAAACCCTTGTCAGAAATCTAAATGATGGTTATGTTTTATAAAAGCATTAGCCAAGTACTGTCTGCTGCTAATATTTTTTTTTTCAAATAGGTGCAGTCAGGCAGCACGTGACCTTGACTTGTACCTAGTAAAGCAAACAATCCCTATGTTTAACGTCAAGTTTCTAAAAAATGCGGCATTTTAATTTTATCTATGGCTGAAGTTTGATACCTAAATCATGAAATTTCAAAAAAATTGGAGACTTTATATTTTTTTAAGATAAAAAATATTTTTTTTAAGTCTGTCAATTTTCTGAAAATCCAAAAACAAGTTTTTACAGAAAATTGGCAATTGAAGCCAAAATGATGTATGTTATCGCTGAAATTGAATGCAACTACACATCAAAGCATGTATTTGATGACAAAATATCATATTTAACCAATTACACAACAAATCTATGCTAGATATCAAAATTGCAGGGGTACAATTACACCATTCACTAGCCATGGATAGTAAAACCAGCTCAAAATTTGAGTTGCAAAGTTAACTTTGCTTAATTTGTCTTCCTGGTGTCTCGTGATGGTTGGGCGGCTCTTCCTCGCGGTGCCATGGGGTAGTCTGCAGTTTGTGATTGTGGTATTTCCTGATCGTACTCACTTACTATTTTTAGCATATCCAAATAACAGGATTGCTCTGTTATCTAAAAACAACTCTTAGACGTTTCTATTTTTAAACTGAACTTTTACGTCTTTATGATAATATGGCTACCATGGTTACCAGGGAATCAAAATACCCAATAGAAATCATAAAAATGCTCCTTTTCAAAGGCAAGTTGAATTTTTCTGTTTTGATCTGTCCAACAGAATTGATTCAAAGTTTCATTTTAAATTGACAACATGTACTTGCCTAGTAGTTAAGGACAAGCGTTGCTCAAAAACCAAATAAGTTATAAAGACATCAATGGGAACAGAATATAAGAAGATTCTAAAAGAAAATCTCAATTAGTTAAAAAGTTGCAGCTCAGTTACATAATCTAGATTCATTTTTGATACATAATGCAAAAAAAAAAATCGCCGAAAACTTCAAAATCACCATTTTATTTGAAAATGGGTTAAAATTACCCCCACCCACTAACATAATATATCATATACATTTCACAATTCTAATTTTTTCTTGTCACTTTTTATGCCATTATGCAAAAATTCTTAATAGAATGTTACATGTAAGGGCAAAAAAGAGAAGTCATCAAACTTGGCATAATTTTGTCAACAACTCCGTACAAATGTGCTGTTTGGTTCCAAAGTTTGAACTATAAGGAATGATTTTTGTTTGTTTTTATCGATGTGTAAACTCTGGCAAATTACTCACAAATTTAATTTGGGCTTTATTCAATTTGTGAGTGATTTGTAGGAGTTTACACATCAATAAATACCAAAAAAATTAATTTCTTTCCCATATTAAATACTCTCCTTATATACCTCTCAAATGGTCACATAATGATGACCTTTACCATGTCAAAGAAAGTATACATTTCAACTTATTACATAAAGATTGCATTGCAAGTTTGGTTTCACACAATGAACGTATCAATTAAGATAAACATTATATGATGTCAGTTTCACACTTGAGCCACTCAATATATGAGTAGCATCATAAGAAACCCTGTTTTTTTTGCATATGTGAAAACAAAGGTGCAGATCAAGTGCACGATAACCGCGCAGCTGATCAGCATGTTTGTTTTGGCGACAGGAAGAGGACAATCCCTCCATTACTGTAGCATTTTATTTAATACAAAAGTGTGAGGTTTTTTCCTTCTTGCTTAGAAATAAAGGATAGAAACTCATACATATTTATCAGAAGGGCATATCAGCATAGCGACTGCTTTAACAAAGATTATATTATAAAGAAAAAATGAACCCAGCATCCAGAAATAACAAGATTTATAACTGGGATTTAAATTGTAAATTTGCTTGTGGAAACACACCTTATAGATGGCAATCGCGAACATTTTTTATTAACAAATAATTCATTCTCGATTTTTTGATGGCCAAAACGACGATTTACATTTTTGATTGCCAAAATATCAGTTCTGGCAGTCGTAATGCTGATTTAGGCAGTAAAAAACTAAAATGTGTTAAAAAAAATGCGTTCAGGAGTGCCACCTATTTGGTGTCGGGAAGCAATAACCAGGAAATTGTCATAGATAAAGTTTTTTCTTCAAAACCAAAGAAATGTAGTTTCATCACATCAACAGCATCATGAGATACTGGCTCATTGCATTTTTGAAAACAAGAGTGCAGGTCAGCTGCCAAATCATTGCAAAGCTGATCCGCACATTTATTTTTGCTACATAAAAAGAACTATCCCTCTTCTTCCGAAATCCAAAATTACAAATCTCTGACAATTTTATGGTTGTAAAGCCAGGTTTGTGCTGAACCTGGTCAGAAACCCTGTTGTTCAGTTGATGCTGTCGTGTTTTCTATTATGTATTATATTGAATGTCACTGTGAGTGAATGAATATAGGGATCATACATGTATTTTCATGCATTGACATTTGTCGTGGAAATATCAGTGAGTTAAATTATTCTTTTGTGAAATGTGATATCCACTGTTGAACAAATGGAATTTCTGCTAAGGTGATAATCATCATCATCATCATCATCATCATCATCATCATCATCAGCAGCAGCAGCAGCAGCAGCAGCAGCAGCAGCAGCATTTTGATAAATAATTTCCTTAGAGGATAGCATGATTAACATGAATGCCAATTTTTATACTGGCCTCCAGTGAATTCAGTTATTGATTATTATAAGACTTTTATGTAACTTGTTACGATGCAGAATAGATGGAACAACAGAATCAGTGATGGTTGCGTATACTCACAAATACGCAAAGGTTTAGGTATGCACCTGGTCACCTATTCGAACCATGATACGGTACCTTTTCTACTAATAGTCCCTATAAAAGGGCGGTTTGTCTGAGATGGAATTCATTGTGTGTTTATTTATTAACGCTTGCACGATTTCGTTACTTTTCTTGAAGATCTTGGAGATCTTGTGCACTTTTCACTGTATAAAGGATGGAATTTCCCATTCTTGTTAGGGGACATTTTAAAGATACCGTAGAAAGGTTCGATATAGAGACGCTATTCATTATTATACAAAGAATCGTCTCTGATTTGTGTCCCCTCCTACGTTGGAGGCTGAATGTTGGTGAGCTGCAAGATTGATACCTGAGGGCACTTTTTAGCTGTCCCCTCAGGCCACGAACAGCGTGGATCAGGCCCCAACTTTTACGACCAACCACGTAGACTAGACTGAGTTGGGAGCCAACCGGCTGGAATTGTTATAAGTGAATCTGACGTCCCAACGTGGGGATACGATCAGGAACCGTTATATAGGAAGAACCACTTATACTAAACTTGACATCTATATACTAAAAAGACGATCAACATTCCGCGCAAGAAATTCTATGCGAATCAGGTGACGTCCAAAACACAGGATCGATCACATTCTTATAACCTCAGCGCCGATTGTCTGAAGTAGACAACGTGCAGCTAAGAAGATATAATGTTCGCGAGACGCGTGAAATACCAACAGTTATAGTGTTCGCGAGACGCGTATAATACCAAGAGTACTCGTCAATACGATACTGAAGTATTAAAGGGCCCATTTTTTTTCTGAGAACTTAAGTTATATGTGAATCATATTCTTTACGGTTCTAATTTCTGACTAGTTGACGTACATCTAGAGCAGGACACTCTAAGATTGATTCTAATTGAAATGCTCTTAGAGTGGCAACTTGCCCTAGTATAGGATGGTCAATTAGCAAGAAATAACAGCGTAGGTGGTGTCATTGTTTATTAATGTGTTGTTGATGTTTTCTTAGTACATAAAGTACTGAAAAGTTTTTGCTAGTTGTGTGCATTATCTTTCCCTGGTAGCATCGTCATCGCATAAAGGAATTTTCCAATAAGATTTCCCCTCTTTCTTCCTGACCGGCTTTATGTTGTAATATAAGTTGTTCCAGGTAAGTTGTGCGACCTCTGCTAAACATCCAATAGACTTGATCTGGAAAGTGCAATTTTTAAAAGAGTTCAATTTCAACATTTATTCTTTTGTCATAAATATGAAAGTTAATGAGAAGTCTGACAAATCCTGAAAAATGAACATAATTTCTCACTGGGGTTAAGAGATATGACGGTTTTAAAAAGTCTGAAATTTCGAAATATGGTCATTTTCTCTATCTTCATTTTCTAAATCAAAGTAGCAAATATGATGATATACAAACATTAAACATACTATTTAGGCACAAGCTTGCCGAATTTCATATATTTTTACTCTAAAGTGAGTATGCTATGCATTAATCAGTACAGTTACCCAGTGAGACGAAGAGTAAGAGAATTGTTCAATTGAAGCCCCTAGGTAAATTCTCAGTATTTTATTTTTATTTTTGGGGTGGCTATAACTTGTAAACTACTCAAGATGTCAAATTGAAAATTTCAGCATACTTGGTTGTGTAGAGGTCATCATCTGTGTGAGATTTCAAATTCATAGGTACAATGCTGTCGAAGTTGGTTAAGCCCTATTAAATTTATCAAATGAGCCACATTATAAAAAAACCCTGTCTTTGGGGTTTTAGACCAGTTCCAACACAAACTTGAAATTTTAGATATAGTAGTAGAGGAATGGTACTATCTGTGTTGAAAAAAAAACAACAAAGGATGTGATCAGGTGTACAGTTATTGCCCATCTGACCTGTAAATTTGTTTTCACACATATGCAAAAAACATGTTTTCTCATAAAGTCGCTAATGTTATAAATTGCATCCTACATGTATTTTCATTTTATGATATTTTTAGAATATCTACGTCAGACTTTTCCATATTAGGCCGACCTTAAATTATATTGATTTGCTGTGCTCCTACCTACCCACAAAAAACAGGCCCTATCCCAAAAACTTATTGCCTTTCTGAGAAGTTTTTTTATGTTTTTCTCTAAATGCTGTTAACAAATACTTCTTTAAAATCATTAAACGCTGTATTTTTATTGAAGAACGGTTACTGAGACTGTTAGCATATGCATTTATAACTTATATACAGCATTTGTAGACCTCTAAAAGCGGTAGTAAGAAGAGGCCATAAAATTATGCAGAATTTTAAAAAAGAAGAAGAAAAAAAGTCCTACCTACCTACTCGAACTGCATGGCAAACAAATATAATTTTATGGATGACCTTAAAGATGGATGTCAGTAACTGATTCTTAGCAACACTATGTTATCCCCCTTTTGTTGGGATTAAAAATGTTAAAAGACTGGAGAACTAAACAACAAACATTATATGATCGTCTTCATGATATGGGTGTATAAAACAGTTGAGCCTTGTAGTGAGAATCCCAGTTCCGACACTAAATGGGCTGTACAGTCACAAAAGATTGCTAGAGGCGTGGAATTTCAAATTTATGAAGTAGAGGGATTGTACTATGTAGCGAAAACAAAGACTGTGATAAGCAATACAGTTACTTCACAGCCAAACTGTGCCTTTTTTCGCATATGCAAAAATTTGGGTTTCTCACGATGTGGCATATATCATGTTGAGCACAACTTAATGCACCTGGAAACATGAGATTTTATGTAATTTATGGGCCTTTACCTGAAAATCAAAATACCAAGTCTTTCGAGGACCAACCTGCTATAATTGTAGGACCAGTTAATACTGTAAAGACCACTTTGAACTGTAGTTAAAGCCATAGAAATTTGAGCAATAATACTGGTACCACTCATTATGACTCTCTCAAGGGGTCATACTGGGCAGATCAAAGGGCCCGTCGTAATGAGGTGATTATGACTTCCCTACAGGGGTAATAAAGTGGTCCAATGAAGGGATAAGGTAATTTATGATAAAATATTGATCTTTATCTAAGTTAAGGAAATTGTGTTGCATACAGGTAATATCCCACTTGAGGCCCCCTTTAATTTTGTGAGATATTGAAACTGTCCCTTATCAGTTAACTTTTTAATGAGCTCTATTGGACAGTAATATGTGCCTTTAAAGTTTTGTTTTACCTTTTAATAGTTTTTTTGATTGATACTATCTTTACAGAAACATCTGAGTAATTACTTATCAATGACTGTAAAGGAGATCTATGAGTAATATGGGGATTCTCCCTCAAATACAAATAAGTTAGTTTTGTAGGAAAATTATAGGGATCACACATGGTTTTTCATGCATTAACATTTGCCGGGTCCCGAGGATGCTGTTTGAACACGAGGCCGATAGGCCGAGTGTTTAACATCATCCGAGGGACCCGGCAAGTGTTAATGCAATGAAACAAACATGTGTGATCGTTATTCTTGCATATTTTACCTTATTCCAGCTTAATTCGCACTGAAAACGCTGCTAAGGCATTAAATTGTCCATTTTCTTACACTGGATTTCTCTAAACAAAATGGCGTCGGCTGTGTACTTTCGAACGTCATTACGTCATAACCGTACGCAACATTTTCGCGAACAAAACAATCGGCGAAATGATCAGTTTGGTCCGCAATGCGTTCAGTATATAATGCAGGGCTCATTTTAAGTATTTTCAAGTTCAGACCCATGTTCAAACAGCACGTGAATCTCCTGATTTGAACATGGATTTTCGTTCATTTGACAATGGGTGTAAACAGCTATATGAATAGATATCTATGCAAGAATAAACCTTTTTGCTCTCTGGGTTTACTAGCAAATATTGCAAGACAGTAAACTAAATTTTGTCAGATCTGACATGATCTTTGGTTTTTGTTTTGGTAAGAATTGTTGTAAGGTGTCCACTTAGAATGCTAGTTTTATTTTGACTGTCTACTGGCAGTTCTACAATTACACTCATAGAACCTCAGTATACATGAATTATACAAATTGACACTGGTTTGACAACAAGTACTGCCATGATTGAATATTATTATACAGTTGATACGTCAAAAATGTTTATAAATATTGCTTTTAAAAGAATGCATAAAACTGTTAAGAATAATACATATATCTGCTTGGCTGACCTCGTTCACCCCCACCCTTGACCCAAGATGCACTTTGGATATGTTGTCAGGATGGTTAAAAAATAATATTTGACAAAAGGGTTTGCTTGGTCAAGGGGAGGAACACACCTATAAATCAACTCATACGACATCGAATTTAACATTTACTTGACATTGTGCAATACGTCAAATTCTCTGTACAAAGCAGCTTCAGCATGCATAATAACACAATACAAGTTTCTCGAAAGTGTTTAGTATTCATATGATTGACAAATGAAAACTGGTTTGCTTGAAAAGTATTGTGGACACACAATTGTAGGTCGCTTGAAAGTTAAATGAGCCATGACATGTGATTTCCAACAATGTGGCATTTTGACAAGTGTAGACTCAGACGAGCCTGTGCAGCCTCCTTTTAAGCTTAGAAACTCCAAATGATGTTCAGCCAGTAGGTTAACACTCTTTAGAATATTCAAGCGATTTGCAAAGGCTCTGATCAGACTGTGCGTATGCGCAGGCTGATCTTAGGCTTTGCTGGTCGCACATACCACATTGTTGGAAATCTCATGCACTGGCTCATTTTCTCTATTATTTGATCATAGTAGAATTTCAAAAGCGTGTTTATCATTTGATAACTTGACCTCTGCTCTTTTGAGTTTTAGGGAAAACGCACATCTTATTCATAGAACTCCTTCAAACTAGATGTCTTTTATTAGCTGAATTCCTAGTGTTTAAAATAAATGTCTAACCTTTGTTAAAATATACGTTTACCAGATGTGTTCTCCGTAAAGTTGTGCGTTAAACTTTGGATTACATACTTACTGGATTTTCAATTGAGTCAACCTTGATTTTTAGCATACACGAATACAAAAGCTTACCATGCTACTGATCAATGCCTTTGTTTTTTGCTACATATGGCAATCGCTTTACTTTGTAAACCAGAAACTTCCAGCCTCTAACCGTTTACTGTGGTTGCACAGCCCGGTTTATATTGGACCTGGCCAGAAACACAAAAGACATGTTTAGTTGTGTGGCGGCTCAGATTGAGATGTTTTCATGTTGATACTTATATTAAATTCTAACACACCTCGCCTATAGAGCCAACGGTTACAAACTGTGATATATCGGACAATAATTCACTGCTTAAGTGTGTGATAGCTGACGTCACTGGAAAATGACGTCATTCATGGCGTTAGACGGTGTAACGTCGTTTTAACGCTTGAAAGACGTTACAATTACATGTAAACGTATGCGACGTAGTCTAAGTATTGGCGGGAGTTCTTCAGTGCAATGGCGGAAAGTTGGAAGAAGCTGAAGACTTCGAATGTGTTTTTGTCGTTTATTGTGTGTTAGAATCGAAATAGATCAGCGGCAGTGCGTGAATTGTTGAGTAATAATTCACTGTTTGTCGGTCAGTTGAACGAAGATAAATCACTCGCGCTGCGCGCTCGTGATTTGATCTTCTTTACAACTGACCTCCAAACAGTGAATTATTACTCAACAATTCACTGCTGGAGCTGATCTATTTCTTAAATATATCTCTCTCTATTAAAAAAAGGATTATGTGTCTGCCCAGTTTTGTGACTTGTCTTTTATTTTTGCCCTGAAGTGTGACATTCTATAATGAATTTGTGCAAAATGGCATAAAAGTGACATCCAAAATTAGAATTGTGAAATGTATATGGTATGAAAGTGGGTGGTGATATTTACCCCTTTTTCAAATAAGATGATGATTTAAAAACTTCAACTATTTTTTATGCATTATGTATCAATTTATTGCATTAGCTACTTTATGAAAAAACTTGTTTATTGCATATACATGTATGTGAAAATAAATTCACAGGTCAGCTGGGCTATAACTGTACATCTGATCTCATCCTTTTTTTTCCTCACAGATAGTACCATTCCTCTACTACTATATCTCAAATTTCCAGTTTGTGTTGGGACTGGTCGGAAACCCCAAAGACGGGTTTTCTTGTAATGTGGCTCATTTGGTAGATTTTATAGGGCTTCACCAACTTTGAAAGCATTGTACCTAGGGATTTGAAATTTCACTCAGGTGATGACCTCCACATAACTAAAAAATGCTGAAATTTTCAATTTGACATCTTGAGTAGTTTACAAGTTATAGCAACCCCCAAAACAGACACAATGCTGAGAATGTACCTAGGGGCTTCAAATGAGCATATCTCTTACTCTTCATCTCACTGGGTTACTGTACTGATTAAGGCATAGCATACTCACTGAAGAGCTAAAATATATGAAATTTGGCAAGTATGTGTCTGAATAGTATGTCTAATGTTTGTATAACATCATATTTGTTAATTTGATTTAGAAAATGAAAATAGAGAAAACGGCCATATATGGAACTTCAGACTTTTTTAAACAGTCATATCTCCTAAACCCAGTGAGATATTGAATTCATTTTTTCAGAATTTGTCAGAATTTTCATTAACTTTCATATTCATTACAGACGAATAAATGTTGAAATCGAACTCTTTTAGAAATTGCACTTTCCAGATCAAGCCTATTGTATGTTTAGCAGAGGTCGCACAACTTACATGACACAACTTACAAAAAAGTCTGATAAATAGAGAATACTAGGTGAGTGTCTTTTGATATCAAGTTTACCAGGCAAGGCTTTGAGAACGCTTGTTGACATCGCGAGGCTTGCCGAGATATAGAGAATACTAGGTGAGTGTCTTTTGATATCAAGTTTACCAGGCAAGGCTTTGAGAACGCTTGTTGACATCGCGAGGCTTGCCGAGATATAGAGAATACTAGGTGAGTGTCTTTTGATATCAAGTTTACAAGGCAAGGCTTTGAGAACGCTTGTTGACATCGCGAGGCTCGCAGAGATATAGAGAATACTAGGTGAGTGTCTTTTGATATCAAGTTTACCAGGCAAGGCTTTGAGAACGCTTGTTGACATCGCGAGGCTTGCCGAGGTATAGAGAATACTAGGTGAGTGTCTTTTGATATCAAGTTTACCAGGCAAGGCTTTGAGAACGCTTGTTGACATCGCGAGGCTAGCCGAGCGATTCAACATGAGTTCTCAAAGCCGAGCCTGGTAAACTTGATATCAAAAGACTCGAACCTGGTATTCTATTTATCAGTTTACCCATTTTCGAACACTCTTCAAACTAGCGATTGTGACGTAATTTTTTATTTTTGTGTTGATTCAGCGTCATTAGCGACGTCATTAAAAAAGTGCAACGTCATCATGACCTGATAAAGGTAACATGCCGTGAGATAGGAAACGTTTATTAGGTTATGTTGAAACAATTCAGTTAATATAAGGGCAGACTGATAATAATCAATATCTGTATTCACTGGAGGCCAGTATAAAAATTGGCATTCATGTTAAACATGCTATCCTCTAAAGAAATTATTAATCAAAATGCTGCTGCTGCTGCTGCTCCTGCTGCTGATGATGATCATTATCACATCAGCTAAAAATCGATTGTTTCAGCATCGGATATCATATTTCACAAAAGAATTACATAACTCACCGTTATTGCCACGGCAAATGTCAATGCATAAAAAAAACATGAATGATCCCTATAGTCAGGGCCCTTAGGGACAAAAAATAGGTCCCGTGCGATTTGTGTGCCGATTTATGGTGACCTATATCAAAACCTTCAATGGAGTCTTACCTTTAATTTAAAGGTGGTCACCTATCTCAAATCCGCGTCTGACGCTAGTTATGACGTCATAAATATGGCGACCATAATAAGAAACTGCCCGTTGATAAAAGCTATAGTTTGTGTTGGTATGGTCATATTTATCCAACACGAACGTTTTTTTTAACATAATATCAATTATTTAAGTCATATGATGGTTACATCAATGCTTTACCTGACTTTGACAATGAATTATTTATCACTAACTATATTTTGCATGCAAAATACCGTAGATTTCCTATAAATACCCAGCTTATCGGGCCACCTTTAGACTGATGGCTTAGAATGCTATTGCTCCCCCTGGGCAATTTTGCAAGGTTGTCCTATCTAAAAGAGGATACCAAGCTGCGTCTTTTAATAGATGTTTGCACTATGTTCGCCGGGGCGTTAGTCTCTGACAGCTTGTTACATATGTTACCATATTAAATCTAAAAAAATAAAAGTTTGAGCTACAGAAAGAATGCTAATTATTTAAATTACTCCTATGGTCTGCATATTGACTACTTTAGCTACATATAAATTCTTTTGGAGCAAAATTACAGCTTCCTGTGGTGTTTTGTACGTTACTTTAATTAGATTACCCAATAAACATGAAAATTGTGACCAAAGTTCATTTGCTTTTTATCTCATATAAATGCATTTTCCAAATTATTTTGATTATCTTGTACTAACAAACTCATTTTGGTTAGAGAAAATCCAAAGTTTGCTTTTATACTTTAAATATAGTGTCTTATACGTGCAATTAAACAACCCAAAGGCTATACCCAATTTTAAGGAGCCGAATTTGGTAGGCATCATTTAAGTAAAAATATATGAAAACATTTGCTGCTGTTGGATATCTTGCATATTTGGGATTGTCTTGCTCATATTATTAAAAATTATAGAATTTGCAGGTATAACAACAAGATTGAAGCACTTGTTAAAGGTTGTAACATATGTTACATGACATAATAAATGAGCAAGGACATTGACTTGATGCAAGAGATGATATTTCAGGCTAAAATGAATATATTTCGCATGTTTTCCTAGCTAAAGTCTCTAGCCTCTGGTGCCTAAATCTTATGTATTGATGATTATTAAGCCCCTGTACCTTTGTTACAGATGTTATGAATATTTGTTTTCAATATTTCCTAATATGAATAATTCTAAAATAAAGATACATCCTAGAGGAACATAGAAAATAATCGTTTCACATTTAAACATTACAATTTAGTAATAAGATATACTCTATCGTATGTACCAATTCAAGGTGCATCGAATATGAGATGTTTGCATACTGTAAGCATGGGTGTTAGCCTGTAACAGCTCGTTACATATGTTACTTTATCAATTTGAGAATTAGAAAATTGAAAGTTTGAGCTATAGAATAAAGACATTAAAACTAACTAATCAATGAACATTCTAATAGTCTGTAAATTACTAGATGGCTTTACTACACACGACAGTTGTTTACGCCTGCATGTTATATTATGTGCGTTACATGAACTTAATTATAATTTATAAGTGGTAATTTTGGCTCTCGTCATTTAGTTTAACGACTGCTCTGAGTCGGTTTCAAACCGTTTTAGATTATTATGATAATTTTACTCTTAATTCAATAATTCGGCAAAAGGCCATTATCAAGAAAAACATGCACTTCAATGTCAACTACAAGATGGTGGAACAGATACTATGTAGTTGACATTGAAGTGTATGTTTTTCTTGATAAAGGCCTTTGGCCGAAATATTGAATTAAGAGTAAAATTATCATATGTGTTTAACATTGTTCCCTATGGAATATAAATAAATATCTATTTAGATAAGTTCAACAAACCTAAACTCAATCGACGAATACAAAAAACAAAGTTTGCTTTTCTATCTTAAATATTTTGTCTTATATGAGCTAATGCACAACCCTACCCCCAGTTTTGCATAGGAGCAGATTTTGTTTTCGCCGCTTAAATAAAACACATATAAAACAATTGCAGAGTGTTGATATTTAACATTTTCTTACACAGTCTTGCTCATATTTCATCAAGTTTCTTAGATAAGAACACTTATTAAATATGTCAATGTGCCATTGGTGATGTCACAACCAGGGCTCTGATCGAATTTCATGCACTTTCAGGTGCTGATATTAACTAGTTCAATGTCAGGAAAGAGCAAGAAATCATATTGGCAGGCATTCAGCAATGCTTGAGACTCTATCCACGAAGTATTCTTTCACCTCGGCTCAGTGCCCTTAGAAAGCACTCTGGCGGATGCACTAGAGTAATATATTTGTAAATTGTCCTGACTTCTTAGCTCTCGTCTATGATGTCTAACTGTGAGTTTGTTACTTTCCCACTGGTATCCTGGGTCAGGTGTGGTACTGGATTGTATCGATTCCTGATCTTTGCCGTCTTTCTTACTTTATATTAGCCAATCACCGATATTGTTCGACTCACTGCGTTGACGTAGTGGATATTTTACGAGAAAAAAAGCTGAATTGCAAAAACTACCACTTCCAAGTGCTGTGTTTCTCGAAGGTGTCAAACGTGCGCATTCCCAGTGCATCATTTGGAAAACCTCATCTGTCATTAATCCTGACAAATCAATGCCTGACAATTGTGGTTAGAAGCGGGACTGTGATAAATATTGTCCCGTTATGATGACATTGCCCATGTGCGGATCCAGAGGGGGATAGGGGGTTCGGACACCCCCCCCCCCCCTGGAAAATAACAAGTACGTATATGTGCTTCTATAGAAACTAGCATTTGGACCCCCCTGGAAAAAGTTTGACACCCCCCCCCCTGGAAAATAATGGACCCCCTTTGGATCCTTGGTAAAGTATAAGTAAAGTTTTCTCAGCAATAAAACCATTGGACCCCCTCTGTAAACTGTAAAATAAGCTGAGGACTAAATAAAACTGACAAAAATTGCCGGATTCGCGCATGTTGCCTCCTGCCCCCGAAACCCCTCTGCAGATAAAATGTGGTTGCAGCATGTCTGTATGCGAAACATCTCGATGTAAGTACAAAGTAAGCCATTTATAATGCACTGATTTGTGTTGCCGTGGAGCAGAAGAGGACTCATGTAAAATATTGCCAGTGTTCAATATGCTTATGACTTTTGAACAACTATTTTCATGTGGATTCAGATATTTCTTTAGCCGTATCAACAAGAATGCCTTATTGTCCAATTTTGACCTTTAAAGACGATTCTACCTATAAGTATGCGAAAGATTAATCAGATTGTAACAGTTTTCTATTGGCCGTGCTATCGACGTACAATTGGTAACTTGTAGAGGGTTTATCCTTATTTCCATATCATGAACTTACTACTAAGTAGACTAACGTTTGATCCTTCGGGGGTCAAAAAACGGACTATAATGAGTTTGATTGATAGTGTATGCAAATGATTATTACTACTATCTTTTCTTTGAGTGTATGATAAGCAGCTACAGATAAGCCAAAAGCTTCGAAGCGTGACTCTATTTAAAATATTGATATGCTGTACTAGAAAAAAAAGGGTCTTGGGCATTTATTTACATTTACTATAAAAGCTTTGACATACACATATGTTCTAGCCGGACTGGCTCATTTTACGTATTCTGCATCAATCGTTTGAAATGGAAAGACCTAAAGGGCATTGGTCAGAGGTCGTGGTACTATATTATATTTACACCGTTCATTATCAAAAACACTGTGTGTTTTTCATTCACTCCACTGTCTTTTTATTCGTAAATTGTGACGGCATTTACGTCCTACCCTCGAACTGACTTCACACTACCTGAATATAGTTTGTATGTTACGATTTAAAAGAGTTTGTATTCAGTCATGATAAGGCTGCCAGTTTATTAAAGGAATATTTCCATGCGTTGGAAATGGACAAAACGCATATATATGTGGTATTTACATATAACGCGTCATTTCAGTGATGTCATCTTTTTGTTCTGATACGAAAACACTATGGGCGACATGTTAATTTTAATTATTAACCTCCTAAGATTAAATTTGGTGCATTTCGACTGAAATTGGGAAACAAAATAAAGTCCTGATCGCCATAGACTACAATGGACATACCGTTTAAATTGCACTGATACAATATACGTTATTTTGATGACGTCATAATGACGTCCAGACGTAAAACCCAGATGGGTGACCAGGTGATTTTCATTAGTTATCCCCTAAAGTTTGATTTGGTATAGGTCATCATAAATCGGCATCAAATTCGCACGGGAGTCCCGATCGCCCCTGACTACTATATTCATTTAATTTCAGTGACATTGTTACGATGTAGAATGTAGGAAACATCAGAATCAGTGATGGTTGCGTATACGCATAGGTACGCAAGGTTTTAGCTATGCACCTAGTCACCTGTATGTACCGAAATACAGTACCTTTTCCTAATATAAGTCCAATATAAGGGTAGTGTGTCTGAGATGGAGTTCTCTATTCTATACTTAGAAATGCCAGTACTTAGTGAAACATTGTTTTCACGTCTTTCTCAAAAATCTTGTGCATATATTCCTATATAAGGACAGAAGTGTCCATTTGTGTTAGGGGACATAGACAAAATACTGTGGAAGATACGTCATAAAAACACTGTTTCTTTATACGAGGCAGAATTGTCTCTCAGTGTCCCCTCCGACGTTAGGGGAAGTAAACCATAAAGCCAACAAATCTTAAACCTGAGGGCACAGAAATAAGCTGCTCCCCTTAGACCACTGACAGGGTGGGAACGGTTTCAACTTACCAACCAGAAGGGAATATAAACCCCAACGTTGTTTGGGCCAAGTGATCCAACTAGAAAGTTGTGATGGCATAAGGGCTAGGATCGCGCATAATTAATAAGTGCTCATAGACTGACCCAAATGTCAGGATCGCCCGCGCCCATTTTTACGTCATAAAGACGGTCAAGACGGAAGAGGGGAAAGTTTTATTGGAAGATCGCGTTATGCGTTGACAATTCTACCAGAGAAAAATAATGCACGTAACTAGTAACAACTTTCCAGTACTTTATGTACTAAAAACACATTGACAACACATTAATGTTACAAAGACGATACCTGCGATATTATTTCTGGCTGCTAGTTGACCATCCTATACTAAAGCAAGTTCCACTCTAAGATAGTTTCTACAGGAATCAATCGTAGTGTGCCCTGCTTTAGACCTACGTCAACTAGGCAGAAATAAGAAACGTAAAATAAACAATTTACATAAACACTGTAAGATCTTATACTATGAGCTCTTTTATTATACCATTTTTGCAGATTTTTTTTACTTTATTTTGTTTAGCGCGATTCGCGTAATTTCATTGACAGTTTGGTGATTCTACCACTGGACTCTTGGGTCAGTCTGATCTGTGTTTGTTCAGTGAGCTTGATTCACTATGTGCTTCCGACATTTGGTAAGCTTTTTTTTTTAATTTCGATAACTATAGGCGCGCGCGATCCTGACCTTTGGGTCAGTCTATGAACACTTATCAATTATGCGCGATCCTAGCCCTTAGGGCGTCACAACTTTCTATTTGGATCACTGGGCCCAAACAACGTTTGGGTTGATATTACCTTCCGGTTGGTAAGTGGAAACAGATCCCACTCTGTCAGTGGATTAAGGGGAGCAGCTTATTTCTGTGCCCTCAGGTTTAAGATTTATTGGCTTCACGGCTTACTTCCCCTAACGTCGGAAGTGACACTGAGAGACAATTCTGTAAAAAATAATCTACTAATAGAATATTGGTTACTCAGAATCTCTCTACTGTGTCTAGTGGGTTTGTTCGTTTTCATGTTTGCAAAATAAAAAGTTTTTAGTTGTCAGTTTTTTAAAACTACAGCCTAACCCTATAAGCACGCGATTTGCCCTCATCCTTGGGTGTATGGCTGACGCCTCCCATGCGATAGGATGGATGCGCTTTTTGGATATCCCGCCACTAAATTTGTGAAACAGAAAAGTATTTTTAGTGACCGGCCTGTGTCTGCACAAAATAAAACCTCCGATGCCGTAACAAACAAACCCACACACTACCAAAATATACAATGCTCTATTATAACGTCATCCTGGTTTGCGACGCTAACGTAGCCAAAACATTGAGAATCCGTGGCCCTTTTCACTTTGAGGTCACGCAATCTAGATAGTTTCAAAGTTACAAATACTGATACTTATTCTCTTTGAAATCCAGGAAAACGTCGAGCAACGTGGTGTCAACGTTACGTCTCAACGTCACCTTGGCCACCATCCTAACTAGGTGCTAATTTTGTACTTGCACACAGGATCAGCAGTAAACTCATAAATATGACCTATCGTCAAACATCAATATTGCGTATTTTCTTTCTGCTGTTTTATGCGTGAATAATTCACAATATTTTTACATGTGTTTAGGTGAAAACCACAAAATATTTTAACGTTCATGTGTCAGCCATAACTATTATTACATATGTATGCCAGTCTATCTATCCGACCTTGATTCGTACATGCGTCAGCTCTTACCTTATTTATGTGAGTGTTATTTAGTGTATGCACCTAAGTAAGTAAGGGTGCAAAGATCAGGAATCGATACAATTAAGTACCACACCTTATCCAGGATACCAATGGGAAAGTGATAAACTTACAGTTAGACACGACAAACGATAGCCAAGAGGTCAACCCTTTCCCAGCAGGTGACCACAAAGCACATGTAAACAGACGCGTATAAAGACATAGCAAACACAAGACAGAACAAAAAATAAATGATCCACAAAAGAAGTATCGCCTTGGAACGGTCAATAAAATATTTTACTGGAGGGCTTAAACCAGTTTAACGGCGCCAACGTCACCCTTAATTCAGATGTGGCTCAAAACACATATATATTTGGTTTGCATGAAAAACCCCTAACTTCTCAATGCATCATCTACTAAAACATATAAATCAAGATACAACAAGGAGATAAAGCAAAGATAAGGACTCAACAGTAAATAAAACTGAATACCAGATCAAAAGAAATCCAACAGGTAAACCCTGGTGGGCCCGACAAACAGCCAAAGCATCAGGCCCCTACCATCTCATCAAAAGATAAGTCTTTTAGTTGGAACTATCAGAGAGTCTGAAGTCTGACCCACCAGCGTGCAATTAAAGAAGTAAGCAAAGTTGCCAACCGTGATTGGGTTGACCACCAAGCCTGCAGTCTGTTGCAATACATTAATGTTATAGCCAATCTTTTTATAATGGGAAATTGTTTTAATGAACTGCGCTGAAATTTTTTTAGAGCCAACAATCTTCTCCATTTTATACACTAAGTCACCATAGGAATCAGGTTCCGAAAGTCCTTGGCGCAAGAGAAATTTAATTCCAACTTGGAATTTAGAAATCAAATCATAGTATCATCTATAAAATTTTAAAATTATTTTATGAAGTTTATGATACCAAAAGCCTTGTTTAAGAAGTTTCTGAGTTAACAATTTATTGCGAGTGTTGAAGTCAGCAACATAGCTAGATGCTCTGGCAAAACGAATGAGTTGAGAGATATAGACTTCATAGGATGTAGAACGAGGAACATCACCATCTAAATATGGGAAATTGACAATATCAAAATCAAAGTCGTCACGTTTATCATAAATTTTGGCATAAAAATTAAGCTCATTGTGTTCATTAGAATCGCCTAATTGAGAAATAATAAAATTATGCCATAATTATCATCGAATATGCATCTTATCTGTCCTACTGTTGGTATTTACGCTATCAACAGAGCGAAGAAAACGTTGATTTGTGACACTTAATTTATATCAAGACAATACTAAAATGAATCAATCCCTTTCACAACGAATTTTATTCTGCATTGGTGCATGTTTATTTCCATGTTTGTATCATATTAGGCCTTAAGCTGGCTATAGGGGGAATTTTGTAACTATAATTTTGTGAAACTACATTATATAAGACACAAAATAAAAGATGTTAGCCCTCTGAGAGTGGCAGCGTTAACGTGTAGCATCACGTTATATACGTTATCCCCCAAAAATAGCATTAAACGTCCCAACCATGACATGCTCGTACATATTTGCATGCTGACACAGATTTATAAACTTCTTATAACACAGTTACATATTGTTTTAGCTTTAACTATATAAATGTCTTGAGTTATTAGCGTTGTATACGTTGCTTAGTGTTTCCTGTGTTATTTCCGAGTATCAGTATGGTGTTTATTGACTATATGTGTATTACATCTGTCACAGAATATAGTAAATATATAAGGCTGCTACTTAAATGATTTAAAGTTCTTTATTATGGTCGCTTACACTATTTTCAGGCCCATGTTATGTATGTTACCTTTAAGATAGAATTAAACATTCATGTTAATGTCTCTAACAAGGAGCGCAGTGGCTCAGTGGTAGAGTTCTTGACTCGAGACCGAGGGGCCATGGGTTCAAGCCTCGTCGGCGTCACTGTTTTGTGTCCTTAAGCAAGAACATTAATCCTAGCTTAGTACTGGTTCAACCCAGGAAGACCCGTCCCTTTATAACTAAAAGATTGTTCATGGGACGTAAATAATCAAATCAAACAAACAAATCAAAGTCTCTAACAAGCCCTGTTTATACTTATTTGCTTGCTGGCACAGACTTGTGTACTTCTTTCAACAAGGTTTACCTATTTTTAGTATTCATTTGATAAATGCCTTGACCTTTGTTACCAAATGATACACAAGTTATTCTGAGTATCTGTATAGCAGTTGTTGATTATACATGTAAAAGGTGTGTCAGAGAATTTAGAAAATTTATAAGGCTGAAATAAATTGAAGTTCCTTATTGATTTATGGTGACTTAAACTAATATATAATGTGATCTATCAACTTTCGCTGTTTGCTCACATAAACAGTAGATACCATGCATTCAAACCGGAAGTTCTGAAAGACATTCACTGTGAAACAGCTCAGTTGTGGGCAAGGTATATGGATATAGTTCAGATGATGTTGGCACTGATTAGAGCTAAAGGGAAAAAAAACTTTGAATTGCATGTCAGCTCTATCTGTATGCCTTGTTCCCAATGTTCATTGCAAACGATCACAACAACTACGCACAATTTGAAACTGTGTTACTGAATACACTCATAAATTTGTCTGATACACAACACAGATGCAAATAATTTCTCAAACAAAATGGATTTAGTGTCACAACCATTGGTTCTTTGCTTGAGAAATGCTTTTGACATAGCTATCAGGCAAACAATAAAGAGGTAAAATAGGCTTTAGCAGCTAGAAATACGCTTCGTACTACAGATAGAGTGGTATATTACTCATCACATCAGAGCTAAATATATTGAAACAACTCTTCAATACACTGAAATGAAATATTCAATCTGCTCATATACAAAGTAGAACGAGTACTAGAGGCAGTTTCAGGCTTCACCAATCCTGCTAAGCCTGGTATAGCTAAGGATCTTATTGAGGCTGATGTCATTGGCAGGAAGGCTGTTGCAGACTTCATTAACTCACTTTTAATTAAAAAATATGTCTTTCACAACCCCATAAAATGCTACAAGCTAATAAAGTTTTGAGGCTTGCGAGGTCAAGCAAGAAGAAATTGTCCAATTTACAAAACGTGAACAGCCAAATAAGAGCTTAAAGGAGCGTCTTTGGTGAACATGACCCTTTTTCTATTGGACCTAATGTTGACCTTGAGTTGACACTACTGCTCCTTCTGGGACCTGTACCATGTTCATTGGCAACTCTTGATAGAATTCCCACCACCAAAACTGACACGTCCAAACTTCTACATGGCTTGCAATCACTACCGAACCAACATTAGATTGGCCATGTAGTTCTGCATATAATTTTGATGGTAATACCGTAACTACGGAGCATAATATCTTTTGCTGTCACCTTCAAGGATCTGATGGCACACGCAGCAGTCTTTAAAGTCTTACAAACTTTCTCGCAGAGGATAACCTGGGTAATTTGTTCAACAATGGTGTATGCAACAAAAAGTACTCCTTCTGAATGGCAACAACATTGCCCAGAATATGGGAGAAGATATCTACAGTAATACACTATTTAACAGATTGTGACTACCAATGTGCCGATGTGTTAGTATACCACGGAAAGGTTGTTCCTATCAAACTGATGGAGAACCCCTCCCCCACTAGTTCATTAACATTCTAAGCAGGGTAGGAAAATAGACAAAGAATTGCTCTATTCACTCATCAGTGACATGAAGCCCTAACATGTGCTATTTATGTAAATGTGAATAAGCTGCAGTACGTCATGTTTCTGAAAAAAGTACCAAAGCCATATATATATACTGACTATTTCAAATGGCATGAACATGAGCTTACCTCCACCCTGCTTCTCTGTCCTTACATACAAAGATTGAACTATCAAGTATTTCCCATGAAAACAAGTGAGGCATTCCAGATATGGACAAAATGTGTGGAAAATATATGGAAAGGAAATCGAGGAAACTCTGGGTGAAAGAAAACTTGATTGTACCCTAACAAAAGAGCCACAGATTTATATTTCACATTTTGTGTGATTTGGGGTTACCATGTTCAAAACTCAACAACTCAAACCTTATAAAAGATAATATTATACATAATATACATAATATAACATAATATTTGCAGTTTCCAAAAGGTACATAAACATTCTTTAATACAAAATGAATTAGTAAGCACATTCAAATGAAAAAAAAATGAAACTATACTAGTTCCATAAACATTTATATAGGAAAAATGAAAAAAATGTAACATATGTAACACTTCGGGGTGCATACTTGTTTTCAAAGGTCCATATCTCTGATGAAAAATAGCTTAATTGGATGATATAGCCAAGTTGGAAATCTTACCTTATGGTTTGCACTTTATTTCAGAAGTCATGTCATTTACTAAAATTATCAAAGATGCTGATGGGAAATATATGTAATTGGCTGTTAAAAGGTAATGGTGTCATTACCAGAGTGCTAGCATATTGCTAAATCCTTGCAAGATGAATCTGATGAGGATTAATTCGCTGTACTGGAAAATTCTTTAAACCCTTGGATGATATACGAAGAGTTGCTAGCTTGGCAAGAAGCAGCTCTATAACTTCTACCTGATAGGTTTTCTTTCATCTTTTAAGTTGTTACTCGCACATTGCACTGTATGTTACAAACATTCCATGAGTATTTTGTTAACTATATTTGATGTCTCTATAAAAAAGAGGGTTTATGGTAGTTTATGTTTAGAGTTACTTCCTCAGCAAATGAGCCAGAGTAAAAAGAAGTACATTGACCTGTGCCAGCATGCAAATGAGTACAAGCAGGTCGTGTTGGAGACCATATCTTGAACGTTTAATGGTATTCAGAGAGTAACGTATGTAACCTGGGCTGTTAAATAGTGTAAGACACCATAATAAGGAACTAAGTCCATTTGAATAGCAGCCTTATAGATTAGCTATATTCACTGACGGATGTAATGCATGTATAGTCAAAAACTGCCATACTGATACTTGGAAATAACATATGAGACACTAAGTAACATATACAATGGCAAAAACCCAAGACATTTATTAAATAAATGCTAAAATTATGTAACTGTGTTGTAAGAAGTTCTTAAACCTGTGCCAGACTTCAAAAAAGTGTGAATATGTCATGTTGGGGACATTATCAGGAAAATTTAATGTTATTTTTGCGGATAACGTACGTAACATGATGTTACCGCTAACGCTGCCACTCTAAGAGGAGGGCTTCATGTTTCATTTTATGGCTTATATAATGTTGTATCCGATAATCATAGTGTACAAAATTCCCCCTGGGGGAGGTGGGGTCTATAGCCAGCGTAAGGCCTAGAAATTACAGGGACATACTTTAATATAGTGGACCTATGTGGATTCCTGCCTTATAAGAGCATGAATCCACACAAATCTGGTATCAAAATAAACTTTTACATCTTAACTTCACAGAAAGACCAATAATTATAGCTATATCCTCTTATAAGGTGAATATCGAGGCATTCAAACTTCATAAGGGTCAACGCAATTTTTCTTCATCGCGCATCCATGCACATGAGCATTTCCAACACTCGTGCAAGCCTCTGGGATTATGCACTTTGGAAATCAGTTCTTGAAACGATTGGGCAATGATTATAAATGATACACAATCTGTGTTTTCTGTAATAAAAAGGTTCTTACTGCATAAAATGCACAAATCCTTCACTCATGTGAATCTTGTTGACACGTCGGCCATTTTGGTAGAAAAGTAGATATAAAGCGTCTGGATAACACTTGCTATTGTTACGAACTCCCCAGTAGTGGCTAAACACTAAAGGGTGCCGAGTCATAGAGGGGCATCTATAATAGAAATGCTGTTTATTCCGTATAAGTTACATTGACCGAAAAAACGCATTTAGATATAAAAAAACAACAACAAAAAAGCATTGTATTCTTAAGAAATGTGGAATCATTTCTATATAGAGATGCAACCAGATTTTTGGCAAAGTCTAAATAATTGTTTTCTAAAGAAATGTGGATGCATTTCTGTCTAGATATAGCCAGATTTTTGGCCCAGACTGAATAATTGTTTTCTTAAGAAATGTGGAATCATCTCCATATAGAAATGATTCCACATTTCTTAAGAATACAATTATTCAGTCTGGACCAAAAATCTGGTTGCATCTCTATATAGAGATGATTCCACATTTCTTAAGAAAACAATGTTTTCATATAAAATGTGTTTTATTCCGTCAATGTAACCAATACGAAATAAACAGCATTTCTGTTATAGATGCCACTCTATGGATACATCTTCAACTTGGAAAAGCGAGTCTTTATCGCGTCAACTGTATTGGACAGGCTGAATAATTATTGGGGAGTTTTACAGCCAAGCTCCCCAAAACATGATCCATGTTTGAAAGACGCTTGCATTTTCATTGAGAAATTGAAATGGCCGACATCGACCGTGAAAAAATACTGACCCTTGTCTAATTTAACTGATCATTACAAACGATATTTGGGCCCGGGCGTATTGAATGTAGTATAAAAATGGAGATGAGATACAGTAGCTTATTATTCGACCACACAAGTGTGGACACATCCTCTTATATGGCAGGATTCCACATAGGTCCACTATATTAAAGTATTTCCAATTACAGTTTACATTTTTGTGTGATAAGGGGGCACCATATTCAACATCTAGTTACTCAAAAAGTAAGATTTAAGATAAACTATATTAGATTCATTTATCATTTAAAAGGGGTTCAATGAAAAAATGTAACATACACTACATCAGGGGTGAATATATTTGTTTTCAAATGTCATTTTCTGTGGCCCAGTAATGGCTTACTTAGAAAATATAACCAATTTGGAAATCATACCTTATCTTTTGCACTTTTCTGAATTCTTAAAAAGAATATTAGTTATCAAATACTTCGCAGGGTAACGTATGTAACAGGCTGTTACAGCTTAACGCTGCCATTGTCAGGGTGCAAACATGTTGCAAAATCCTTGCAAGACATTTGGCTTCAAGAAAAATGTGGTCTTCAAAATTCCCCCTGAGGGAGGGGGAAGTAAACCATATCCAGCTAGTGGCCTATATGCGCAGATCTTAAATTGTTGGGGTCCAGACCCACCTTTCATTTTGCAGGGTATATGTTTTGAAATGTTTAACTTTGTCGGGCACCTTTAGACTGATGGCTGAGAATGGTATTGCCACCCCCCCCCCCCGGAATTTCGCAAAGTTATCCTATCTAAAAGAGAATTTCAAGCTGCGTCTTTTTATAGATGTTGTTTGCAGTATGTTCGCCGGGGAGTTAGTCTCTGACAGCCTGTTACATATGTTACCATATTAAATTTAGAAAAATAGAAAATTAAAAGTTTGAGCTACAAAAAGAACGCTTATTATTTAAATAACTCATATAGTCTGCATATTGGCTACTTTAGCTTCATATAAAAGCTTTAAGAGCAAAATTACAGCTTCCTGTAGTGTTATGTGTGTTACTATTATTAGATTACCCTTTAAACATGAAAATTATGACGAATATCATTTACTTTTTTAGCTGATCTGTGCATTTTCCGAAATGTTTTGATTATGTTGTACTAACAAACTCATTTGGCTTAGAGAAAATCCAAAGTTTGCTTTATGCTTAATATAGTTTCTTATACGAGCAGTTAAACAACCCAAAGACTACACCCAGTTTTAAGGAGCCGAATTTGGTAGGTATTATTTAAGTAAAAATAAACGAAAACATTTGCTGCTTTTGGATATCTTGCATATTTAGGATTGTCTTGCTCATATAATAAAGAATTATAGATTTTGCAGGCTTAACAACAAGATTGAAGCCTTTGTTAAAGGCTGTAACTTATGTTACATGGCATAATACATGAGATGATATTTCAAGAAAAATAAAATATATTTCGCATGTTTTCCTAGGTAAAGTCTCTCGCCTCTGGTGCCTAAATCTTAGGTATTGATTAATTGATGATTATTAATTAAGCCCCTGTACCTTTGTTACAGATGTTATGAATATTTTTTCCAATATTTCCTAATATGAATAATACTAAAATAAAGATACAGCCTAAAGGAACATAGAAAATAATAGTTTCACATTTCAAACAGTACAATTTAGTAATGTAAATATTCTAAACCAATACTTATCCAAATCATATACAATATCGATTATTATTTCTGCTTTTCTGGTAAAATAATTGTCCTCCTCATCTCATAAAAACCAGAATAATCATCAAACAAGATTTAGGACTGCAAGCTGAGTAATGGCCTGCTCCATCTCAAACCCTTTTAGACATATTCTATCGTATACTTGACAGCCAAAGAAACGCATATTTTTCAAACCTGGTGCAACCTAAGTATATCTCAATATTGTACTTTTGTTTGAATGAAAATATTTGACAAGACAAAATCATTCGCCCCAGATATTTTTTTCACCATTACAAAGAAAAACTATTTTTAGGGGCGAAACTGTAAAAAAACAATAAAAATGGTAACGACAGTTGTGAAATCCATGATTCGAGTCCAATTTGTGTGTGTTACTGCAGCATAATGTAAGAAAATGCAAAACGGTATAAAACATTAGAAACCACCAATAAAGGAAAGGGGTACGTGCATTAAGTGGCTATTTTGGCCCCCTCTAGAGCCAAAAACTGAAAATTGCTTTTCATCAATTTCATCTTATTTGTTTATTAGAAGAATAGCACAAGTGTAAAATTCTGGCATTTATTTTACTTTTACCGGTTGCTATGGTAACAAAAATGGCTGACAAAATAGGCTTAAAATAGAGTAATTGCCATTTTAGGCCAAATTTGAGGCTTTTGGAGACCGATTTTTTAAGAATCAGATATCAGCACAAGCAAATACCAGAAAAAAAACCTTTTAATATATTGTGTGCCGTGATAATGCTCATCATCTGTTAAAATATTTCTTTGGTATTTGCTTGTGCTCTATATTATTTCCTCTGTCAATGTCTCAAATTTGCTCCAAAATGGTAATTTTCCTATTTTCAGCCTATTTTGGCGGCCATTTTTGTTACCATAGCAACTATAAAAGTCAAATCAATACCAGACTTTTACACTTTGGCTATTGTTCTAATTAACTAATATGAAGAAACTTGTGAAGAACAACTTTTATTTTTTGACCTCATAGGGGGGGGCCAAAATAGCCTCTTAATGCACGTACCCCTTTTCTGCATTTTCCAAAAATCTTTGTTTTTAATGTTTTATGCGCTAATTTTCAAAATCATCACAACTCTGGCATGCTTGGTTATGTGGTAAGTTGTGGATAATAGGGGGTAAGATTCAGATAAAACATATTTTATTGCATAAGCAAACAAAGGGATTGGACACAAGTTATTACAACATTAGATAGTCCTTTCCCAAATATAACAACAGATTATATCAGTTACAATGGTGGATACAATAATGTTTACAGCATACATAAACAACCACACATACCATCCTCCTCCCATACCGTGGCACCACTGCTGCTAAAACAATATTGCAAAGAAGGCGTGTGGACAGGCATGTCAATCATTCAAACCTGTGAGTCTATTTATCATTTATAATTGAACCCCAATTTTATGATCTTATTAATTGTGGTCACCTGCTGGGAAAGGGCTGACCTCTTGGCTCTCGTTTGTGCTGTCTTCTGTGAGTTTGTCACTTTCCTATTGGTATCCTGGGTCAGGTGTGGTACTTGATTGTATCGTTTCCTGATCTTTGCAACCTTACTTACTTTAATGAATTTGATAGCAAACTGAATTATTGATCTGTTTATATTCTCATCATAATTATGAGATCCTGTAGTCAGTACAGCAACGTCAGAATCATTAACTTGCAGTCTATCTAAATTAATACAAAAGATTGTTTCTTTTGTTAGTATATAGGGGACATTCGAAAAAATAGTCGTCCGCGTTTTCGATATGAGCTCCACAACTACATGCAGGACTTGGAATGATATTCACACCATAAAGGTCGGCTTTTAAGCTACTGCTTCTATGTCTGATGCGAGTCAGCATTATTTTGTATTTATGTTCTCCTACGTTTGTATAATCAGGTATTTTATCTGGTATTGTCTTGATATATGATTTGAATCGTGATATTGTTGGAAGTGTACGAACTTGTTGATCAAATTCGTTCCATAGCTTTAAAGTGGACGGGAAGTAGGAATTTTCGTATGAGCAAAGTCTAGAAAATGGAATCTCAAAATCATAACTATTTCTCAAGTTATAAGCAGTTATGTTATTTACTCTATTTGGCAATAAATCGATAAGATATGAAGGAGCATCTCCATTTACGATTTTGTACATTAAGGTTAACTTTCTGATTTGTCTTCTGTCCGCCAAATTTTCCCATCCAGCTACAAAGTATAGAGAGCGCAAAGAAGCAAACATTGGAAGGCCTCTAACTATGCGAGCTGCATTAAGCTGTATCTGCTCTAATCGATTGGTGTCATTGATTAGACAGCCGTCCCAAACTTCAGATTCATATTCCAGTAAGGGTCTTATATACGTGCAATACAATTTATTAAGTGTATCTTTAGACAATTTGTATTTTAATTTCCTCAGGTATGAAACTTGCTTAGAAGCAGACATTATTGAATCATTATGCTTGGTCCATTTATTGTTGGCTGAGAGATAGATACCCAAGTGTTTGTGAGTTTCTACAATATTTAAGACAGCGTCGTCGTAAGTCAACCGTAAGTCGTTATCATGAAAAATGTTGGAAACAAGTATAACTTCTGTTTTTGCAGGATTAAAATTGATAAGCCATTTAAATGCCCATTCTTTCATTTTTTTAGATCGTTATATAGTACAATTTCTATTTGAACTAATTCAGATCATGAGTAACTCCGAGAAGTGTCATCTGCATATAAACGCGTTTTTCCTAACAATTTATCTGCAATATCGTTAATATATATCAAAAATAATAATTGACCAAGAACCAATCCTTGAGGAACTCCTGCATTTAATGGCAGTTCATTAGACAAGACTCCTTTTACAAACACCCTCTGTTTTCTAGATGCTAAATAGCTTTTAATCCCGATAAAATGTCACCTTTTATGCCATATTTTTCTTATTTATGTATTAATCGCCTATGCCAAACCCTGTCAAAAGCTTTAGATATATCACAAAAGACCTGACAATTAGATTCATGGTTCTCAAGAGACAGGCACGTATTATGTACAAGCTAAATTAAATGATGAACAGTAGAATGACCAGGCAGGAACCCTGATTGATAATTATATAATAGTTCATTTTCAAAAATGTGATTGTGCATATGCTTGAAAACAATTCGTTCAAAAGACTTGCCAACATTGCTTGTTAATGAAACTGGTCTATAGTTACAACAAAACGACTTTTCCCCTTTTTTAAAAAGTGGCATCACATGTGCCACATGTGATAAACGTTTCCTTAGTTTATCGCTAAGCCTATGTTATGCCTAATTTCGGTATTAAAGTAAGTAAGGTTGCAAAGATCAGGAATCGATACAATCAAGTACCACACCTGACCCAGGATACCAATGGGAAAGTGACAAACTCACAGAAGACACCACAAACGAGAGCCAAGAGGTCAGCCCTTTCCCAGCAGGTGACCACGAAGCACATATAAACAGACGCGCACAAAACATAGCAAACACAAGACAGAACAAAAACATAAAAGATCCACAAAAGAAGTACCGCCTTGGAACGGTCAGTAAAATATTATACTGGAGGGCTTAAACCGGTTTAACGGCGCCAACCTCACCCTTAATTCAGATGTGGATCAAGACACATAGATATTTGGTTTGCATGAAAGACCCCTAACTTATCAATGCATCATCTCCTAAAACATATAAATCAAGATATAACAAGGAGATAAAGCAAGGATAAGGACTCAACAGTAAATTAAACTGAATACCGGAGCAAAAGAAATCCAACAGGTAAACCCCGGTGGGCCCGACAAACAGCCAAAGCATCAGGCCCCTACCATCTCATCAATAGATAAGTCTTTAAGTCGGAACCATCATAGAGTCTGAAGTCCGACCCACCGGCGTGCAATTAAAGAGGAAAGCAAAGTTGCCAACTGTGATTGGGTTGACTACCAAGCATGCAGTCTGTTGCAATACATTAATGTTATAGCCAATCTTTTTATAATGGGAAATTATTTTAATGAACTGCGCTGAAAAATTATTAGAGCCAACAATCTTCTTCAACTTATACACCAAGTCACCATAGAAATCAGGTTCCGAAAGTCCTTGGCGCAAGAGAGATTTAAGTCCAACTTGGAATTTAGAAATCAAATCAAAGTATCGTCTATAAAATTTTGAAAATGTTTTGCGAAGTTTATGATACCGATAGCCCTGTTTAAGAAGTTTCTGAGTTAACAATTTATTGCGGGTGTTGAAGTCAGTAACATAGCTAGATGCTCTAGCAAAACGAATGAGTTGAGAGATATAGACTCCATAGGATGTAGAACGAGGAACATCACCATCTAAAAATGGGAAATTGACAATTTCAAAATCAAAGTCGTCACGTTTATCATAAATTTTGGTAGAAACAATACCATTAGAAATTGACAAATGCAAGTCTAAAAATGCGGCTTCGGTATCAGAGGCATTGGCTTTATTAAGTTGGAGCTCTGAAGGGTATATTTGACTAACCATATTTTCAAAATAAACATTATTAATATTTAAAATATCGTCCAAATATCTGGAAGTAGTGTTAAACGCATCAATAACATCAGCCTGCTTATCATCAGAAAGAGACATCATAAAGTCCCTTTCATAACAAAACAGGAATAAATCTGCAACCAGGGGAGCACAATTAGTGCCCATAGGAATCCCAACTACTTGTCTATAGAGCAAGGTTTATCATTTTGTCTTATAAGTACCTTGTGACATGGAATACACTCCTTACAAAATTTCAGAAATACATCAGTGAAGTTGATACAAGAGTCTCCTATTGCACAGTTATCATTTATAATTGAACCCCAATTTTATGATCTTATTAATTGGTTAAGTCTCTCAGTATCAGCATTCCTATAATTCCAAACTTCTCAATAGTACGATGTAGATATTTTGATACTTATCTGAATAGCGATGTATGTGGCCTTATGGTCACTTATAAGTTCGTCAACATCAATTGTTCCAGAGTCTAAAACAGTACAAGCATCAGAAACAATTACTGGATCAATCAATTTTCCATAAATCTGGGTATGTATGAGTTTTTAAAGATAAAATGAAGAGTTTAGTTAGAGGATAGGAAACAGTACTATGGGTTTATTTTAGCATTTAATTGCTTATTCCATCTGGACCTGTTGCCTTATTGAGCTTAATTATATTTTTAAAACATCAACCACTTCAGATTCAGTAATTCTTATTTGTGTAAAATCTACATTACAAGGTTTTTCAAAATATGGTACGTCGGTATTGGTGTCATCAATAGTAGAGATGGAAGCAAAATAGGAATTAATTTCTTGGGCTTTTTCAAAGTCAGAAAAATGCGAGAGTATTGTCTTATTTATGTAGTGGTGGTATATTAATTGATGTGCCAGTTTTCCCCATAAATCGTCCCATGACTTGCCAAAATGTTTTACTTGAATTTTCTAGTTCCGGATTCCCAAGAATATCATCAATTTTATGAATAAAATTTTCTTTTGCATATTTTATCATGTTGTTCACTTTGTTCCTTTGTTGTTTAAATGAAACATGGTCACTTTCGCGCTTTGTCTTAAAAAATCGTTTCCTTAGTTTATCCCGAAGCCTTTGTTATGCCTAATTTTGGAATTAAACCAAGGTTTATCATTTCGTCTTATAAGTACTTTGTGACATGGAGTACATTCCTTACAAAATTTCAGAAATGCATGAGTGAAGTTGATACAAGAGTCTCCTATTGCACAGTTATCATTTATAATTGAACCCCAATTTTATGATCTTATTAATTGGTTAAGTCTCTCAGTATCAGCATCCCTAAAATTCCAAACTTCTCTATAGTACGATGTAGATATTTTGATACTTATCTGAATAGCGATGTATGTGGCCTTATGGTCACTTATAAATGAGCCGTGGCATGAGATTTCCAACAATGTGGTGTGGGCGACCAGCAAAAGCTCAGACCAGCCTGCGCATACGAGCCTTTGCTAGTCGCTTACATATTCTATGAGTGTTAAGCTACGGACTGAACATCATTTGGAGCTTCTTAGCTTAAGAGGAGGCTGCATAGGCTTGCCGAGTCTACACTTGTCAAAATGTCAAATTGTTGGAAATCTCATGCCGCGGCTCAAATTCGTCAACATCAATTGTTCCAGAGTCTAAAACAGTACAAGCATCAGAAACAATTACTGGATCATTCAATGTGGACGAGTTAATTGTTACTCTTCTCGGTTCATTAAGTACATTCCTTAAACTGAAAATCGTTAAACAATCCTTCTTTTGGCTATTAGTAAGATTTAAAAAAATCTAAATTCATATCTCTGGTTAAAATAACATGAGATGCATGATCTAAAGCAATCAAAAATTGAGTTTTGAATTTCATTTATAAACAGGGATTGTGAAGCATTAAAGTCACTTCTATACAGGCAGCACAAATGTAAATTTATGTCTTTGAGTTTAATCTCAACCCGTATCGTTTCAATATTGGGGGATTCTAGATCGTGTTGTCTATTATATTTCAGAAAATTAGACAAATATTCTAAAATTCCTCCACCGTTACGGGTTCTGTCCTTACGTAAGGGTTCATCAAAACCTTCTAAAATCAAACTACTGGAACTGACGCAGCATCCAGATGTGTTTCAGTAAAACATGCTATTTGAATTGATTCTACTAAATTGGGTAAGAACTCTAATTCGTTTCTGATACCTCTTGTATTCAGATGAACTATGTCGAGTGAATGAATTCCATCCGAGTCTGGTCCGGGATTCGAATGAATATCCATACACAGTAATATGAGTTTGTAAAATTTGAACTGATCATTTTTTACGAGACTAGATAGACCCAAAAGGCAAAAAATGTTCACAGAGCAATACATATTGAATAGAAGATTTAAATTTAATCTTGGAGCTCTTCGAAATATAAGCCTGTCTGTTACAGAGTAGAAAGACCCTATTGCTGCTCTATAACTCTCTATTGTATTACCCATAGGTAACAATGTAATGTTTACATATGTTTTCATAAGCATCAAGTGGGATCGTCTTCTTATCCTTGTACCAATGACTTTCAAAAACAGCGTTGCCACATACATACATACAAAAAATCACACAGACACGTACAAATCAAAACAAACACAAATAACAGAGAAAACATTTTCGATTTGTCAAAAGTTGTATCGTGAGCACGTTTTTTTTCTATACTATGGACTTTAAAAGCGTATTTTATGGGATGTAGGCAAATTGCGCAGAACCAGACAAGTCGCCTCAGATCGCGGTGTCTGATCAGGTTCCTCACCGTTTGCTTACTGAGCGCGCTATTTGAATTCGAATACAAACGGAAATTTCCACCCATCATCCCTTTAAATAAACATGGACTGGTCCAATTAATATGAATGGGGATTTCCATTGAGTCTAAATGGGTTCATGATTATAATAATTATACCATTTAAAACAAATTTAGTCGTAGTCGTCAGTAACTTATAACATTTCCCCAAACTTTTGGCTATTAAACACTTGTCCACAGTACTCGCAGCTATTACTAGACTTTTCGCTTACTGTTAAGGCGGCAACTTTAATATTCATATCTCGGCGTGGTTAAGCTATTTCATCTGCTAAGGAAGGGAAATCAGGTTTTATTTATATATATAATTGGCGAAGAATTACATATCTCGGCGTGGTTCGGCTATTTCATCTGCTAAGGAAGGGAAATCAGGTTTTATTTATAATTGGCGAAGAATTAAAAGTTGTTTGGGCCGTGCAAACGTGCATGCATTTCGTGAAAATCCTAACCGTATACACACTGAACTAACATTTACTGATCAGTATTACATGTAACCCCTAATGCGCATAATCACAAAATGTACGTTTTTTTGTCGTCCGATAAAATATTTGGAGCCTCGTAGACAAACCCTGTGAACCCAGATCAGACTGCTCCTGTAGGAGCAGTCTGATCTGGGTCCACAATGTTTGCCTCTATGCTTATGTTAATTAGACATTTTCAGATGCAGTTATTTTGCTGGCGTTTTAAGGACTAAATAATGGCTGAGGTAATTGCGCAAGATGATACAGTTTCTTAAGAATAAAACCACGCCTCATTTTCAGCTTTTACCTATGTCTAAGGTTGACCAGTCATGAGGTGCCGCCTTTACAGTAAGCGAAAAGTCAAATAATACATTGTATTATATTTTTTTGCGCTCGTGATATCGACACGTCTACTCTAGTCCACCATTGCCCAATACTTCAAGGTAAGAAATGAATCAACAGAATGGTTTAAAGCGATTTTCCAGACTTTAATATGCTTGTGTGTTTAACACTTCCGGTTAGTTTCTCCACAACGTAATGCGTAAATATGGACCAGCGTTGAAGAATTCCTAACTTTCTAAACTCTGGGCGTAAAGTGCATATCATGATTAAGGAGCAGTGTTATTTTCATGAAATTTGATTCAGTGGTAATAGGGGTACAACATTTGTAAATTTGTTTCAAAAACATGTGATTTTTTTTATTATGCCAGGCGTAAAGTTCCATTAATAACAATCAAGGCTAGATTTTTCCTATTTTACACTAAAAACCAACAAATCCGATGAAGCTGCAAAAATCATTAGTTTTCGTTGCATTTCAGTCAAAAGGACAAAACCGAGTTAAGCATTTGTAATCGCGACTAAAAATAACTCAGGACATTTTCTGAGCTAATTACCAAAAATGCTTAATATGGGGATCCGTAAATTTACAACAAGAAAGCAATTTTCAGATGTCAGATACACCAGTTGACTTTGTTTTTGACCCCATATGCATTCATGCATGAGTCGCGCATGACTGAGTAATGATTTTCCGAAGATTTTGTTTGAAGATAAACATTATGCATTGTTAATGACTCCAAAGTGTTTACTGTTAGTACATATCCGTTTTCATACAAAAAAAATTGCAAAAAATAAAAATATGCGTTTTTATTGCTGTTAAGTATATGTACCAATTCAAGTTGCGTCATATAGGAGATGTTTGCACACTGTAAGCATGGGTGTTAGCCTGTAACAGCTTGTTACATATGTTAATATATCAATTTGAGAATAAGAAAATTGAAAGTTTGAGCTACAGAAAGAAGACATTAAAACTAGCTATTCAATGAACATTTTAATAGTCTGCAAATTACTAAATGTCTTGACTACATATGACAGCTGTTTAACATTAATATAGCAACATGTTGTATTATGTTCGTTACATGAACTTAATTATAATTTAAAAGTGGTAATTTTGGCTATCGTCATTTAGTTTACCGACTGCTTTGAGTTGGTTTCAAGCCGTTTTAGATTAGCTTTAACAAACATACTCAAATGACGAATACAAAAACCAAAGTTTGGTTTTTATCTTAAATATTTTGTCTTATATGAACTATCGCACATTCCTATCCCCAGTTTTGCAGAGGAGCAAATTTCGTTTTCGCCGCTTAAATAAAACACATATAAAACAATTGCAGAGTGTTGATATTTTACATTTTCTTATACAGTCTTGCTCATATATCATCAAGTTTCTAAGATCAGGACACTTATTTAAGATGTCAATGTGCTATTTGTGATGTCACAACCAGGGCTTTGTTCGAATTCCATGCACTTTCAGGTGCTGATATTAACTAGTTCAATGTCAGTGAAGGGCACGAAATAATATTGGCAGGCATTCAGCTATGCTGGAGACTCTATCCAAGAAGCCTTCTGTCACCTCGGCTCAGTGCCCTTAGAAAGCACTATGGCAGATGCACTAGAATAATATATTTGTAAAATGTCCTGACCTCTTTGCTCTCGTTTATGATGTCTTATTGTGAGTTTGTTACTTTCCCATCGGTATCCTGGGTCAGGTGTGGTACTTGATTGTATCGATTCCTGATATTTGCCGTCTTTCTTACTTTGTATTAGCAATTTACCGATAGTGTTCGACTCACTGCGTTGAGGTGGTGGCTGTTTTGGAGAAAAAAACACTCAATTGCAAAAACTACCACTTCCAAGAGCTGTGTTTCTCGAGGTGTCAAACGGGCGCAGTACCAGTGCATCATTTGGAAAACCTCACCTGTCATTAATCCTGAGAAATCAATGCCTGACAATTATGGTTAGAAGCGGGACTGTGATAAATACTGTCCCTTAATGACGACATTGCCCATGTGCGGATCCAGAGGGGGATAGGTGGTCCGGACCCCCCCCCCTAGAAAATCGCAAGTTATATGGGTTTCTATTGAAATTAGCATTCGGACCCCCCACCCCTCCTGGGAAAAGTTGGACCCACCCCCCTCCCCTAGAAATAGTGGACCCCCTCTGGATCCTTGGTACAGTATAAGCATAGTTTTCTCAGCAATAAAACCATTGGACCCCCTCTGTAAACTGTAAAATAAGCTGAGGACTAAAAAAAGTCACAACAATTCCTAGATCCGCGCATGTTGCCTCCTGTCCCCGAAACCCCTCTGCAGCTGATAAAATGTGGTTGCAGCATGTCTCTATGCGAAACATCTCGGTGTAAGTGCAAAACTTACCATTTATATTGTACTGGTTTGCGTTGCTGTGGAGCAGAAGAGGACTCATGTAAAATATTGCCAGTGATCAATATGCTAATGACTTTTGAACAACTATTTTCATGTGGATTCAGATATTTCTTTAGCCGTATCAACAGGAATGCCTCATTGTCCGATTTTGACCTCTGAAGGATCAAAGATTGGACGATTCTATCTAGTAGCATGCAAAAGATAAATAAGATTGTGACAGTTTTCTATTGCCCGTGCTATCGAAGTACAATGGGTAATTTGTAGAGGGTTTCTTTATTTCCATAGCACGAGCTAATAAGTAGACTCTTCTAACTTTTGATCCTTCAGAGGTCAAAATCGGACTATAATGAGTTTGGTTGATAGTATGTGCAACTGATTATTACTACTGTCTTTTCTTTGGTTGTAGGATAAGCAGCTATATATAAGCAAAAGAGATTATATTTACTCCGTTTATTATCAAAAACACTGTTTGTTTTTCATTCACTCCACTGTCACTTTTTCGTAATTGTGACGGCATTTAAGTCCCACCCTCGAACTGACTTCACTCTATCTGAATATATTCTGTATGTTACGATTTAAAAGAGTTTGCATTCAGTCACGATAAGGCTACCAGTTCATTAAGCGAATGTTTCCATGCGTTGGAAATGGACAAAATGCATGTATATGTGGTATTTACATATTTGGGGGTCTGGATGGAGTGGGGGGTCTGGTATTCACTATTCATAAAAATTTAGCCCATTATTCATCTCATTAAAATGTTGGGCTATTCATTAAAATAAGACCATTTATTCATTAAAAGTAAATAAGGTGGCAAAGAAATCTGATTATTCACTATTCATTAATTTTTTCTTCAATTCTTAAAAAAATATGATTATTCATTAATCTTTAGGCCCTCTTTATTCACTATTCATTTTTTTGGCTCATTATTCACCATTCATCATAAAAAAGGGCCATTATTCACTAATCATTATAACCCATCCAGACCCTCATATAAGGCGTCATTTTGATGACGTCATCATTTTGTTCTGACGCAAAAACAATATGGGCTTATTCACTAAAGTTTGATTTGGTATAGGTCACCATAAATCGGAATCAAATTTGCACGGGAGTCCCGATCGCCCTGACTAAAGTAAGTAAGGGTGCAAAGATCAGGAATCGATACAATCAAGTACCACACCTGACCCAGGATACCAATGGGGAAAGTGACAAACTCACAGTAGACATCACAAAAGAGAGTCAAGAGGTCAGCCCTTTCCCAGCAGGTGACCACGAAGCACATATAAACAGACGCGCACAAAGACATAACAAACACAAGACAGAACAAAAACATAAAAGATCCACAATAGAAGTACCGCCTTGGAACGGTCAGTAAAATATTTTACTGGAGGGCTTAAACCTGTTTAACGGCGCCAACCTCGCCCTTAATTCAGATGTGGATCAAGACACATAGATATTTGGTTTGCATGAAAGACCCCTAACTTATCAATGCATCATCTCCTAAAACATATAAAACAAGATAAAACAAGGAGATAAAGCAAGGATAAGGACTCAACAGTAAATTAAACTGAATACTGGAGCAAAAGAAATCCAACAGGTAAACCCCGGTGGGCCTGACAAACAGCCAAAGCATCAGGCCCCTACCATCTCATCAATAGATAAGTCTTTAAGTCGGAACCATCATAGAGTCTGAAGTCCGACCCACCGGCGTGCAATTAAAGAGGAAAGCAAAGTTGCCAACCGTGATTGGGTTGACTACCATGCATGCAGTTTGTTGCAATTTATTAATGTTATAGCCAATCTTTTTATAATGGGAAATTATTTTAATGAACTGCGCTGAAAAATTATTAGAGCCAACAATCTTCTTCAATTTATACACCAAGTCACCATAGAAATCAGGTTCCGAAAGTCCTTGGCGCAAGAGAGATTTAAGTCCAACTTGAAATTTAGAAATCAAATCATAGTATCGTCTATAAAATTTTGAAAATGTTTTGCGAAGTTTATGATACCGATAGCCTTGTTTAAGAAGTTTCTGAGTTAACAATTTATTGCGAGTGTTGAAGTCAGAAACATAGCTACATATGTAGATGCTCTAGCAAAACGAATGACTTGAGAGACATAGACTCCATAGGATGTAGAACGAGGAACATCACCATCTAAAAATGGGAAATTGACAATTTCAAAATCAAAGTCATCACGTTTATCATAAATTTTGGTAGAAACAATATCATTAGAAATTGACAAATGCAAGTCTAAAAATGCGGCTTCGGTATCAGAGGCATTGGCTTTAACCCCTTATGAAGAACAATAGACCATTCCAATATAATGAAACAGTAACGATGGAAAGTTCTATTCAACATAGATAGGTTATTAACTCTTTGCATGCTGGTTAACTTCTCATGCTTGTGTCTTTGAAAACCGTCAAATTTTGAGGCCGCGGATATCAAATGTTTTACAGTACTCTTTTGATATCTGGCCTCGACGTTATAAACTTTTTTCATCTCAACTCAACTGAGCACGAAATCTAAATGATCATAAAACTTAAATACCAACAAATGAAGCCGTTTCTTTCTTTAAGTCTCTCAGGTGTTGTATTTATCCTGCTTAAAAATGTTAAAATGCCAACAATTCACGGTTGGCGTTTTAACATTTATGAGCAGGATAAATTTCGTGCTCAGCTGAGTTGAGCATGAAACAAGCTTTATAACCTCGGGGCCTGGTGCTTTACTGAACAATACAGAAAGCAACAAATCTTGCCAAAGCAATTACAAAGACACGGATATAGATGCTGAAACTGATTTGAAACCCAGCGTTTTTGTTCTCGTTTATATAGCGATCGGCACAAATTCGAACCAGTGACGGCGGTACAAGCCTAAAGTAGGGAAGTTCGATCTTTCGAGAATTGGCGACCACAATAAGACCATCATCTCTCACTTCGAAGTCCGTATCGTTCAGTTGAATCTGGTTGCAGTAGAGTAGGGGAGAAAACGTTTGAAAATTCTGTCCATACGCCGCTCCCGTTCCAAGAGTCGAGAATATTTCTTTCTGTACACGTATCTTTGACTCTAAATCTTGAAGTTTTTGATGCCATCCGGTGCTGTTTTTCTGCTCCCATAGTCGCACACGTGATGTTAGTTTGCCATAATATGAATTTCGTTGATAGGCAATCTCAAACCGATTCTCGTCTAGGTACTCTAGAAATGGTTTCATCGTATCTTTAGTATCATTGTCTGGGAATGAACGAACTACTGCCAGGAACAGAAAGTATTCCTGTAGATCTGTTTTGATTCCATACATAGTTAAAAAGTCAATTGAGATGTTTTCTGAGATATCGCGCATGCGCTTTCTTAGAGATGTACGGACCTTCGGTATCTGTTTGTCATCAAGTGGTGTTAGATTGCCATCTCGTGGTATCATCTTGATTGTAAGAAGAATTGGCATTCCTGATATTGGCTTTATCAGCTGAACACAGCGGCAACCGTTCATAAAATCTCCTGCAGGGCAGTGTAAACGTCTGCAGATATGCTGAAAAAATAAAGGGAAACAACCACTGAAAATGAAAACTTGCGTGAATGTCTACATTGTATGCATCCATCGATTGAAACAACAAAAATAGATCATCAGTTTACATCAAATATTTAAACCATGACATGGCAAAGCCCAAAATTAAATTAGCGTGTGCAAAGTGAAGACACAAATAAGCCTGGGTATCTGCCTAGTCTGATTAGAGTCTTCGTTGTGCGCTCAGTGGTTAAGTATGGTTAACAGCTTTAGTCATGTGGATAGACAAGACTCTGAACAGACTAAGCATTTGGGAAAGTCCGCCACAATTCGAGAGTCGAATAATGGCTCAGGTGTATGTAAGGAGCATTACGCGTAGTACTATGTACCAAAACGCTCCATTTTGTTAGCCGGAACTGGCGTATCTGCAGCATGTAGGTTCAGCTCTATTAAAATCGATTATTCTGATTATCAGCAGAATAAATGAAGTTTATGTTGTTGTTTTTTTTCAATAAAATATCGCTATATTTATAGAAAAAAAACATAAACTTCATTTAAGCCATTTGTTTTGCTGCAAACACACTTGTTATTGTGTCAACATGGTTTGTGTGACGACAGCGTCACGTTGTATAACGTCAGCGTCACGTTATCGACCGCTGTATCAAAGTAGATCCTCACTGTACATCCGTGGTCTGATTCCACGGAATTTCGCGGAATTAGCCGAGGCAGTTTCGATTGGCTCAATTCTTTAATAAAACATTTTGTTGCTATTTCTCGAAACGAGAATTAAAGTTCATTCGTAAAGCTAGCGTCAAAAATTGACACCAGATGGAAACATGATAAAGGAAATGTTCAAGTTCTGATCGTGAAAACTTCCAGCCCTTCGTGAGGGCAACTAAAGGGGATATATCTTTCAAAAGCTTTTACTTGCATGAAATTGTTCCTGTATAGACAAAACTTGTTTTTTATCAAGGAGACGGATACCTTCGGCCACATTTTTGCGGGTCACAATATTGCAAAAGGTATCAAACCAGGAAGTGACTCTAAAAAGACTGATATGCATGCTGCGGATTGCTCAAAAGCTGTATGTTCGGGCGTAAAGTGATCTATGTGAGATGTATAATTTTTTCATACAACAATGTGGCCATCTTTTTATTAGTTAATTAGAATAATAGCCAAAGTGTAAAAGTCCAGTTTTAATTTGATTTTTACCGTTGCTATGGTAACAAAACTGGCCGTCAAAATAGGCAGAAAATAGGAAAGTGACAATTTTGGAGCAAAAGACGTGTAACGGTTTGGCCGTTGTTTTGGCCCACGATGGATTTGACTGAAACTTAAATATATGGTGGTTTGATCTCTGCTCTTTCACTGGACTGGTATCAGACTAGTAAATAGAAAGAAAGTAAAATATGTATACATATATACACATACATATACAAACATATACATCTCTGAAAAAATCTCTGACTGTCTTATTTCTGAGCAATGGGGAAGTAGTCAGTATCATAAATTTATCTCTGTAGTAGTTATAGAACTTCCAGCTATATGTCTTAATACAGGGCCTGAAGACAGGCTACCCTTTATATTATCTCAAACATGATACCAAACATGCGTGTGTTTATTCTCGTCATGTCTATGACGTAATTTGAGCTAACACTCCCATCATTAATTAAAATTATGCTAAAACTTGGCTAAATACTGTGTTTACGATTACCTTGATGATATGTTGTTTTTAGGTGTAATATATATTGAACATAGGTGTTAGTGTTTTATCGCCTTTTCCAATTAATCAATAGCACAAACAAGCCTATTCCGGTTTATTCAGGACGACATGCTCACAAGCGTGCATGCAGCATGTTAAACGCGGCATTAAATGTGCAACCTATTTGCTGGATTGGTATGAAACATGAATACAAATATTACTTACTTTTCGCTTACTGTAAAGGCGGCGCCTCATGAATGCGTAATTAGGACTAGTCAACCTTAGGCATAGGTAAAAGCTGAAAAGGAGGCGTGGTTTTATTCGAAAGTAACTGCATCATCTCGTGCCACCACCTCAGTCATTATTAAGTCCTTAAAATGCCAGCAAAATAACTGCATCTGAAAATGTCTATTTAACATAAGCAGGGAGGCAAACATTGTGGACCCAGATTAGACTGCTCCTAGAGGAGCAGTCTGGTCTGGGTTCACACTGTTTATCTATGATGCTTCAAATAGTTTAATGGACGACAAAAACATTAATTTTGTAATTATGCGCTTTAGGGGTTGATAAATGTGAGTTCAGTGTGTATACGGTTAGGATTTTCATGAAATGCACGCACGTTTTGCGCGGCTCAAAAAGCTTATTTAACTCTTTACCAAATTATAAATAAAACCTGATTTCCCTTCCTTATCAGATGAAATAGCCGAACCACACCCAGATGTGAATATTAAAGTTGCCACCTTTACAGTAAGCGAAAAGTCAAGTAATAGTTATAAAGCTACTGATTACAGAATAGATAATGGAAGCCTTGAACACTATTTTTGCTCACAGCCATAATTATAAAATATATTGAGCCACAATCTGTGAAAACCAGCCTAAATGACAAAGTCGTCAAAATTTAGTTAATAACACACACTTAATCTACGAAGTGTTAAGAAGTTAATTTGCAAATTTTATGATGTTATCTCCATTATTCATTGAAATATGGTCTTTAGAAACTATACACTGTCTAAACTTTTACACGCAACGTCAAAAACGTCATGATATTTATAATGACATCAAAGTTATCTTTCTGATTTGATGGTTTGTAGGGTGCATGAAAAACATGCTATTTCTTGCTAACATATAGTTTTATTATCTGTAGCATGTGTGCAATGGAATTTGCAGAAAAGTTGACACTGATTCATATTTGCCTAGAGTTTGCATGATCTGAAAACGACTGACTATAGTTTAAAAATTTTGTCAGTTGCTAAGGTAACGTTGTTGCCATGGAAACATATGGCGTGATAACGAAGCAGTTTAATCAGAAATAATTGCCAGTTTTATTCTACTATCCACCTGAATAGGTTTTAAGGCAATACATAAACATATAAAATTTCTTAATTTTTGGTGTTTTTCAAATGATTTTTACATAAAAAGTCCTAAATGTCATTTTAAAGGCTGGTTTTCACAGATCGTCGCTCAATTATACATGTGAGTGTTGTATATCTGTCTGTTCATATGACAGTCCGTCTGTACATGTATGTCACACTTTTGTGTCTGTGACGTATCTTCAAAAAGCAGGGATTTCAGAAACATTTGAACAGCCTACATTGTGTTTTGATAAAGGTCAATGAACATCTAAAATAGAGTATTTTGATCCTTGAAAATTCAATGTATGTGTTTTTTTGGTGCCAGTGACTATTTACCATCTGCAGATAAGTGGCTGTTGTATATATACTGCATTTTGGTAGCAAACACTTTACGGGAGAGATATTCATTGAGGAAACAAACAGTTTAGCACAGATATTGTGCACATGTAAGCATTAATTGCGCATTACACTCTAATTATGAATAAAATGCTTGTGGCGTTCGCATACAGGCCATTGCCTGTTTTTGTATAAATAACAATAAATTGAAAAGAACAAAACTAATCAAAGAATTACATTGATTTATTTGCGACAATACCTGCGCCGCTTATACAATGAACAAAATTTCTAATTGGTCACTTTTTAAACTCATTTTTCTGATCAAGCGCTAATAAAATTGAAAGTATTTTTTGCCTCTATATGTGCAGTTTAATGGGCAAAAGATTAGCGGTCTATCAAAAAATGTGTCATTCAATCCACGTTTTTTTTGGTTAAAATGCAAAAATATGCATTTTTGAAGAAAAATGGTGGTTTTGAGTGAAGTTTTATATCACATTTAAGTGCAGATGGTAATAAACTGGTCTAGTCGACTTCAAAAAACACCAAAGACTTGAAATTTTGACTAAAATAGATTTTTTACGCATTTTTTTAAATATCATATTTTCGAGAATTTTGAAATTCATAATACAATAATATGTAGCTTGTGCAAAGTTGTTGTATGCATTTTATTTTATCTGAACAAGATAGCCCAAACAGAATAGAACATGGTAGTCCATTATGTGATGACACACATTTCACTGCTGCTGTGCACTTCTGGCTTGAATGCTAAACTTCAAAAGTCAATTTGACGGTACTTTGCATTGGTTCTTTTCAATTTCTAAACTAGAATAGTGACGTCTAGTAGTAATTAATAATCGCTGAAAATTTCAATACTGTATCACAGATAATAAGGCGTACAGAACGGTGCGAACTTCCTATGTAAACTGCATGCAAAAAGCTGAATTTCTATGATTTAGCTGTTGGTAGTGTTTGCCATCATCCTATTACGGAACAGAAAAGAGAAGTCTGATTGAAGCGAATCATTTGAAGCGTGTTCGTCTTTAATCAGGGCAGTCAGAAATATCTTCACACAAACAAAAAAACAAATGGATGGCGTCTCTGTGGAATATCTCATATTGTAGAAAAAAACTGTGACTTTTTGAAAAGAGGGTACCTTTACTCTAGTATCGTCTGTGCAAGACGTACCAGCCATTTTTAAATGAAATGACATGCAGAATCTCGGAAAGGCCTTGGTTGATTTATAGAAGCATGTATTTTGTATAATCGAATCTTGTTTTCAAAACAAACGCAAAAATGTAAGGTGACCAATTAGAAATTTTGCTCGGTGTATACATCATATATGTACATGAGAAGTTACAAACTTCAAAAAATATAAATATGTGTTAACTTTGAGGGTCAGTTACAATATATGTTGAGAGTGTGCAATTGTATACATCTCACCAATTCCTTTTTGTTCAAATAACCTCACTTTAATAATATTACCATTACACGGACACAGTTCTATCAAAATTGTGCAATATCAAATTATTCTGATATCTGTGCTGTGAAGTAGTTTTTGTCTGCACTCTACCTTATGAACCGCTAGATGGATTTAATCGAAACTGCCACAGATACTTATCTGGGACAGCTTAAAAGACGTGCTGCAAGATTTTGGTGACCTCAATCTTATTTACAAGGTCACCAGGGACATATAAAAAAGGCTTATCTGTACTTTATCTTCCTACATGTAACTAACGGCCAGATTTTTGACCAAGCTGACACAGATACATCCATGGGAAGACCTTAATGAATGAATAGAATTCGGTAGTATTGACATTAATTCCAAGATCAGAAGCGTCACATAACTCCTTTAAGTGGGTGGGGGACAACTCCATCTAATGTTATATACTTTACATTCCTAACTACTCTAGTATGGCAATATTAAACAGTGTCTGCCCTGTAATGCGAGAATACCAATAATTGATTAATTATTCCTCATGCTGCAAATAATCATCACATAATTTGCCATTTTTGACAATCTTAATTCAAAGCCATGCAAAAACAAAAGTGGCGGTGAGCTGTCTTTATAAAACCAGATTGTGCCAAAGAACTGTCTCCAGAAATCTATGTATCAGGTAAAGAAGTGGGGGGGACATCAAACTCTCTCATTGCACTTTCTCTCTCCGCTAGTCTCTCGCACTCCGCTGGCCTCTCTCACTCTCTCTCTCTCTCTCTCTCTCTTTCAAATACGACTCGCATTTACAGAAATGTTGTTGTATTTGCTTTTCAAACGCAATATACGCAAAGACGGTTTGTAAAAAAAATATTGATACAAGCTTGCTGATATGTACATTGTATTCCATTTTCGGAAGGGAATCTTACGTCTCTCCAGTGGTGTTTAGTACTCTCGGTGCTTTGATAAGTATGAATTGAATAGTACATTCCAGGACAGCATTTGAAAAAAAAGTCTTTTTACGGTATTTGCTGCATGCGGAACCGACTCAGAGTTACCATTTTATGGTGTTATATTATATGCACAATAAAATGAGAAATAGTTTTATCCCGTTCCGCATGCAGACATGCATAAATTGAGTCACGAAGTACACGATGGTGTTTGGTTTTACCATAGACTAAGTGTTAAGGGTGGTTGATAGGGCATGCATTTAACCCCAAAATTTATCATTAAAATACATTTTAATAAAGAAAATAAATTGTGGACAATATACCAGAGACTCTTAGGTAAATGGCGTTTCGCTGGCGGGCCGTTAATGGCCCGCTAATAGTGGTATTTGGATCCTTCCTCCCCCATCAAACTAAAAAAAAACTTGTGAAAGTTGAACCGCCTCTAACAAAATTTCTGGATCCGCACATGAAACATATGTTTTCTCATGACAAAGCCCTACTGAAGTGGCAAAAATAATGTACTTACGAAATTTGGGTCGAAAATCTCATTGCAACCACACTGTTCATCCATTGATCGACCACTGTCAGATTCCCCCATGACCTTGTCGGTTCCAGTATAATCTGTTAAAGCTCTGTAGTCGAGAAGCCCTGTGATTACCCTTGAACTGCTTTTTACACGATCTGATGTAAATTCACATGATCTCTTTTCGCTCGGTTTTATATCCAGTTTTATATTCTGGTGTTGGCACAGGTAGCAAAATATGTTCCGGAATGGCAACTCTCTCCCCCAAAAACTTTTAAATATGATTGGACTGTAGATGTGATCACATGCTTCACGGAGCCATGCTGTTTCTGTTCCATCTGTTGTTGGATCGTGAATGTTCTCAGTCATACTGCATGTTTTCAGTATGTTCTCAGGAATGCAGACTTTTTCAGCGATTGGAAATGGAGGAGAAAAGACAATTTCTCCAGATTTTGAGATATAATCAATTATGTCATCCTGCTTTTCTGGATAGAGTTGGTAGTGGGAGCGGTTTAAGAAATACGCTATGTCAAAGTTAAACCTTACTGTTGAATTCCAAGGCACAAGATTGCTATCATCATTGTTGCAACGCGCGCAGTGAGTGTTCCAATAGATACGTCGGGTGTCTGATGATGTAACGGGAACCGTTTCTTCAAATTCATTTCTGGATGGTTGGTTACATTTTTGGATGGTCAAACTGCTCGCGTTGTTCCCAAAACATTGCGTAATCATGAAATAACTCGGTATAGTAAGATCGTATTCTAGCTCAAGAACGTTTTTGTCCATATAGCTTTTTCGTACAGCTTTAATGCATTCGCTGTATAGTGCCTTTGTTTCATTGCCAAGAAGTCCAGAGAAGGTACCATTGGTGTCGCTATCATCATCAAGGACATTCGGAATTCCATCATCGACGCTTACCGCATCCAAAAAAACTGTAGATAGACAGCAATTTCCGTTTTCTTTACATGTTTTCTCATCGCATGAACATGGGGGACAGCACCCTCCAACGACATTGGACAAATCTTCAACTCTGGTCTCGTCATAACCAAATCCCATAGAGAGAGATAAATTCCTCAAGACGTCAGTTCGATTTTGCTCATTCACATCGCCACAGATTGGATGTTCTGGGCAGAATAGAGTTTGAACTTGCACAGCATACTGCGCGAAGGTGTCGCTCACATCTTTAAGTTTAATTAATGAATTTAAAAAGCTTTCAACATTTTCCTCACTTTCAAACTCCTTGGTTTCTGAAAAACTTGTTACAACAATTAAAACAAAAATACATAAACCCCTATTTGCAAAGAGGGGCATTTTGCTTTTTTGAAGTATTGATTTAATAGTATAATTATTAATTAAAAGTCGAATGGAACATGGTTTTGCGGTATGTTTTAGCCCGTAATGAAAAAATTGAGTGATAGATTAGCACTCCAAAGCGATATAATTATGGTTATAGTAATTTTTTACCTTTATATACTCGCGTTACCATGGACACCAGACCAGACATGTCGTTAATTAGCTTATACAATTATCTCTGTGGAGGTGTGAAACTGACCTACGTCAAACACAAATGCATGTTTTTCTTACTTCTGTTTCTAGTAACGTCTCAGCGAGAAGCTTTTCATGTATATCCACAATCTACGCCTTGAATCAAAATTTGGAGAATATGACGAACGAAAAATTCTAGCTAGAAATGACTGTAGGGGAGACCTCCTGTTAATGAAAGGCACCGATGCTAAAAAGCTATTTCATACCTTCCCATGAAAGGATTAGGCCAGTGCATTTTTTTATTTCTTAGTTTAATGCACTTTTTGGGTCCACATTGAAGGCTACCAAAAATAAGCTGTTTTTACGAAAATTTGTTAATAGATGCCATATACTGAGAAAAATGTTCAAAAAAATTGCACATGTTTGGACTTTGTGAAAATGCATGGTAGCCATGGCAACCTGCAATGCAAATCTTAAGAATGGGGTGTACCTACAAAATCAATTATATCTCGCTTGTTGTTAACCATAGCCAACTAAATTTGGTACTTTATAAAATTTAGTCGCAGGACTTTAATCTTGTGTTCAGATATCTAAATTATCTAATTTGCGTTTTCATTACTATTAAGGAAATCCTTTAAACATAAGGGGGGGATAATAAACCACTGTAAATAAACTAATTTCAGCCCCAAACGATAATCAAACCACCATCCTTGCATGTTTATTATCATCAATGCTACAATTTGACAAGTCTTTTCATCTAGTGGTGATATAAGAAATTACTTCATTTTCACATTCAAGAATATTAATGAAAGCCTTTATATAAATAAGATGAAAACATAAACAAACATCATAAATAAACTGATTTTGGCCTCAAACCACCTATCCCATGATCTAAGGATAGTTAATGCACCCCAAGGACAACTTTGAATTGGTGCTAAGCTGTTCCCTGGGACCCCCTGAATGCGCAAATACAAATCCCGTAAACGGTTATGGCTTTATGAAAATGCACGGTTGCCATGGCAACCCATAACGCTTTTCTCAAGGATGGGGATGTACCTACAAAATCAATCATACGAGGACTGTTCAAATATGAATGCAAGTAGCTTCATAACTTACTTCACATATATGCTACGACAAAATGGTAAACGTTTCTATAAAGGACTTTATGTCACCTTTAAACTGGCACCATACCTAAAGAACAATACAGTATACTTATCGACCATAGCCCTTTGAATGAGGGTCGCGTTAGTGTACTAACACTAAATTCTTCGAACATACCAATGATATAGGCGAGCGTATAATTCTTCGATAAACAAGTGAAATTTCTTAAAATGTTTAAGGAAGTTTCGCCATATTCTTATATGATGATTCTGTGAAAGTTGTGAAAAATACAGTATACTTATCGAGCTATAGCCCTTTGAATGAGGGCCACGTTAGTATACTAACAAACTCAATGCATCGAATATATACCAGTGATATAGACGAGCGTATAATTCTAAGGTAAACAGGTGAAATTTCTTGAAATTTTTAAGGAAGTATCCCCATATTCTTATATAATGATTCTGTGAAAGTTGCGAAAATCTGACATGCTTTTGTTAAATTACAACGAATCATTTTCACTATAATCCGTTTCTTGTTTACTGTCGTGAGTTGGCTCCCGGTACCGTTAGTTTAACAGGTGACCGGGCCCAGGGCGACGACAGTAAACATGATTCGCACTATAAAGTCTCCTTATGTTTGCAAATAAATGGTAAACAAAACACCACCTTTCAGTTTTCAGTATAACTTATCTCTAACAAAATGCACGAAGCAACATTTAAACTAGTTTTAACTAAAAGGTAATATGTTGATCGCTCATACTGAGTTGTTGCTACAAATTAATGATGGATAGTGGGTAACTTTTAAACGCTGAAAAGCATTTTTATTTCGTCAAATATGCCTTAAGTGAAGGGGTTATATAATTTATACTAATTTTTTTGTCATAACATTGCGGCTTTATTCTACATTTGAACGTAAACTTTAAGTTTGACCACTATAGGCATTATTTATAATAATATTACTCACCTGGTCTTGAGGACTAGACAGATTGAACATATCTTAATTAACGTAAACAAGTCATTAAGAAGCAGAAAAATACTTGAAAAATGATATAGAATGTGATTACACTAAACTTGGGGGGTGGCTGGTTGCTTTGCTGTTGTTATCTTGTGGATGTGTTGTTGCTGTGGTTGTTCTGTGGCTCTTCCTCATGGTGCCGTGGGTTGGTCTGCGATGTGTGGTTCACAATGTTTACCTCTATGCTTATGTAAAGGAGACATTTACAGATGCAGCTATTGTATAAAAAAGCAGAATCTAGGGCGAAGATTTGGTGCCAGTAAAATGCATTTAAGCCCCCCGCCGGCTTAGGCTGCTGTCTGTTCTAAGGTGGTTGTTCTGTTGTTGTTGACTTTTTGTTTATTGTTACTCCCATTGTCCATTCTAGTTTTGCAATCATCTTAATGGGGAAGAGAGAGCTGGTTGCTTTGCTAAGTTTATCTTCCTGGTGTCTCGTGATTGTTGTGTCGCTTTTCCTCGCGGTGCCATGGGTTTGTCTGAAGTTTGTGATTGTGGTATTTCCTGATTATATTCACTCACTATTATTACTCAAAATGTTCAGCGTATACATTTGACGCTTATACAGCACAATCTCAGAACGATTTCTCCCACAATGGCATCATTTAACGGCAAAAACAAAATATACAGTACGACTTCAGTACTTTTTCTAATTGCTCCGATAATGGCATTTAGTAACAAAAACAAAATTTACAGCACGATCTCAGTACTATTTATAATTACTCCCACAATGGCATTTAGTAACAAAAACAAAATATACCGCACGATCTCAGTACTATTTATAATTACTCCCACAATGGCATTTAGTAACAAAAACAAAATATACAGCACGATCTCAGTACTATTTGAGCCGCGGCGTGAGATTTTCAACAATTTGACATTTTGACAAGTGTAGACTCAGACCAGCCTGTGCAGCCTCCTTTTAAGCTTAGAAACTCCAAAAAGTGTTCAGTCAGTAGCTTAACAGTCATAGAAGACTCAAGCAACTAGCAAAGTCTCTGATCAGACTGCGCGTATGCGCAGGCTGATCTGAGGCTTTGCTGGTCGCACATACCACATTGTTGGAAATCTCATGCACTGGCTCATTTATGAATACTCCCACAATGGCATTTAGTAACAAAAACAAAATATACAGCACGATCTCAGTACTATTTATGATTACTCCCGCAATGGCATTTAGTGACAAAAACAAAATATACAGCACGATCTCAATACTATGTCTAATTGCTTCCATAATGGCATTTAGTAACAAAACCAAAATATACAGCACGATCTCAGTACTATTTATAATTACTCCCACAATAACATTTAGTAACAAAAACAAAATATACAGCACGATCTCAGTACTATGTCTAATTACTCCCACAATAACATTTAGTAACAAAAACAAAATATACAGCACGATCTCAGTACTATTTATAATTACTCCCACAATAACATTTAGTAACAAAAACAAAATATACAGCACGATCTCAGTACTATTTATAATTACTCCCACAATGGCATTTAGTAACAAAAACAAAATTTACAGCACGATCTCAGTACTATTTATAATTACTCCCACAATGACATTTAGTAACAAAAACAAATTTACAGCACGATCTCAGTACTATTTATAATTACTCCCACAATGGCATTTAGTAACAAAAACAAAATATACAGCACGATCTCAGTACTATTTATAATTACTCCCACAATGGCATTTAGTAACAAAAACAAAATATACAGCACGATCTCAGTACTATTTATAATTACTCCCACAATGGCATTTAGTAACAAAAACAAAATATACAGCACAATCTCAGTACTATTTATGATTAATCCCACAATGGCATTTTTAACAGAAACAAAATATACAGCACGATCTCAATACTATGTCTAATTGCTTCCATAATGACATTTATTGACAAAACAAAATATACAGCACAATCTCAGCGATATATTTAATTGCTCCCAAAATGGCATTTAATGACAAAAACAAAATATATAGCACAATCTAAGCACTATTTCCAATTTTAGTGAAAAAAAAACAACAGAAAATACAGCACGATCTCAGTACTATTTATAATTACTCCCACAAAAGAGTCCAAAAACGGAGCTTTAGTATAAGATGAATTCGCCTTATTTAAATGAGGTTCAGAAGGATATATCTGACCTACCATTTGTTCAAAATAAGGATTATATGAAGTATATTAAGTAAGTTATCTAAATATCTGGAGGTGGTATTAAAAACTTCAATAATATCAGTTTGATTATTGTCTGACAGAGACAACATGAAGTTTCTCTCATAACAAACCAAAAACAAATCTGCAACAAGATGAAGCACAATTAGTACCCATTGAAATACCTACAATTTGTCTAAGTTCGGTACTATGTTAATTTGTTTTTGCCGCTAAATGACATGCTGGGAGTACTAAGATCCTGCTGAACGCAAAAGATTATGTCTCATGAGTTGACCAGTACTGAGTTCATGATATGTCTCATGAGTTGGCCAATTAATTTTTGTTTTTGTTGCTAAGTGGCATGCTGGGTGCAATTAGACATAGTACTGAGTTCATGATATGTCTCATGAGTTGGCCAATTAATTTTTGTTTTTGTTGCTAAGTGGCATGCTGGGTGCAATTAGACATAGTACTGAGTTCATGATATGTCTCATGAGTTGGCCAATTAATTTTTGTTTTTGTTGCTAAGTGGCATGCTGGGTGCAATTAGACATAGTACTGAGTTCATGATATGTCTCATGAGTTGGCCAATTAATTTTTGTTTTTGTTGCTAAGTGACATGCTGGGGGAAATTAGACATAGAACTGAGTTCGTGATTTGTCCAATGAGTTGGCCAATTAATTTTTGTTTTTGCTGCTAAACGACATGCTGGGTGCAATGAGACATACTACTGAGATCGTGATATGGCTCATGAGTTGACAAATTATTTTTTGTTTTTGCTACTCAATGACATGCTGTGGGCAATTAGACATAGTTATGAGTTCGTGATATGTCCCATTAGTTGGCCCATTAATTCTGTCTTCGCCACTGTTTGGCATGCAGTCGACGAATAAAGGTACTACTCAGAACGTGTTGTATAAGCGGCAAATGTGTCCGTCGAATTCGTAACGACATGAGATTTCCATCAATGTGATATGTGCGACCAGCATAGGCTCAGACCAGCCTGCGCGTACGCGCAGTCTGATCAGAGCCTTTGCAAGTCGCCTGAATATTCTATGAATATTAAGCTACTGACTGAACATCATTTGGAGTGTCTTAGCTTAAAAGGAGTCTGCAAAGGCTCGTCTGAGTCTACACTTGTCGAAATGCCACATTGTTGGAAGTCACGTGTCACGGCTCACGTGTGATTTGTGACATTTCACAACAATATAATTTATGTGAGAGTTTTGCTATATTTCCGCAAGCAGTGAGGCTCAGGAGAGACTTCACACCCGCGCAGAATTAAATTGAAAAATATACCACCATTCTTTAGTATGCCCTACCCATTATATTCACACATAGTTTTAATTAATTACATCGCATGGCGTCGCGTATATTGTATAATTATTTTTTAGTTACATCATTTTAAATAATAATACAAGAAGTCCTCAAAATAGAATTAACCAAGGATCATTGACACTTGCTATGGGTAAATGCCTATGGTTTTCAGTAAAAATAAATGTTTGTCAATCGTCCCTTTCTTCACCTTGAAGCTACCCTGACCTGAGTACTTTATGGCTGTGAAATCCGTTTCGATATTAAATGCTTCAAAGATGTAAAATTTTGGGTAGAACAATCAGTTTTACATTAAGATATATAGAAATCCGAAAACTTTTTTTAAAATATCATTCTCCCCTGTGTAACAGGAAAAGCGTTTGCTTGTATATGTGTTACCATATTTTACATATTGTATGGAAGTGGCGTGCTGGCACACGGGGGGGGGGGGGGGGAAAGACGTTCAGCAGCCCAAAAACCCAGGTCCTAAGCCCATAAAATGCCTTTTCTACCAAATAAAAAAAATAATTACAGTAATGAAGTTCTCTAGAACCAACCTCCTAAATTGCTTTGTATTCTGTGCTAGTTTAATATAAAGTACTTAAAAATTAAAAGTAGAATTAGCAAGGTTTAATGCATCTTTTCATAAGAAAAAATCTCACTGTTTTTAAATGACACATTATTTTGCAAACGTCCTGTACTTATCTATTTGCATGCTAGGGAATTGTTCATGTTTTTATTTTCGCCTGCTGACTTTCTTCAAAATTAAGTTTTTAAAAATAAACCACCCTGGACCACCAACAGAGTGTCAAGCAGTTTGGATCCAGATCAAGACCGACATTCTGTTGGTCTTCATCTGGGTTCAAACTGTTTGCAAAAGGCTATTGGCAGACGACAAAATTATCCATTGGCATGCAAAGAGTTATAACAGGTAAATACTTTAGTGTACAATATATTGTCTCATATAGGGATATACATGCATATGTATACCATAAATATTCGGACACTTTAAATACATTCAACATGCTATGCCCTTTAAACAGAGCAAAAGTAATATTCAAAGGATCTAGTTAGAATCAGTTTTACTTTCCAATGCTAAATGGGACACTTTCATTCCTTCAACTTTTTTTATTTCTCTTGTTGAGCTTTCAGTTTTGTATTATTTACGGTACATGTAGTCAAAAATGTACAGGTAACTTCTAAATAATCTCCCCAAAATCATATTAGTACAAAACATATTTTGTTTTTAAAACAATTTCATCAATAATCGTGATTCGTTAATACTCTGCATATGGTATGTTCAATAGATATCACTATGCCTACCAAATAAATCAAGAAAACGTACAAAAATCACTTTTTAAAGCACTTTTTATTTTCATGAAATTTCAGACCCTCTCCCCTTTCTACCCGCCATAACTCTCGAATGCGTAGGAATTTTGAAAATATTTTGCTAGCTGGCCTTTGCCATTAGATTCACCGATTGCACTGATACTACATGCAACACACTAGAAGCTCAAAAGCAGCGTTCTGGATATCAGAAAAATAGGCGTATAAGGCCCAAACCGTCAATGATCCTTTATATGGGCATTTTGCATTAGGGATACATTGGTTACTCGTATTTTTATGAGCTTTTAAATCATTGTGAATATCTGTGGGATTAAAATCTGTTGAAGCATCTTAAGTGGCAGTGAATTCTTATTGTATTGTAATTAATAAATTACATTGGACAAATTCATTGAATGTAATGAATTACTTTGCTGAAAAGACAAGTAATTGTAATTTTAATTTAATTGAACAAATTTCAATAAAATTTTAGTTTAATTGGTAACTTTTCAAAGTAATTGACCCCAAGTCTGATCACTGGATAAATGATGGACTCCTACTATTTTAGTAGAAAAATAAATGTAAGTTGGCACTCTTCTTGTGTTAACTTACATTTATTATTACTGTGTGTATTGGTTAGTCTGTGATGTATATTTGTGACATTTCCCCAGGGGTATTGTGTTTGTGTGTGTGGGGTACTCTCATGTTTCCTTTATACGTAGGCTTGGACCCAGCATCTACTGTTTACCCCAAAAAATGTGGAATATCAGGCATCCACAAAATATTTGAAATTTAATAACCCTAAAAATATCCCCTTTCTGTACATTGATCTTAAGAAAAGACTCTAAACGCATCTGAATCCCCATAAGTGGTCCAAGTCTACGTATACATAAAGGCCGCAATCCAATGGGGCTAATTTTTAAATTGTGAAAGTATACAATGGGGCTTAAGGAAAAGGTATGAATGGGACCAAACTTACCTGTACATTCATAAGTTGTTCACACCTACTGTCGTACCAACCAAGAGTGACAGTGACGTAATATTTTGTTTACAATTGTTAAGTAAAACATTTCATTGTACACTCCCTTTGAGCTACCACGAATCTATAGATCACGTGTATATTAATCCTATCCTGCGGATAGGATTAATACACAAGTGATCTATCGATTTTAAGTCTCTGATGACTTTGTTAACAAAACATGACGTCACATTCACTCTTGGCTGGCAGGACATTATTATAATGAATGAAACACTGGTAAATATGTCTCATGAAAGCTGCTTGTTCTTTCATTCTTGATGAAATGTTTTATTGAGCAATAACTTTACAAATTTCAGGCTGATGAAATCAGTCGTATCGACTTAAAGTATTGGGTAAAAATTCAGTGAGAATATGAAGTGCTGATTTTATGCATGGTATTACTTGACTTTTCGCTTACTGTAAAGGCGGCAACTTTAATATTCATATCTGGGTGTGGTTCGGCTATTTCATCTGCTAAGGAAGGGAAATCAGGTTTTATTTATAATTTGGTAAAGAGTTAATAAGCTTTTTGAGCCGCGCAAACGTGCGTGCATTTCATGAAAATCCACATTGTTTGCCTCCCTGCGTATGTTACATAGACATTTTCAGATGCAGATATTTTGCTGGTGTTTTAAGGACTAAATAATGACTGAGGTGGTGGCACAAGATGATACAGTTACTTTTGAATAAAACAACGCCTCCTTTTCAGCTAAAGTAGACCAGTCCTAATTACGCATCCATGAGGCGCCGCCTTTACAGTAAGCGAAAAGTCAAGTAATAAAACAGATTGAATCAAGATCAGGCTCGGCAAAATTGTTGGGCCTGATCTTGATGCAATCTACTAAAAATGTGCTTTATATCTTATTTTGCCTGATTTTAGCTGTATATACCTAGAATTGATTTAATGCCATTTAAATGTTTTAATGTGAATTCTAACTCAATATTTGCTTAACATTCTGAATTCAGCTGTATATTACAAAGTAGAAACTCTCTTTTCTAGTAGAAAATACAGTTCAAAACACCTGGATTGGCCCCATTGACTGCTATAAAAATACAGGTAAATTAGCCCCATTCATACTTTTTTCTGGCCCCATCGTATTTTTTTTAGCCCCATCGTCTTGCCAATCAGCTCCATTGTGTATCGCCCTATATAGAAATATCAGAGTATCCCCCCGGGGGGCATTTCCTGGATAATTTGATTTTTAATTGCTGACAGTTAAATATTCTATGGATAGTGAACTACGGTTTCTATTTATGAAGTACCAAAGTGTCACTTACTCAGCTGCAGGTTAGTTAATTAAACTTTCCAGGGAGTGTCACATTCACAGATTATGCAACTATTTAATCATATTAATTAACAAGCAAACAATCCCATGTTAACCTGAAAATTTATTTACAGTGCACAAGTACGAAGACTGTTCAAATATGAATGCAAGTAACTTCATAACTTTCTTCACATATATGCTACGACATAATGTCATACCTTTCTGGTAAAAACTATTTGTCGCCTTTAAAATGACACCGAACATAAAGAAACACTCACTATATTTCTCGAGTTACAAACCCTTATATAAAGGCTATTCCTGTGTACTGAAGTTTTTCTGAAGCAAATTGCTATGCACGCTTTGGTACATGTGCGGAAATTGTGTCATTTCTTTGTAAGTTTTGACAAAATGGCACCAAACTTTAGATGCAAGTTTAAGTAACAGTCCAAAAGTTGCTTGCAGGATAAAGTTTATATAACCCTGTTTCAATCTCAGTAAACAGGCACGTTTGTGACGTCATTAATTTTTTATAAACGTCATTTTGAGCTATCTACTGGTGATGTAATAATGAACATCGCTGTGTCGTTTTCTTTGCGTTTGCTGAAAACATGCTTAATATGTCATAAGGGAGTTTTCAAAACGCGCCGTCTTCTACTTACAGAGTAATCGCATTTTATATAGTTTTTAAGCCTTATTCTTCCTCTAAATGACTTGTTTACATTGATTAAAATATGTTCAATCTGTCTGGTCCTCAGGACCAGGTGAGTAATTTTATTGTCAATAATGCCTATAGTGGTCAAACTTAATGTTTACGTTCAAATTTAGAATAAAGCTGCAATGTTATGACAAAAAATATAAGTAAAACTACTCTAACCCCCTCACTTCAGGCATTTTGGACTTAATAAAATGCTTTTCAGCGTTTAAAAATTACCCATTATCCATCAATAATTTGTAGCAACAACTCAGTATGAGCGAGCAACATGTTGTCTTTGAGATAAAACTAGTTTAAATGTTGTTTCGTGCATTTTGTTAGAGATAAGTTTAACTGCAAACTGAAAGGTGGTGTTTTGTTTACCATTTATTTGCAAACATAAGGAGACTGTTGTTAAAACAATTCGTTGTAATTCAACAAAAGCATGTCGGATTTTCACAACTTTCACAGAATCATTATATAAGAATATGGGGATACTTCCTTAATTTTTTTTAGAAATTTCACTTGTTTATCGAAGAATTATACGCTCGCCTATATCATTGGTATATGTTCGAAGAATTTAGTGTTAGTATACTAACGTGACCCTCATTCAAAGGGCTATAGCTCGATAAGTATACTGTATTGTTCGTTAGGTCTGGTGCCATTTTAAAGGTGGCATATAGTCCTTTATAGACACGTTAGCATTTTGCTGTAGCATATATGTGAAGAAAGTTATGAAGCTACTTGCATTCATCTTTGAACAGTCCTCGAACATGACATTTGGTACGTGTATAATGGATATCTAAAGCGGTGCTCATGTATTATTACATTTAAATATATAAGGATGGGTTTAAATGAGATAAAATGCGATGCTTGTCGAACATGTTATCGCATATTTACAACCAGTTAAATACATTCACGCTTACCAAACGATCATATCCTAAACCATCGGTTCAATAACGAAAACAATTGGATCCACATCCGGTTTGGCATTGGTAGTCTTATTAACCCTTAAAGCGCCAAGAAAAAATGCATCTGAAAATGTCGTCTGCTGAAGTCGTCTGCTGCAAATAATTGCCTAACATTACTGACCAATTAAGTATAGAAGCACACAGCGTGGATCCAGAACAGACTGCTCCTATAGGAGCAGTCTGATCTGGGTCCACACTTTTTGCCATAGAGGCTTCTTAAACATTTCAGCAGACGAGAAAAGCAGACGCAATCGCCCAGTGATATCTACGTTTGCTGAGTAACTTTCAGATCACGTGCTTTGTGCATATTTGCTGAACCACTTTTTGTGTGGTTAAGTAATAGTTATACCATGGGTTGTCCGCCTGTACGTGGAGATTATCCACGAGCTTTAGCGAGTGGATTATCTTACGTACAGGTGGACATACATGGTATAACTATTTTATACCACCTACATCAGTGTAGACCTTGCACATCAAGTGATATTTCATGCTTAAGTTGGTAAAGGTGGTATAATGTGTGACATACCACCCAAAACATATGCAAATCGAGGCAAAGATCGTGATTTCCTCTGCGTTGGTGGCTTGCAAGAAGTTCGGCATGTCATTTTTACACAAGATGGACACATGCGGTCGCATTTGTGCTGACCCTTTTAACTGACAAAGCAGCACAAGCGATAAATCAGTGGGCAAATTGTCTAAAATTCGTGGTTACGCATATGATCTATATAAATGATAGAAACATTTGAAAACACATGTCAGTTCTAAATACCACATCTAAACTTCTGTTTATACATTCAATTTATAATGTTCACCTTTCTTATCAAAACAAACCAGCATTTCATTTTCAGGGGGAATTTCGTAGACCATATTTTTCTTGAAGCCCTATGTCTTGCAAGGATTTTGCAATATGTTAGCCCTCTGACAATGACAGCGTTAAGCTGTAGCAGCCTGTTACATACGTTACCCTACAAAATATTTCATAATTAAAATTATTTTTAAGACTTCAGAAAAGTGTAAAAGATAAGGTAAGATTTCCAAATTGGTTATATTTTCTAAATAAGCTTTTACTGGGCCACAGATAATGACATTTAAAAACAAAGATAGTCATCCCTTATGTAGTGTATGTTACATTTTTTTCATTGAACCCCCTTTTAAATGATAACTGCATCTAATATAGTTTGTCTTAAATTTTATTGAAACCAGTTTATGTTCATTAATTTGGTACTACATTTAAGATTTTTTATTTACCTTTTCAAAACTGCAAACATTAAGTTTCTATCATATATACTTTTTGAGTTATTAGATGATGAACATGGTACCCCCTTATCACAGAAAAATGTAAAATGTAATTCTACATGCCTCGCGCTTGCTATAGACCCCACTTCCCCCCAGGGGGAATTTCGTACACTATGATTTCCAGATACTACATTATATAAGCCACAAAATGAAATACGTTAGCCCTTTAAAAGTGGCAGCGTTAGCGGCTAACATCATGTTATGTACGTTACCCACTAAATAACATTAAATTTTCCTGATAATGTCTCCAACATGACATATTCACACTTTTTTTGAAGTCTGGCACAGGATTAAGAACTTCTTATAGCACAGTTACATAATTTTAGCAATTATTTCATAAATGTCTTGAGTTTTTGCTGTTGTATATGCTACTTAGTGTTTCATATGTTATTTCCAAGTATCAGTATGGTAGTTATTGACTATACATGTATTTCATCCATCAGTGAATATAGTAAATTTATAAGGCTGCTATTCAAATGAATTAAAGTTCCAAATTATGGTGTCTTGCACTATTTTACAGCCCAGGTTACATACGTTACTCTCTGATTCCACTAAACATTCAAGATATGGTCTCCAACGCGACCTACCTGTACTTATTTGCATACTGGCACAGGTCCATGTACACTGTACTTATTTTTACTCTGGCTCATTTGCTGAGGAAGTAACTCAAAATATAAACAACCATAAAGCCTATTTTCTTTTATTGAGACATCAAATATAGTTGACATAATACTTATGGAAAGTTTGTAACATTCTGTGCAATGTGCGAGTAACAACTTAAAAGATCAAAGAAAACCCATCAAGTTGAAGTTCTAGAGCAAATCTTCATATATTATCCAAGGGTTTTAAAGAATTTTCCTATACAACTTATTACTCCTCTATCAGATTTATCTTGCAAGGATTTTTCAATATGCTAGCACTCTGGTAATGGCACCATTACCCTGTAACAGCCAATTATATATATTACCCATTAACATCTTTGATGATTTTAATAAAAATGCCATGATTTCTGAAATGTGCAAACCATAAGGTAAGATTTCCAAATTAGTAAGCTAGTTTTGCATCACAGATATGGACCTTTAAAAAAAACAAAAATGCACCCAAAAGTGTTACGTATGTTACTTTTTTCATTATTCCTATATAAATGATTTATGAAACTAATATAGTTTGATATTTTTTTTAATGTGAATGTGCTTACTAACTCATTTTGTATTAAAGAATGTTTATGTAACTTTTGGAAACTGCAAATATTATGTTTTATCTTTTATAAGGTTTGAGTTGTTGAGTTTTGAACATGGTAACCCCATATCACACAAAATGTGAAATATAATTCTGTGGCTCTTTTGTTAGGGTACAATCAAGTTTTCCTTCACCCAGAGGTACTCGATTTCCTTCCCATTTATTTTCCACACATTTTTTCCATATCTGGAAAGCCTCACTTGTTTTCATGGGAAAGATTTGATGGTTCAATCTTTGTATGTACATCTTAAGGACAGAAAAGCAGGGTGGGGGTAAGCTCATGTTCATGCCATTTGAAATAGTCAGTATATGTGTATGGCTTTGGTACTTTTTTCAGAAACATGTCGTACTGCAGCTTATTCACAATTAAATAAATAGCACATGTTAGGGCTTCATATCACTGATGAGTGCCTAGAGAAATTCTTTAATTGTTTTCCTACCCTTCTTAGAATGTTGATGGACTAGTGGGGGGTTATCTATCAGTTTGATAGGAATAACCTTTCCGTGGTACTAACACATCAGCACATTGGTAGTGTCACAATCTGTTAAACAGTGTAATGTAGATTTCTTCCCCCATATTCTGGCCAATGCTGTTGACATTCAGAAGGTGCACCTTTTGTTGCATACACCATTGTTGAAAAAACACCCAGGTTATCCTCTGCGAGAATGTTTGTAAGACTTTATAGACTGCTGCTTATACATTGTATTTATGTATCAGTGACAAAACCAACATGCCCTGCCTTTAGTGCTTGGTTGAATACTGGTGCCATCAGATCCATGAAGGTGACAGGAAAAGCTATTATGCTCTGTAGTTACGGCATTAACATCAACGTTATGTGCAGCACTACATAATGTTGGTTTAATTTGTGATTGCAAGCCATCCTGAAGTTTGGACTTGTCTGTTTTGGTGGAAATTCTATCAGGAATTGACAGTGACCATCATACAGGTCCCAGAAGAAACGGCAGTGTCAACTCAAGGTCAACATTATGTCCAATAGAAAGAAGGTCATGCTTACCAAGGACTTTCCTTCAACCTCTCATCTGGCTGTTTACGTTTTGTAAATTGGGCAATTTCTTCTTGCTTGACCTCGCAAGCATCAAAACTTTATTAGCTTGCAGCATTTTATGGGGGATGTGAAAGACAGATTTTTTAACTAAAAGTGAGTCAATGAAGTCTGCAACAGCCTTCCTGCCAATTTCATCAGCCTCAATAAGATCATTAGCTATGCCAGGCTTAGCAGGCACACAGAAAGACAAAAAGTACAGTTCATTGTCTTCAAAACTAGAACTAAAAGGATTGGTGAAGCCTGAAACTGCCTCTACCAGTACTCATTCTACTTTGCATCTGAGCAGATTGAATATTTCATTAGAGTGCATTGAAGAGTTGTTTCAATATATTGAGCTCTGATGTGATGAGTAATACACCATTCCATCTGTAGTACGAAGCGTAGTTCTAGTTGCTGAAGCCTATAATACCTCTTTATTGTTTGCCTGATAGTTATGTCAAAAGCATTTATCAAGCATAGAACCAATGGTTTTGACACACTAAACCCTAAAGTTCTTTGCATCTGCGATGTGTATCAAATTTATGAGTGTAATCAGTTACACAGGTACATATTGTGCGTAGTTGTTGTGATCGTTTGCAATGACCATTGGGAACAAGGCATACAGATAGAGATGACATGCAATTCAAAGTTGTTTTCCTTGTAGCCCTAATCAGTGTCAACACCATCTGAATCATATCCATATACCTTGCCCAGAACTGAGCTGTCTTTCAGAACATGCATGATATCTATACTGTTTATGTGAGCAAACAGTAAAGGTTGATAGATCACATTATATTATTAGTTTAAGTCACCATAAATTAATAAGGAACTTCAATTTATTTCAGCCTTGTAAATTTTCTTAATTCTCTGACAGACTTTATACATGTATAGGCAACAACTTCTATACAGATACTCAGAATAACTTATGTATCATTTGGTAACACACATAACAATTAAAGCTCAAGGCATTTATTAAATGAATACTTAAAATAGGTAAACCTTGTTAAAAGAAGTACATAAAACTGTGCAAGCATGCAAATAAGTATAAACAGGGCTTGTTAGAGACATTAACTTAAATGTTTAATGCTATTTTCAAGGTAACATACCTAACATGGACCTGAAAAATAGCGTAAGGGACCATAATAAAGAACTTTAAATCATTAAAGTAGCAGCCTTATAGATTTACTATATTCTGTGACAGATGTAATACACGTATAGTCAATAAATACCATACTGATACTCGGAAATAAAGCAGGAAACACTAAGTAACGTATACAACGGTAATTGCTCAAGACATTTATAAAATTAATTCTAAAAATATGTAACTGTGTGATAAGAAGTTCATAAACCTGTGTCAGCATGCAAATATGTACGAACTTGTCAGGTTGAGACATTATCAGGACGTTTAATGCTATTTTAGGAGGTAACGTATATAACGTGCTGTTACACGTTAACGCTGGATTTCTCAGAGGGGTAACATCTTTTATTTTGTGTCTTATATAATGTAGTTTCAGAAAATCATAGCGTACAAAATTCCCCCTGGGGGGAGGGGGGTCTTTAGCCAGCTCAAGGCCTACTCGGCAAATAAAAAAATACTAGGCGGGTGTCTTTTGTTATCAAGTTTATCAGGCAAGGCTTCAAGAACGCTGGTTGAAACGCGAGGCTCTGTTGAGTACATGTAATTCGACATGCTTTTACTTAAATTAAAAGAAGCGAACCCGGTTATCTATTTATCAGTTGACCCATTGGTTTACTCTTAAAACTGGTGATTGTGACCAAAATATCGATTTTGGAGTCGACTTCATTCAAAAAGTACAATGTCAAGTTGACGTTTGATTGGGTATAACATTAATGTTTTGCAGCAGATTGCATGCTTGGTGGTCAGCCCAATCACAGTTGACACCTTTGCTTTCCTTTTTAATTGCACGACGACGGATCGGACCCTAGACTCTATGACGGTCCCTACTTGAAGACTAGGGTTGGTGCCTGATTGTCATGTCTTTGGTCAGGCCCACTGGGGTTTAACTGTTCGATTTTTTTACTCTGATATTCAGTTGCATCTTATCTTTGTTTTATCTTCTTTTAAAATCTTGATTTTAGGAAGCCCACATGCGAGCTTAATATTTTGTGCTTCAACGACAGCAGAATCTAGGGCGAAAAATCGGTACCAGTAAAATGCATTAAGCCTCCCCAGTGACTTAGGCTGCTGTCCGTTCTAAGGCGGTGATTCTGTTGTTGTTGATTCGTTGTTGATTGTTACCTTCAGATTATATAAAAATACAAGAGGGCCCAGAGGATCCTAAAACACCTCATCTGAGATTCGCTTGCCCTTCAAGGACCACAACAAAACGTTACACACCAATACTCAAGGTACTAGGTGTAATCATTTAGAGTATGATTGTGAGACGATTTTTGAATAGATTTAAAGATTTTGTTCTTTAAACAAACTTATAAAAAGACATGTAATCCAAAGGCTAGGCCTTTTTTGACCCAAACAAACTTGGAAGAGTATCATTAGGGTTTGCTACATACGAAATATCAAGGCTCTATGCCTAGTGGTTTCAAGCAAGAATATATTTTATGTTTTATGTTAAACATGTGTCCCTAGGAGCATAATTAAAACAAACATGCTATTAAAGGTCTAATAGATAATGTTGCATACCAAATATCCTAGAAGAACTTTTTTTGCTTTCCCTTTATAAGCCTATATACAAAATGTGGCTCACATGAAGGGAGCATTTGGGCCACGACACAAGAAACCCTGTCTTCGGGGTTTCCGATAAAGCAAGACTCAAAGCAGTCTCCTCAGCTACAGAGACTAGCTAGAAAACTGAAATTTCGCTTGTAGCAAGTTTAGATATGATACTTTTCAATAAGCGAATAGCAAATGCGCTGGTCAGACTGCGCGGATGCGCAGGCTGGTCTGCACCTTTGCTGTTCGCAAACCCACGAAGACAATTTTCTCGCGTCGAGGCCCTTTTTTTGCTTCAGTGACATAATTTGAACAAACTTATTAATAGAGATCTACCAGATAATGCTCCATACTAAATAGCAAGACTCTATACTTAGTGGTATAAGACAAGCATATTTGTTATATGTTTCCTTATATAAGCATATGCAAAACATGAGCCCTGGGGTGGAGTCATTTTTGGCCCCAGGGGCATACCATGTAATGTCAGGAAAAAATATTTTTGATGTCTTCCCTATTTTAGCCTATGTAAAACATGTGACACACAGGGCGGGACAATATTTGGCCACAGGGGTATACTTTGTATAAACTTAGTAGAAGGCTACTAGATATGCAACATACTAAATATCAAGGCTATTTGCCGAGTGATTTCTGACAATAAAGTTTCTTATGTTTTCCCTATATAAGCCTATGTTAAAATTTGACCCCCAAGCGGGACAATTTTGGGCATCCGAGGCGTAATTTGAACACTAGATGATGTTACTTATCAACTATCAAGGCTCTATGCCAAATGGTTTTAGATAAGAAGATTCTTAAAGTGTTCATCTAAAAAAACTATTTTAGCCAGTGTGACTTAGATACTCAACTGACTGAAACTATTTTGATCTGTTATTGAAGAATGCCATATAAAGATATGTGTTTAAAACCCAGCAAGCAGTTTAGGTGAAGTTCTTAGGAGCAGTTAATAACGACACAACATGGACATTGTGGCTCAGGTGAAGTAAAACACATGCGCCCACAACCAATTTGTTGGTGTTGTCATGTCTATCCATATGTATTACTTGGCTTTTCGCTTACTGTAAAGGCGCAACTTTAATATTCATATTTGGGTGTGTCTCTGCTATTTCATCTGCTAAGGAAGGGAATCAGGTTTAATTTATACTTTGGTAAAGAGTTAATAAGCTTTTTGAGCCGCGCAAACGTGCGTTCATTTCATGAAAATCCTAACCGTATACACACTGAATTCACATTTATTAACACTTAAAGCGCATAATCACAAAATGTATGTTTTTTCTCGTCAACTTAACTTTTTGAAGCCCCATAGATAAAAAGTAAGGACCCAGATCAGACTGTTCCTCTAGGAGCAGTCTGATCTGGGTCCACAATGTTTGCCTCCCTGCTTATGATAAACAGACATTTTCAGACGCAGTTATGTTGCTGGTGTTTTAAGGACTAAATAATGACTGAGGTTGTGGCACAAGATGATACAGTTACTTTTGAATAAAACCACGCCTCCTTTTCAGCTTTTACTCATGCCTAAGGTTGACTAGTCCTAATTACGCATTCATGAGGCGCCGCCTTTACAGTAAGCGAAAAGTCAAGTAATATCTATTTATCTTCTTTTGCGCTTAAACCTCCATGGAGGAGGTAAGATCGTGATCCGGCAAAATAAAGCCAAATGATTGGCTGCTTGCGGACACGTGTCCGCAAGCAGCCAAATATTGCGCTTTATTTTGAGTCTTAGAATGTGCTCAAGTTTTATAACCTCGAGGCAAGGTGGGGAAGGGAAATAAAAACAAAGAGAAAATCGTTGAGATAAATTTGTACAGTGCGACTGAGAGAGTAAGCATAGTTAAAAGATAAAAAACAGATGGTGAGGTTTAAGGAATTAGATAATTTATAATCCAAGTTTGGCCTCTTCAATATCTGTGAACAGACTTAAAACTTGGATAGTGCGTACGACGCTTACTTTCGCTTACTTGACATATCTATCTGTCTTAGTACTGAGACGCATTTTTCAGGCACATCTTATTTACTTTAGAAAATGTCGGAACGTCGACCAGATATAAGAATATTTGAACACTGTTTTGATCTGAATTCGTAAATGATCTAAAACAGGGGAGGTAAACATTTTCAATTGATTTCTGAGTAATCCGACGCAGGAATGTTGGATGTGCATGGGAATTAGCATATGTCCTTGATAAAATTCTCTTGTCAAGAAGGTTCTATTGTCAAGAAGGTCTTTTATGTATTAGAGTATCTTCCCTTATGCCGTAAAATGTAGTTTTAGAAGCAGTTTTTCGTGAGCAACTTTGTCAAAAGCCTGGCTAAAATCAAAGAGGAAATGGTTTGTTTGTTGCCTGAATTGCATGTTTTAGCAAGTTCGTCAACGAGCATGATGAGTTGTGTATCGCAGTGTCATGGCTCAAATTTTATGTAGTGAAAAAATGCAATAACGACTCAATCTGCCAGGTACTGTCGTGCCAACCAAGAGTGACAGTGACGTAATATTTTGTTTACAATTGTGAAGTAAAATTTTAACTTATACACTCTACTTGAGCTTACGCGAATCGATACATCACTTGTGTATTAATCCTATCCTGCGGATAGGATTAGTACACAAGTGATCTATCGATTATAAGTCCCTGATAACTTCGTAAACAAAACATGAGGTCACTGTTACTCTTGGCTGGCAGGACAGTAGTTATTTTGAATTGAAAATTTATATTTGTATAGGCGCGTCTGAGCCTTCAATGCCCAACTAGGTGGTTAGTACCATCATTTCATGTGCATGCTCATATGAGCCACAACATATGGTTTCCAACCATGTGACGTTTTGCCATGTGTTTGTGCGGCCTCTTTTCAAGCTTAGAAACTCTAAATGATGTTCAGTCAGTAGCTTAACACTCACAAAATATTCAAGCGACTAGCAAAGGCTTTGATCAGACTGCGCGTATGCGCAGGCTGATCGAGGCTTTGCTGGTCGCACATACCTTATTGTTGGAAATCTCATGTCACGGCTCATAGGGTTTCCAACCATGTGATATTTTGCAATGTGTAAACTCAGATGAGTTTGTGCAGCCTCCTTTCAAGCTTAAAAACTCTAAATGATGTTCAGTCAGTAGCTTAACAGTTGTAGAATATTAAAGCGACTAGCATAGGCTCTGATCAGACTGCGGCCATGCGCAGGCGGATCTGAGGCTTTGCTGGTCGCACATACCTCATTGTTGGAAATCTCATGTCACGGCTCATACGGTTTCCAAATATGTGACATTTTGCGATGTGTAAACTCAGATGAGCCTGCGCAGCCTCCCTTTAAGCTTAGAATGATGTTCAGTCAGTAGCTTAACACTCATAAAATATTCAAGCGACTAGCAAAGGCTCTGATCAGACTGCTCGTATGCGCAGGCTGATCTGAGGCTTTGCTGGTCGCACATACCTCATTGTTGGAAATCTCATGTCACGGCTCATATGGTTTCCAACCATGTGATATTTTGCAATGTATAAACTCAGATGAGTTTGTGCAGCCTCCTTTCAATCTTAGAAACTCTAAATGATGTTCAGTCAGTACCTTAACAGTTGTAGAATATTATAGCGACTCGCATATGCTCTGATCAGTCTGCATCCATGCGCAGGCTGATCTGAGGCTTTGCTGGTCGCACAAACCACATTGTTTGAAATCTCATGTCGCGGCCGATATGGTCTTGTTATATCTGTTAAAAGTTTTACTGCAAAATACTGCAAGCCACGCACCTAGACAAAACCAATACACATTATAGTGTTTCCAGAACTTCAGTGACCCAGGTTTTTTGCTAATTATTCTTTAATGGTGATTTTAATTGAAAAATAAATTAGAGAAATGAATTTAGATATAGACCGCGTAATTAAATTATTTTTTTCCACATAACTGTATGTTTTTATATAGGCTGGGATTAGATGGAATTTTGGTGTGTTTTTGCCGCTCCTCTTTGAATTAGTCCCCAAGTGAACCTAATGATATAAATAAAACATGGCTTATACGGGTCAGTGGAGGTAATTCGCCAGTCCTACAGATAAGAGTGCGTAACAGAAAATTATTTTTCCTATTTCTCAACCAAAATATATTTGCAAAAAATATTTGGTGTGTACTCAAAACAACCGTCTCGATGATACGGTTCTTTTGAGCACCCAAAACACGTGTTTGAACTGATGAAGACAGTCGCAACTTCACGCTAAAATTGCTTAACTGGCCCAATCTTCGTGCATCATAGCAATGCAAATATACTACGTGTATCTATTGGGATACACATGGGTATATTCACAAGGAAAAACAACTAAGTTATTATTTTGTACAGGTGATCTGGGCTTCATTTACAAATAAGGGCGTCCCCCAAAAATAAGTTTTAGTTACGCGGTGTGCATTTAAATCCACATGCTAAGTGCCGTTCTTCTAAGTTCGATTTATAGCTGGTTAAAAAAAGAAAAACGGGGGTCACTTAAACTCTGGAAACACATTAGTTTATATTGATTCTTAAACTCATTTGATATCTAGTGTTTTTGTTTATGTAGCGATCTGCACAAACATGAATTATTGACGGCGTTACATGGCTGTTCAAATATGAATGCAAGTAGCTTCATAAGTTTTGTCACATATATGATACGACAAAATGGTAAACGTTTCTATAAAGGATTATATGTCACCTTTAAACTGGCACCAGACCTAAAGAAAAATACAGTATACTTATCGAGTTATAGCCCTTTGAATGAGGGTCACTTTAGTATACTAACAAACTCAATGCTTCAAACATACCCGTTATAAAGACGAGCGTATAATTCTTCGCCAAATCGGTGAAATTTCTTGAAATTTTAAGGAAGTATCCCCATATACTTATATAATGATGCTGTGAATGTTGCGATAATCCGACATGTTTTTGTTAAATTATATCAAATCGTTTTCACTAAAGTCTCCTTATGTTTGCGCAAACAATTGGTAAACAAACACCACCTTTCAGTTTTCAGTCAATCTTTTAACTAAAAATATGCATGATGCAACAAGTAACCTAGTTTTAACTCATAGACAATATGTTGATCGCTCATACTGAATTGTTGCTACAAATCACTGAAGGATAGAGGGTATTTTTAAACGCTGAAAAGCATTTTTATTAAGTCAAAACTGCCTTAAGTAAAGGGGTTATAGAACTTGTACTTAATTTTGTTGCCATAACATTGCGGTTTTAATCTAAATTTGAACGTTAACTTTAAGTTTTACCAAAATAGGCATTATTTACAATATACTTACTCCCCTGGTCTTGAGGACTGGACAGATTAGACATATTTTAATTAATGCAAACACGTCATTAAGAAGCAGAAAAATGCTTGAAAATGATATAAAATGTGATAACTTTGTAAATAGAGGACAGAGCGTTTTGAAAACTCCCATATGACATTTTAAGCATGTTTTAAGCAAAACACAAAGAAAAAGACCCAGCGATGTTAATTATTGCATCACCAGTAGATGACTCAAATGACGTTTACATAAACCTAATGACGTCACAAACGCGCCTGTTTACTCGAGATCAAAACAGGATTATATAAACTTTATCCTGTAAGCAACTGTGTTAATGTACCTTAAACTTGCATCTAAAATTTGGTGCCATTTTGTCTCAAACTAACAAAGATATGACACAATATCCGCTTATGTACCAAAACGTGTGTGGCAATTTGCTTCAGAAATACTTCAGTATACAGGAATGGCTTTTACATAAGCGTCTGTAACTCGAGAAATATAGTTAGTGTAACTTAATGCTTGGTGCCATTTTAAAGGCAAAAATAGTTCTTTCCCGACAGGTATGACATTTTGTCGTAGCATATATGTGAAGAAAGTAATTAAGCTACTTGCATTCATATTTAAACAGCCCTCGTAGTAGTCATGCAAAAGAGAAAATTTGTGATGACTTACTCAAATATATAAAGCGCCAATCTCAAACAAATGTTGCCTGCTTATGTTGTCATAGTCAGGCAAAATGCCCTAGAAATCTCTATTTGAAACAGTATGGACCCTGATCAGACTGCTGCAGCTCATATAGAAACATGCAGATCTGGATCCACACTGTTTGCCTCGATACCTAAGTTGGTCAATAATGTCAGGAAAGTTATGCAGCAGATGAGTAAAGTAGACAACGTATTTTTCATGACACCGCTTTAACTCTTTATCTCCAAAGGCTGATAACCATCGCAAAAAGTTAGGACCCAGATCAGGCCCAACATAATGTCCGATCAAACCCCAGAAAAAAACTTTTAAAAAAGTTATGATTCTGAAAAATACCAACAGACAATGAAAAAAGGGAAAATATCCCAGGGGGCAAAGAGTTAAGTGTTTGATACATTATTTTTGAATTCAAACCAAAAGGACACACTGTTCCAAGACGAAGCGTTCTGGAAGTCTCTTTCATAAGCTGTTTCCAATTCCCAGTCACTCTATCAATGGGCATAAATGAAACATTTCTACTGTCCTGGCTGTTCCCATATGAGCTGCAGCTGACTTCTATCTCTTTTGCATGACACAAGCATCTCTGTCAGTAATTTGTATCTATTTTGATTTTTACGCCAACTAATGTGTTTCATTTTGACGTCGTTGTCAATGACGACAGGTGACGTCGATGTCACTTCCTGTCTATTTGTTTATATAACACTTGATAAAGGCCATTGTAAGCTGAAACGTTGGGTTAATATACAATATACCATTTTGGAGTTATTCTCTGATATTTCGCTAATATGCCTGCAGTAGGGAAATTTGATCTTTTTTGAAGTGGTGACTGCAAATTGGCCATCATCTCTTAATTCGAATCCCGCGTCGTTCAGTTGAATCTGCATGCAGTAGAGATGTCGAGACAACGTTTGAATTTTCTGCCTAAACGCCAACGATGTGTCGTCTTTGGAAAATAGTTCTTTTCTGATTACGTATCTATGGCTCTAAGTCTTGGAGTCTACGCGTTTCTGGGCCTCCGTATCCCTGCTTCCACACGCGCACTCGTGGTGTTAGTTTGTGCCGTAATCACCCAGGTAAACCGCATGTCCAGATCTCGGAGGGTGTTGGCTATCGGAGGTAAACAAAGGATTTTTGGGTTGGACATGGTCTGTATTGAGACGATTTTATTTCATTTAGATTCACTTTGAGGGATAAGAACAACATACAGGTCGATAGTATACAGAATGATAAGAACTCTGAAAACAATACATGTTTTTGAACTGAATCTGTTCGAGTTTAAATCGCATTTGAATTCGAAAATGCAGTAATTTGGACGAATATTTTGAATTCATCAGCTAATATTCATATCTTTTACTTTATTTTTACATGTACTTGATTCACAGCCGCCGCTGGAATGTATAACCTCTCTTTGGAATGTATCAGTCAAATATAATTGAAAAATACTTGTAAAACTCTTATTTATTTGCAATTTTATGACGGTGGTATCATGTTTATGGGTAGCGTCCTGTTCGGAGGTATGTTGGGTAGCTACCAGGAAGGCATGTGCATGTTAACATTGATTTCTGAGAAGAGCAAATTGTTTATGCTCATTAAACAAGCTCTAGCATACTGAAACAAAAGTGTAACACTCAAACACTTTAAAAAACAAGTGGTTCGATTGGCAAGGAACATATCAAAGGAGAAACAAGCTTAAAAAACACACATCTTTTTAGAGTTTTTGTTCAAAATTGAATGGGTTTTTTGTGCATTAGTTTGTTTTGCTTCATTAGCATGTGGGATGGCCTACCATATCTATTTAGACCTTTGCATCACATTAAAGAAACAATCTGGCAGTATTATAACATGACAAAGCATTATACTATGGAATGGACCCATACCTTTTTGTGAAGGTGACAGATCAAGTAGCAATGCAATAAGTATACCAAATGTTTAGACGAGCACCTGTGCAGTCTAATCAGTCATCACTAGATGCGTGAATATAACTAGGTGTACTCGCATTTACACAACAGAAGTTACCCCGCTTTAAACAAGGACCTTGGGATTAAAACAAGTGTAAATGACCAGGAAATGCCACAATCCCAGACAGACACATGGCACAAAGAGACAGGGACACTGGAACACTGCGCAAAAAAGTTAGAATACAATTAGCAAAACATTCAGCTCCCTTTATTGTATTGCCAAACCAGAAATTACACAATATAAGCGTTTAACACGAAGTGCTAAACACGAACCCCCAGCAAATACAACAAAATAGTAAGTAAGTATGATCAGGGAATACCACAATCACAAACTTCAGACAAACCCATGGTGCCCACCATGAGGAAGAGCCACACAACAATCACGAGACACTAGGAAGACGAACTAAGCAAAGCTAACAGCTCTCTCTTCCCCATCAAGATGATCATCGCCTTACAATGATAATTACCTGAAATCAAAATGCTTAAGTGCATGCATGTGTGTGTGCATGGGTGCGTGCGCGGGTGCGTGCAGGTGTGTGAGAGAGTGAGAGGGTGGATTGATTATATTCGATGACAAAATGATCATTTGTTAGCCAATTTTTGACCATGTAAAGTGGCTAGTTAACTTATATATTACATTTTTGACAGAGCAATTCCATGATTTATAAAACAAATAAAAGTGGTAACTTTGTTTTTGTCTAGAAAGATTTATTTCCTCTAGGAAATAAATCTCTTTAGCCGGAACTCCTTTTTCTGACCACAAGTGATCTAGCAAGTGGCCAAGGCATCGATGAGATGAAACGTACGCCATATTCATTTCCGTTTTAACAAACATAACACTTCTCTACACTAATGACGCAGTAACAAATGACGTCATTACACTTGCGATGACGTTGCATAACATTTCTGTCTTCTAATACTGAAATGGAGAATCGAGGAACAGAAACGAAAAATTCTAGAAAAGCTAAATAATTTTAGTACCAAAATGTTTGTTACAATCTAACTAAGAAAGTGACTACCCACAATTTATGTTATCGTCCACTAATAAAAATGTTACAGACATTTGAATTTCTTGGGTGGACTCGATGAAGAAGATTTCCAAAAAGGCCGGACTTTATATTTTTTTCAGCAGGGAACAGCTGATGTATTACTACTCAGGTCAAATTTAGGCATGTCCTGTCCCCGCTAGTTTTGCCACATTGCATATCGTAGTTTTTTCTTGATATGAGCAAGTAGTTCACGCAGAACACATGTAATATACAGTTTAATGAATCATTCTATTTAAAATATGCACACTGGCTTCTTTATCGGATTTTTCACCTCCTGGATTTTTCACCTCTCTCGGTATATAAATCCCGTATTTTAAGTAGAATGATAAATAAACTCTACTCAATGCCTCGCTACAGAAAAATAATCAAATCTAACTAGCTTTGATGAAACAAAGGAAAATGCCCATAGCTTAAGCCCCATTCCCACAGAGCTTGGGACAGTGCTGCGAGCTCTCTAGGACTGAAAAAATGACAATCGCAGAGAGCATGCAGAGGTTGTGGCAAGGTATAACAAAATTCACATCAAGGTCACAGCAAGGTCGCTGATCAAAATCAGTCGTTGACAATCTTTTGAGCATGCACAAAGACTAGCCGCCACTGAATATGATTGCCGTCTAGTTGCAAAGGTTTCTAGAAGTGAGTAAGGGTGCAAAGATCAGGAATCGATACAATCAAGTACCGCACCTGACCCTGGATACCAATGGGAAAGTAACAAACTCACAGTAAGACACCACAAACGAGAGCCAAGAGGTCAGCCCTTTCCAGCAGGTGACCACAAGGCACATATAAACAGACGTGTACAAAGGCATAGCAAACACGAAAACATAAAAGATCCACAAAAGAAGTACCGCCTTGGAACAGTCATTAAAATATTTTACTGGAGGGCTTAAACCAGTTTTCGGTGCACCAACCTCACCCTTAGTTCAGATATGGATCAAGACACATAGATGTTTGGCATGCATGAAAGACCCCTAACTTATGCAAACTGTCAGCGATCGATTTCATGAAAACTTTGGCTCAGAAATCTTCAGCAACTAGTCTGTGACTAATCAACGACTAATCGGCGACCAATGGGCGACTGGTCGCCGATAGGTTGCAGTGCCAGCTTCAGCAAAATGCTATCTTGCCATCATAACAACGTTTCATCACAAACGTTGAAAGCGTTTGCATTATGGGGCATAGAGGTGGTCAAAATTAGACAGTAGCACCAAAGAAGATGGTACATCTTACTACCAAAATTCGGACTCCTGATTCTGATGATGAACCTCAGCTGTCCTAGAGATGAACTGAGCCAGAAATATCAACTGCTGAAAGTTAAAACTCAAAGCTAAGTAGGTCCAAGTAGAACCGTCACAACAATAACTGCCACGTTTTGCATTGTTGTAAGCGAAGCAACTGCATCTATTTTGTTATCATGATTGCCAATTGCACAGAAATGGTTTTATTCTTTCCAAACATTTTATTCTTAAAATAATGATGGTAGAACAGTCTCCTATCAGTCGATAGTCAGTCGCCGATGAGTCTCTGATAAGTCGCCATATTGTCGCTGACTGATCGCCAATCAGCCGCCAACAGATCGCTGACTAAATGCAAAATGATCGCCGAACGTGCTGCGACTGGTTGGCGACTGCATGGAGACTAGGTCAGCGACTGGTCGGCATTCATACCAGTAGTAGAAATCAGTGGCTGAGAGTTTGCGGCACGGTCGCAAACTCTGTGTGTCCAGGTCTTTACATACAGCTGTGCTAAAGCAATATACTAGTAAAACCACGGTGGACCCGAGCAAGGGAAAAGAGCATACACCAACTTATCGATGAAACGTTGAGGTCAGGGCTCAATTTTTGAATTTGATGCCTGACCCCCCATCCCCCCCCCCACCCATGTGCAGTCAAAATTGCCACAACAAGCAAGATGGAGGTCATGCCATCGCCAGTGCATCGTTGCATGCACGTCGGCAACGACACAGTCACCTGACGACGGCCCCCAGTCAGGGCCGTGCCAGTCCAACATGCACCGTATTAACAGAATAGACCAAGGGTAGACTGCGAGAGGTGCACCATCTACACCTAGAACATAATGACTGAACAGTTGCTGTAACATCATTAGTCCAACACTGTTTAAAAAAACGAAAAAAAAACGGAACAAAACCTGAGATGTGATTGACAACGCACGATACCGCATCTTTCTTTTGATAAACCAATCAGTCAAGCTTCATTGCGACACAACTTCTGTCGGATCAGACTCAGTATCTCAATTAATTCGTCACTGTAAGTTAGTGTTTAACTCTGGTCCCTCATTGATAAATGCTTTTGGCTTTCGTATATAGTTTTTTTTCTGAATTGAACCATAGAAACCTTGCTAGGATGTGGCGTGTTACCGCATCCCATCTGGGTCTAGGATGGCAGCTTATGTCCCCTGTGTGGCCCACTATTAATGCACCAGTCATTTGTATGCGCCGCCTCCTAGGGGCTGGGGATACCAGGGACATAGTGGGGCCAAAGTGCTTTAATCTACTATGCATACTTGAAAAAAGTATACGTTAATCGCCCAGGCTGACATATCCAGCAGGGATATAGCTCTGATTTATTTTTATCTGAACCTTCATCTACTTACATTTTTTGTGAATGCGATAAGAAAACGCTTTTTTTGTTTGTTTTGTAATGCACAAAGGGTACTAAGTGCTCGTTCTAGTTTTGCAATCATTTTTTGCTGATTTTGACCCCTGCATTTTGTTAAAAAAACGAAAGGACATATCATTCAGCATTGCACCCTTTTATCCTTTAGTTTGTCTGTACTCTGTGGCTTGAGTGCGCAACTCCTAAAATTTTATACTGACCATTTTGAAATTTTAAAGATGTTTTTGTCATGGTCTGAAGGTGTGCATGGGAGCCAATGGCTCAGTGGTAGAGTGTTTGACTCGAGATCAGAGGGTTGCATGTTTGAGCCTCACTTGGAGCACTGTGTTGTCTGCTCAGCTATAAACACCATCTAAAGATTGCAATATCTGATATAAATGAAGTATTATGTTATCTAGATGGCTTATAAAAAGGCGCTGGTCAGCTTGCACTCGAGCAGTCTAGAATGATATTTCTTGCTACTGTCAAAATTTAACTATCTAATACATGTAGCTGAGCAGGCTAGTTTGAATTTTACCTGGTCTGAAATTTTCTCTTACCTAGGCCCATATTCAACAAAACCGTCCGTCCGCCTGCCTGTTCGTTGCAAAGTCTGGCTGATATCGTTGAGAATACATGTAATGGACTTGATCATATATGTAACCACAGCGAGAAAAAAGTTGTAAAATGTATGAATAGTAAGAATATTTAACAGCAAAACAAAACCAAATAACAATCTAATAGCATATCGAGAATGTTTCCTCGTGGCTGGAAATGATCATATATATATATATATATATATATATATATCTCGCTCTCTCTCTACTCTCTCTCTACTCTCTCTGCTATCTCTCTCTCTCTCTCTCTCTACTCTCCCTCTCTACCCTCTTTATTTCTCTCTACCCCCTCTCTCTCTCTCTCTCCTCTCTTTACTCTCTTTATCTCTCTCTACTCTCTATCCAATCTATTTCTCTCTCTACACACTCTCTCTTTTTTTTTCTCTCTCTCTCTCTCTCTACTCTGTCTCTTTCTACTCTCTCTCTCTCTCTACTCTATTCTCTCTCTACTCTCTCTCCTCTCTACTCTGTCTCTCTCTACTCTGTCTCTCTCTACTCTGTCTCTCTCTCTACTCTGTTTCTCTCGACTCTCTCTCTCTCTCTCTCTCTCTCTCTCTCTCTCTCTCTCTTTGTCTCTCTACTATGTCTCTCTTTCTACTCTGTCTCTCTACTCTGTCTCTGTCTCTACTCTCTCTCTCTCTCTCTCACTCTCTCTCTCTCTCTCTCTCCAATGCATTTGGTAATTAACTTAAAAATTCATGAGCAGTACGAGAATATAATAAAATGATAGCGAGTGTTCGACTCCCATGTTCAGTCTTCCTCTGTCAAATTCCAAATACGTCATCGAATGGTAAAGAGCTGTAATAACGTGCTAGCAGGGAACATTTTATCTTGGAATTGACAGAGGAGTTCTCTGTATGCCTTAGCATTTACAATGAGGCCCTCTCAGGAGTTAGGGTATATTTGTATAAGCCATTTTATTCTAGGGAAAGCGAAAAATGCCAAACTGAGGGTAACGAAATTGTCAGAGAAGAGGGAAATTAATAAAACATGAAACATGAAGACACGATAATATTTAAGAAGAACAAGGGAACATGTACCCCCTGGGAGGGCCTCTGTTATAGATAACAGAATAACATCACAACTATAAAACTACTAAACTTGATATGTTAAACAAAATCTTATACCCAAACTCTAAACGAGTAACAGATAGTTTACAATGAACATGCAGTAAACCGATTGTCCATCTCTTTCTGAAAAGGAAGTCACCGAGGCTCTAAAGATGATTTAAAGTCATACTGCAAATAGTTACAGAAAGATCTAATTAAACATTAGATTTATACAGAAATGGGAAGCAATCTGCTTTTATAAGTACAAATTTATAACATGTTACAAATACATGTTGTTTTATGCATATGGAAATCGCTAGAAACAGTGTTTTGATTGCCATTTGTCTGCAGTCGGCGACAAATGGCAATCGAAAAATCGGGCGACAAATGGCAATCGAAAAACCTTTTTCCAACGATTTTTATCTACGTTCATCGATAGTATTGACATTTTCGATTTCCGCCTATCACGTATGAAACTTTTAAAAATAGCTTAAAGAAATACAACTCATCTATATCGCTTCTTATAGAATGACAAATAATATTGTTTAAAAAGAGGCCATTGTGGGGCTTGGGCTGCTGTTACCTGAATATGAGGACCTGTACTTCTATGTAAAGTTAGAAACATTAAAAGATAAAATAACAGAAGGGATTTCCACCGTCAATATTTTTACATGTATTTGTTACATGGATTACTTTGTCCACCTATACAAATATGCAGTGAAATCCAAATAAGCTTTCATGTATACTAATACTTTGAAGAAGGAACTGACAACAGGACAAAAAGGTAAATTGCTTTTAAATCCGTGTGGTATTTTATTTTACTGTCGCAATGGTACAAAGAGCACAGCTATAAAACGTATGCAAACTGTACAGGGGTCATTATTATTGTTTTTATTTGGTTTGATTTTATAATTTACGTCCCAGTCAACAATTTTTCAGTTATGTTGGGACGAGTCTTCCTGGGTTGAACAAGTACTAAGCAATGATTAATGTGACTTGTTCAAAGACAAAACGCAGTGACGCGGAGAGGCCAGAAATTCGAATGCCCACGTTACACGATAGCTGTGATTCAACTTAGATTAAGATGCACGGATCCAGAGAGGGGGTGGCATAGGGTTGGGACCCCACCCTGTAAAATGCAATCCTTTGGGGCTCTTTAGCAATACTGGTCAAGATCCCCTAGAAAATCAAAAAGCTACCAAGCCAGAGTTCCATATTGGGTAATAAATAGCCCACTAGCCATCCACTGTGGGGCTGATGATGGTCCGTTTTAGTGGTATTTTGATTACTCACTCCCTTCATCTAGAAAAAGTGTGTCAGAGTCTAGCTGGACTTCGTCTGGCAAAAATTTCTGGATCCGCGCATGATTAAGCGATAATGACATCGCATGAGCTGTTTTGTTGTATAACTATGTGCATTTTCCTCACTCACATTTTACAAAACCGAAGAAAGCGTATCAGTGAAAAGCTAATAGATGGCGGTTCAAGACATGGACACACACTATCAGCCAGCACACAATGTTGCGCGACCACCGGCCCGCCAGCGAAATGCCATTTAAATGTTTTAGATATTGCATAGCAAAAAAGGAAGAGAGGAAAGCGGGGGGATAGGCGACCGGCTAGAGAGACCCGTTGAAACCCATTCGCTTTTTGTGGTGTTTTTGCGGATGTGCATGTGTTGTTTTTATTTTTTATGGTTTAGGGGGGAGGGGGTAAACTATTTATATAGTTTGATTCATTGAATATAATCCTAAAGGGTTGTGCAACAGAAGGGTGTTTCAGTGGACTAGGTGCTGTGCATGTTTCAATGAATTCGATCAGGGTAAATCAGTGAACAGATTGGCCTGGGTGCTTCTCTTGGCTAGGCGGTTTTGGTGTATCAGTTGCCTAGGGAGTTTGGGAGTTTCTATTGGCTGACTGGTTTGTGTATTTCAGTGGAGTGCGTGCGTTTTGGTGTTCTGTGGCGATTCAGTGGTGATTATGGGTGTTTCAATTGTCTGGGTGGCATACATGTATATATTTTTGGATCAAAGGTTTACTAATCATGTACACGTGCATCTTAACCAACAGTTTCTTCGCATTTTGATACCCCATTTACACAACAAAATGCGCCGCAATGTGAACCTGCATTGTGTCACCCTGTTCATGTTGTTAATACACTGCGTTGCCAGGTAAGATAATGAGTATAGATATGGCACATGTTCTTGCCTTCTTTCAGGGACCATACCATCGCCCCGCTCCCACCTGGCTATCATATTCTCTTCTTATAAAGCATACTGGTTTCACCAAAAATGTATCAGTGCAGAATTTAAATAAATATGTTTTCTCTGACTAACTTTACAAAAACATGCATAATGGCATCGACTGCTGATGAGCGTTTTTCACATCACATCAGTTACTGTAAACCCTCTCTAATTCTCTTCTGTATTTCGTCCCGCTGGTAGTCTTCCATTTGTAGTATTACTTTTTTCGTATCATGGCATGCTTAAAATATATCAAATCAGGCACTAATTGTGCGGCAATTTTTATCAATATCCGAAATCAAGACCATTGTCACTCCGATAGCAAGCATGCCAGCTGTAAAGTTTCCTCTGAACATTTTGCTAACCATCGAAACGATATCAACGTAAGCAAATTTCAAATACTGATGTTTTAATAGCATTTTGAGACATTACTCTTATAAATCATGCAAGAGAATGATATAGAATTGTGGCGACACAAGCAATTTGTGTAAAAGATTGATGTAAATCTAGCTATGATCATACGAATAGCATTTTTTCATTTAAAATTTCACAATCTCCGTTTGAAAAGTCGCCCAGATTCCTACCGGCATGGATCAAAAGCATTTAACACATTCCGAGTCCTTATCATTCAATAAAGAAGCCACCTGATTGCTGCTTTCGTCCCCAAGAAACTTTCTATAGGAAAATAAAAATGGATAGATACAGACCCTGTCCATCCATAATCGCAATGTTTACCTCCGATAGCCAACACCCTCCAAGATCTGGACATGCGGTTTACCTGGTAGGTAATAAGAATTTTGTTTAAAGGGTTTTAGTGTGTCCTTGGTGTCATGACTTGTGAATGAACGAACCACTGCCAAGAACAGCCACACAAAACCCCAAATTGAAATGACTCATTAACCAGCTGAGTGCCGAGCAGATTTCCTATAAGAGTGCCAAATTTCCTCGTCAACGTCTTGAAAAATAAACAACTTGCCGAAATTAAATACCATTGACGTCAAAATCCCGCCACGACGTACAATTTACGATGATTGACGTTACGTCAAATAAGACGTGCAATTTTATAAGGAGCACCTGATAATGCTACTGTATTAGCGGCAGCAGTAACGCGACATTTCAATGCATGATTAGGACGATAAACACTTTTATTGCACTTTTGGCGATACTTTTGGTCATATCTCACAATGCACAAAGTGCACATGCATGCTGGTGCAATAAGGCAGTTATTGTATGGTCGTGCGTATGTACGGGAGGTAATCCTCCCGTACATACGCACAAATTATATAATAACTTACACTTGTATCAAGACTCTACCGCCTTTCCTTTGATCTATGCTGTTCATTAAATTCGACAAGACCATGTCTTTTCAAAGGGGAGGAGCTTCAAACCATTCTCTTATTTTCCAGACTTAGAAGTTATTGTACCAAAAGATGTACAATAGCTTCCCGAAGATAGAGCATAGTTTTAAAACTCAATTTCATTAAAATACGAGGGTTGTCCCAGTAAATCGTGGACTTTTGTTATAAAACGAGACTGTCTATCGGAAATTCAATGAAATTTGTATGATATGTTACATGTAGTACACATCTACGACACATTTTCTACAAATATGGGTGAAATCACAGTTTAGATAACAAAGTTATGAACCTTTACTTGAGGGTATCTTTGCGTATGCGGAGCACGTCACAAATTATTTTGCTATATTTTCAGAGAGGGGTGGTCAAATGTTTTGACTCTACTCTTTTAAATAAGCTTAAATGGTGACAAATATAGCCATATATGTGTTAGGTAAGTCTCCTTGGTTCCAGTAAAGACTAAATAGTTATTTTAGATATGTTAAGTAATCAAACAAGCGTGATCGTTCAGATTTAATAAGAGAGAGCATAATTACCATTAAAATTACTTACAGAAAAATAGCATGCGTTTCGTTAAATTGACGAAAATGAGATTGTCTTTGTGATATTACTAAATAATTTCACGCAAAATCTATTTTAAGACACTAGTGACTCTTCGACCAATCATTTAACATTAAAAGAACGTAGTTTTTAGTAATTAATTAGCTAAAAATTGTTTAAAGTCTAATTTTTGCGCCGTAACGTTTTTCTAACCTTAGCATTTTCTGAAAAATAGAAATGTAGTAGGTATGTAAAATCGTTTATAAAATCAAAACGAATGCCCATAAACGTTTCAAATTCTCAACACTTTACCTTGCATGGTTACTAGTTGATGTGGTAATGCATTGTTTAAAGAACAAAACCGAAATTTGATTGAATGTGTTCTACCGTTTGGACTAGAATAGTTTCATTACAAAAAAATGACGTGCGCCGCGCTCGCCGCCATACCGTCAAGTAAAGGTTCATAAATTTGTTATGTAAACTGCGATTCCACCAATATTTATACAAAATGTTTCTCATAAGTATATAAACACATCCTAAAAATATAATAGAATTACTGTCACACAGTCTCGAGTTATAACAAAAGTCCACGATTTACTGGGACAACCCTCTTACATACCGGGTAGACGGCAATTGCAAATACGCTGATTTAAATTAAAAAAAATCTAATCGCCCCAAAGTTTTCAATCGCTAGAACGATGATTGTATAAAGCAAGCTTAGCTTATCTATCACCAAAACGACGTGCATTTTTGCCATAAAAACATAGGCTTTGGCAAGCGAAAATATAGTTTTGATTTCTAAAAATGCGTTCAGGATAGTCGCCTACTCGGTGTGAAACGCTTAGATCAAGGGAAAGGCAGTAATAGTCGCAAAATAGAACGCCACTTACACAGTATTATCACTTATATGCTAAGCCTATGTTAAAGTTACATGTATAAACTCTGTCGCTATTTTTTTCAGAGTGGCTGCTGCTAGGCCAGACGTCTGGCAGCAGCGAAAAGTCGAGTGAATCGCTGGTGACAGATGTCTGGCAGCAGCGAAAAGTCGGGTAAATCGCTGGTGCCAGATTTCTAGAAATCAAATGGTCTGTAAATGATACATGGATTACGTGTAGCTGCCGGCAGACGACGGTACGTGACCTGTTTTCTAGTATTTCTATTGACAAAGACTACTAGTACCGTGACGTAAAATGCGAGCATTTCCTTCGACGATTCACGCATGACCATGCCTGAGCAAGATATATGTGACACATGTAAGCGAAGACAGTTGTTGAACACATTTTATTTTTGTAAACGTTCTCCTTGCACGTCTTGGCTTGGTGCCCTGTACCTCAGATCTGTCGCTAGAGTCCATTTCATTGCTAAGAAGCATTCATTTTGAATCATTGCGCGGCACAGGCGCATGCGAGGACACATAGTCTACTCGAAAGAAACCAATGAAGTTTTTTTAAAAAACAAACAAACAAAAAAACAACTGAACATTATGTATTTTCTCGTACTGATCTGTATCTGAGGCTCAGGAAGGGGGTCCCTGGTATCCCATATCCGGTTAAATATTTTGAAATGTTCCCATATCTCTGAAAAAATGATAAATTCCCCAAAATTCAACCGAAATCAGAAAGGTCTGTATCGCCATACCCCTAAAAAAACTTTCAAGGTCACAAAAGTATCACATTACCCTTTAATCAGTTGGTTCCTTCATCCCTAAAACCTTTTCAGTACCTCGTAGCTCGCTTACTGTGGCTTCGGCTGTGAGTTTTGCAATAAATGCAATAGACTACCGGGTAATATATAATGCATTTAATCAGTATCTTCTTTTTTTTCCATTTGTTTAATGATGATCGAGGGTCGCTAGTTCGAGACTCTCTCACTGTGTTGATTCTTTGAGTAAGACACTATTATACAATCCGCTTAGTGCTGGTTCAACCAAGGAAGACATAAAGACAGAAGTCACCCTGATGTGATAGAAGAATGTTGAATGGGATGTTAAGCATCAACGCAAACATACATGTAACATACTGATATCGCTTCGACTGCAAAACATAAGTTACATGTTATTATCAAAAATGCGGTTCGATATTATTTTGTTAATCATGTTGTTGTTGTTCGGTGCCATTATTTGCTAGTTTTAAGGTAGTTCCGGACTCATCTGAAGAGATAACCTAAAAACAGTTACAATTATCCAGCTCGATGTTTTTTTTATTTAAGAAATAGATCAGCTCCAGCAGTGAATTGTTGAGTAATAATTCACTGTTTGGAGGTCAGTTGTAAAGAAGATCAAATCACGAGCGCACAGCGCGAGTGATTTATCTTCGTACAACTGACCGAGAAACGGTAAATTATTACTCAACAATTCACGCACTGGAGCTGATCTATTTCGTTCTAACTCACAATAAACGACGAAAACACATTCGAAGTCTTCAGCTTCTCCCAACTTTCCGCCATTGCACTGAAGAACTCCCGCTAATACTTAGACTACGTCGCATACGTTTACATGTAATTGTAACGTCTTTCAAGCGTAAAAACGATGTTACACCGTCTAACGCCATGAATGACGTCATTTTTCAGTGACGTCAGCTATCACACATTTTTGCAGTGAATTATTGTCCGATATATCACAGTTTGTTACCGTTGGCTCTATAGGCGAGGTGTGTTAGAATATTATTTTTGCTAGCGTTCACAGAGGCATTCTTCTAGTTTATCAACAAATCTCCATGACCAGTCACATTTTGACCGTCTGAGGACCAGTTCCACCAATCGATGGAATAAATATTCTATCAAAAATGACCTATATTTGAACAATCTAGTCTCTAATGTTTCAGATGATCAGCTTTTCTTGTCCGCACGCATTCTCCTTACATTTTTCATTAAAATATTTCTAAAATCATAATTGATTCAGATAAATGGAATTTTCCATAGAGCTACACACAATATACACACAATATAAAGTCGGGATGGTCTATCGTATATTTCAGGTTATAAATTAAAAAAAATATTTTTTCTCTGAAGATTGATTCTGTAAAATTAAACAATGTAGACCCTAATGAAATTTCGCCATATGTGAAATTTCATCTGGGTCTTCCCTGTTTGTAAAAATATCCATTTAGGGTGTCTAATGCACAGAGGATTAACAATAATTGACCACCAACTTGTCGCGCGTTATATGGCTTATCCACTTCAGTGTTAACAGTAATATAATTAATGTAAGACATATTTTGGAAACGTATGATTCCTACATGAAGATAATTAATTATGTACCATATTTACCCCTATTAGTCTAATAATTATATTCCTAAAGTTTGGGCAAATTCACATGTACTAACATGATAAGGTGCGAAAAAGATAGGTAGGAATGACAAACAGTGTAAACGCTAATGAAAGCTGTGTAAACGCTAATGAAAGCTGATAGCACGGACTGTATTGACTTACCTAATTGTCACACCTTCTTATAGAATATATAACGCACTTATCACGTGCAATTGTTCGTGCGACTGTAATGCTGCATATCTTATAGCGTCTAGACAAGCTAGCGGTAGTTTACCTATGTACTGGGTCGTACTTGATTCATACTGTTCTGTTTGTTCAGAGTACTCCCAGAAGATGATGTGAATTAAGTGAGACAGACAGTTTCGGCGTACTCCGTAGTTACCCAATGAATCAAGTACGCTAGAACATGTGCAGAGCAATAAACAAAAATGGCTTTTCCGAATCTGATAGCGACTCAAAACAGGAAATGGTCTTACTAGCACTATTCCTGTATAGAGTCTCTTGTTTTAAAGCTAATGTTTGTGGAAGTTTCTCTTCCATTCAACCTTTCAGCCATTTTGTTTGATCACGTGACCTCTCTACTCCGACCACACCACCCTGGACGGTGGTGTACTCGGAAAAGCTTCTGCGCAGCTGTTCTCTGATACTTGATTGGAATTCTGCCTGTCCATAGTAAACGTACTCCGAACAGGTGAATCAAGTACGACCCAGAAAGCGACATGTCTTATTAATCTGATAACCACATGAACGAAAGATTTTCCAGTCGTATATTCTTTTAACGAAACTTTGTTAATGAAACAAAATTACCAAGAAATGTGATAGAGAAATATTATACATGGGTCGATGTGCAATTCTTTATTTTTAGTCAGTTCCCTTCTCTTTTTAATGTTTCTAGAGATTTTATTCTTAGTTTCGTGTCTTATAGACTTATACGTGGTAACATGTGTTATCGCATCCTTAACTACAGAAGCCTATATGTGACATTATGTTTTGAGTTATGTCCTTTTGATTTCGGCGTTTTAACTACTTACTTTTGTATGTTGAGTTTTCTGGTTTGTGTACAATGTTGCACATTTTAAACGGCGCAATTCACGAGGTAGAGCCAAGATGGGGAACAAACGAGGAAAGAAAGACGAGAGTATAAGTATTTTAATTCATCCGTCGTAATGTTAGTTTTTATATATTTAATATTGATGCAGCTGGTAGCTATCACAGTCAAAAATTCTACCGGAGGCTTTGGGTTTGATTATGCTACATACTGGGTTCTCACTGTGAAAGTAGTCACATAGATCCAGTACTATTCAATATAATATTGTTCGACTGACTATAATAGTTCGATCAATTTATATCGACCCATTTAAATTGTTACAGAAATTAATTCTGAGATTTTATTCTGTAGGTCTAGATCTGATACAGAGCAATAGAAAATAAGATGGCATTAAAGGCAAACCGTATCTATCTATCTATCTATCTATCTATCTGTCTGTCTGTCTGTCTGTCTGTCTGTCTGTCTGTCTGTCTGTCTGTCTGTCTATCTATCTATCTATCTATCTATCTATCTATCTATCTATCTATCTGTCTGTCTGTCTATCTATATATCTATCTATATGTCTGTCTGTCTGTCTGTCTGTCTGTCTGTCTGTCTGTCTGTCTATCTATCTATCTATCTATCTATCTATCTATCTATCTATCTATCTATCTATCTATCTATCTTGAGGTTATCTCTCTGTCAGTCAGTTTAGATGCTGTTTTCAAACGTCACACCCACTGCTATATAAATTTCTTGGGTTTATCTACCTTTCTGTTTGCCTAAATGCATTTTTCTACCTTCTACCCAATATCCACAACTCCCCCGCCCGCCTACAAAAACTGCTTGAGTTTATTCATGTGTCGGTCTGTCTGTCCGCCTTTCTGTCTGTCTTTCCGCCTGTCATTCTGTCTGTTTTTCTGTCTGTATAAGAAAACAAGTAAGTATTACAAGGATTATTATATTATTATACACGACAGCAAGAAAGCATTCAAAGGTAATCAGTCAGTTTTCTGGCTCTTTTCCTCAGCAAAATGACTGCAAAACTACGAACTTCACCACAGAGTTAGAAGACAATACAATAACCCCACACACAATGAAAGAAACAAGGAATAAAGAATTAACAACAACAAAATCAATGCCTTAGAACGGACAGTGGTCGAGATCACCAGGGATGGGCTCTTCACCCTAGATTCTGCTATTGTACATAAAGCTGTTTTCCATTGCCTACCCTATACCCACCCACCACTCTATAAGTTTCTTGGGGTTATCTACATGTCTGTCTATATGTCTGTATTCCTATCTGCCTGCCTGTCTGTCTGTCTATCTGTCTGTCTGTCTAATGTGGTGGCGTGAACAGACAATCGTTATATTGCAAGGCTATATGTGTACTTATATACTATTTTCTTTGGCCCTTTTACTTCATTTTTTGTGTTTTGCCTTTTGTGTTTTAAATTTTGTCTTAAGAGAGGTTTCTTTCCTTTATTTACTTTTGCCTTTTGCGTTTTAACTTTCAGCTTTTTACTTGTGTCTTTTGCGTTTAAACTTTTTATATTGTATTTTGGCTTTGGGTTTTCGCATGCTAGTTCTATGATAAAAAAGCATCACAGTACCCCTTCGAATTTGGCAGCAGACACACATACAGACAATTGATAGCTTATCGGATATGGGAAGGCGGTGGAAATAGATTGATAGATAGATACGTTTTGCATTAAATGCCATCTAATTTTCGATTGCACTTTATTCGACCTACAGAATAAATAAATTGTGACAATTAAAATGAGACAAACTGTCGTGTACAGAATTGTCATAAATCTTTTTGAATACTTTCACAGATAGCATGGTTGAACAGAAAACCTACAGACGACTTTTTGGACTGAGATATTTACCAGCTGCATCGATTTCAAATGTAAAAAAAACGTTACACAGGATGCGTTAAAATACTTGTACTTTTGTCTTTCTTACCGTTTTTTTATTTCCATCTTGGTTCTACCCCTATGAATTGTATCGTTTAAAATGATGTACAACATCATACACAAAACATACATGTACATATGTATGCAAATTCATATATGAGCCATGTCATAAGAAAACCTGAAATGTGACAACAAAAAGGCACTGATTAGATGTGTCCTAAAATGCTGGTCAACACAATATTTAAAGTTTAATATCTTATTTCAAGATTCTAACACACCTCGCCGATAGAGCCAATGATAAAAACCGATATATATATCAAACAATAATACCATTTTAGGAACATATTTCACAGCTTTGAAAGCGCGAGGAAGACGCGCGCTAGCTGACGTCATTTGTTACTGGAAAATGACGTCAGTCATGGCGTGAGACGGTATGACGTCGATTTACGCTGGTAAGACGTAACTTATACATGTAAATATCTGCGACACATTCCAACTATTGGCGGGATTTACTCAGTGCAATGGCGGAAAGTTGGAAGAAGCTGAAGACTTCAAATGTATTTTGTCGTTTATTGTGTGTTAAGATAGAAATAGATCATATCAGCTCTATTGCGTAATATGGTGAGTAATAATTCACTGTTTGTCGGTCAGTTGTACGAAGATAATTACTCGAATTGTGCGCTCATGTTTGATCTTCTTTACAACTGACCTCCAAAAGGTGAATTATTACTCAACACTTCACTGCTAGAGCTGATTTATTTCTTAATTATAGCAAGTTTTTGAAGCTTAGAAGGTCAATTCGAGCCCAACATAGAAAGTTGGAAAATTCGAAATTCGAAAACGAGATGTTCAGCGATAAGGCTAATTGTCGCTGTTTCAATGCTTTATCAGTTTCCCAGTGGATGCACAGCTGATCTGCGCATTTAATTTTTGTTTGTGTAAAAATGCAATTCAGTTTGTATTGGACATCTCTTTGATCAATTCGTTTTTCTTTATAAACATTTATTTGTCTATAGCTACACTGCCAAGTTTGTGTTGGACCTGTTAGAAATCCGCAAAGCCAGGTTTTCTCATGATGAGGATCATATGTCAAAGATTATAAATGCAACTACTCATATTTGGCGTGAAAACTAATGGTCCCAATTTACACAACTTACTTTTATTTTACAAGAATAACAAAATTAATGCAGGTACACTGAACGACTAACGAAAGCTGGTACGAACGACTGAGGAAACCTGGCACTTTTCGTTTGTCTTTAACTTGTAAAGAACAAGTCCTAAGGCAAAAAGTAAAAGTTTATTATAATAAAAGAGCTTTAAATGTGATTTTTATTTTAATGCATACCACCATCAAACTTCCGTGAAGTATCTGCTTGACATGTTGAACTGGCTAGCACATTAAACCAGTGACCTTGACTTATATTTTACAAGCTCCAATAGCTAGTATTTTTATATTTGTATGTCAACCCTTGTACTCTCATCAACAATAATGCTAAACACTATCAAACATAAGGCATAAGGCACCCCTCAACATCTTGAGTCAGCACGCCTCTTAATCTGATGACTTTGACTTAACTTTCAAGCTCCATTGACATTGTCATTTTTGTGTCCACCTCCAGGATCTCGTTAAATATTTGTCTATAATCACCGAAGCGTGCATAAGGCATCTCCTCAAAATCCTGTGTTGGTTCAGAGACATTGACCTAAACTGAAATCAAGTTCTAATTGGTCAACACCTTGACCCATGACCTATATCTTATGCTTTATTAATAAAGGCCAAATGATTTTGTCTCTCTTCCCCCAGCGGATGCAGCACCAACTTCCATGGTATTCTTGTTCTTTGTCAAAACACCCCCGTTCCATGTATGCGATTACTTTGTTGTGGCTGTGTAGCCAAAGTACATCGCGTCAGTCAGAATGTAAAAAACATTTCTGCCAATCCATCTATATTTTTCTTAATTAAAATTGAAATCACACGTTCATCTCATCAAAATTTCAAGTAATGTAGATTGAACCTTGAAGAAATCTGTATCAACTTAATTCAGAATGAAGATTACATACATCTGAATAAACCAAATATTTATTTACTTGGAAATTAAGCAAAGCAATGTCAGGAACGGATATAATAAGTTTCTAAACCCTGCCCATAAGACCACACGGTAAAAGAGTCACAACGAGACTGATGGGAGTAAACAAATGACATATGATGAACCAAGTAAGTAGCTTTTTACCAAACAGGTGATGGCTCTGAATTCGAACGTTACTGAATAAAAATTACAGCTTAAATAGGACAATGAAATGATAACACAGAACAGCAAGTAACCACAACAAAGCATCAACTTGGAACGGTCAGAAATGCATTACTAGTGGATTTAAGTTAACTTTACGAGGGTTCAGTCCTAATCCTCACTTTCTATGTGGTTCTAAAACATGCATTTGAATGGCCCACGTGGAGGTTTCCAACTCATCAATTAATCAACACAGACAACAAAGGAATCATAGGTAAAACCATGGTGTTTCAAGGATGAAGAGTTAACAGAAACAATGCTTACTTTGAAATTTTACATCACCACTTGAACACTGGAGGGAATGAAAGCCAAAAGTTTAATCCTGGTGAGCCAACACACAGAGTACGTGTAACGGTTAATTTGTGGGACAACTATTGCTAATTACATATGTTTAGTAAATACAAGTTTTAAAAATATAATTTATTAGGATTACATTCCGTCCCTCTTCTATGGATGATGTAAAAGCTTCAATGCTTCATGTGTCTGACATGTGTATGCAATGCATAGTAGGGAAGGAGGCAAAAATCTGGATTCGATACAATCAATTACCACACCTGACCCTGGATACCATACTATGAGAAAGTGACAAATACACTAAAACATTAATAGTGCTGCAGCAAAGCAGTAAAAAGTCAGCTAGTTTTCGAGATGGTGGTCCCCACAGGGTAACAAACAGCAACATACATCAAATTAAAGCTAAGAGTCTCCCAAATTAAAAAATGCATGATGCCACCTCGGTATGTCGGGGCGTAAAATTTTACGAGTCATTAAAAAGGGCACCCATACAAATGAATAACTTTACTGAAGAAACTTAATTTAAACCAGAGATCAAATAAATTGCTAAAGTTGGTATATTATGAACACTAAATGATACAGATGGATGCTAGAAATACTTTGCATCACACATGAGATGCAAACAAGTCCAAATACACTGACGGTGAAAGGTCATTAGGTACATAAGTCACGAAAACCCATTATTTTCTAGAATTCTTTTTGACAAATGATCCTTCTTATGTATAAATGTATTGAAAACAACTTTAAATATTAAAAATGACATCTGGGAATCAAACAGTGCATAATGTTATAGTCATTTATTGGAGTAAAAATTCTATGGCCCACCAAAAAAAAGGGTATCCATACAAGTTATACTTTACTGATAAAAATAAATTTAAACCAGTGATCAAACGCATTGCTGAAGTTGATATAATTTGAACACTAAATGATACATGAGGTAGCTAGAATATTATTAATCATATGTAAGGTTCATATAAGTCCCAATACACCAATGGCGAAAGGTCATTAAGTACATCAGTCACGAAAACCCATGATTTTGTAGAATAATTTCTGGCATATGATCTCTTTTGGTATAAATGTATTGAATACAAGTTAAAATGTTAACAACTGGCATCTGGTCAGCAAAATGTGCATGATGCTAATTCCATATGTAGGGTCAAAAAAGCTTACGGCCTTTCAAAGAAGGATACCCATAAAATTAAATAACTTTACTGATAAAAATCCATTTAAACCAATGATCAAAACTATGGTTAAAGTTTGTATAATGTGAATGCATAATGGCGAATTAGGGAGCTAAAATAATTTTCTGTATTATATGAGGTGCAAATAAATCCAAATACACTGATGGCAAAAGGTTATTAAGTACATTTTGTCACGAAAACTCATGATTTTGTAGACTTCTTGTAGTCAAATGATCTCTTTAAGTACATATGTATTGAGAACAAGTCACATTGTTATCAATTGCCAATTGGGAAGCTTCTACTCAAAATAGAATCATAGAGTAGACCGCTGTGTAATTCTGTGTGCATTTTTTGGTAAAAGTGTCAAACATACATTTTCTTGTAGTAGAATGTATCCTGTTTAAGAAAAAAGATGTTTACAATTTTTCTTTGGCGTTTTAACGTCATATTGACGTCACAAAGTGACAATCCCATTTTTAGCTTATTTAAGGCTTGAAAGTGGAGTGTTATGATTTCAAGCAGGCATAATGATGAACTGTTCGATCAGTTGTGGTAATTTTACTGGCGACGTGTTGAATTCGGAGCAAAGACCCTGACTCTGGATTTTAAAGAGGTCACATTAACTTCAAAATGATGTCTGTACATGGAAAAGTGATGTCAGTACCAAAATGAAAATTCTGCGATACTGAAAGCTCAAACAGCTACACCCTCCTCTCCACACAGCAGGGAAATATTGTTCACTATAATTTTCTGAAACAATATTATATAAGATGCAAAATGGCATACGTTAGCTTCTGATCTATATTTAGACAGGCATGTTAACTACGTTACCCTATCATAGTTTCAAATCCTATTTTTCAAATACCAAGTTATACCAAACTATTATTTATTGACATGCTGTTTGCCTTAAAATATTTTTAAATGAAGGGAACAGCCGATATGCATTTAAAAAAATACAACACTATGATGTTACAGTTATATATGCTACTTTAAATGTATAACTATGTAATGCATTACTGTCACTAGACATTGGACTCCCAAAATACCTTCTAGGGAGTTTTGTACACGATAACTTCTAAAACCACATTCTACAAGCCACAAATTAATGCATGTTAACTCTTTAGCGGCTGGGGCGATACCACGCAATAGCAAAACTTTCTGCTTTACTTTAAATTAATTGGAAATCTTATCTAATTACTCCTTATTTTACATGACAATATAACCTTTTAATTGTAAACAGATGACTAGCAATATGATGTTATCAAAGTAGAAGGATCTGTTATTACTGTGACTTTTACGTTACTTTCATTTAAATACACTTTTAAATTACAAAATTACACTATTTAAGTTTACACTGCTAGTAGGACATGCATTGCCATTAAATTCCCATTAATTGTCATTAAAGGAAAAATACCAACAACGCATGGATGAATAAAAGAAGGAAATTTGAACTTTATTCACACACAATGATTTTTTTATTGTTTGTGCGATTTATTTAATATGTAAACAGTATTTTATTGTCTCAAATTGTTATCAAATGATATATTTTATCTCACTGACACTAATATATTTGCCTCTTTTATACGTGAAATGATATTAAAAGACACATGAAGTCATTAAACCTCTCCTCAGGAAAATTATTGTTGTTGTTTCACTGCATTTATATGTTATCTTATTGTGTAGTATATAAACATTGTTATGTTATATTGTATCGTATTTAAGATACCACAATAATATTAAGCAGGTAATAGCTTAGTAAGATTTATCACATATTGTTTAAGCCAGCTATTAGTTACAACTTCTATGCTGATACCATTAAGAAATAAAAACCTTTTCATAATTTGTGATTGTATATCAATTCAAGCATATATCAAAATCAGGACTTGAGAACGGTCCTTTATCCGTGTCTTTTGAAAAAAATAAACTGAAATGATTTAAAAACTTAACGATTTTTGCCCAAAAGTATGATCCCTATGGTTAATACGGCTTTATTTCAGAACAATATCCAGTTTGGCGACAAAAGAATACCATTTAAGATGTTTAATTGCATAACAAGAAAATTTTAAAGACATATTGTACTTATCATCTGTTCTGTCTGGTTCTAAACTATTGTGAAGCATTCAAACAAAACAATATTTGTTCTAATGGTTCATTTGAGTCATACGTTTGAAAGATATATGTTTATCACTAAGAAAAGCCCCCAAGTATTGTTAGTATTAATGTATATTGTAGACATTGCTTAAATAGCTGACTCACGAAAAATTATTGCTTTTAATAAACTACTTTTTTTGCATTATTCTATCAATAAGACCCATTAGTCTTACAGCGGAATTTTGTTGCATGTCAAATGTGAACATTATCGTTGATACAAAATTGCAGCCTGATAATAATCTTTGCATTGTTCAAATAAAACAAAATAGATGTACTAGTAACGAAAGAACAGATCAAAGGAATACGCCCATTTGATTTTGGTACTTGTCGCAGTGTTGAGCAATGAAGGCTCAGGTGAGCCTGTGCATATGTGTAGGTAGAATTGCCAGAGCCTTCGCTGCTGGTATACACAAAGTAGTATGGTGGTTGATGACCAAATTTTAGTATGCTAGCCCATCTGCATCATCAAGACTGATTAAACAATGCATTTGCTAGTCCAAATAGTTATTTATGAATTACAGTAAAAGAGTCTAAAAATATTTTTCATCTAAAAGCAACGTGATTTATACTTGCGCTACTGTCAAAGAACTTATGTGGAATATAGCATTCAACATTTCGTAAACTATACCATACACACATATTACACAATTGACAATAAGGCAATGCTAAATCAACCTCTGAAAATATAATGATATCCTGTACTTTTAAATGAAATGATTTATTTAAGAGATACTTGAATAAAAGTATACATGGCAAATTAGGTCTGCATAAGTTCATGCACATTTTTTTAAACTTTGCATTTGCGACTATCATTGGTGACAATGTTGATACTGAGAAGATTGTCATCTTAATGCTGAACAGTTAGCATTATGTATGCTCCTTTTGAATCTATGTTATTGCAAGTTAACAAATCATTCTAATCTTAAGTACATATATACATGTAAAACATTGTTATTAATGATTACATTTATCATGTTTGCGAGGTTCCTGTACTGTTTTGCCAACGTTCTGTTTAGTGGTAATTATCATCAGGTAAAAAAACAATTGTTGCAAAAACTAAATCAGATCTAATCTCTTGACTACATTTTTTTAATATTTCTCATTTCTATTCAGCATTCTAAAAACCATTATAAAATCTACTTTACAATAACTTGAATGTCAACTGTTAAAATTTGGCCAGACACAATTTTAACTGAAAAGTCTTTTTTGAATTGGTATCGTTGTAACAGCTGACCTATTTCCTTGCATATGACCATATAGCCTTAAAGTAAAACTCACCACTATAACCAACTTTCTCTATTTCCAGGGAAATGCATGTTTCTCACCAATAAAGCAGTTTTTTGGATATTATTGGTTAAGAAAAGTGATCCAAGGTACTAACTTAATGTGATGGACAGTTTTGTGGATTGCACAACGAAAGCTATATTGTATATAAACTAAAATGAATTTCAAAGCTTCTGTAATGCGTTACCATATGCATACACAGCTAAAACTCAGGATACAAATTGATTTCGAGACAGTCACTTTAAACAATAACTTATTACAGACACTTTAAATAACTGAATAGAAGTAGCTCAATTAAACTTAGAATTCTTCAGAAAAATATTACAAAACTCTCAACTTAACATAATATTTTAGTTTTCTGACTCAATTATATATCGCTTTAGGATAAACATATGGCAATATATTATAATTTGTACAGTAATGTTATGCTATTTTAACAATTTGACAGAAAATTGAAATATATCCTTCTAAATGTTGTTACTTGAGGGCTATTGTTTCCTTTGTTTATGAATTTTAAAATCTATAATTTTGGGCAAATCATTTCTTTGTAGATGTAAAAAGTTCAAATATATACTATTTTGCAAATGTAAATGTACATGGATAATTAGTAGGAACTTCAATGCAAACTGATAAATCCAGTTTTCAGACAGACTGGTATCTTGATATTTATTTAACAAGAGCAGTCAGTTTTGAGATGAAATACAGTATCCTATGACGTATAATAAACGGAATAAAGCAATGGATATGCAGTCTTAAAAGTTGTAATATACGTTACATGATGCCGTACAAACATAACAAAAACTAATATTTTACACTGGAAACGAAGTAAAGCATGGCTTTTCACTCTTGCTTATCAACAGAATGTTCACATTTGGTGTTTTACAGAGATTCCAATTGAATTTCATGCTGAATTAAAAAAAAGAACTTTTTGTTCAGGGTCATCATATTTAACAGTTTATAACTCTTTAAGTATTTGTGATACAAACAAACTGTTTGCAGCTATATAATGGTCCATTACTTTTTTGTCTTTAGGAAGGTGTATGTAAAATCAGAAAGTTAACTGGAAAGCATATCAAAGAAAATTATTTAACAGAATTACAGTGATTTTTAATGGTGTAACTTAAAATGTAACATAGATAACATTATAATGGGCCCATTTGACTTTTCTAAGCATGAATATATGTCAGGAATAAAATGTTCTTGTATGATATGTGGATGTTTGTCCAATTTAGATAATTCAAGTATTACCTTAACAACCTTGATTACATTTATTTTGTTTAAAAATGTAGGGTAACGTAGTTAAAATGCTGTAGCAGCTGAACGCCTCAGCCATCAGAGAGCTAACTTGTTGCAAAAAGCTAAGCCAGGAACATACAGTTATGCTAAGATCTGATTTTAGTCGCAAGGCACACGCGAATTTCCAGAATTATTTTTCTTTGTATGCAATGTGTTTTTCAAGCACATTGACGTCAAATCGACATCAATTTCATGTAAAATTGAAGTCAATATTGAATCAAATTTTCATTTTAGTATTCTATAGACGTTTTTAACCATTTCAATGCAACAAATATAAAAAAGAAGATTATTTTAAACGTGTAAATAACCCCACCACATATAAGATCTTTGATGCAAGTGAAAAGACGGTTCCCCATTTTGTGACGTCACTGCCACGTTAATACTGCAAGAAAAAATTGTCAATTTCTTTTTCCTTACACTTCATATATGTCTCTAGTTGAAAATCGATAAGAATCACTTTTACCAAAAAATGCACACGGGAGCCCAAATTTCGACACAGGGGCCTACACTATCATCCCAAATGGATAGATGATACAATAATACATTTACGGTTCATTCATTATCAGATCTTATTAATTTAATATGTGGGAAGAATTTTTGTCAATAACATTGACGGAAACGTTCAAACTTTTGCATAAAGTATATCAACGTGTGTCTGGCAAGTATTAAACTATTGTTTTTTTGTTAAGAGATATATTTCATTGCCCATAAAAGTTCATCAAGTCCATCATCCATGAAAACATATGGCATACATGTATATTATACTTTAGGAATGTCAGACGTTTGTCAACAATTCACAGTGAGATATTCTGAGAGTGAGTTGAAGTGTGTTACTATATATGACATTTGAATGACAAGTTAAAACGATCCAAAGTTTATGTGTCATTCAGCGTCCGCTTCAGCAACATCTTCACAAGATTTGTTTGTTTGATTGTTTGATTTGATTCTTTATGTCCCAGCCAACAATCTTTCAGTTACGTAGGGACGGGTCTTCCTGAGTTTAACCAGGAATAAACAGCTAGGATAAATGTGTCTTCCTCAAGGATACAACGCAGTGATGCTGGTGAGGCTCGAACCCGCGGCCACATCTTCGCAAGACAAAAATAGAGGAAATTTATATTCAGACAGTTTTCTTCCCGTGGCACTGCTACATTGCAAACAAACAAGGTTGTACAAAACAGTTCATTACAGAAAGAAGAGCATACTCACAATGGAAAATTTACATAATAAATCATTCAAAAACGTGTGTGTTGTAGTGGACTGGCTCATCCTTAGCAGCCGCAATGCCATTCTGCCATGTGCTTCCTCATAGGATTCATATCCAAACTCTGCAGTTGCAAGGCAATCCACAAGTCTTCAAAATAAGAACATGTAACTGATAACAACAAATCATATCATGCAGTGTTAAGCTGTTATCTGCTCGGCGGTAGCGTTTTAGTGGTACTTTCTTCATCGCTTCCTCACATCTGATTTCATTAAGTGAATTACATTGCTTTTTACAATACAGTAACTCTACAAATTTAGTGAAGGCAAGTTGCTCACATAGTTGTTGAAAGATTTTGGCATTCTGCACATCACTTTATGTGAATTTCTTTCTTTTACCATAAAAGGCATCGCAAATGTCACAGCCAATCAAACGATAGAAAAACAATATATTCTGTTGTTCTGTGGTCTTGTGAAAGAGCTCATGCTCAGGAATAAAACGTTTCAAATCGACCTGTGTTCATGTTATCGTAAAACAAATATCTAACTCGCAAAAATATTTGGCCTGTGATGCAATAGGAAAACCAAAAGGTAAATGAGTATGACCAGGAAATGCCACAACCACATACGACAGACCAATCCATGGCACGACCAGGGAGATCCAAAGAACACTAGCGACACAAAATTTCAGAACATACCAAAGCACCAAGCTCTCCCTTCCCTAGCGAGATTATTGCAAAACTAGAAAGGACAAAAACTACTGCAAAACAAAACAAACATCTAACAATAAACCCCCACAAACAATGGGAGCAGCAACAAACAATGAATAAACAAAAGCAGAGCTACTGCCTTAGAACAGACTTAAGACGACGCCATTGCGGTACTTAAATTATTTTACTGACCAAATCTTCAACCTAGATTCTGCCGTTTTAAAATAACCAAGCTCGCATAGAGGTGTCCTAACTTATGTAATGCATCACAAAATGGAAACAACCCAGTCAATTAACAAACACTGTGTCACCATCTGGACTGTTTACAATGATCTTACTGGCAACATTTTTTGATGCAATCGCTGCATGGAGGATTATTAATTTTGTGTGTCTGATTCTTCCCAGTTTGATTGCAGGGGTAGATATTCTGTATTGATCTTTGTAATGGCAAATGCCTAAACTACAGTCCGCCACTGAGTTATGTAGTTCCCCCCATTCAGTACTTCATTAGTATTTTCTATATCACATATACATGTAGTATGCTACAATTCGCTTTGTTTTCTTCGCTTGCCTAAATTCTTCATTCTTTTTGTATAGTGATTTCAGCTTGTATGTAAACTTTATGAGATGCATTTGTATCGCCAATTATTACCTGAGTGTCTGAAGTTTGAGGTTGTTCCATTTGTACTTTAAATTTGAGTAAAAATGATACAGACTGTACTGAAACAATTTTGGTATCCTGTTAACTTTCTAGCTTGTGCATGTAGTCGAAAAATGTACATGCAATCATTGATCAGTCATTCTTGAACATACTAATACTGGGATAGGCTCTTCTTCAAAAATAGTTCATTGCAAAAAACCCTTAAATGCATTACTTCTAAATTGAGTGCTACACTGTTGAATTGTAGCGGACTGTCTTTTGCATTTCTGTCATTACTCTAATTAGTCAGGGGCGATCGGGACTCCCGTGCAAATTCGATGCCGATTTATAATGACCTATATCAAATCAAATTTTAGGGGATAACTAATGAAAATCACCTGGTCACCCATCTGGATTTTACGTCTGGACGTCATTATGACGTCATCAAAATAACGTATATTGTATCAGTGCAATTTAAACGGTATGCCTATTGTAGTCTATGGCGATCAGGACTTTCTTGCATTTTGTTTGCCAATTTCAATCGAAATGCACCAAATTTAATCTAAGGGGATAAATAATTAAAATTAACATGTCGCCCATATTATTTTCGCATCAAAACAAAAATATGACGTCATTGAAATGACGCCTAATAGGTTAATACCACATATATATGCGTTTTGTCCATTTCCAACGCATGGAAATATTCCTTTAATGAACTGGTAGCCTTATCATGACTGAATACAAACTCTTTTAAATCGTAACATACAAAATATATTCAGATAGGTTGAAGTCAGTTCGAGATTGGGACGTAAATGCCGTCACGATTTACGAATAAAAAGACAGTTGGGTGAATGAAAAACAAACAGTGTTTTTGATAATAAACGGTGTAAATATAATCTCTTATCTTATTCTTATGCTTATATATAGATGTACCACGACCTCTGACCAATAACCTTTGGATCTTTCTATTTCAAACGATTGGTGCAGAATACGTAAAATGAGCCAGTCCAGCTAGAACATATGTGTATGTCAAAGCTTTTATAGTATATGTAAATAAATGCCTGAAACCCTTTTTCTAGAACAACGTATCAATATTGTAAATAGAGTCACGCTTCAAAGCTTTTGGTTTATCTGTAGCTGCTTTTCCTACACCCAAAGAAAAGATAGTAGTAATTATCATTTGCACACACTATCAACCAAACTCATTATAGTCCGATTTTGAAGGATCAAAAGTTAGAAGAGTCTACTTAGTAGTTCATGATATGTAAATAAGGATAAACCCTCTACAAGTTATCCGTTGTTCTTCGATAGCACGGGCAAAAGAAAACTGTTACAATCTGATTTATCTTTCGCATGCGTATAGAAAGAATTGTCTTCAAAGGTCAAAATCGGACAATAAGGCATTCTTGTTGATACGGCTAAAGAAATATCTGAATCCACATGAAAATAGTTGTTCAAAAGTCATAAGCATATTGATCACTGGCAATATTTATCATGAGTCCTCTTCTGCTCCACAGCAACACAAATCGGTACAATATAAATGGTTTGCTATAGAAACCCATATACGTACTTGTTATTTTCCAGGTGGGGGGGGGTGTACGGACCCCCTATCCCCCTCTGGATCCGCACATGGGCAATGTCATCATAACGGGACAATATTTATCACAGTCCCGCTTCTTACCATGATTGTCAGGCATTGGTTTGTCAGGATTAATGACAGATGAGGTTTTCCAAATGATGCACCGGTACTGCGCACGTTTGACACATTCGAGAAACACAGCTCTTGGAAGTGGTAGTTTTTGCAATTCAGCTTTTTTTCTCCAAAGTATCCACTACCTCAACGTAGTGAGTCGAACAATATCGGTGACTGGCTAATACAAAGTAAGAAAGACGGATATCAGGAATCGATACAATCAAGTACCACACCTGACCCAGGATACCAATGGGAAAGTAACAAACTCACAATTAGACATCACAAACGAGATCTAAGAGGTCAGGACAATTTACAAATATATTACTCTAGTGCATCCGCCACAGTGCTGTCTAATGACACTAAGCCGTGGTGTAAGAATGCTTCGTGGATAGAGTCTCCAGCATAGCTAAATGCCTGCCAATATAATGGCTTGCTCTTTCCTATTGAACTAGTTAATATCAGCACCTGAAAGTGCATGGAATTCGATCAAAGCCCTGGTTGTGACATCACCAATGGCACATTGACATCTTTAATAAGTGTCCTGATCTAAGAAACTTGATGATATATGAGCAAGACTATTTAAGAAAATGTCAAATATCAACACTCTGCAATTGTTTTATATGTGTTTTATTTAAGCGGCGAAAACAAAAATTGCTCCTCTGCAAAACTGGGGGTAGGGTTGTGCATTAGCTTATATAAGACAAAATATTTAAGATAGAAAAACAAACTTTGGTTTTTGTATTCGTCAATTAAGTATATGTTTGTTAAACCTAATCTGAAACGGTTTGAAACCACCTCAGAGCAGTCGTTAAACTAAATGACGATAGCCAAAATTACCACTTTTAAATTATAATTAAGTTCATGTAACGCACATAATACAACATGTAGCCGTAAACAGCTGTCATATATACTCAGAAGAAAAAGTTTAGTCAGTACAGACACTGTGTGCAATAATTTTGTAAGACAGTCTTAATATTGACAAAAAACCGTACTAAAAATAAAATTCATGTAATGTCTTACAAATGTAAAACATTTTTAACAAAACATTCCGAAAATATACCCATTTTCTTCATCAAAAATACACAAAGTGGTCAATACTAAAATTCAAATTTCATACCTCAAAAACCAGTCTAGCGCCCCTCAGACGATTTCTGGTAGTACAGACGGAAATTCTCGTATCAGTTGCATGACTAAGGAATTTAAGAAGTTTCCAAGCGGCCATGAAGCGATTACGTCATGTTGACGTCACTATGACCCGAACTTCAAATGGCGTCGTTATCCGTGGTCTCCCTAACAGAGGCTTGTCATTTTTACCACCAGGCCGTTGAAAACGTGTTTTCAGACGATAAATTGTTTGTTCACTGCATCCAAAACTGCGTGTTACGTCAGCAACACGTGTACCTGTTTCAAGACGTCAAAACGCGGTATTTCTGTAATTTGTAGATAGCCTTACCAGCGAACTAAGTTTGTGAGCACTGAATTTTACTCCGGATTATTGCAATAAGAACAACTCTCTTTCAATATCTAACAGTATATGAGAAAATAACCCTGCCAGTTTATCGCAGCACGTGTACATCGTGCATTTTATAATTTGGTTGATACAGTCTAATAGAGGCATTATTTGTCACGCAATGAACAGGTAAATGTTAAGTTACGATAATACAACTCATGTAAAAATATTGACAATGATATATGCAGTATTGTTGAATTTATGAGAAAACATAAATACTGACTAAACTTTTTCTTCTGAGTATATATTAAAGACATCCAGTAATTTGCAGACTATTAGAATGTAAACTGATGAGCTAGTTTTAATGTCTTCTTTCTGTAGCTCAAACTTTCAATTTTCTTTTTCTCAAATTGATAAAGTAGCATATGCAACAAGCTGTTTTAGGCTAACACCCATGCCTATAGTGTGCAAACATCTCCTATTCGATGCACCTTTAATCGGGACATACGATAGAGTATGTGTAAAAGGGTTTGGGATGGAGCAGGTCAATGCTCAGATTGCAGTCAAAATCTTGTTTGAGGATTATTCTGGTTTTTATGAGATAAGGAGTACAATTATTTTACCAGAGAAGCAGAAATAATAATCGATATTGTATATGACTAGGATAAGGATTGGTTTAGAATATTTACATTAGAAAGGGACATTTACTAAATTGTACTGTTTAAATGTGAAAAGATTATTATCTATGTTTCTCTAGGATGTATCTTTATTTTAGAATTATTCATATTAGGAAATTATTGAAAAGAAATATTCATAACATCTGTAACAAAGGTACAGGGGCTTAATAATCATCAATACCTAAGATTTAGGCACCAGAGGCTAGAGACTTTAGCTAGGAAAACATGCGAAATATATTCATTTTTCCTGAAATATCATCTCTTATGTCATGTAACATATGTTACAGCCTTTAACAAGTGCTTCAATCATGTTGTTAAACCTGCAAAATCTATAATTCTTTATAATATGAGCAAGACATTCCCAAATATGCAAGATATCCAACAGCAGCAAATGTTTTCATATATTTTTACTTAAATGATGCCTACCGAATTCGGCTCCTTAAAATTGGGTTAAGCCTTTGGGTTGTTTAATTGCATGTATAAGACACTATATTTAAAGTATAAATGCAAACTTTGGATATTCTCTAACCCAAATGAATGTGTTAGTACAAAATAATCAAAACATTTTGGAAAATGCACATATCAGCTCAAAAGTAAATGATATTGGTCACAATTTTCATGTTTAAAGGGTAATCTAATTAAACTAACTCATATAACACCACAGGAAGCTGTAAGTTTGCTCCAAAAGAATTTATTTGTAGCTAAAGTAGTCAATATGCAGACCATATTAGTAATTTAAATAATAAGCCTTCTTTCTGTAGCTCAAACTTTTAATTTTCTTTTTTTTCTAAATTTAGTATGGTAACATATGCAACAGGCTATCAGAGACTAACGCCCCGGCACACACAGTGCAAACATCTATTAAAAGATGCAGCTTATAATCCACTTTTAGATGGGATAAACTTGCGAATTCCCCAGGGGGAGCAATAACATTCTCAGCCATCAGTCTAAAGGTGGTCCGATAAGCTGGGTTTCTATAGGAAATTTACGGTATTTTGCATGCAAAATATAGTTATCAAGAAATAATTCATTTTCAATGTCAGGTAAAGCATTGATGAAACCATCATATGACTAAAATAATAGATATTATGTTTAGAAAAAGCGTTCGTGTTGGATAAATATGACCATACCAACACAAACTATAGCTTTTATTAACGGGCAATTTCTTATTATGGTCGCTATATTTATGACTTCATAACTAGCCCCAGACGCGGATTTGAGATGGGTGACCACCTTTAAATTAAAGCTAAGACTCCATTGAAGGTTTTGATATAGGTCACCATAAATCGGCACACAATTCGCAAGGGACCTATTTTTTGTCCCTAAGGGCCCTGACTAAATGTCAGACTTGGGAAGTGGGTCGTAGTAGCCTTTTAGTGGCATGTTGTTTTCTGATGGTATCAAATGCTTTTTCGTGAAGTTTATTGATACTTGACTGCCTTTGTCTAAGGTTTGTAGTAGACTTTCCTTGATTGCAGATGTTGTCACTACACCAGATGCGATGTTCAAGGGATGATCAGATGGATTGTCATTGTTGAAGGGATCTATCTTGAAACATACGAGTCGTTCTTTTCACATCATTATCAAACCTCTTCAACATTGCATGTGTGACTGAATGATAAATGCTTACTCATTTTTTGCATCTTTTTCTGTCATCTAAACACATAAGACTGAAATGTCAAAGATTACTTGGCTGTAACAGGTCTTTGAAGAAACCACCTTGCTTAGGCGTTTCCCTTTAGCGACAGTCCTATTATTCCACATGTTCTTGTAATTTTGAAACAAACAAACAATTATGTAATCGCTGATTGAAGTCATTTGCTGTTTTATTGTTGCTTCATTTAAAGAGTCAGGCAATATTTTGAAATATAACCACTTTGTAGCAAACATCAGTGAGATATTCGTGCAGTTTTAGCAACAAAGCCAAAACCTGTTTCAATGGGAGCATAACTATGGTGAGGAAATCATTCCAACAACTGGATTGTAGAAGAGGTAGATTTTCTGTCTTGCAATGTCTAACAGAATATCAGGATAGATTAACACCTTATGAACTGGACAGGACAGTTCATGCTCAGTCTAGAAGTTTGAATGCTGGGAACACCCTGTCAGTATTTTCCTGCTATAATATGCTGTGCACTGCTTAAGTCTGATATTAATACATTGTATTTACCATTATACTCTTGCAGAATGTTTGTTGAAGGTGGTGAATTCAATTACTGGGTTGCAAATTATTTAATTTAATAAGTGTTCGTCGGCAATTGAAATAAAGAAAACCCCAATATAGAAAAAACAATTTAAATAGCAAAACAAAATCGACTTATCAATCAATCAATTAATCAATCAATCAGTCAATAATCAACCATATTTTCAGTCTATAATATTTATTGACTCATTTGAACAAAATCAGTGTTATTAAAATTATTATGGAAAGATTGCTAAAATCCAGATTAAAAATTGTTGCTTTTTCATAACTCAGTTTCCGTATTCTTGTTATTTCCAGTGCAGTGTTAAAGTGAACTATAGCCTACACTGATAATTTTTTACAAGCCAATTGGATAAAATGTAGTGATGCATGGCCAGTTTTTATTTACGACATGTATTAAGGTAAACAAATCAACAGTATCAACAATATTTTACAATGTCATATGTTTTCGTGACTTTTGCACTTTTTGACCTCTTTAGTGACTGTAGACCAGAAACGCTTACATGGAACTGATGTTTTATTAATTGATATTATCATTTCTGTTTATTGTTGTATCGAACTGTCCATTATCATGAATATACTGCAGCACATTTAATGCATTTATCAATAAGGGCTTTAAACTAGGGTATTAGGGGTACCCTCTGTTGAAGGGCCGTAAAAAAATTCGCCCTCGGTCCTGACAGTGGCATCATGCAATTTTGAACTCCCAAGACTCTGAGCTTTAATTTGATATATGTTGCTGCTTGTTACCCTGTGGGGACTGGTATGTGTCACAATATGATCGGTCTGCTGCAGCACTATAAATACATGAGAGCCTAGAAGTCAGCCCTTTCCTAGCAGGTGACCACAAGGCTGCGTGACACAGACAAGACAATATAGCAAAGACAAACACATAAAAAAGATCCACAAAAGAAATACCACCTTGAAATGGTCAGTAAGAAAATTACTGGAGGGCTTGAATAAGCTTCACGGTACCAGCCTTACCCTTAATTCTGATGTGGATCAAGACACATATGTTTGGTTCGCATGAAAGATCCTTAACTTATCCATGACTCGTCTCCAAGTACATTTAAATCAAGATACAATAAGGAGATAAAACAGGGATTAGGATCCACAGAACATATAACTGAACACCGTAGCAAAAGAAATCAAACAGTAAAACCCTGGCGGGCGTGACAGCAGACACAGCATCAGGCCCAAATCCTCTCATATATAGGTAAGTCTTTAATTTGGAACTGTCAAAGCAAACCTCTTCAGATCCTACCACCACTGTCATCATATAAAGCAAATCTACTGCAGATGAAATTAGTTAATAGAACCTGTGTTCACTGGTACATGTATATAAAGCAAAACGTGCATGGTTCAGAGATTTTTTAAGTCCAATGAACAAATTCACTGACATTTCGAAATCAGTTCTTGGGTTTTATAAGGCTCGGTATCGCTAGAAATTCATTTAAGCACGTCTTTTTATTATATATTTCTTAACATGTTGTTAAATCAACTTGATCTACCAGTGTTCCAAACTATATTTGACCATTGAGTATAGTATATCAGGCTATCCTTCTTGTATATCAACATTTCTCTGCGCTCTTATTGAATGGAGATTCCAGTTTGACACAAGCTAAGAAGCAACCATGTGAGCTAAACACTCTTTGTGTTTTAACAACGGCAGCAACTAGGGCACATGTCTGGCCAGTAAAATATATCTAATAAGAAAGACAGCAAAGATCAGGAAAAGATACAATCAAGTACCACACCTGGCCCAATATACTACATGGAAAAGTGACAAAACACAATTAAACATCACAAACAAAGCCATGAGGTCAGCCCTTTCCCAGCAGGTGACCACACGGCAGCAATAAACAGACGCGAAAGCATAACAAACACAAGACATAAATAAGACAAATGATCCACAAAAGAAGTACCGCCTTGGAAACGTCAGTAAAATATTTTACTCAAGCGCTTAAACCAGTTTCACAGCGCCAACCCGACCCTTAGTTCAGATTTTAATCAAGACACATAGATGTTTCTACCCCCAGTGGCCTCGGCTGCTGTCTGTTCTGAGGTGGTGATTCTGTTGTTGATGATTCATTGTTTGTTATTGCTCCCATTGTATTGGGTCTTTGTTTTATAGTTTATTTCTTATTGTCCTTTCTAGTTTGGTTTCATCTTGCTGAGGTATAGAGAGCTGGTTGCTTTACTTTAATGATGTTGTTATGTGACTGTCAGTGTTCTTTGTATCTTCCCCTCTGGTGTCATGGGTTAGTCTGTGGTCTATGCTTGTGCCATTTCTTTGTCTTACTCATCAGTTTTGTGCTCTTCTATCTAGTTCTGCTTAATGAGATCAACAGCACAGAGTCAGACACATTCATGCAGCAACATGGTAGCAAGTATTATGTTGGACGCAGAATTATCGAATTTACCTACTCGCAAGTTACAACCAGTGAATGCATGTGTAACAAGAAATATCTTTAAAAAAGATATTCTGCTGCATTTCAATTGTGAAATATATTTTTCGGTACATGTTTTTTACACTTGTAAACTGGTGAAATGCCATCAAGCGGCATTTCCTCAGGGTATGCACTGTTTGTTTAGGTATAAATAGATCTCAGGACAATAAATACAATATTTAGTAACAGAAAAAGATGGATTCCAGTTACTGTTGACATCGCTCCTCTTAGATAAAGTCAACATAGGTATCCGAGATCGGATAAATCGTAAGTACTCACTTTTATTTTAGCATAAACTGAAAAAGGTCTACTATCAAGATATTGGGAGCATATTGTGTAGGTAAGGTACACAATATGCTACCTTGGCAGTATTTTGATGATGAGAGCATATTGTGTAGGTAAGCTACACAATATGCTACCTTGGCAGTATTTAGATAATGGGAGTATATTGTGTAGGTATGGTACACAATGTGCTACCTTGGCAGTATCAAGATAATGCGAGCATATTGTGTAGGTAAGCTACACAATAAGCTACCTTGGTAGTATCAAGATAATGGGAGCATATTGTGTAGGTAGGGTACACAATATGATACTTTGGTAGTATTTAGATAATGGGAGCATATTGTGTAGGTAGGATGCACAATATACTTACTACCTTGGCAGTATTTAGATAATGGGAGCATATTGTGTAGGTAGGGTATATAATATGCTACCTTGGTAGTATTTAGATAATGGGAGCAAATTGTGTAGGTAAGGTACACAATATGCTGCCTTGGTAGTATTTAGAAAATGGGATCATATTGTGTAGGTAGAGTACACAATATGCTACCTTGGTAGTATCAAGATAATGAGAGCATATTGTGAAGGTAGGGTACACAATATGCTACCTTCGTAGTATCAAGATAATGGGAGCATATTGTGTAGGTAAGGTACACAATATGCTTCCTTGGTAGTATCAAGATAATTGGAGCATATTGTGTAGGTAAGGTACACAATATGCTACCTTGGTATAATCAAGATAATGGGAGCATATTGTGTAGGTAAGGTACACCATATGCTACCTTGGTATAATCAAGATAATGGGAGCATATTGTGTAGGTGAGGTATACAGTATGCTTCCTTGGTAGTATCAAGATAATGGGAGCGTATTGTGTAGGTAAGGTACACCATATACTACCTTGGTAGTATTAAGCTAATGGAAGTGTGTTTCACATGAGGCCATTTAGTCTATCATATTCTTCTGTTCCTTCTCCCTTCCTCTGTGAAGAGCCCTGACATGACTGAAATTTTGTTTACTGGGATATTAAACCCTTACTTAATCAATAAATTCAAATAAATATAACAGCAATCTTAATTCAACGTATCTTAGTATTTCAGGCTATTTTTTTTTATTATTTATGACATTTTGGACAAATATAGAACCATATCATGTTTTATATCATAAGAAGAAATGTTACCTTAAAAATTGACAGAACATGGGAAGTGTCTTTATTCAGCTGTTACTTGAATTCTATCATATTCACTTTATTAAGAATTTAAAACCTAATAACTTTGAACAACCAATAAAATTTTGTTTTTATTCTAAAAAAAGTTTAAAAAACAAAAACATTATGTTTTGCAAAGTTAAATGTGGATTGATAATGAGTATTAATATTTAATAATAAATATAAAGTTCTATTTTGTACAAGCTAATAGCTTTATATATTTAGTGCAAAATTATATTTAAATAAATCTTAACACCTCATAATGTATAATTTATATCAAGTACTAGGCATTAAATAGAATGTATTAAAGTAAGTAATATATACTACACATAATATGAACAAACAGCATAATGGTAATATACACCAGAAAATGTTAATTTAAAATATCGCCATACACTATTCTTTATCAATAGAATGCTTATATTATTTAAAGTGTCTAAAGGCTTACAAATAGGATTGTAAGCTCAATTTCAATTAAAAGGTCTTTACATTCTATTTAGGGTAATCATACTCAGCAGCTTATATTTCTTATAATCCTCTGAATGAATCTAACTGTTTGCAGTTTTGCATTTGGCAGTAAAATGCCTGTTAGGGTCGTGGTATTGTGAACTAAAATATGCATCAAAGTTTATCAAATAAAGATATAAAATAAGAAATCAATAGTAACTCTTTCCGAAATAAAAAGGGATTTTCCGATGGAATTCCCTTTTTTTGATAGTAAAACATAAATATGGATATAATCATATTTGAGTTTTGCATCGTTATAGAGTACAAGAATGATGGTACAATGTAATTTATTTTTCCTATGAACAGAGGAAATTTCCTCTGTTGTGACTGCTCAAAATGCAGAAATTGATGTCCTTAAAATATGTTCCAAGTAGTGTATTTGTCCTAATAGTTTAAAGAAAAGTTCAAATATCAATTTGTATATCAAGTAGAAATCGGTTTACAACAGAGGAAATTTCCTCTGTTTTGACAATGGGACAAGTCTACCTTTAATCACAATCAGATTTTCATCTTATTTCAGAACAGAGGAATTTTCCTACATTTAACTTTCAGTATCTCAACAATATGTAAAGAGAGTGACCTTTACAACAGAGGAATTTTCCTCTGTTTAGTAGTTCAAAAATTTCCTATAGTGACTTCCAGAATTGATTAATTTTACATTCTAGTCATAACTTAAATATTACCAATTTCCAACAGAGGAATTTTCCTCCGTTCGGTAATTCAACAATTTCCTATAGCGAGAATTAAGAGCCCATTTTCCTATCATAAAAATGAAGAACCCTGTTTGTTATCATTTCCATCTTAATCATAACTTAATTGTTTCCACTTTTCAACAGAGGAATTTTCCTCCGTTTTCCATTCTGTATCTTGACAATCAATAAAAGTAGAGAAAATTTTCCAACAGAGGAATTTTCCTCTGTTCAATAGTTCGACAATTTCCTATAGTGACTTACAGAACTGAGAACCTAACTTGTTTGACATTCTAGTCATAACTTAAATATTACCAATTTTCCAACAGAGGAATTTTCCTCCGTTCGGTAATTCAACAATTTTCTATTTGGAGAATTAAGAGCCCACTTTCCTATAATGAAAATGAAGAAACCCATTTGCTATCCTTTCCATCTTAACATACATATCCATCATATCTTAAATGTTTCCAATTTTCAACAGAGGAATTTTCCTCCGTTTTCTATTCTGTAGAATATCAAGAATAAATAGAAGGAGTGACCTTTACAACAGAGGAATTTTCCTCTGTTTAGTAGTTCGCCAATTTCCTATAGTTACTTCCAGAACTCTGAACCCAACTTGTTTGACATTCTAGTCAAAACCTAAAATATCCAATTCTCCAACAGAGGAATTTTCCTCCGTTCGGTAATCCAACAATTTCCTTTTGCGAGAATTATGAGCCCATTTTCCTATGACGAAAATGAAGAACCCTGTTTATTATCATTTCCATCTTAGCATAAGTATCCATCATAACTTAAATGTTTCCAATTTTCAACAGAGGAATTTTCCTCCGTTTTCCATTCTGTATCTCCACAATCAATATCAGGAGTAAATTTTCCAACAGAGGAATTTTCGTCTGTTCAGTAGTCCGCCATTTCCCTATAGTGATTACCAGAACTCTGAGTCCAACTTGTTTAATATTCAAGTCATAACTTAAATATGACCAATTTTCCAACAGAGGAATTTTCCTCCGTTCGGTAATTCAACAAGTTCCTATTTTGATAATTAAGAGCCCACTTTCCTATAATGAAAATGAAGAAACCCGTTTGCTATCCTTTCCATCTTAACATAAATATCCATCATATCTTAAATGTTTCCAATTTTCAACAGAGGAATTTTCCTCCGTTTTCTATTCTGTAGAATATCAAGAATAAATAGAAGGAGTGACCTTTACAACAGAGGAATTTTCCTCTGTTTAGTAGTTCGCCAATTTCCTATAGTTACTTCCAGAACTCTGAACCCAACTTGTTTGACATTCTAGTCAAAACCTAAAATATCCAATTCTCCAACAGAGGAATTTTCCTCCGTTCGGTAATCCAACAATTCCCTTTTGCGAGAATTATGAGCCCATTTTCCTATGACGAAAATGAAGAACCCTGTTTATTATCATTTCCATCTTAGCATAAGTATCCATCATAACTTAAATGTTTCCAATTTTCAACAGAGGAATTTTCCTCCGTTTTCCATTCTGTATCTCCACAATCAATATAAGGAGTGAATTTTCCAACAGAGGAATTTTCCTCTGTTCAGTAGTTCGACAATTTCCTATAGTGATTTCCAGAACTCGGAGTCTAACTTGTTTAATATTCAAGTCATAACTTAAATATTACCAATTTTCCAACAGAGGAATTTTCCTCTGTTCAGTAGTTCAATAATTATCTATAGTGACTTCCAGAACTCTGAGCCCAACTTATTTGACATTCTAGTTATAACTTAAATATTGCCAATATTCCAACAGAGGAATTTTCCTCCGACCATAATTTAACAATTTCCTATTGCGAAAATAAAAGCCCACTTTCTTATAATGAAAATGAAGAACCATGTTTGTTATCATTTCCATATTAACATAAATAACCATCATAACTTAAATGTTTCCAATTTTCAACAGAGGAGTTTTCCTACATTCTCCATTCAGTTTCTTGACAATCAATAAAAGGAGTGAATTTTACAACAGATGAATTTTCCTCTGTTCAGTAGTTCTACAATTTCCTAAAGTGACTTCCAGAACTCCAAACCCAACTTTTTTGACATTCTAGTAAAAACCTAAAATATATCCAGTTTTCCTCCTTTCGGTAATTCAACAATTTCTAATTACGAGAATTTAGAGCCTACTTGAAGCTTTTAACTCTACCTCCATATATTTAGATGACTAACTTAATATTGATAATCCTTATTTTGAAAAAATGGTAGGTCAGATATATCCCATTGAACTTCAGTTAAATAAGGCAAATTCTTCTTATACTGAAGCTCCATTTTTGGACTTGAACTTGTCAATAACAAATGGCATAGTTTCTTCTAAGATTTATGATAAACGGGAATGGTTTTAATTTTGAAATAGTAAATTTTCCATTTCTTGATGGAGATCTTCCTCGCTCTCCTTCCTATGGTGTATACATTTCTCAGCTTATTCGTTTTGCTAGAGTGTGTTCTAATGTTGATGACTTCAACAACAGAAACTTATTTTTTACTGCTAAATTATTAAAATAAGGTTATAGATATCATAAAATTCGAAAAGCATTTTCTTAATTCTACCACAGACACTCAGAGTTAATTGTTAAATACAACATTGGGTTAAAAACTCTTCTGCAACAAGGCATATCAGGACCTATATTTTATTGTGATTTAGTCTATAAATTCAAACGATTGTTGGAAAACCTAATTTTAGTGATCAATTCAAAAAGATAGTAAAACGTAATATAAGGGTTGGATATAACTTGGATATCATGCGACAATCTGCATGCCTAGTTTTAAACCCAATCACGGTTTATAGCTATGGTTTCCTCTTTAATTGCACGATGGTGGGTCAGGCCTCAGACTCTATGATAGCTCTGGTGTAAAGCTTTAATCGGTGGGTTGGTGCCTCATGCTTATCTGTAGCTGGAACCACCGTGGCTCAACTTGAGGTTTTCTTTAGCTCTGACTATCTGTGAGTCATGAGCCCTTTTCTTTGTTTCATCATGGTGTAGTAATTTGATTAGAGTGTTTTTTCCATGATGATACATTGCATTAGTTAGATGGCCTCCATGCGAGCTGAACATTTCTTGTACTTCAACAACAGCAGAATCTAGGGCGAAGATTTGGTACCAGTAAAATGCATTTAAGCCCACTGGTGGCTTAGACTGCTGTCAGTTTTAAGGCGGTGGTTCTGTTGTTGTTGACTTTTTGTTTATTGTTATTCCCACTGTGGGAGTCTGTAACTGTTCTATGTTTTGTTGTATGCTACTTTATGTTCTTTCTAGTATTGCAATCATCTTCATGGGGAAGAGAGAGCTGATTGCTTTGCTTAATTTCTCTTCCTGGTGTCTCGTGATGGTTGAGCGGCTCTTCCTTGGGTGCCACAGGGTTGTCTGCAGTTTGTGATTGTGGTATTTCCTGAACATACTCACTTATTATTATTGTTCAATATTTCTGTCTTACATTAATTACAGTTTAAGAACAGAGGATTTTTTCTCTTTTCAGTAGTTCTACAGATTCCTATAGTGACGTCCAGAACTCAGAGCCCAACTTGTTTGACATTCTTGTAATAACTTAAATATTACCAATTTTAGAATAGCGGATTTTCCTCTGTTCGGTAATTCAATAATTTCCAATTGAGAGAATTAAGAGCCCAATTTGTTCAATATTTCTGTCGTACATTAATTACTGTTTAACCTCTAAAGCGACAAACAGTTTGATCCCTATCAGGTACAGACTGAATGTCGGGCCTGATCTGGGTCCAAATTGTTTGAAAGGGTTATCAGCAGATGACAATGTCATGAAAAAGTTTAACGCAAAGTTGAAATACATCAGTTCAACTTGAACTTGTCATAACCTCTAAAGTGTCAAACAGTTTTGACCCCTATCATTTCTGGAGAGAATGTCGGGCATGATCTGGGTCCAAATTGTTTGAAACACTTATCAACAGATGTCATATGCGGACAAAGTCATGTAATGGTTTAACGCAACAATAAAACATTTGTTCAACTCCAGCTTGTCGTAACCCATAAAGCAGCAAACAGCTTGGACCCCTATCAGGTCCAGACAGAATATCGGGCCTGATCTGGGTCCAAATTAGTTGAAAGGGTTATCAGTAGATGAAAATGTCATGTAAAGATTGTCATGTTTAAGTTTAACGTCATGTTTAAGTTTAACGCAAAGTTAAAATACATCGGTTCAACTTCAACTTGTCATAACCTCTAGAGTGTCAAACAGTTTTGACCCCTATCAGCAGATGACAATGTCATGTAAAATTTGTCATGTTTAAGTTTACTTTCATGATTAAGTTTAACGCAAAGTTAAAATACACCGGTTCAACTTCAACTTGTCATAACCTCTAAAGTGTCAAACAGTTTTGACCCCTATCAGCTTCAGACAGAATGTCAGGCCTGATCTGGGTCCAAATTGTTTGAAACGATTATCAGCAGATGACAACGTCATGTTAAAGTTTAATGCAAAGTTAAAATACATCTGTTCAACTTAAACTTGTCATAACCTCTAAAGTGTCAAACAGTTTGGATCCCTATCAGGTCCAGACAGAATGTGGGGCCTGATCTGGGTCCAAATTGTTTGAAAGGGTTATCAGCAGATGACAATGTCATTTAAAAGTTTAATGCATAGTTAAAATACATTGGTTCAACTTCAACTTGTCATAACTTCTAAAGTGTCAAGCAGTTTGACCCCTATCAGGTCCCGACAATTGTTGGGCCTGATATGGGTCCAAATTGTTTGAAAGGAATATCAGCAGAAGACAATGTCATGTAAATGTTTAATGCATAGTTAAAAAACATTGGTTCAACTTCAACTTGTCATAACCTCTAAAGTGTCAAACAGTTTGACCCCGATCAGGTCCAGACAGAATGTGGGGCCTGAACTGGGTCCAAATTATCTCTGTTTGTCTGTTTTTGTTGCTTTACGTCCCCTGTCAACAGCTATGGTCATTGCGGGACGGTCAGTTCACTTAACCACACTTTTTCCTGGGCAGGCTTGAGCAAGCGGTTAACCAGTAATTTGTGCACATACTTTCGCTTGTAACTGACAACAACCCTTCTTGAATAAATCAGCGGAAGGGAGGAGAATGACCGTAGAAATTATTTCATGATCAATCTCCACAAAAGTATGGTACTGGGCCGGGATCGAACTCGCGACCCCTGGATCTGCAGTCAGACACGCATCTGTAGCCAGACACGTTACCGACTGCGCTACACGGCCCGGTATCAAAATTATCTGAAAGGGTTATCAGCAGATGACAATGTCATGTTTAAGTTTAACACAAAGCTAAAATACATCGGTTCAACTTTAATTTGTCCTAACCTCTAAAGCTTCATACAGTTTAACCCCTATCAAGCCCAGACAGAATGTTGGGCCTGATCTGGGTCCAAATTGTTTGAAATGGTTATCAGCAGATGACAATGTCACGTAAAAGTTTAACGCATAGTTGAAATACATCGGTTCAACTTCAACTTGTCATAACCTCTAAAGTGTCAAACAGTTTAACCCCTATTAGGTCCTGACAGAATGTTGGGCCTGATCTGGGTCTAGATTGTTTGAAAGGGTTATCAGCAGATGACAATGTCATGTAAAAGTTAAACGCAAAGTTAAAATACATGGGTTCAACTTCAACTTTTCATAACCTCTAAAGTGTTTAGCTGTTTGGACCCCTATCAGGTCCGGACAAATTCGGCCTGATCTGGGTCTAAATTGTTTGAAATGGTTATCAGCAGATGACAATGTTATGTTAAAGTTTAAATCAAAGTTAAAATAAATTGGTTCAATTATAACTTGTCATAACCTCTAACGTGTCCAATAGTTTTGACCCCTATCAGGTGCGGGCAGAATGTCGGGCCTGATCTGGGTCCAAATTACTTAAATGGGTTATCAGCCGATGACAATAACATGTTAAGGTTTAAAAGTTAAAAGACATCGGTTCAATTTCACCTTTTCATAACCTCTAAAGTTTTTAACAGTTTGGACCCCTATCAGTGCCAGACAAATTCGGGCCTGATCTGGGTCTAAATTGTTTGAAATGGTAATCAGCAGATGGAAGTGTCATGTTTAAGTTTAAATCAAAGTTAAAATACATTGGTTCAATTTCAACTTGTCAAAACCTCTAAAGTGTCAAATAGTTTTGACCCCTATCAGGTGCCGGCAGAATGTCAGGCCTGATCTGGGTCCAAATTACTTGAAAGTATTATCAGCAGATGACAATGTCATGTAAAAGTTTAACGCATAGTTATAATACATCAGTTCAACTTCAACTTGTCACAACCTCTAAAGTGTCAAACAATTTTTACGCCTATCAGGTCCAGACAGAATGTTGGGCCTGATCTGGGTCCAAATTGTTTGAAAGGGTTATCAGCAGATGACAACTTCATGTTAAAGTTTAACGCAAAGTTAAAATACATCGGTTCAACTTCAAATTGTCATAACCTCTAAAGTGTCAAACAGTTTGTACCCCTATCAGGTCCGGACAGAATGTTGGGCCTGATCTGGGTCCAAATTGTTTGAAAGGGGTTATCAGCAGATGACAATGTCAAGTAAAGGTTTAACGCAAAGTTAAAATACATTGGTTCAACTTCAACTTTTCATAACCTCTAAAGTGTCAAACAGTTTGACCCCTTTCAGGTCCAGACAGAATGTCGGGCCTGATCTGGGTCCAAATTACTTGAATGGGTTACCAGCAGATGATAATAACATGTTAAGGTTTAACGCAAAGTTAAAATACATCGGTTCAATTTCACCTTTCCATAACCTCTAAAGTATTTAACAGTTTGGACCCCTATCAGGTCCAGACAGATTCGGGCCTGATCTGGGTCTAAATTGTTTAAAATGGTTATCAGCAGATGACAATGTCATGTTAAAGATTAAATCATAGTTAAAATACATTGGATCAATTTCAATTTGTCATAACCTCTAAAGTGTCAAACAATTTTTACACCTATCAGGTCCAGACAGAATGCCGGGCCTGATCTGGGTCCAAATTGTCTGAAAGGGTTATCAGCGGATGACAACTTCATGTTAAAGTTTAACGCAAAGTTAGAATACATCAGTTCAACTTCAACTTGTCATAACCTCTAAAGTGTCAAACAGTTTGTACCCTTATCAGGTCTGGACAGAATGTCGGGCCTGATCTGGGTCCAAATTGTTTGAAAGGGTTATCAGCAGATGACAATGTCGTGTTTAAGTTTAACGCAAAGTTAAAATACATTGGTTCAACTTCAAATTGTCATAACCTCTAAAGTGTCAAACAGTTTGACCCCTATCAGGTCCAGACAGAATGTGGGGCCTGAACTGGGTCCAAATTATCTGAAAGGGTTATCAGCAGATGACAATGTCATGTTTAAAGTTAAATCAAAGTTAAATTACTTTGGTTCAATTTCAACTTGTCATAACCTCTAAAGTGTCAAATAGTCTTGACCCCTATCAGGTGCGGGCAGAATGTCGGGCCTGATCTGGGTCCAAATTGTTTGAAAGGGTTGTCAGCAGATGACAATGTCATGTCAAGGTTTAACGCAATGAAAAATACATCGGTTCAACTTCAACTTGTCATAACCTCTAAAGTGTCAAACAGTTTGGACCAGGATCAGGTGCAGACGGAATGTTGGGCCTGATCTTGGTCCAAATTGTTTGAAACACTTATCAGCAGATGTCATCTGCTGACAAAGTCATTGTAAAGGTTTAACACAAAAAAAAACATTGGTTCAACTCCAACTTGTCATAACCACTAAAGTGTCAAAGAGTTTGGATCCCTATCAGGTCTGGACAGAATGTCAGGCCTGATCTGAGTCAAAATTGTTTGAAAGGTTTATCAGCAGATGACAATGTCATGTAAAAGTTTAAAGCATAGTTAAAATATATCGGTTCGACTTCAACTTGTCATAACCTCTAAAGTGTCAAACAGTTTGGACCCCTATCAGGTTCAGACAGAATGTCGGGCCTGATCTGGGTCAAAATTGTTTGAAAGGGTCGTCAGCAGATGACAATGTCATTCAAGGTTTAACACAAAGAAAAATACATCGGTTCAACTTCAACTTGTCATAACCTCTAAAGTGTCAAATAGTTTGGACCCCTAACAGGTGTGGGCAGAATGTCAGACCTGATCTGGGTCCAAATTACTTGAAAGGGCTATCAGCAGATGACAATGTCATGTTAAGGTTTACGCAAAGTTAAAATACATCAGTTCAACTTCAACTTGTAATAACCTCTAAAGTGTCAAACAGATTGGACCAGGATCAGGTGCAGACGGAATGTTGGGCCTGATCTTGGTCCAAATTGTTTGAAACACTTATCAGCAGATGTCATCTGCTGACAAAGTCATTGTAAAGGTTTAACACAAAAAAAAACATTGGTTCAACTCCAACTTGTCATAACCACTAAAGTGTCAAAGAGTTTGGATCCCTATCAGGTCCGGACAGAATGTCGGGCCTGTTCTGGGTCAAAACTACTTGAAAGGGTTATCAGCAGATGACAATGTCATGTAAAGGTTTAACGCAGAGTTTAAATACATTGGTTCAACTTCAACTTGTCATAACCTCTAAAGATTCAAACAGCTTGGACCCTTTCAGGTCCGCAGTGAATGTAGGGCCTGATCTGGGTCCAAATTGTTTGAAAGGGTTATCAATAAATGACAATGTCAGGTTTAAGTTTAATACAAAATTAAAATACATCAGTTCAACTTCAACATGTCATAACCTCTAAAGTGTCAAACAGTTTGACCCATATCAAGTCTGGACAAAATGTCAGGCCTGATCTGGGTCCAAATTGTTTGAAAGGGTTATCAGCAGATGACAATGTCATGTAAAGATTTAAGGCAAAGTTAAAATACATTGGTCAACTTCGACTTGTTATAACGTCCAAAGTGTCAAACAGTTTTGACCCCTATCAGGTCCGGACAGAATGTCAGGCCTGATCTTGGTCAATATTGTTTGAAAGGTTTATCAGCAGATGACAATGTCATGTAAAAGTTTAACGCATAATTAAAATAAATCGGTTCAACTTCAACTTGCCTTAACCTCTAAAGTGTCAAACAGTTTGGACCCCTATCAGGTCCGGACAGAATAACCGGCCTGATCTGGGTCCAAATTGTTTGAAAGTGTTGTCAGCAGATGACAAGTCATGTCAATGTTTTACGCAAAGAAAAATACATCGGTTCAACTTCAACTTGTCATAACCTCTAAAGTGTCAAACAGTTTTGACCCCTGTCAGGTCCGGGCAGAATGTCAGGCCTGATTTGGGTCATAACTACAAGTAAGGGTTATCAGCAGATGACAATGTCATGTAAAGGTTTAATGCAGAGTTAAAATACATTGGTTCAACTGCAACATGTCTAAACCTCTAAAGTGTCAAACAGCTTGGACCGCAATCAGGTCTGGACAGAATGTTGGGCCTGATCTGGGTCCAAAATGTTTGAAACACTTATCAGCAGATGTCATCTGTTGACAAAGTCATGTAAAGGTTTAACGCAAATATAAAATATTGGCTCAACTCCAACTTGTCATAAGCTCTAAAGTGTCATACAGTTTGGACCCCTTTCAGGTCCGGACAGAATGTCGGGCCTGATCTGGGTCCAAATTGTTTGAAAGGGTTATCAACAGATGACAATGTCATGTTTAAGTTTAACGCAAAATTAAAATACATCTGTGCAACTTCAACATGTCATAACCTCTAAAGTGTCAAACAGTTTGACCCTTGTCAAGTCTGGACAGAATGTCTGGCCTGATCAGGGTCCAAATTGTTTGAAAGGGTTATCAGCAGATGACAATGTCATGTAAAGATTTAAGGCAAAGTTAATATACCTCGATTCAACTTCAACTTGTTATTACTTCCAAAGTGTCAAACAGTTTTGACCCCTATCAGGTCAGGACAGAATGTCAGGCCTGATCTGGGTCAAAATTGTTTGAAATGTTTATCAGCAGATGACAATGTCATGTAAAAGTTTAACGCATAATTAAAATATATCGGTTCAACTTCAACTTGTCATAACCTCTGAAGTGTCAAACAGTTTGGACCCCTTATCAGGTCCGGACAGAATGTCGGGCCTGATCTGGATCCAAATTGTTTGAAAGGGTTGTCAGCAGATGACAATGTCATTTCAAGGTTTAACGCAAAGAAAAATACATCGGTTAACTTCAACTTGTCATAACCTCTAAAGTGTCAAATAGTTTAGACCCCTAACAGGTGTGGGCAGAATGTCGGGCCTGATCTGGGTCCAAATTACCTGAAAGGGCTATCAGCAGATGACAATGTCATGTTAAGGTTTAGGCAAAGTTAAAATACATCAGTTCAACTTCAACTTGTCATAACCTCTAAAATGTTAAACAGTTTGGACCCCTATCAGGTCCGGACAGAATGTCAGGCCTGTTCTGGGTCCAAACTATATGAAAGGGTTATCAGCAGATGACAATGTCATGTTAAGGTTTAACGCAGAGTTAAAATACATTGGTTCAACTTCAACTTGTCATAACCTCTAAAGTGTCAAACAGCTTGGCCCCGGATCAGGTCTGGACAGAATGCTGGGCCTGATCTGAGTCCAAAATGTTTGAAACACTTATCAGCAGATGTCATCTGCTGAAAGTCATGTAAAGGTTTAACGCAAAAATAAAATATTGGTTCAACTCCAACTTGTCATAACCTCTAAAGTGTCAAACAGCTTGGCCCCGGATCAGGTCTGGACAGAATGCTGGGCCTGATCTGAGTCCAAAATGTTTGAAACACTTATCAGCAGATGTCATCTGCTGAAAGTCATGTAAAGGTTTATCGCAAAAATAAAATATTGGTTCAACTCCAACTTGTCATAACCTCTAAAGTGTCAAACAGTTTGACCCATATCAAGTCCGGACAGAATGTCAGGCCTGATCTGGGTCCAAATTGTTTGAAAGGGTTATCAGCAGATGACAATGTCATGTAAAGATTTAAGGCAAAGTTAAAATACATCGGTCAACTTCAAAATGTTATAACCTCCAAAGTGTCAAACAGTTTTGACCCCTATCATGTCCAGACAGAATGTCAGGCCTGATCTGGGTCCAAATTGTTTGAAAGGTTTATCAGCAGATGACATTGTCATGTAAAAAATTAACGCATAGTTAAAATATATCGGTTCAACTTCAACTTGTCATTACCTCTAAAATGTCAAACAGTTTGTACCCGGATCAGGTCCGGACAGAATGTTGGGCTTGATCTTGGTCCAAATTGTTTGAAACATTTATCAGCAGATGTCATCTGCTGACAAAGTCAATGTAAATGTTTAACACAAAAAGTTGATCAAATGAACAGTTAAGTGTGTTTCTCCACATCATATCCTTTTATAATCAAAATAATCGTGGCCGGACAAATGACAATGTTTTCCCTTCAAAATAAGCACAGACTGGTGAAAAAATCGGAGAATTTGAATAAATACAGCCCATTTTTCACCATTTTCCCGTTACCCGTAATGTTAAAATTCACCACTCACTTCACCTCGGTACATTTGTTTACCTGTGTCGCTAAGGCTGTGACATCACGGCGGTCATAAATCTGAGAAAATTCTTGAAAATTCAAACAAACAAAATGGCTTGCAAGCCTAACAGTCTCAGATCAGCCTGCTCATTGGCCCATGCAGACAGCAAAGACTCTGACCAAACAATGTCAATATTCAGGCTGATCGGAGTCTCGGCTGTTTGTCCATGCATCTGCCAATTCTAGTCTGTCCTCAAAGCTTGGATCCTTACCTACCCATTATGTTACTGTTCTGTTCTGTGAAAACACTGATCAGACTATAATCAGATGCAGATGTAATGCTGGAAGCTCACACCATTTAACTCTTAACCTGTTTGTGTCGTCTGCTGATAAGCTTTACAAATTTTTTTTTATCAAGAAATTGGTCTGACATTTTATTGGGCCTGGTCTGGATCCACACTGTTTGAATCTCTTTGATAAACTTCTAAACAGTTTAGAAATAGATCAGACTGACGCTATACACTGACTGTAATTAACCTATTTGACCTGGTAATTGCCACGTCTGTAGTGATGCCTGAGGAATACTTATTGGAGTATTCAAGTGATTAATGGCGATCTCCTGTGGCATGTGAGTGCAATTAAATTATGGGCTAATTGGAGCAGTTTTAACAAAATTAATGATCATATGGTTCCCAGTATATTGTTAGCTCTATAATAATGCATAATATGTAAAAAAGTCTGAATTATCCCTTTAAACCTCTTTATGACATTGTCATCTGCTGATAATCCTTTCAAACAATTTGGACCTAGATCAGGCCAAACCTTAACATGCTTAAGGGTTATGACATTAGTATTTTAATTTTGCGTCAAACCTTATTATGACATTGTCATCTGCTGATATCAAAATATCTCTAAAAAGACTTATTCTACTCTCAGCAGATAAGGGTTGGCAAAATATCCAACCACACGTTTAGTCACTCTGAAAGTATTACTTTCTTTTAATAGATAAAAGACAGTACAAACATCCAAAAACACCAAGCAGTACAGAGGTAAAGTAAAATTCCTAATTGATAAATCCTTCATAAATTCCTTTTGTAACACAAAAGTTGATCAAATGAACAGTTAAGTGTGTTTCCCCACATCACATCCTTTCATGTAAGAAACCAGATGCATAAGTTACGCAAGATTTGACACCTGTCAAAACAACCACTGGTACCCCACGGAGCGAGCATTTAATCCTCTAATTTGTCATTATAATATTATTATGAAAGGTCTTTGATCTCCCTGACATTTGCCATGATTTGGGACATCTGTTTTCTGCACAATAATTTTATTATCCAACTGGCTGTCTACATGGTCTAGCGAACACCTACACTTATCTATTTTAAAAGGAGGTTTTATCTAAGTAAGTATTTTTTTAGTTATTTTAATTACGACATATATAAAGATTTAAATACACACCATTTTGAGCGTATAATTGATAATATTCTCTGTAAAAACTATCTGGATCCGCGCTTGTCCCGTTTTAAAGCAGAGAGGGTTCTAGCGAGAACGTCCTTCTTTACAATCAGCTCCTGAACCTTGGTAGCGACTCGAAAATACCAAAAAGTTGTTGTTTTTCACATATTATACATTCCATACAGAAAACGACGAATGTGCTGATCAGGATGCACGGATGTGTGGACTAATATGCTCCTTTATTGTTTCTACCAGGAGCCCAATCTGAGATGTGTATCGTTTCACTGTGATAGGCAGAAAATAATTAAGAAACTGATCAGACTGCACCGCTGTGCAGACTGATCTGAACCTTTATTGTCTTGCATTGTATTGTTTACCAGGAGCACAATATGAGATGTGTACCGTTTTCACATTGATAGGCAGAACATAGTAAAGAAACTGACCAGACTGCGCTGCTATGCAGACTAATCCGAATCTTTATTGTCTTGCATGCAAAAAGCTTTGCAAGAAAGAAACGACTTATATTCAATGATACCAAAATCGGATAATCAAACTACCTTTTCAATCCGAGAAGAACATCAATCTCACTGCGCTACACGGTAAATAATGTGCTGGCCCGACTGCACAGGCGTGCAGACTGATCTGCCCCTTTATTGCTTTGAAAACAAACCAGGTGTTTTCTCGAGTAGAAGGGGAAACTATTTATCCATTTGATCACTTTAACCACTATAATAGACGGATATCAAATAAAAAGGCGTGGATCAGGCTTCGTAGATGCGCAGGCTGATCTTCATCTTTATTATTTTATTTTTTGTATACTAGAAGCTCTTTTCGATGTGATGTTGCCGTTTTCTTTGGGTTGAATAACTTTTTTGAACACTATAGACAACTGTACTCGCTTGGCATGAAATAATTGTGCTCGTGATATGTTCGCGCAAAAAGGGTTCAAATACATTAAAACAGGCCGGAGAGCGGCTTTAAAAACGTTTTTGTAAACAAGGTCGGTCCAGATCAGGCGGCTCTCGTGAGCAGGGTCTACTCGGATATGAAATATCTGATCATACACAAGAGGAACTTGTGTTATATGCTCGTGCGGCAGCTTTAAAACGTTTTTGTAAACAGAGTAGATCCCGATCAGGCGGTTCCCGTGAGAGCTGCCTGATCAGGGTCTTCTCTGTCTTGCTTAGGGGGATATGAAATATCTGATCATATATGCTCGTGCGGCGGCTTTGAAACGTTTTTGTAAACAAAGTAGATCCAGATACGGCGGCGCTCGTGAGAGCTGCCTGACCAGGGTCTACTCTGTTTGCTTACGGGGATATGAAGTATCTGATCATACACAAGTGGAGTTTGTGTGATATGCTCTTGCTGCGGCTTTTAAACGTTTTTGTAAACAAAGTAGATCCGGATCAGGCTGCTCTTGTGAGAGCTGCCTGATCAGGGTCTACTCTGTCTTGCTTATGGGGATATGAAATATCTGATCATATATGCTCGTGCGGCGGCTTTTAAACGTTTTTGTAAACAAAGTAGATCCGGATCAGGCTGCTCTCGTGAGAGCTGCCTGATCAGGGTCTACTCTGTCTTGCTTAAGGGGATATGAAATATCTGATCATATATGCTCGTGCGGCGGCTTTTAAACGTTTTTGTAAACAAAGTAAATCCGGATCAGGCGGCTCTCGTGAGAGCTGCCTGACCAGGGTCTACTCTCTTTGTAAACAAAGTAGATCCAGATCAAGCAGCTCTCTTGAGAGCTGCCTGAATAGGGTCTACTCTGTTTGCTTATGGGGATATGAAATATCTAATCATACATAAGTGGATATGAAACAAGTGGAACTTTTGCTATATGTTCGTGCGATGGCTCTAAGACGTTTCTGGTAACAAAGTGGATCCAGATCTGCCGGCTCTCGTGAGAGCTGCCTGGTCATGGCGTTCGGCGGCTTTAAAATGTTTTGCAAACAAAATCGATCCAGATCAAGCGGCTCTCTTGAGAGCTGCCTGGTCATGGTCCACTCTGTTTGCTTAAGGAGATATGATATATCTGATCATATACAAGTGGATATGAAACAAGTAGAACTTGTGCCATACGCTCGTGCGGCGGCTTTAAACATTTTTTGTAAACAAAGTGGATCCAGATCAAGCGGCTCTCGTGAGAGCTGCCTGGTCATGGTCCACTATGTTGCTTATGGGGATATGAAATGTCTGATCATACACAAGTGGAACCTATATGTTCGTGTGGCGGCTTTAAACTTTTTTGTAAACACGATGGATCTAGATCAAGCGGCTCCCGTGAGAACTGCCTGATCACGGCCTCCTTTGTTTGCTTATAGAGATACGAAATATCTGATCATACACAAGTGGAACTTGTGCTATAAACTCGTGCTGCAACTTTAAAATGTTTTTGTAAACAATGCAGATCGAGATAAAGCAGCTCTCGTGAGAGCTGCCTGATCAGGGTCTGCTCTGTTTGCTTATGGAGATTTGAAATATCTGATCATACACAAGTACAAGTGGAACTTGTGCTATATGCTCACTGGTGCCTTTGAATCGTTTCTGAAAACAAGGTGGATCCAGGTCGGACGGCTCTCGTGATAGATGGCTCGTCACGGTCTGCTCTGTTTCCTTAAGGAGATCATACACAACTGGGACTTGTGCTTATGCTCGTGGGTGGCCTTTAAAATGTTTTGGTAAACAAGGCGGATCCAGATCAGGCAGCTCACGTGAGAGCTGCCTGGTCATGCTCTGCTCTGTTTGCCTAAGGATATAGGAAATGTCTTAGCATGGGTGCAATATGTCCTTGGGGCGCCTTAAGAGCGTTTTTGTAAACAAGGCGGATCCAGATCAAGTGGCTCTCGTGAGAGCTGCCTGATCAGGGTCTGTCCTGTCTGCGTATGAAGTCAAGATATGAAACATATGATCATACACAAGTGGAACTTGTGCAATACGCTCGTGCTGCGGATTCAAAAATGTTTTGATCTTTGAAAACAAAGCGGATCCAGATCAGGCGGCTCTCGTGAGAGCTGTCTGATAGGGGTCTGCTCTGTTTTTTGCTAATGGAGATATGAAATATCTGATCATACCACAAGTGGACTTTGTGTTATATGCTCGTGAGGCGGCTTTAAACGTTTTCGTTAACAAAGGCATATGGATTTTGAAAATGAAGGTTTGATCAAAATGTTGATGGAGTTTTGAAGGAAACGCTATTTATGAAAAGTTTTTCTGTGCAAACAAATAAAAAAAGAACCCATTTATAAGGTTGAAACTATTTTGAGACGACACAAGTCGTCATGGAGTAAACCTTCTACCTCATAAAGACACATTTAAACGGTTTTGTAAACAGTGCAGATCCAGATCAGGCAGTTCTGTGAGATGCCTGATCGGGATCTGCTCTGTTATGTTTACGGAGATTTGAAATGCCTGATCATATACAAGTGAACCTTATAAAGTAATTTCTTAATCGATATACGAACATAAAGGTCAATATATAAAATTATTCATATCTGATGGAGCTTTTTTTGAAAGACAGGGATTATTATGAAAAACTTTTTCTGTGCAATCAAACAAAAAGAGCGCGGTCGTGTGTCGTTGTGTGTGCGTGTGTGGTGATTCATCAATTGAGCACAAATGCTCATCAATTCGGCGCGGAGGATGCCATCAATTGGGCGCAGGATTTCTATAGAGGTCGGAGACCTTGCTCGTCGATTGAGCGCAAATATTTTGGGCAGTTACATGTGGAGGTACCGTTCAAAGTTTCATTAAAATCACATTGATGGGTTGGCTATGAAATGCCTCTGCAGCGTCGTTCGTTCTCCTCTAGTTCTGCCATAAAAATGCTTTTTCCCCACGCTCGGTTGTTGTACGAATAATTTCACCAATCTGAATGGGAGCGACAACAAACTGACTAAGTAAGAACCGTTACTTGTAAGGCCCGGTATTTTATTGTGCACACAAACTTATGTTGCCCGTTTACTACGGGTGGGTCCCATAAAAAGTCATATAGAATCTGCGCTCGGTCGGTGGGAGGGTTTTGCGCTCGGTTGGTGACATTGAAAAAAATCACTTGCGCTCAGTTGTTGATAAGCCGCGTGTGTGCGTGCGTGATGTGCGTCATCTCCTTTGGTATACTAAAAGGTGGTGCCACAAAATGTTAACTCGTAGGTATTACAAACTATTTATGTTAAATAAATTTGCTGCCAGTTCTACACTTAATAATTGTCTTGCTAAAATTAACATATAGCAGTTTTTTTAAACAGGCACTGCATTTCGGCTCGGAATAAATATTTAGTTAGAAATTTTGATTTTGCGGGACCATGTGTGCTGGTAAAAAAACCGATACAGTACCAGTTGTTTCCCGTACCCCATACCCTTTTGTTTCGTCTAGCAAAGGGCCGGAAGAAGGGGAAAACAATCTCGAAAATCTATTAATACTGTGTTTCAAACAATTTGGACCCAGATCAGGCCCAACATTCTGTCCAGACCTGATAGGGGTCCAAACTGTTTGACACTTTAGAGGTTATGACAAGTTGAAGTTGGACCGATGTATTTTAATTTTGCGTTAAACTTAAACATGACATTGTCATCTGCTGATAACCCTTTCAAACAATTTGGACCCAGATCAGGCTCGACATTCTGTCCAGACCTGATAAAGGTAAAAACTGTTTGACACTTTAGAGGTTATGAAAAGTTGAAGTTGAACTGATGTATTTTAACTTTGCGTTAAACCTTTACATGACATTGTTGTCTGCTGATAGCCCTTTCAAACAATTTGGACCCAGATCAGGCCCAACATTCTGTCCGGACCAGATAGGGGACCAAACTGTTTGACACTTTAGAGGTTATGACAAGTTGGAGTTGAACAGATGTATTTTAACTTTGCGTTAAACCTTTACATGACTTTATCAGCAGATGGCATCTGCAGGTAAGTGTTTCAAACAATTTGGACCCAGATCAGGCCAAACATTTTGTCCAGACCTGATCCGGGTCCAAACTGTTTGACACTTTAGAGGTTAGGACAAGTTGCAGTTGAACTGATGTATTGTAACTTTGCATTAAACTTTAACATGACCTTGTCATCTGCTGATAACATTTTCAAACAATTTGGACCCAGATCAGGCCCCACATTCTGTCCGGACCTGATAGGTGTCAAAACTGTTTGACACTTTAGAGGTTATGACAAGTGAAGTTGAAATGATGTATTTTAACTTTTTGTTAAGCTTAAACATGACATTGTCATCTCTTAATAACCCTTTCAAACAATTTGGACCCAGATCAGGCCCGAAATTCTGTCCAGACCTGATAGGGGTCAAAACTGTTTGACACTTTAGAGGTTAGGACAAGGTGCAGTTGAACCGATGTATTGTAACTTTGCATTAAACTTTAACATGACCTTGTCATCTGCTGATCAGCGCTTGCACAAGTGGACGTTTTTGGCGTTTTTACATCTGAAATTGGCTTTTGTACGCCATAAATCCAAAGGTCGGACGTACTCTGACTTCCCCAAAAAATCTTGTACGCCCGTCGGCAATAGCCATGACGTATATATCGGTATTGAGAATTTGGCCATTTGATCTCGCCGCCCTCTTCAGAAAGTCAAGTGTGCGTAACGGCAGTTATACTTGATATTGGAGAATTCATTCAGTGATTGACCAATGGGCGCTCAGGACAACTTCAGACTGCTCACTGCCTGCTGTGCCGATTTAGTTGACAGGTGTTGAATAATTATTGCGACGACCACATGAGTAATATTTTAGAGAAAAAGGTCTGTGTCGGGAAACACTTCCGTTTTTTTTGGTCCAAAATTTTGTTGCATTTCCTTCCAAATTTTATTCCAATGTTTGTTTAATTTTTGTTTGAAAAACGAGAGAACAATGTTTGTATACAAAATTTTACATTTCTGCAGTAGACATGATGTTTTTCTATCGGAATCAAATGCTAAAATCTGAGAAAAATCAGAAACTATCGATCTCCGTACTTACCCCACCCACTAGGCCAGCATTACAAAGAAAATAACGAGACAGTTGCATTTAGGAACCCGAGTTTTAAATATCATAACCAACACAACTTTTAAGCAATAAAGGCAAGGTCTTTTAACATCATAAAGAGCTAGCAAATTTAGCTTAAATATTTTTGTGAGTTATCTAAAATTTGCAGATTTTTTTAACAAGTTGAGCTTTTAAAAGAACTTTGGCTAGGAGGTATTTTTGAGTTTTAGATAAATTCTCTCCAAATTACAGCGCAAGAAAGGTTTCTTTATATCATAGAAGTCTTGCCAAACTTGCCCGTTCTCTCTGTCTTACCCAACACTTTTTACAACCCCCCCACCCCCCCTCCAAAAAAAAAACAGTCTGAAAGAGCTTTGGCAAGGAAAACCTTTGTTGAAATTTTTCAGAAACCAATTGACAGCCCAACTCTTATGGGAATGCTCTGCCATATTTATAATAGAATTTGTAAGACTTGTCATCTATTTTTGTCCAGGAACCCAAAATTGTGGGCCCAGATCAGACTTCAAATAGAATAAACTGATCAGTGTTCACAATCTTGATTCTTGAGGCATTGGATGCTAGACAGATTGCTGAAACACTTATCTTTGAACTAGAAAAATGAAACATATTGCTTAGGAATAGTCAATTAATGACCCTTCTCTTTTAGGGGCAGTCTGATATGGGTCCACAATGTTTTTGTTCATACCTGTTTGCAAACTTTGAATCATTGAATAGATATCAGAAGGACACAATAAAATATATTTCATCAGTTTCAACTTTTACATTGTTTAACGGAGTTGAACATAAACATGTTTGAAAATAAACACAAAAAAATCGGAGTACATGAAACTAAGCATTGCTAACAACATCATGTTTAAAAAAAATAGTATCATTTTTGGCACCCCACGGCGTACACTTTAAATTTGGCACCCCACGACGCATGCATAGTTTGACTTCCACAAATTAGGCCTTTGACTTCCAAATCTCAAAGGGTGGAAGTCATGACTTCCTGTTTCAAAAAGTTAGTGCAAGCACTGTGCTGATAACATTTTCAAACAATTTGGACCCAGATCAGGCCCCACATTCTGTTCGGACCTGATAGGTGTCAAAACTGTTTGACACTTTAGAGGTTATGACAAGTGACGTTGAAATGATGTATTTTAACTTTTCGTTAAGCTTAAACATGACATTGTCATCTCTTAATAACCCTTTCAAACAATTTGGACCCAGATCAGGCCCGACATTCTGTCCAGACCTGATAGGGGTCAAAACTCTTTGACACTTTAGAGGTTCTGACAAGTTGAGGTTGAACCGATGTATTTTAACTTTGCGTTAAACCTTTACATGACCTTGTTATCTGCTGATAACCCTTTCAAACAATTTGGACCCAGATCAGGCCCGACATTCTGTCCGGACCTGATTAGGGTCCAAACTGTTTGACGCTTTAGAGGTTATGAAAAGTTTAAGTTGAACCAATGTTAACTTTGCATTAAGCCTTTACATGACATTGTCATCTGCTGATAACCCTTCCAAACAATTTGGACCCAATCAGGCCCAACATTCTGTCCGGACCTGATAGGGGTCCAAACTGTTTGACACTTTAGAGGTTATGACAAGTTGGAGTTGAACTGATGTATTTTAACTTTGCGTTAAACCTTTACATGACTTTGTCAGCAGATGACATATGCAGATAAGTGTTTCAAATAATTTGGACCCAGATCAGGCCCAAAATTCTGTCTCAACCTGATCCGGGTCCAAACTGTTTGACACTTTAGAGGTTATGAAAAGGTGAAATTGAACCGATGTATTTTAACTTTATGTTAAACCTTCACATGTTATTGTCATCTGCTGATAACCCTTTCAAGTAATTTGGTCCCAGAGCAGGGCCGACATTCTGCCCTCACCTGATATGGGTCAAAACTATTTGACACTTTAGGGGTTATGACAAGTTGAAATTGAAACAATGTATTTTAACTTTGACTTAAACTATAAAATGACATTGTCATCTGCTGATAACCATTTCAAACAATTTAGACCCAGATCTGGCCCCACATTCTGTCCGGACGTGATAGGGGTCCAAACTGTTTCAAACTTTAGAGGTCATGAAAAGTTGAAATTGAACTGATGTATTTCAACTTTGGGTTAAACTTTAACATGACATTGCCATCTGCTGATAACCCTTTCAAACAATTTGGACCCAGACAGGCCAGTCATTCTGTCAAGACCTGATAGGGGTCCAAACTGTTTGACACTTTAGAGGTTATGAAAAGTTGAAGTTGAACTGATGTATTTTAGCTTTGCGTTAAACCTTTACATGACATTGTCATCTGCTGATAGCCCTTTCAAACAATTTGGACCCAGATCAGGCCAAATATTCTGTCCGGACCTGATAGGGGTCCAAACTGATTGACACTTTAGAGGTTATGACAAGTTGGAGTTGAACCGATGTATTTTAACATTACGTAAACCTTTACAGGGACTTTGTCAGCAGATGACATCTGCAGATAAGTGTTTCAAACAATTTGGACCCAGATCAGGCCCAACATTTTGTCCGGACCTGATCTGGGTCCAAACTGTTTGACACTTTAGAGGTTATGACAAGTTGAAGATGAACCGATGTATATTAACTTTGCGTTAAACTTAAACATGACATTGTCATCTGCTGATAACCCTTTCAAACAATTTAGACCCAGATCAGGCCCAACATTCTGTCCAGACCTGATAGGGGTCAAAACTGTTTGACACTTTAGAGGTTATGACAAAGTGAGGTTAAACCGATGTATTTTATCTTTGCATTAAACCTTTACATGACATTGTCATCTGCTGATAACCCTTTCAAACAATTTGGACCCAGATCAGGCCCAATATTCTGTCCGGACCTGATAGGGGTCCAAACTGTTTGACACTTTAGAGGTTATGACAAGTTGGAGTTGAACCAATGTATTTTAACTTTATGTAAACCTTTACAGGGACTTTGTCAGCAGATGACATCTGCAGATAAGTGTTTCAAACAATTTGGACCCAGATCAGGCCCAACATTTTGTCCGGACCTGATCCAGGTCCAAACTGTTTGACACTTTAGAGGTTATGACAAGTTGAAGTTGAACCGATGTATCATAATTTTGCGTTAAACTTAAACATGACATTGTCATCTGCTGATAACCCTTTCAAACACTTTGGACCCAGATCAGGCCCGACATTCTGTCCAGACCTGATAGGGGTCAAGACTGTTTGACACTTTAGAGGTTATGACAAAGTGAGGTTAAACCGATGTATTTTATCTTTGCATTAAACCTTTACATGACATTGTCATCTGCTGATAACCCTTTCCAACAATTTGGACCCAGATCAGGCCCAACATTCTGTCCGGACCTGATAGGGGTCCAAACTGTTTGACAGTTTAGAGGTTATGACAAGTTGGAGTTGAACCAATGTTTTATTTTTTTGTTAAACCTTTACATGACTTTGTCAGCAGATGACATTTGCAGATACTGATAAGTGTTTCAAGCAATTTGGACCCAGATCAAGCCCAAAATTCTGTCTGGACCTGATCTGGGTCCAAACTGTTTGACACTTTAGAGGTTATGAAAAGGTGAAATTAAAGCGATGTATTTTAACTTTCTGTTAAATCTTCACATGTTATTGTCATCTGCTGATAACCCTCTCAAGAAATTTGGTCCCAGATCAGGCCCGACATTTTGCCCACACCTGATATGGGTCAAAACTATTTGACACTTTAGAGGTTATGACAAGTTGAAATTGAACCAATGTCTTTTAACTTTGATTTAAACTTTAACATGACATTGTGATCTGCTGATAAGCATTTCAAACAATTTAGACCCAGATCAGGCCCGACATTCTGTCCGGACCTGATACGGGTCTAAACCGTTAAACACTTTAGCGGTTATTAAAAGTTGAAGTTGAACCGATGTATCTTAATTTTGCGTTAACTTTTACATGACATTGTCATCTGCTGAAAACCCTTTCAAACAATTTGGACCCAGATCAGGCCCAACATTCTGTCAGGACCTGATAGGGGTTAAACTGTTTGACACTTTAGAGGTTATGACAAGTTGAAGTTGAACCGATGTATTTCAACTATGCGTTAAACTTTTACATGACATTGTCATCTGATGATAACCATTTCAAACAATTTGGACCCAGATCAGGCCCAACATTCTGTCTGGACCTGATAAGGGTCCAAACTGTTTGACACTTTAGAGGTTATGACAAGTTGGAGTTGAACCAATGTATTTTAATTTGCCTTAAACCTTAACATGACATTGTCATCTGCTGATAACCCATTCAGATAATTTGGACCCAGATCAGGCCCAACATTCTTTCCGGACCTGATAGGGGTCAAAACTGTTTGACAATTTAGAGGTTATGTCAAGTTGAAGTTGAACCGATGTATTTAAACTTTGCGTTAAACTTAAACATGACATTGTTATCTGCTGATAACCCTTGTAAACAATTTGGACCTAGATCAGGCCCCACATTCTCTCTGGACCTGATAGGTGTCCAAACTGTTTGACACTTTAGAGGTACTGAAAAGTTGAAGTTGAACCGATGTATTTTAACTTTGCGTTTAACTTTAACATGACGTTGTCATCTGCTGATAACCCTTTCAAACAATTTGGACCCAGATCAGGACCCACATTCTGTCAGGACCTGATAGGTGTCAAAACTGTTTGACACTTTAGAGGTTCTGACAAGTTGAAGTTGAACTGATGCATTTTAACTTTGCGTTAAACTTAAAAATGACATTGTCATCTGTTGATAACCCTTTCAAACAATTTGGACCCAGATCAGGCCCGTCATTCTGTCAGGACCTGATCCGGGTCCAAACTGTTTTACACTTTAGAGGTTATGACAAGTTGGAGTTGAACCAATGTTTTATTTTTGCGTTAAACCTTTACATGACATTATCATCTGCTGATAACCCTTTCAAACAATTTGGACCCAGATCAGGCCTGACATTCTGTCTGGACCTGATAGGGGTCCAAACTGTTTGACACTTTAGAGGTTATGACAAGTTTGAGTTGAACCAATGTTTTATTTTTTTGTTATACCTTTACATGACTTTGATAAGTGTTTCAAACAATTTAGTCCCAGATCAGGCCCAACATTCTATCCGGACCTGATCCGGGTCCAAACTCTTTGACACTTTAGAGGTTATGACAAGTTGAAGTTGAACCAATGTATTTCAACTATGTGCTAAACCTTTACATGAGATTGTCATCTGCTGATAACCCTTCCAAACAATTTGGACCCAGATCAGGCCCAACATTCTGTCCGGACCTGATAGGTGTCCAAACTGTTTGACACTTTAGAGGTTATGACAAGTTGGAGTTAAGCCAATGTTTTATTTTTGATTGAAACCTTTACATTGACTTTGTCAGCAGATGACATCTGCAGATAAGTGTTTCAAACAATTTGGACCCAGATCAGTCCCAACATTCTGTCTGGACCTGATCCGGGTCCAAACTGTTTGACACTTTAGAGGTTATAAAAAGGTGAAATCGAACTGATGTATTTTAACTTTGCATTAAACCTTTGCATGACATTGTCATCTGCTAATAACCCTTTCAAGTAATTTGGACCCAGATCAGGCCTGATATTCTGTCCGGACCTGATAGGGGTCAAAACTGTTTGACACTTTAGAGGTTATGACAAGTTGAAGATGAACCGATGTATTTTAACTTTGTGTAATGTTTTACATGACATTGTCATCTGCTGATAACCCTTCCAAACAATTTGGACCCAGATCAGGCCCAACATTCTGTCCGGACCTGATAGGGGTCAAACTGTTTGACGCTTAGAGGTTAAACTGTAATTAATGTACGACAGTAATATTGAACAAATTGGGCTCTTAATTCTCTCAATTGGAAATTATTGAATTACCGAACAGAGGAAAATTCCTTTATTCTAAAATTGGTAATATTTCAGTAATTACAAGAATATCAAACAAGTTGTGCTCAGAGTTCTGAACGTCACTATATGAATCTGTAGAACTACTGAACAGACGAAATTACCTCTGTTCTAAATCTGTAATTAATGTTAGACAGAAATATTGAACAAAGTAGGCTCTTAATTCTCGCAATTAGAAATTGTTGAATTACTGAACAGAGGAAAAATGGTTATATTTTAGGTTTTTACTAGAATGTCAAAAAAGTTGGGTTTGGAGTTCTGGAAGTCACTATAGGAAATTGTAGAACTACTGAACAGAGGAAAATTCCTCTGTTGTAAAATTCACTCCTGTTATTGATTGTCGAGAAACTGAATGGAGAATGTAGGAAAATTCCTCTGTTGAAAATTGGAAACATTTAAGTTATGATAGATATTTATGTTACGATGGAAATGATAACAAACAGGGTTCTTCATTTTCATTATAGGAAAGTGGGCTTTTATTTTTGCAATAGGAAATTGTTGAATTACCGAATGGAGGAAAATTCCTCTGTTGGAATATTGGCAATATTTAAGTTATGACTAGAATGTCAAACAAGTTGGGCTCAGAGTTCTGGAAGTCACTATAGGAAATTATTGAACTACCAAACAGAGGAAAATTCCTCTGTTGGAAAATTGGTCATATTTAAGTTATGACTTGAATATTAAACAAGTTGGACTGGGAGTTCTGGAAATCACTATAGGAAATTGTTGAATACTGAACAGAGGAAAATTCCTCTGTTGTAAAATTCACTCCTTTTATTGATTGTGGAGATACAGAATTGAAAACGGAGGAAAATTCCTCTGTTGAAAATTGAATTTATTTAAGTTATGATGGATATTTATGCTAAGATGGAAATGATAATAAACAGGGTACTTCATCTTCATCATAAGAAAATGGGCTCTTAATTCTCGCAAAAGGAAATTGTTGAATTACCGAACGGAGGAAAATTCCTCTGTTGGAAAATTTGGATATATTTTAGGTTTTAACTAGAATGTCAAACAAGTTGGGTTCGGAGTTCTAGAAGTAACTATAGGAAATTGGCAAACTACTAAACAGAGGAAAACTCCTCTGTTGTAAAGGTCACTCCTTCTATAAGTCGATATTCTACAGAATAGAAAACGGAGGAAAATTCCTCTGTTGAAAATTGGAAACATTTAAGATATGATGGATATTTATGTTAAGATGGAAATGATAGCAAACAGGTTTCTTTATTTTCATTATAGGAAAGTGGGCTCTTAATTATCAAAATAGGAACTTGTTGAATTACCGAACGGAGGAAAATTCCTCTGTTGGAAAATTGGTAATATTTTAGTTATGACTAGAATGTCAAACAAGTTAGGCTCTCAGTTCTGGAAGTCACTATAGGAAATTGTCGAACTATTTAACAGAGGAAAATTCCTCTGTTGTAAAATTTCTCTGCTTTTATTGATTGTCGAGATACAGAATGGAAAATGGAGGAAAATTCCTCTGTTGAAAAGTGGAAACATTTAAGTTATGATTAAGATGGAAATGTTAACAAACGTGGTTCTTCATTTTTATTATAGGAAAATGGGCTCTTAATTCTCGCAATAGGAAATTGTTGAATTACCGAACGGAGGAAAATTCCTCTGTTGGAAATTGGTAATATTTAAGTTATGACTAGAATGTAAAATAAATCAATTCTGGAAGTCACTATAGGAAATTTTCGAACTACTAAACAGAGGAAAATTCCTCTGTTGTAAAGGTCACTCTTTTTACATATTGTTGAGATACTGAAAGTAAAATGTAGGAAAATTCCTCTGTTCTGAAATAAGATGAAAATCTGATTGTGATTAAAGGAAGACTTGTCCCATTGTCAAAACAGAGGAAATTTCCTCTGTTGTAAACCGATTTCTACTTGATATACAAATTGATATTTGAACTTTTCTTTAAACTATTAGGACAAATACAATACTTGGAACATATTTTAAGGACATCAATTTCTGCATTTTGAGCAGTCACAACAGAGGAAATTTCCTCTGTTCATAGGAAAAATAAATTACATTGTACCATCATTCTTGTACTCTATAACGATGCAAAACTCAAATATGATTATATCCATATTTATGTTTTACTATCAAAAAAAGGGAATTCCATCGGAAAATCCCTTTTTATTTCGGAAAGAGTTTAGTTTAAATAGTGTAGTTCACAAATATAACGTATGTAACGTGAAGTAATGTAGCAACACACATCTGCTTGATCAAAACGCTTTCAAAAGCCACCCTGTAATAAAAAGGGCACACACAAGCTTAAAGAATTATGTAACTATGCCTAAGAGTACCTTAACATTGGCACCAAAATATTATTGCATATATTTTGGGTAACATATATAAGTTTGATGTTACATAAAAATGTTACTTTTCTCTGAGGGCTAACATACCTCATTCTGTGCCATACATATTGTAGTATCAGGAAATCACAGTGACAAAAATCCCCCAGGAGGAGGGGACAGGTTATATGGTCAATAATGTTAAGAAAGTGTATCAGCAACTATAAGGGCAGACAACAATTTAAATAAGGTTCATTTTTCCTAGAGAAAGATATGTTGTTGATATTAAGAACTGCCTCACTGATACACTGAAACACAGATATGGGCTTTACGTTTACGCTTTTTTTTACAAAATATAAGGAATGCAATTAGGTAATTTTAAATTATTATGGAAAACATCTTTTCAACTCATTCATAATTTATTAAGCCTGATCATGTTTATATTTTGTCCTGAAACTGTTGTTTGTTTTATAATATATCCAATTGCATTTGATTACATGGAAGCTCACACTATGAAACCTGATTAGGCTGTTCCAAAATTACCATTAAGTAGCAGTCTGATCATACCCCATAATGTTTACACACATTGCATAAAGATGAAATTGCAACATTACAACCAAAAACAGCCAAACCATGCACATTTGTCTTTTTGGTTAGTTGCTTAATGTCCAGGGCTTAATGCTGTGAACATTGAAGGATAGCTTTTTATCCTAATCACAATTTCCCCCCTTTGCAGCCTTACTTTAAGTATTTAAAGACTATAATTATCCTCCAGAAATTGATGATAAGTAGACTATATAAAACAAAGGGTTTAATGACCATCTCATTTAAAGGATGATAGTCAAGTTTGGAAATAAAAAACAAAAACTCCAAAAGGCTCGACTGTACACACTACTATTATACCAAGCAGGCAAAATGTATGCTTTGTCTCCTATTAGGGTGCATTATTAAAACAAACCAGTAATAAATATGAATTCATGCTGAATAAACTCTTTTTTGTTTTATGCTTACTTCAAAGCATGTAATATTAACGATATCAAGACTATTTGTTGTTTGGAAAAACAAATTGGTACCAAATTATAGCAATAATCATTTCAACTAAATTTGTTAATGATGGCAAGTGCCCATTCAATACAGACAGCCTAGATCACAAGCACCCGTCCAGTTAACTGTCAAGTGCCCGTTCACATGATGTATAATGGTGGCATGACAAGTCGTTACATATTATTCCAGTTAACACTCTTTCGGCAACTTTTATTCAAGAATAAACATGATATGTAATTGTAGAAGGTAGATAAATCACAAGAACGTACAAACTTTATTGTTATGCTATATTTCATTCCTACTTTACAAAGTAATCACATTGAAACGAAGCATCAATAGATTGATCAGTGTCATTATTTTTAAAAGAACAATGACTAATATCAGTTTTAACATTACCTATTTACAGGATAATTATCTGGGTACTTACGCGAGTATGAATAAATTCATAACAAACACACAAATGGTTGCTGTGTTGACATATTTATGCACTCTGTGTTTTCTTTTGAGAGCAAGTGACTGATCCTCCAATGTACAACTTCGCAAATGCCGTATTTGCCGTTCACTTGCAATTGTGTGGTCACCTCCGCTCCCTGGGTGTGATTACTAATAAAGCATCACTATTATCTTATTAGCGTCTCATTATCGTAATCTATGTTTAAAAGCAATAACTTTGATTATTACGTCGACACCCCTATTAAAGACCACTGTCTGGATCGGCAACATCTTATCTTAGGAAACTGACCATACTACGAAAAATAGCAAAAAGCTACATGCAGGTAGGTAGGGTAAAGTCGGGAATATTCGGACAGGCAGCTAAATTCGGACAGCCACCTTGTTTGTTTCATAGTTCAATTATTGGAATGAAAATAAACAAACTAAGCAAAACAGCGAAAATCCTGATGAGACGGCTCATAAGGAGCCGTCTCATCTGGATTTCCACTGTTTGTAAACGTGTGTCCGAATTTACCTGATGTCCGAATTTACCCGACTTTACCATATTTTATAGTTCAGTCAAAACTTCTTAATTGGAAGTCCTCATGACTTGAGTTTTTTTTTCGAATTAACAGTGATTCGGTGTAGCAGAACTATTTGTGCAATTTTGGTAGAGGGCAATATGAGGAACAATTCTGTGAAAGTATTTGGAATTGTAACCAGTGGTTCGGGAGATGTCGTTTAATGATAAAAACTTATCTAGAGCTCTGGCGGACCCTTTGCTTAGCGGAGCAGAACCATTTGTGAAAATTTGGTAGAGGGCATCACAATTCTGTGAAATTACTTTGCATTTTGACAGGTGGTCCAGGAGGAGCCGTTTTAAGACATTTTCTTATCTCGAGCTGTGGAGGCCACTTATTCCGGCAGAAGTCATTATCTGGAATTATGTGAAATTACTTTTTTTAAATTAGGACCAGCGGTTCAGAAGGAGATGTCGTTTGAAGATATTAATTATCTAGAGCACATGCTGAGGACTAAAGGACATACTGAGGGCAATTAGACATAATAAGAATTCATCATAAGTGTGAGGTTGGGATAGAAAAATCCTTCCCAAGGATCACCGATTGTCATCACGAGGCTGGCCGAGTGATGACAAACGGTGATCACGAGGGTCGGATTTTTCTATCCCACCCTTACACGAATAATTTTATGCTCATCACTAAATGCCTCGTTTTATATTGAAAAAAACATGGGAAAGACTTCAAGAAAATCCTGAATACGCTGAGATGTGTTTTATCTTGTATGACAACCTCCTGAGTACCCAAAAAGCAATACCTGTCTATATCAGTTACCAAACCAAAGGTGAATCTTCGTCGCCACTGTATTACACATAGACCGTAAGCTGCTTAAAGACCCCCTTCCCCAGGGGGGATTTCGTACACTATGATTTTCTAAAACTACACTATATATGACGCAAAATGACACACGTTAGCCCTCTGGCAGCTGGGGCGTTACTGTGTTACAGCCTTGTTAACTATGTTAGCCTATAGTAGCTTCCAATCCTCTTGTGCAAATACAAACCTATACCGAAATCTTATTTATCAACATGCTGATGGCCTTAAAATCACAGAATTAAACTCAGCAAACAGCTAGTATGCATTAAAGCAACTTAAGCCCATTATATTGCAGTTATATACGTTACTTACTTTCAAATATACTCCTATTTACTGTTGTGCTATCACTAGACCATGCACTGCCAAAATATATCTGAGGGGTGTTTATACACTATAATTTTCTAAAACCACATAACATAAGCCACACAAAAATGTATGTTGAGTTTAATATTTTACCCTAAAATAATAGGAAATACTATAGTATATATATCAAACTGTTTTATTCTTACAACAACATTATCTTGTAATTGAAATTAAATGACTAGCAGTATAAGTTCAACACATTTAGGCACCTTTTATTACTATTGAATACGTTACATTTCATTAAATACATTATTTTAGTGCGATATTAGCATCATATGAGGTGAAACAGCTAGACGATGTAGATAATTGCCATTTGAGGGCTAAATTAAATGAGAGAAACAATAAATATTACCTTTTTAACATAAAATTCAATTTTGATTTAACTCTTACAAAAGTATGGGTTATGAAAAGGAAGAAGCTTGAACTCAAAGCACATAAAATGCCATTTCAATTAAGAGTGATTTATTGAATATATGTAAATATCACTTACAGAAAATGCTTAATTCAATGGTGAAATTATGTTTCTTACATGCTTACATAATATCACTTAACTGTCTTACACTTAATTATTTTTAATTATTTTTATACATGAAATAATACATTGTATATGCATGACATTTTCCTTACTGTCTACAGTTCAATTTAGATGAAACATGATATTAAGCATATAGTAGTCTAGTATGTTATATTGCCATTATGAAGCCAACAAAATACATATATAGCTTATCAGCTATTGATTACAACAACTATATTTATAACAATCAAGGAAAGCTACCTTACAGTTTCTAAAATTTTGGTCATTTTAAGCATGGTCAAAATCAATAAATGAAGAATTAAAACAGGTGTTTATCCTTTGAACAAAAACTAAAGCATAGTGATTTCTGACCCATATATGGCACCCACTATGCCAAACATATGGTTATATCTCCTATGGTAATGAATCCCTCTATATCTAAAGCATGTCTAAAGCATGTCCAGTATACACTTTATCTCGGTAGCATGCATAACACAATTATAACACTTGTCATCTGTTTCATCTGGTTCTATATTTAAAATGGATAATACATAGAAAGCTCCCTTACTTTGTTAGTTTTGTATTGTAGACATGACTAAATAAATGGACTTAAATAATTCATTGGTAATTTTGCTTTGAGTTATTTCTGTTGATTATACTTAGTCTAACAGTGAAGTTTTGATTTATTTGTATTTAGCATGCCAAACGAAAATATGATCAAGGTTACAAAATTACATCATTCAAATAATTTGCATAATTCAAATCAAACTAAATAGATTATAACTAGTAACACAAAGAATAAATCAAATGAGCCAGCACAAATGATTTTGTTGTTGTTTTTGTTGTTGTTAACAGCCCTTTGGCTGTATTATCTCGCAAATGGTCAACTCTTCTCTGGTAAATTTTCTGCAGGTAAAGACTCGCAAGTACATTACAATATTTTTGAGCTTGTGTGTCTGGTTCGGTTGTTAAAATATTTGTTGTTTTACTTATTTTTTTTTCAAATATTTTTGTTTCCCTTATGAAGTTCTCTAATACCGACATAAAATTGATACTTTCTTGCTCATATGGGTCCTCTTTCAGTACTTCCAAGAAGACACTTGCTTTGAATTCAAATATACCACCTCTCTGGAATAGTCTTACTCTTAACTTTTCACTAACACTATCATGATATAACTCACAATCTTCTATGTAATGTCTTACACTTTCTGTCTCACCACATATACAATGCGGGGAATCTTTCAGTCCTGTCTTATGTTTGTATTCGTTTAATGTGTAGTAGCCTGTTCTCAATTGAGTTATTGTCTTTTGAATTTTAATATCTGTAGATTTCATTGTTCTTGCTCTGAATGACTCCTGGAATTCAAACAGATGTCTTCCTGTTGAACTAGCTTCCCACCTCTGCTGTCATTTTCAAATCAAGATTCACTAATTGCTGCTTTCACATCTAGTATGATTATGGCTTCTGTCACTTCTGGAATCTCTTCTAGTTCAACTGCTCCCTGTTTGGTCCAAATAATCTCACTTTTTATTCCTTTGTCTTTCTTAGCTGATTGGGAATCTGAAAGTACTGAAAGCTGCTTTATTTCTCTTTTGTTCACTTCTGCCTTTACATATTCAAGAGCCATCTTAATCGCCACCAGTTATCCAAACAATATTTATGCCCTCTTCGCCACTGGTAGATGTAATTCTATTTTTCCCTGATTAGGGAAAAATAAACATGCTCCCGCTCCACATGGGCCTGGGGTTTCCTTTACATGAACCATCAGTGAAAACAAAAACTTTCTCTGACTCTGCTTCTGTAACAATTCTCTCTATGACCTTTCTTGCTTCTTACTCCTGTATCACACTTCTTGACTTTGACAATCCAAGATTATTGCAGTACTCTTGTCTCTGTTTTGATGGTTGAAGATCTTGAAGGAAAGAAAACTCTGGTTCAATTGCGCTTAAATTGGTGCCTGTTGTTAAAATTGTATCATTTAGTTGCACATATGCTATACCAAATGGAGACAAGTATGTTTCATTCTCTTCCTCAATTTTAACCTGCCAGTTTTGAAAACACTCTGCTACCTTCTGGTTATTTTCTTAAGCCATGATTTTGTTAACTCTCGCACAGCCAGATCTTCACGTCTAAGATCCAATGGTGTAACTTGTGCTTCTACTTCAAGAGCATCTATCCCTGAAGTTTATGGGGTCCCTAAACACACTGCAAGACAATTTCTTTGAACTTTGTTAAATCTTTCACAGTCTCCTATTTGCAATACACTGGCTGCATACTCCAGATGTGGTAACACCAAACTCCTGTACAATTTTACCATATTGTCTGCACTAACTTGTTCTGACTCCTACAATATATAATGCTGCAGCTGCTTTAAGTGCTTTTCTTTCAACGTTTTCTATGTGCCTGAAAGTTTAGTTTATTGTCTAGTTTTACCCCAAGTTATTTTGGTGCAGATGATTTCTTGATATTTTTGTCATTGAATTTAATATCCAAGTCTGATTCCATGTCCTCCACCTTATGAGAAAAATTCAATATTCTGTTTTCTCAACATTTATCTTCATTCTCCACTTTTTGGTCAAACCTGCGATTTTTTTTCAAATCTACTTCAATTTCTTCTGCCAGCCTCTTTATATCAGTACCTGTCCCCCACACTGTCTCATCATCTGCAAATTTTACATTTTAACTCCCTATGTCTTTGTAAATGGCTGCAATAAACAAACAGAATAACACTGGTGACAACACTGAACCTTGAGGCAATCCAGTTTCTGTTTGGAAATTTCTCACTGTTGCACCCCGCACATAACAACAGGCTTCTCTCTGATGGAAAAACTATACAACCCGTCCCACATTTTTTCCTTTTACTTCCATACTGTATAGTTTATGTAAAAGTCTCTTTCTCCAAACTGAGTCAAAAGCTTTCTCCATGTCTATGAATACACCTACAGTGCTATCATTCTCATTTAACCCATCATAACTATTTTTCACCAGCCTCAACAATGCCATTGAAGTACTTTGAAACTTCCTAAATCCTTCCTGCTCTGCATCTATATGGTTATTATGTTCTACATATGAGTACAATCTTGTTACATTATTCTCTCTATACATTTACCTAAAACACTTGTTAAGCTTATAGGCCTGTAAGAGTTTGGATTATGATGATTGGGTTTACCAGGTTTTTTAAGTATTTTACTTTTGCTGTCTTCCATTGTTGTGGTAACATTCTTTCTTGCCATGCTTTTTAAAAAAGAGTTTTCACAGCTTTTAATACTTCATTATCAGCACTTTTTAACAGATCATTGTATATATTGTCCATTCCTGGGGCTTTACCCCTTTTCAGAAGTAGAATAGCTGCATCTGCCTCTTTAATACATATTTCTCTGTCTAGAAACTCATCCCTTTCTTCATCTTTTCGTCTCTAGAATGTTTCTTTTGTACTTTTGAATCCACTTCTTTTCTAAAATCTTCATCAAATGTCCTTCCCTCTATATGTTTGCCTCCAAAGAAAACATCCTGCAGCCACTGACCTTTTTCATTTGCATCAAACACAGGCCTATCTTCATTCAAAAGTGGCAACACCCCACCCACATCTTCATCTCGGTAAGATGTCAAACTTTTGAAATGTCTCCACTTTTCTTTCTGGTCTGTGATCACTTCCTTTCTACTGCAAGTATCTATATCAAGTTATCTTTTGCTTTTTCACATTCTTCTTCATACTCAGTTTCTACCTCTCTCATTCTGTTAAGATTACTTAGAGTAGACGTTTTCTTAAAGAGTTTCTTTACTCTGTTCAACTCTGTTTTCATCTCTTTCACCTCATCATTTACCCACAGTGGGTCTCTTTGTCTACCAGTAATTTTAATTGTCTTTTTGGTACACACTCTTCCATACATGAATCCCATACACTCAAAAATAAATGATACATTTCTTCTGAATATCCTCTTTCTGTGATTTATTGTGATCCATTCCTCATATTTATTGTGTGTGATTTTTTTCCATTGCGCCCAATCTGTCTTTTTCAGAATAAACTTCTCTTATTCTTCTGTAATCTGTTTGTGCCATCGTCTATATCTAACAATAAGGGAATATGATCTGACCTTACACGTTCATGCGTCAAAGTAGTACAACGTTTTATACTCCTAATCAACTGTGGTTTCACAAGGACTAAGTATATCACACTAATTACATTTCTCCTAGAAGGTGCTCCATTATTTTTACGCACAAAATCAGAATCCAATATGAATTCTTCAAGAATATTCCACGCAGTAATGTTTTTCATGTTATACCAGAATTGGCTTTTTGCATTACAATCCCCTGTCCATACTATATTCTTATATTTAGCACTTGCTTGCTTTATTAGATCTACCTATTTTTTCAATATCTCATTTTTTTCAGGTGAGATATATGATGCAACTAACAAAAACTCCTGAAGTTTCTCCTGCCTTATGTTAATAAATACTACTTCTAATACTTTCTCTTCAAACTCTGTTATTTGTTCTGTAATGAAATTTTGTGTTGGTTTGCATACTACTGCCACTCCTCAATGGTTATCTGACTCTCTAGCTTTTGCATAAACTTTCCAATTTTTGAACATCATTTTTTCTTTATCATTTTCCCAGGTTTCTGTCAAACATAAAATGTCCAAATTATAATTGTCATCTAAGGTAAAACAAAATCTGATTTAGCTGATTTGTAGATTGACAATTTAGTGATAACAATTTCATTGTGAATATTTTAGCTATTTCCTGTAAATTGAAGTTTAGTAAGGTATGTTTGACAATGTGATCCAACAATACACGTTCATGCGTCAAAGTAGTACAACTTTTTTTTTCTTTTGAAGTAAAATGACCCTATTTGCAAATATTTTTCTTTTCATTTTCCTTTTTACTGCGGTTGCAAAATTTTCAGAAAGCGAGGTGTTTGAAAGTGTTCAAAATGTTGAGGGCTTTTTAAATTCATTAATTCAACTTAAAAATGGTAGTGACACATTCACGCAGTATGCTACCAAGGTCCAATCTCTGTTTTGCCCAGAACATCCCATCTGTGGTGATGTGGATGAAACGAGTCGAATTGATATGTTGAGGAATTTCTCTGTCTCCATTGGGTTTGGTGCAGATGACAGCCGCGTTAAAGATGTGTCCAATGTCGTTGGAGCCTGCTGTCTCCCATGTTCATGTGACGTGAAAACTTGTACAGGAAAAGGAAACTGTTGTCTGTCGCAATTATTTTCGGATGCGGTAAGCGACAACCTAGATGATGATGTTCCAAATGTGCATGGTGATGTAAGCGTCATAAATGATGCTTTCTCTGGGTTTCAATGTAATGAAACAATATCGATGCACAGCGAATGCATAAAAGCTGTACCAGATAGCTATGTTGATAAAAATGTACCTGAACTGGAATAAGATCTTACTCTTCCAAGTTATTTCATGATCACTCAATGTTTTTGGAACAATGTAAGTGATTTGAACGTCAGAAAATGTCATTATCCATCCAGAATAAATTTGAAGGAACGGTTCCAGTATTGTCATAAGTCACAGGACTTATATATTGGAACACTCACTGCGAGTGTTGCAATAATGATGATAACAACATTTTGCCTTGGAACTCAACAGTTTGATTTAACTTTGACATTGCATTAATTAGCAGGTAAAATTAGCAATGAAAGCATTCCCCTCTGCACTCTACTCTGCAATGATTTTTTTTTACCCAGCTGTTTTAAATGCATGATCATACTTTACAATACCTACCTTCAACAAGGTTGATGCCTACCCAAATCCTTTCCAAGCTACGGATATGGTGTGTTAGTGTGTGGTGTTGTTTGTTAATTTCATGTATCAATATGTCATGAGATAATGTAGTTACAGCGTCCCATGTTTTTTTCAAATATTCCATTTTAGCCAAATGTTACATGCTTAAATATCTCTATGTGCAGGGCTATAACAATAGGCTCATTTGTTATGACCTGAGGGTTTTGGCTAGCTGTACAAACGATTAAGGGTCCATGTTTTGGTTGTGATTGTGGTAAAAAAATGCTGTCAATTGCTGCTGAAACAGCGAGGTTCCAAGTCCTAGATATCAGAGTGCCTATTCAATGATAGCTAGCATACTGCTAATAAATAAGTTCAACCGGTATAATAAGGAAAACCTTGCAGAGGCTATTTGCGGTTCTGCACATTTTTTGATTGTAAATACATGGACTGCCATATACAACTTAACAAATCTACAGTAATTAAGATCAGCCATGGTTGATGTGCACTAACTAGCTAGGTTATTAAGTTATTATCATGTTTTAACACTAATGAATAATATGGTTTGTTTGGCAATATGTGTTTTAATTAGGAAATGAAAGATTGGGTTGAAAAGGACCATAGTTGATGTCATTGACATGTACAGCCTTACTCTGTGGCAGGCTCCGTTTTGCGTAATTTAAGGTAAGTTGTATATGATATATAGTCAATATTATAAAGGTTGTATCATTCATTTTTATTTTTATTTACATTTTTTGTAAACATAACTTTAATCAGTACTCTACTTATATCTTTCAATGACAAACAGACAACATCGGCATGATACTATGAAAATAGTACAGCTAACTAAAGTAAGCTGCAGTGGGTTCCCGCACTCGTAGCTTCAGGCAAAAAACCGGGGTTCTATTTTGGAATGCCACTATACACAAATATGTACAGGAACACCTTTGGGTGGTAAGCCTTAAGCAACGTAGAACCTGCAATATGCTGTAGACTGACAGACATTGTTCTTACTCTCAAATGTTAATTAAAAAAAGAAAAAAAGACCTCTTTTATACTATACGCTTTACCTAATATTGTGTACTAAAATTGTTACACCATTCTATATTAATCATTTTATTTTTTCTTTCGTTTGGTTGGTTTTACTTAGCATTACTTTTATTGTTGTCTTTATTATTTTCATTATCACATAACATCGTATGCAATACATAGTAACACTCTCTAGAAACAATCACAAGGGTGGTCTTGGACTAGTTGTTAAGTTATTCTGTTGTATTCAGACATATATGAAAGTAAACATATGATGTCATATAGTGGCTTGTAATCTTGTCAAAACATCTACAAACCAGCAGACAGATGCATTCCATTTGAAAAAGATATACCCCAAAGCATATAGGAAGGTCTGGTGCGCCTTCCTATGTAAATTTTGTTCTATTCAAACAAACAGGAAGTGAAAATACATGACGTCATATATGACGTTGTACTGTCTTATGAAACTTCCTTCAAAAACAACCAACCCACAGACAGATGTTTTCACTTGAAATAGACATTTAGATTGGTTCCCCTCGTTGATAAAGCTCCACTTCCACTATGCATATAACGACTGGTAATGACTATTTCATTACAAGTAGAGAATCCTACTCATCCGACTGCACATGCTCCAGAAAAGATTTTTCAACACAAACCTCAGTATTTTTTTAGTTGCCATAATTTGATAATTTAGGAAAAGAAAAAAAACACTCCCAGAACAAAATAAACTTAATAAAACGGCTTGTTTGAAAAATGCACTTTATGTCAAGGGTATTTTCCAATACCACGTCACTCATGACTTCAGTGTATATGCTATACGTAGGCGCAATGGCGGCTAGTAGTTACCTGTCTTAAATATGCTGACAAGCTATTTAAGGGAGAAAACCAGTCTAATAGACATTTTCAAAGCTAATTATTACCCAAATGGGGGATTAATACCTGGAATAACACTCTAATAATAGACCGAAGTGACAGGCCCTAGTGCGCAAAGCAAGAAGCACGGGTTACACTAATTAGCAGGTAAAATTAGCAATGAAACTATTCCCCTCTGCACTCTACTCTGCAATGATTTTATAAACCCAGCTGTTTTAAATGCATGATCATACTTTACAATACCTACCTTCAATAAGGTTGATGCCTACCCAAATCCTTCGTAAGCTACGGATTTGGTGTGTTAGGGTGTGTTGTTGTTTGTTTATTTCATGTATCAATTTGTCATGAGATAATGTAGTTACAGCGTTCCATTTTTTTTTCTCAAATATTCCATTTTAGCCAAATGTTACATGCTTAAATATCTCTATGTGCAGGGCTATAACAATAGGCTTATTTGTTATGACCTGAGGGTTTTGGCCGGCTGTAAAAACGTTTCAGGGTCCATGTTTTGGTTGTGATTGTGGTATAGAATGCTGTCAATTGCTGCTGAAATGGCTCGGTCCCAAGTCTGAGATAGCAGAGTGCCTATTAAATGATAGCTAGCATACTGCTAATAAATAAGTTCAACCGGTATAATAAGGAAAGTAAGTAAGGGTGCAAAGATCAGGAGTCGATACAATCAAGTACCACACCTGACCCAGGATACCAATGGGAAAGTGACAAACTCACAGCAGACACCACAAACGAGAACCAAGAGGTCAGCCTTTTCCCAGCAGGTGACCACAAAGCACAAATAAACAGACGCGCACAAAGACATAGCGAACACAAGACAGAACAGAAACATAAGACACAAAAGAAGTACGGCCTTGGAACGGTCAGTAAAATATTTTACTGGAGGGCTTAAACCGGTTTAACGGCGCCAACCTCACCCTTAATTCAGATGTGTATCAAGACACATAGATATTTGGTTTGCATGAAAGACCCCTAACTTATCAATGCATCATCTCCTAAAACATATAAATCAAGATATAACAAGGAGATAAAGCAAATATAAGGACAGTAAAAAAAAACTGAATTCCGAAGCAGAAGAAATCCAACAGGTAAACCCCGGTGGGCCCGACAAACAGCCAAAGCATCAGGCCCCTACAGAGGCTATTTGCGGTTTTGATTACTACAGTAATTAAGATCAGCCATGGTTGATGTGCACTAACTAGCTAGGTTATTAAGTTATTATCATGTTTTAACACTAATGAATAGTAGGTTTGTTTGGCAATATGTGTTTTAATTAGGAAATGAAAGATTGGGTTGAAAAGGACCCTAGTTGATGTCATTGACATGTACAGCCTTACTCTGTGGCAGGCTCCGTTTTGCGTTATTTAAGGTAAGTTGTATATGATATATAGTCAATAACATAAAGGTCATATCATTCATTTTTATTTTTATATATATTTTTTGTAAACATAATTTTAACCAGTACTCTACTTATATCTTTAAATGACAAACAGACGACATCGGCATGATACTATGAAAATAGTACAGCTAACTAAAGTAAGCCGCAGTGGGTTCCCGCACTTGTAGCTTAAGGCAGAAAACCGGGGTTCCATTTTGGAATGTCACTATATACAAACATTGTACTGAGGTCGTGCTGTATATTTTTTGTGACTAAATGCTATTTTGTTTTTGCCGTTAAATGATGCCATTGTGGGAGAAATCGTTCAGAGATCGTGCTGTATAAGCGTCAAATGTATACGCTGAACATTTTGAGGAATGATAGTAAGCGAGTATGATCAGGAAATACCACAATCACAAACTTCAGACACACCCATGGCAATGCGAGGAAAAGCCACACAACAATCACGAAACACAAGGAAGACAAACTAAGCAAAGCAACCAGTTCTCTCTTCCCCATTAAGATGATTGCAAAACTAGAATGGACAATGGGAGTAACAATAATCAAAAAGTCAACAACATCAGAACCACCGCATTAGAACGGAAAGCAGCCTAAGCCGGTGGGGGCTTAAATGCATTTTACTGACACCTTATCTTCGCCCTAGATTCTGCTGTTGTTGAAGTACAAGAAATATTCAGCTCGCATGGAAGCCTTCTAACTATTGCAATGTATCATCATGAAGAAACACTCTAATCAAATTAAAACACTATAATGAAACAAAGAAATGGGCTCATGACTCACAGATAAGCAGAGGTAAAGAAAAACTGAAGTTGAATCAGGGTGGGTCCAACTACAAATAATCAACAGGCACCAACCCTAGATTAAAGCTTTACGTCAGAGCCGTCATAGAGTCTGAGGCCTGACCCACCGTCGTGCAATTAAAGAGGAAACCAAGCTATAAACTGTGATTGGGTTTAAATCCAGACATGCAAACTGTCGCATGACATCCAATTTATATCCAACCTTTATATAACATTTGATAATATTTTTGAATTGATCATTAAAATTAGGTTTTTCAACAATTCGTTTGCATTTATAAACTAAATTACCATAAAATATAGGTTCTGATATGCCTTGTTGCAGAAGAGTTTTAACCCAAATGTTGTATTTGATAATTAACTCTGAGTGTCATTGGTAGAAATTACAAAACGCCTTTCGAATTTTATAATATCTATAACCATGTTTTGATAACTAAACTGTTAAAAATAAGTTTCTGTTGTTGAAGACATCAACATTAGAACACACTCTTGCAAAACAAATAATATGAGAAATATATACACCATAGGAAGGGGAGTGTGGAGCATCTCCATGAAGTAATGGGAAATTTACAATTTCAAAATTAAAATCATCCCGTTTATCATAAATTTTAGAAGAAACTATGCCAGTTGTTTTGGAATTGTTCAATTTCAAAACGGATCTTTAGTATAAGATGAATTCGCCTTATTTAAATGAAGTTCAGTAGGATATATCTGACCTACCATTTGTTCAAAATAAGGATTAAGTAAGTAGTATTAAGTAAGTCATCTAAATATCTGGTGGTGGAGTTAAAAGCTTCAATAATATCAGTTTGATTATTGTCTGACAGAGACAACATGAAGTTTCTCTCATAACAAAACAAAAACAAATCTGAAACAAGATGCAGCACAATTAGTACCCATTGGAATACCTACAATTTGTCTAAGTTCGGCACCATGTTACTTTTGTTGTTGCCGATAAATAGCATGCTGGGACTCACTGGAGTACTGTTACAAGCGTGAATTACGTGTAACGTGTTGTTCTTGCCTGGAAAAGTATCCACAGCAAACTTATTAGAGTTTTGGTCCTTTATTTACATACAATGTATTCTTCAGGTTACAGCGAAATGCCTAAAATATATTTTATCAATCCAAAATTAAAGATTTTTGGAATAGGCTTCATTATCATGAATGTTGGGCCTTATAGTGCCAAACTGGAACATGCCGAAAGCTAAGGACGTATGTTCGGATGCTGGGTTTATGCTTTATACTCATACAGTGCCAAAGAAAAACCTTACATTTCACTAATGCCTTGCCCCTGCTTATCTTTCTATTCTTTACACCCAAATTAGAAAGATAAATGAAATACTTCTTTTGTTAACATTCAGGTGCTATTTGACAATCCTAAAATATCTCAGATCCAGTCTGAATCAGTAACTGGTGACGGCACCTTATGAATGGACTGAGGGATGGACTGATGTCACAGACTATAGACCTTTAGCCTGGCGGATATTTTACCGTTGTCATGATAACACCTGATAGCTATTACTATATTGCTGAGAAAGCTTGAACTATTTATTATTATAATGAAGGCACTAGTGAAAGGAACATAATTTATGATTTGCCCCTGAATCATTAAATGAAGCCTAATCCTTATAGTTTAAACAAAATTACAGATTTTCTCCTAATACCTCCAGAAAAGAGATGTGAATATTAAAAGTAAATAATAATACTTGCAAACAACCTGAGTGATGAAATATGATTGACTTGCTTCCAAGGGTGTGGTAGGATGCCTTTGAAAATGGACCCAGACACAACGTAAACGATGCATTTCTAGTTGCCAACATAAAGTTCCGTTATTACATGTTCTAACACCATGTTCCATAAGAACACCCTTTTCAGCAGGTCAATTCTTTTCAATCTAACATGTACAAAATGTGAAAATTAACTTTATGATCACTCTATCAGTATTTGCTTAAAATTAATGTTTTCAGTGTAAAATACCAGATAGCGTTTAAGAAAAGTTATGTTATCATTATCCCAAAGAAATGGTAGCGACAAATATTCATTAACTCTTGTTACGCTGAACACCTCATGCAATACACCTTTCTAGATTCCAGTTGTAAGCGGACACTTACAATCTGAGTGGAAACAGGGTGGATCCTGATCAGATTGGTTTTTCAGAGACCGGCTGATCTGGATCCACAGTGTTTGATAAGGATAAATCTGGGCTCAGCAGGACTAGGGTCAAAACATAACTCTTTGGCTTATTAGTCATGCAATCTTAAAGGAAACTACTCTACAACTCATCATTTTGGAGCGGTTATGGGGAAATAACTCACTTGCAGCTTGAGGTACCTAAACCCTTCCAGTGATACATTATTTATTTTGAACAGCGTGTCTTGAAAACTACACTGTGTTCATGAAATAACACCTAATGCTAACATTCCTTTAAAACTTGCATGACTGTGCCATATCTCAAATTTTAAAATTGTTTATTTGCTTGTTTGAGGTTTTTACATCCATTTCAACACTGTTTTAGTCATGTCTAGCCCTTCCTGGGTTGAACCAGTACTAGGTCTTACTTAAAACAAACTCAACTGAGTCCCACAGGTGAGGCTTGAACCAGAGACCCTTCGATCTCAAGTCATGCACTCTACCCCTAGGGCACTGTGCTCCTCATCTTAACATTGAGATATGTTTGTACATGTTCATGAAACATAGATATCAACTAGTAGGAAACTATTTTATTTATAAAGTAAAAAAAGAAGAAGGAAAAAAAGAGGAATAAAGATAGTAAAATATACAAGATCACATACCTGGAAAAGTATCCACAGAAAACTTATTAGAGTTTTGGTCCTTTATTTACATACAATGTATTCTTCAGGTTACAGCGAAATGCAACCTGCAAAGGCCAAAACTCCGCTTAAGTATGTGGATCTGTTTCCATGGTAATGGTCCGCCTTCTTGTGCAAAATCGTTGGAACCTTTCATTTCATTGGATGGCACTCCAACAGATCAAATTTACTGTGCCAGCCCATCTCTGGCACACCTGTTGGGACGTGTAAATTGCCCCTTGTTTGTCCAGCAAATAAGGATTTTCTGATATAATATAACATAGAAACAATTCGGGGTTACACAATTTATAAGTCCTTCCAAGGAGCTCAATCAGACGGATTGCCCTTACCCTTTATCATGCTAAACATCTATCTTTACTACTTTTCTCACATAAACCTTATCCAGTTCACCTGCAGCGTTCCAGCTTGTTAGCATACGCTTGTCATAAGAGTGGCAAACCGTGTGGATCCCAATCAGGTGGCTTCTTCTGAGGCCTGCTGATCTGGACCGACATAGTTTTTAAAAGAACACCAATTATGGGTTCAGCAGGACAAAGGGTAATACCTGTCATCAGACATACTAAAATTCAAAATATCAGGCTTAACATATAGACCCAAGATGCAAAGTTTGTTCTTCTATAAAACTGGATTAGGATCTAGATAGCATAATGGGATCACCTTGATTATGGCAGCTTTATGATGGTTTTGGCTAAACTGTATTTGCGCAGGTGCAAAGTCTACCAATTCTAATGTTCCCAGTTGTAGTTTTACAAATTTTTGCTGTCCCGCCTGACTTTTTGAAGCTCATATGTTTACATGAAAAATATACATCTAGAAACTAGGTAATAAAAAAATTACAAAAATAACTTTCCAGGAGCCTTGTTATATGCGATTATGAAAAAAAAATAATTTTGATATATATATATATCAATTTTCCTCCATAGTTATGCAATACTTGGTAACCAAAATATGCTTTATAACAGTACTGAGATCCTGCTGAACGCAAACGAATATGTATCATGAGTTGGCCAATTAATTTGTTTTTGCTGCTAAACGACATGCTGGGGGCAATTAGACATAGTACTGAGATCGTAATATGTCTCATAGGTTGACCAATTATTTTTTGTTTTTGCTGCTAAGGCAATTAGACATATTACTGATATCGTGATATGTCTCATGAGTTTCCCAATTAAACTTTGTTTTTTCCACTAAATGACATGCTGGTCATGCTGGGAGCAATAATGCATAGTACTGGGATCGTGATATGTCTCATGAGTTGACAAATTATTTTTGTTTTTGCTGCTAAACGACATCTTGGGGAATTAGATATAGTACTGAGTTCGTGATATGTCCCATGAGTTGGCCAATTATTTCTGTCTTCGCCACTGTATGACATGCAGTGGCCTTTTAAATGCACTCCTAAGATTGTGTTTTATATGCGGCAGTTCTGCACTCCAATGGGTCTGTGTTTGCTGACATTTTATGTCATGTATGATTTGTGACAACAACAGAATTTATGTGAGGATTTGAAAGAGTTTTGCTATATTTTACACTGCAGGTTCGCATAAGCAAGCAGCGAGGCTCAGGAGAGACTTCACATCCGCACAGAATTAAATTGAAAAACATCTCAGGCTGCAAGTACAACCATTCATTAGTATGCCCCACCCATTATATTTACACAAACTTTTAATCAATTACGTCGCATGGCGTCGCGTCTGAGAGTAATATGCATTAACTACAAAAAAAACTTGTATATTTCATTACTTTTTAGTTACATCATTTTACATAATAATACAAGAAGTCTTCAAAATAAAATCAACAATTTAAATGGGTATTTCGCATTTAGCATGCCCGTATTTTTATGAGCTCTTAACTCATTGTGAATATATGAGGGACTAACATCTGTTGGAGCATCTTAAGTGGCAGTGAATTGTAATTGTATAGTAATTAATTACATTGGGTAAAGTCATCGAATATAATGAATTACTTTGCTGAAAAACCAAGTTATTGTAATTTAATTGAACAAATTTCAATATAATTGTAATATAATAAGCTACTTTTCAAAGTAATTGACCGCAAGTTTGATCACTGGATAAATGACGGACTTGTGTTTATTTAGTAGGAAAATAAAAGTAAGTTGGCACGCTTCTTGTGTTAACTTACATTTATTATTACAGTGTGCCATGGGATTAGTCTGTGATGTATAACTGTGGCATTTCCCCAGGGGTAATGTGTGTGTGTGTGTGTTGGGGGGGGGGGGGGGTACTCTCATGTTTCCTTTATACGTAGGCTTGGACCCAGCATCTACTGTTTACCAGAAAATCTGGAATTCCAAGCATTCCACAAAATATTTGAAATTTAATAACCCTAAAAATATCCCCTTTCTGTACATTGATCTTAAGAAAAGACTTTAAAGTGCATCCGAACCCCCATAAATGGTCCAAAGAGTACCCCCCCCCCCCGGGGCATTTTCTGGTCAAGTTTTTTTTTAATTACTTACAGATACATATCCTATGGATAGAGAACTACAGTTTATATTTATGAGATACCAAACTGTCACTTACTCGGCTGCAGGCTAATTAATTAAACATTCTAGGGAGTGCCACAATCACAGGCAATGCTACGTTTTAATCATATTCAGTAACAAGCAAAACATCCCATGCTGAGCTGAAAATTATTTATAGTGCAGCAAATCATTTTAGCAAGTACATGACATATTAGTACTTGTATAATTGAGATCTAAAGCGGTGCTAGTATATTATTGAATCATTCAATACATTTTAATATATCTAATAAAGGTGAGCTTAAATGAGATAAAATGCAATGTTTCTCGAGCATGTTATCGCCTAAGGAAGAGGAAGAGCTACAGGACATGTACAGTAACAAGACATCCAAAAGACAATAAAAGCAAAGCAACCAGCTCTCTCTCTTCCTCGTCAAGATGATTGCAAAACTAGCAAGGACATAAAGTATTGCATACAAAAACAGAGATCAACACAGAACCCCCACAAACAATGGGAGGTGCCTAAAACAATAAATCAACAACAACAAAGCAACAACATCAAAACCAACGACTTAGAACGGACAGTAGTCTAAGCTACTGGGGGGGGGGGGGGCTTAAATGCATTTTACCGGCGCCAAATCTTCGCCCTAGATTCAGTTGTTGTTAATACACAAACATTGTATAGCTCGCATGGAGGCTTCCTCTTTAAGTGCACGTCGTTGGGTCAGGCCTCAGACTCTATGACGGTTCTGACGTAAAGCTTTAATCGGTGGGTAGGTTCCTGATGCGTATCTGTAGCTGGACCCACCGTGGCTCAACTTTAGGTTTTCTTTAGCTTTATCTGTGAGTCGATAGCCCTTTTCTTTGTTTCATCATAGTGTGTTAATTTGATTAGAGTGTTTCTCCATGATGATACATTGCATTAGTTAGAAGGCCTCCATGCGAGCTGAACATTTCTTGTACTTCAACAACAGCAGAATCGAGGGCGAATATTTTGGTACCAATAAAATGCATTTAAGCCCCCCCCCCCCCCACCCCCCGGTGGCTTAGGCTGCTGTGCGGTCTGCAGCGGTGGTTTTGTTGTTGTTGGCTTTTTGTTTATTGTAACTCCCATTGTGGGATTGTGGGAATCTGTAATTGTTTTGTTTTTGTTTTGTTTTACGTTACTTTATGTATATTCTAGTTTTGCAATCGTCTTGTTGGGGAAGAGAGAGCTGGTTGCTTTGCTTAGTTTGTCTTCCTGGTGTCTTGAAATGGTTGTGTGGCTCTTCCTCGCGGTGCCATGTGTTTGTCTGCGGTTTGTGATTGTTGTATTTCCTGATCATACTCACTTACTATAATTCCTAACTAATGCAATGTATCATCACAAAGAAACAATATAATTAAATTAACTGGAACCATTTGAACAATTATTGAAGGTCATATAAAAATATTTGATCTCACCTCCACCTCATATAACAACAGCAAACGCATCAGAGGATATATTGTACCATTTGCTTGTAATATTCCAGATATATGAATTATTCATGAACCCAGCATAATCACGTACCCAGCTAATCCTCATATGGCCACATCTGAGCACTGTACAGAGCTGCTGTTCGATACGGCCCAGTTATTTCTATCTATCTATCTATCTATCTATCTATCTATCTTGCTCACCGATGACATGTATTCTTATAAGTTAGACAAAAGTCTCTAAAGTATAAATATGTTTATTCAAATGTGATAACATATTTGTTAACTATGTTACTTCTATTACCATTCTTTTTTTCTATATCATTCTGTCTACTTAGCTAGTTGTTACAAGTGTATAATGAACTGTTGAGAATCACATGCCTACCGCTTTCTGCATCTTTGTGTTATTTTTATCCTCGTATTGTCTTAATGACTTCGAGAAAATAAAGAGATTTGAGTTGAGTGTAATTTTATTTTCTGAATTTCAGAGAATTTGTATTGTTATATGACTGGAGAGAATCCTGTCTCCTAATTGGCTCAATTTGTCTTCATAAATCTTTATGTCTACCTGGAAACTGGTCTGCAATATTAGCCTCTAGAGAGCTAAAAATAGCATAATGAGTGTGAAACTAGCATGTGCAGCATGAAATTGACAAGATTTGCTGTTTCATCTCCCAACAGGACTGATCAATTAAAGAATTTCATGAATTTTTACAACAGTTTTGTTTTATTTTGTTTGCTCATTTATCTTTGCTTGAATAAACAAACTCTAAAAACAGTTTTATAATAGCAATTTCTATTCCCCATTAAGAGAATTAATAAACATTTGAAAAATGCAAAAAAATACATTAAAATATTTTAATAACAGTTGCTAAAACTTGTGAGAAAGTCCTTAGATGTCTTAGATTGAAGGTTGAACATGTCTGTTACAGTAAAAGTGAAAGTAGCAAAAATTTTCATTCTTAAATGAAAAGTCATATAACAAAACAGTTTCTGACTTCAATTGCGGTAGACATAAAGATTTATCAACTCTTAAAAGTGATATTCGCCTCCGCCTAGCGGTCTCGGTGAATTATCACTTTTTCGGGTAGATAAATCCTTATATCTACCTCATTGAAGTCAATAATTGTATAATGTCCTGAATTGGTCAATTTAAACAAGGAATGATATTGATACCAATATTGTCCAAAATTCAAATACCCTAATAACCTCATTCCCAAACCAGATGGGACAAGACTAGTGCCCACAAACAAACAAAAAATACCATATTAAGCAAAGCTAAAATTCAAAGCCCCTTGCAGCAAAATGCTCTGTACAGCCAGACTACGAGGTATAGAATGATTGCCGCAGAAATCGAGCGAACACGCTGCATCCCTGAAAGATGGGCTAGCCAACGAAAATGCTATGGCTGCAAGCCGCAGCCAATAATAAAAGGCGAGGTTAAATGTCACGCGATGGTCAGTAATCAGCCGATGAGGCTCAACACAGGGGAAAGCCTGTGAGGCAGCTTAGGGGCTGATGTTCGATAAAAACAGCTATCCTCGAGATAGCTATCATTTAGTCGAAATCCAGCAAGCGGTTTAGGAGGAGAAGTTCTTAGAAGCAGTTGATGATGGACGACGGTCGACGGTCGACACACGACATGGGTGTAGTGGCTCAGGTGATAATATAAGAATCTATCATGAGTTTGAGAGTGGGATAGAAAAATCCGTCCCGAAGATCACCGAATGGCATCAATGGCTTGCCGAGTCATGACAAACTGTGATCCCGAGAGATGGATTTTCCTATTCTACCCTCACATTAATAATCGATTCTTTTTTTTGCTCACCACTGTTTTTTTAATTTTGAAATAAGCTTCCAGAAGTCCCTGAAAACGCTTTGATACAATTTCTCATGATTACGTCACTTTAAGATAACAATGACGTCACTTGACGACCATGTGCGTGAGTCCCAATACAACCAATGTATGAAGCACTGACGTGACAGCCTGGGTAAGATAGCATGGGTTAGATAAGATTTTCTATCCCAGGGTAAAATCTCAGATATCCGTATCCGGTGTGCAAGAAAACACATGCACACACACACCCTATTTGATGGTATTGTCATGTCTTTCTACATGGATCTATTTATCGTCCTTTGCACTTAAACCTCCAAGGAGGACGTTAGGTGGTGTTCCAGTATTAACCAACTGCTGAAGGAGATTAATCAAACTAAATACAAATAGAAAATTGATGAGATAAGTTTGTACAGTGTGACTGAAAGTATAAACAGAGGATCTCACATGAGTGCTTATAATTTATTGAATTTATTAAACAAGTTGAAGAAAAGCTATAAAATGCGAGACTTGTCGAGTATTCATCGCTCTTTCACAACGAGTTTAATAAATCCATTAATACAGGCGCACAAATGTTAAATTCTATTTATCATATGACGTTAAATTTATTTTGTTACCTCATTTCTGGCGTGAAATCGTCAAGATTTTGCCATCTTTTACCCCACGTTACAACGGACGTAATTACGTTAAGTTACTAAAATTGTAAACCACTAGTTGTTTTTCGATTTTTGTTGCATGGCCATATATCACTCCATGATGTGACGTCATGTGATAAGTGTATTTAAAAGATAAAAACAGATGCTGCCCTTTAAGGAGTTTGACAATAGATAATCTGAGTTTTGGCCTCTTTCATGTTTGTGACCAGACATAAAAATTGGAAAATGTGTACAACGCTCACTTGACATATCCATCTGCCTTGATACTGAGACACATTTTTTAGGCACATTTTATTTACTTTAGAAAATGTCAGAACGTCGACCAGACATAAGGAATTTGAGCACTGTTTTGATCCAAATTAGTAAATTATCGAAAGGCAGGGGAGGTAATCATTCTCAATTGGTTTCTTAGTAATCCGACGCAGGAATGGTGTGTATGGGAATGAGCCGCATATGTCCTTAATAATACTAGTTGGGTTCTGTTGTCAAGACAGTCTTTTATGTAATTTAGAGTACCCCCCCCCCTTATGCAGTAAAATGTAGTTTTAGAAGCAGTTTTTTTCGTGAGCAACTTTGTCAAAAACCTGTCTAAAATCAAAGAGGATAATGGTCTGTATGTTGTCTGAATCGTTTTTCAGCAAGTTTTTCAACGAGCAACGAGCATGATAAGTTGTGTATCGCAGTGTTATGGCTCGATTTTCTTTACACAGAAAATACAATAACGACCCAATCGGCCAGGAAACATTTTGCATTGAAAAGTTATATTTGTATAGGCGCGTGTGAGCCTTCAATGTTCGACAACGCGATAAGTACCATTATTACTATTTTTTTTATATATATAGTGCATGCTCCTATAGCCTTGTAATATCTGCTAGGAGTTTTACTGAACATACTAATAGCTACACATCTAGCCAAAGCCCACACACAAACATAAAGGCTTAAACTCATTTGAGATCCAGTACCAGCATTACAAGTGCATACTCCTATACTCTTTTAATATCTGCAAGAAGTTTTAATGAAAAATACTGATAGCTACACATCTAGCTAAAGCCAACACACTAACATAGAGACTTAAACTCATTTGATATCCAGTGTTATTGTTGATGTTTATGTAGCTATCTGTACAAACTCGAACCAGTGACGGTGTTACAAGCCTGTAATTGGAGATCTTGATATTCCCTGAAGAGATGCCTACAATAAGACCATCATCTCTCTCATCGAATTCCGTATCGTTCAGTTGAATCTGCATGCAGTAGAGGAGGGGAGACAACGCTTGAATTTTCTGCCTAAACGCCAATGCTGTGTCGGCTTTGGAGAATAGTTCTGTCTGATTACGTATCGCTGACTCTAAGTCTTGGAGTCTACGCGTTTCTGGGCCACCGTATCCTTGCTCCCATACGCGCACGCGTGACGTTAACTTGCCGTAAAAAGAATTTCGTTTGTAGGCAATTTCGAATGGGTTTTTGTCAAGATAGTCAAGAAATGGTTTCATCGTGTCCTTGGTGTCATTGCCTGGGAACGAACGCGCTACTGCCAGGGACAGAAAGTATTCCTGCTGATCTGTTTTGATTTCATACATGCTTATAAAGTCAATTGATATGTTTTCTGAGATTTCGCGCATGCGCTTTCTTAGTGCTACATGGACCTTTGATATCTGTTTGTCATCAAGAGCTGTAAGATGGCCATCTCGTGGTATCACCTTGATTGTAAGAAGGATTGGCATTCCTGATATTGGCTTTATGAGCTGAACACATCGACAACCGACCATAAAATCTCCTGCAGGACAATACAAATGTCTGCATATATGCTGAAAAACAAAAAAAATTTTTATTGTTTAGGTACATATAAGAACCCATTAAACATCTTATATCCGTAAGCAGGACGCCATTAATGGTGGGTTTTTGTCACAGATAACGCTACACAGGACATCAATTTAAACCTATTGACTTCAATTTTTGGTTTGGCGTAGCGCTAGTATTTTACTTACCGCCTGTCTTAAGGCCCAACCGAAGGGCGTTTAGATCTAGTGTGTGTGTGTGTGTGTGTGTGTGCGCACACACGCGCGCGTGTGTGTGTGCGCGCGTGCGTGCGTGCGTGCGTGCGTGTGTGTGTGTTCAGGGCCATTTTAGAAGCAAACTATGTTTGCACCTGATGTAATACCCAATAAAGACAAGGAAAAGGTAAAATCAGATGCGAAACGACCAGCAAAAAGTAAAATTTTCTTATTGTAATTCACTTTAGGGGTATGGATAAAATTTAAAGAAAAATCAGTAAATACCAAATTCCATTCAAAATTAACAGTTTTTATTTTATACTTAGCAGTGAAATCAATGCATATCAAAAACAAATAAAAGTGACATCAATCACTAGTAAAATGATATGGTATTAATCACTAGTGATTGATATCAGCCTATATTTTCACTGTAGCGTTTTTTGGATCACGTCTGACTTTTCCATTCACTAAATGCATCTCACTTCGAAAGTTCAAACGCCTATAACTTTCTTATTTGTAAACAAACACATCAAGTACTGGAAGTCATTTTCTTAGTTAGAACACGAGGAACATTTTGGTACCAAAATAATTCAGATTTGCTGAAATGTTTCGATTTGAATTTTCAACACCTCCCGCTTCAGTGAGGGAGGCAATGCATGTAACCTATGCTACGCAACGTCATCAACAAATTATGACGTCGCTTATGACGTCACTTGTCTCGCACTTTGACGCTAAATAAATTTCTTTTTATCTGTAAGTCCTAATGACAATAGATCATGTAGCTTGATCCGGATATTCTGTCACAAATACTCCTTTGTCTCATTTTAAATTATTGTGATTCGGCTTAAAGCATGTTTAACAAATTGATTAACAGTAAATCTTCTAAAAAGTATAAAATAAAAAGAAAATTTACTTTTTTGAGGTGAATACCAAATATATTTCATCTCGTGAGTTGAAAACATCGAAATTTTCTTTCATGTTGCGCACTCATGAAAATTCTGATGTTTTCAACACACTCGTTTAAATATATTTGGTATTCACCTCAAAAAAGTAAATATCCTCTATAACTCGTGCTACACGCTGATTTTTTCACCGCACTTGGACCCCTGAGGAATCAAGCCATCATCATCTGGCCATCGACACGCTATTCAAATGAGCCACGACATGTATCTCCAGCAATGTGGCATTTTGACAAGTGTAGACTCAGACGAGCCTGTGCAGTTTCCTTTTAAGCTTAGAAACCTCAAATGATGTTCGGTCAGTAGCTTAACAGTCACAGAATATGTAAGCGACTAGCAAAAGCTCTGATCAGACCGCGCGTATGCGCAGGCTGGTCTTAGCCTTTGCTGGTCGCACATACCACATTGTTGGAAATCTCATGTCGCGGCTAAAATGGCGTTTCACTGGCGGACCGACGCTGTCTCGTTTAGAATATTGGTGCGGACCCTCTCTCTCTCTCCATCTGTAAAATGTGATGACTGAAACTGAAAAAACTTTCTTAACTTTGAACCTCCTCCACCCCACCACACCGGAAAAACTTCTTGATCCGCACATGAAGGCTCTTGGGTGCCCAAAACATCTGCTGAGTAATAAGAAATCTGGTTTTAGCTCACCTGAGACATTGGCTCATGGTGAGCAATTGTGATCGTTGGATGTTCGTCGTCCGTCATGCGTCGTCCTTCGACAACAATTGCTTCAAAGGACTTTCCGCCTAAACTACTGGCTGGATTTTAACAAAACTTGGCAGGAATGATCCTCATTTATATGACTTACTTTGATAATGGTCCAAATGGTTTTGGTCAGTTGCATATCTAGATCACGCTGGCAAAAATAGATTTTCGAGATGAAAACTTTGAAAATATTCTTGTCTGGAACCAGATGGCCTGGAGACTTGATAGTTGGTATGTAGCATCACCTAGCAGACCTAGTTTGTGCAAATTATAGCCCTAGGGCTAAAAATGGCCCCGCCCCGAGGGTCACATGTTTTACACAGGCTAGGGATTTTTCATGCAAACCAAACATCTATGTTTCTTAAACCATATCTGCACTTAGGGTCAGGTTTGCTCTGTGAAACTAGTTAAAGCCCTCCAGGTAATATATTTTACTGACTGTTCCAAGGCGGTGCTTCTTTTGAGGTTCATTTTTATTATTTATGTTTCGTGTTTGTCATGCTTTCTTGTCTGTTTATTGAAGCCTTGTGGTCATCTGCTGGGAAACGGCTAACCATTTGACTCTCTTGTGTATAGTGTTTAATTGTATCATTTTCTCATGTGGTGTCCTGGGTCTGGTGTGGTACTTGATTGTATCGATTTTTGATCTTTGCCTCCTTACTTACTTTTATATAGGGAAAACATGAAAACATTTCTTGTCTAAAACCATGAGGCCTTGAGCCTTGTCATTTGGCATGTAGTATCACCTAGTAGACATCTACCAAGTTTGTTCAAATTATGCCCCTGTGGCCTAAAATGGCCCTGCCCCGGGGGGTCACATGTTTTACATAGGCTTAACATTAATGTATTGCAACAGACTGTATGCTTGGTGGTCAATCTAATCATGGTTTGCAACTTTGCTTTCCTCTTTGATTGCACGCTGGTTTTGTTTGTTTGATTTGAATCTTTACGTCCACTCAACAATCTTTCAGTTATGCGGGACGGTTCTTCCTGGGTTTAACCAGTACTAAGCTAGGATAAATGTGTCTTGCTCAAGGACCACAACGCAGTGACGCCGGTGAGGCTCGAACCCGCTACCCTTCGGTCTCGAGTCAAACACTCTACCACTGAGCCACTGCGCTCCCTAATTGCACGCTGGTGTGTCGGACTTACGACTATATGACGGACCCGACTTAAAGACTTATTTATTGAATAGATGGTAGGGGCCTGGTGCTTTGGCTGTTGTCAGGCCCACCGGGGTTTACTTGTTGGATTTCTTTTGCTCCGGTATTCAGTTTTATGTACTGTTGAGTCCTTATCTTTGCTTTATCTCCTTTTTATATCTTGATTTATATGTTCTAGGAGATGATGCATGGATAAGTTAGGGGTCTTTTATGCAAGCCAAACATCTATGTGTCTTGATCCACATCTGACCTAAGGGTGAGGTTGGCACGCCGTGAAACCAGTTTCAGCCCTCCAGTAAAATATCTCTACTGACCGTTCCAAGGCGGTACTTCTTTTGTTGATCATTTGTGTTATTTATGTCTTGTGTTTGTCATGCTTTCGCGTCTGTTCACTGCTGCATTGTGGTCACCTGAAGGGAAAGGGCTGACTTCTTGGCTCTTGTTTGTGATGTTTATTGTGATTTTGTTACTCTCCCATTTGGTATATTGAGACAGGTGTGGTACTTGATTTTGTTGATTCCCGATCCTTGCTGTCTTTCTTACTTTTATATAGAGAAAACATGAAAACACTGTTGTTGTTTTTCTGAAACCACAAGGCCTAGAGCATTGATATTTTGCACACAGACCCACCTCGGGTGTCACATGTTTTACACAGGCATATATATAAGAAAACATAAAAACATTTTCTTGTCTGGAACCACAAGGCATAGAGCCTTGATGTTAGGTATGTAGCATCTTCTACAAGTTTGTTCAAATAATGCCGCTGGGACCGATAAAGCTACGCCCCGGGGGTCACTTATTTTACATAGGCTTATATAGGGAAATTGTGAAAAATATTCTTGTCTGAAACCACATGGCCTAGAGTATAAATATTTTGTTTGTAACATCAAATAGTGGACTTCTATCAAGTTTGTACAAATTATGCCCCTGTGGCGAAATATGCCCCCCCCCAGGGGTCACATGTTTTACATAGACTTATATAAGAAACATGAACAATAATTTGTCTGAAACCATAAGGCCTAGAGCCATGATATTCGGTATGTAGCATCATTAAGTGGACCTCTACCAAGTTTGTTCATAGTATGCCCCATTGGGCAAAACCGACCCTGCCCTGGGGTCACATGTTTTACATCTGCTTACATTTCCTGATCATACTCACTTACTATTTTTTATATACAGAAATAATGAAACAATCTTCTTATCTGAAACAACAAGGCAGCGAGCATTGATATTTGGTAATTAGCATTACATAGTAGACCTCTACCATGTTTGTTAAGATTATGCCCCTTGGGCGAAAAATTGCCCTGTCGCAGGGGCCACATGTTTCACATAGGCTTATATAGGGAAAACATAAAAAAATATTCTTTTCTGAAACCACAATAACTTGAGCCTTGATATTTGATATGTAGCATCAAAAAGTGCACCTCTACAAAGTTATTATTTTTTTCAAATTATGCCCCTGTGGCCAAAATTGTGCTTGCTGCAGGGGTCACTTAGGCTTATATAAAACCACCTTTTGTTTCAGAATATGGTCATGTTGCATATCAAATTTAAAGGAATGAAGCATGTAATAACACATATGCATATACTTTGCTCTTACACTTACTCTTGACCCCTTATGATGTTGTATACCAAATTAATTGGAATTAAGCATAGGACACCACGCAAGCAAATTTTCTGCCCATTTATACACCCTTAACCCATGTTTGGGGCCAAAATGTCAAAACATTTTCTCATTAAGAAGGTTATGTTTCATATCACATTATGCAATAAAAATGTTTGACCTTATGCACACCCCTGACCTTTTGGGTTGGGTAAAATGTCCGACATTATAATAAGTATAATTTGATTGAAGTCAGTGACTTGAAAGGCTTTGTTTATGATCTGAGTGATACCCAAGGGATAGAGAATACTAGGAGAGTGTCTTTTGATATCAAGTTTACCAGGCAAGGCTTTGAGAACGCTTGTTGACATCGCGAGGCTTGCCGAGCGATTCGACATGCGTTCTCAAAGCCGAGCCTGGTAAACTTGATATCAAAAGACGCAAACCTGGTATTCTATTTATCAGTTTACCCATTGTTTCACTCTTCAAACTAGCGATTATGACGTAATTTTTTTATTTTTGTGTTGATTCAGAGTCATTAGCGACGTCATTCAAAAAGTGCAACGTCATCATGACCTGATAAAGGTAACATGCCGTGAGATAGGAAACGTTTATTAGGTTATATTGAAACAATTCAGTTAATATTAGGGGTGACTGATAAATTAATATTTTGTGGTAAATACCCTCTCCTCCTAACAAGGGCCCTCTTGTTTGCTACGCATTCGTATCTAGAAGCCTGTAATTTACAGAACAATAACCATCTGTGAGCCGTGAGCCCTTGTCTTTCATCCTTATGATAGTGTGTGCTTTTGTTATTTGATTTTGTTTCTCTGTGATGAAACATTGTATTAGTTAGGAAACATTCATGAGAACTGGTCTTTTTTGTTTAAACAGCAACAGAATCTAGGGCGATGATTAAATACCAGTCAAATGTGTTTAAGCCAGCTGTGGTTGAGGCGGCTGTACGTTCTAAGGCAGTGTTTCGAAGGGCTTGTTAATGCGCCAATGTGTATTCTTTGTCCTTGTTTTATGCAGTGCTTCGTGTCCTTTCCAGTTTTGCAATAATCTTGATGAGGAAGATGGAGCTATTTGTTTAACTTTCGAAATGACTTGTGCCTGTTAATGTTCTTTGGGTTCCTTCTCACGGTGTTGCTCCACTTCTGCACACACTTACCATAAAAATGCATTGATGTGCCACTAAAACGCAATTAAAGTAACTAAACCCATTAACAATTCTCATTAATTTTTGTTGAAGTAGTTTAATGGGATTATGCTATACCATGAAAAAAGCATGATATGAAAGATCAAATGCCAATAAATCAAACATAAAACTGCTCCAACTAATATCCCAACTTTAATGGCTATAAATAATCTATAATTTTTTGTAAAAACAAGAAGTTGTTTGCATGCCCTGTAAATAGGAGTTATTTTAATGGTAAAGCTTTTATTGACACTTTAAGTAGTGATTATAAATTAAATGTACCATTAATGTATAGCATTGCATTGGTTGTTTTAAGGCACATTTAACAAGAAGTTCAAGGCAAAATAATTTGTAAATACTCTAAAATATGATGTTTTGATGCTTTCAATGGATTTTAATGACAATGTATGTACTAGCAGCTAGACTGGCTCCAGTCAGACTATCATATACTTGAAGCTAGTCTAACTCTCATGGATCTGTTTTAATCAGAGCTAGACTGGCTACAAGTATATGATATGATACATTGATGAAAAATTCTTTTAAGGACTGGAGCCAGTCTAGTCTGCAGTATGCGATTGTTTTTCCAACTTTTTGCATAAGTTTCAAATCATGCACATTTCCTGAGAATGCATAAATAGAATAGAACTACCTCATACATGTACATGAATGAGACGCGACATGAGACAAACAACAATGTAAAAGTGCTTCGCAAGAATAGTCAGATCAGCCTAAATATCAGCTGAATCTGATCAGAGTCTTGACTGATCGAATGAAGAAAGCTTTGATCCTTAGTTACCCACTGAGTGCACAGCGAAGACTCTGATTAGACTAGGCCTCGTGGTTATAAAACTTGAGTACAGTCTTAGACTTAAAGGCATACATCACTGTCCAATATAGATCATTAAAGGATGAACTGATAAGGGACAGTTTCAATATCTCACAAAATTAAAGGAGCCTTAAGTGGGGAATTACCTGTATACAACACAATTTCTTTCACTAGGATAAAGATCAATATTTTATCATAAATTGCCTAATCCCTTCATTGGACCACATTATTGCCCCTGTAGGGAAGTCATAATCACCTCATTAGGACTGTCCTTTTGATCTGCCCAGTATGACCCCTGGAGAGAGTCATAATGAGTGGTACCAGTATTATTGCTCAAATTTCTATGTCTTTAAAATTAAGCGCAATGTTTGGCTGCTTGCGGACACGTGTCCGCAAACAGCCAATCATTGTGCTTTATTTTGAGTCTGAGAATGAACTCAAGTTTTATAACCTCGAGGCTAGGTGGACGCCCAGGATTATCTGATCCTTCGCTTCGTGCACTCTCATTTTGGTGATTTTGTCATGCCATGCCTTAATTTTGTAAGAATATAAGAATGCAGCATGAGTGTGAGGGTAGGATAGAAAAATCCGTCCAGAGGCTCGCCGTTTGGCATCACGAGGCTTGCCGAGTGATGACAAACGGTGATTCCGAGTGACGGATTTTTCTATCCTATCCTCACACGAATAATGGATTCTTTTTCTTGCTCACCACTGGTTTAATTTTAAAAATAAGCTTCCAGAAGTCTCTGAATCCCGGCTCTGAATACGCTAAGATGCTATTTTACATATGAGGACGTCACTTTAACATAATAATGACGTCACTTGAAAACCATGTGCGTGAGTTCCAATACAACCAATGTAACAGCGCTCACGTAACAGCCTGGGTAAGATAGCCTGGGTAAGATAAGATTTTCTAACCCAGGGTAAAATCTCAGATATCCTTATCTGGTGTGTAAGACAGTTGTTTAGAAATATTGCTGGCTAGCTCTTAAAATTATTCGTAGGACAGAAATCAAACGAGAAAATAAACGAAAACCTGTCTACTTACAGTATTTGCGTCGTATATTTCATCACAACCACATAGGTCATCAACTAAACCAAAACTGTTGGCTCTTTCCGTCTCTGTATTCATGTCGGTTTCAGTGTAACGTGTTAAAGCTTTGTAGTCTAGCAACGCTGTGACTTGCCTTGAACTAGATTTTACATGACCTAATGTAAATTCACAATCTTTCTTTTCACTTGGACTTACATCCAGTTTTACATTCTGGTAATTTAGTAAGTAACAGAATACGTTCTGAAATGGATACTCTATTCCAAAAATATTTTTAACTATAAAGGGGCCGTAGATGTGATCACATGCTTGATGTATCCATGAGTTTTCTGTAATGTTTGTTGTTGCAATGCTTGATCTCATACTTGTTATGAGCAAGTTCTTCCGAATGCACAGTTTTTCTCCCATTGGAATAGGTGGCGTGAAAAGAATATACCCAGATTTTGAAATATATTTTAGTATATCGTCAGGTTTTTCTGGATAGTGAGTAAGCTGTTGGTTGGTGTGGTTATAGAAATACGCTATGTCAAAGTCAAATCTAACTGTTGAATTCCAAGGCAGAATGTTGCTACCATCATTATTGCAACGCGCGCAGTGAGTGTTCCAATAGATACGTCGGGTGTCTGATGATGTAACTGGAACTGTCTCTTCAAATTCATTTCCAGATGGACGGTGACATTTTTGGATGGTCAAATTACTCTCGTTGTTCCAAAAACATTGCGTAATCATGAAATAACTAGGAATAGTATGATCACGTTCTAAATGAATCACATTTTTGTCCTCATAGCTATCTCGTACAGCTTTTATGCATTCGCTGTACATTTTGTTTGTTGCATTGCCTCGAAGCCAAAAGAAGCTTATATCGGTGTCGCTTACATCATTGGTTTCATTTGGAGCATCAGCATCCGGTTTGTAGCTTACGGCATCGGAAAATTTAGACGGACAGCAGTTTCCGTCTTCTGTACAAGTTTTTACGTCGCACGAGCATGGAAAACAGCACGCTTTAATGACATTGGATAAATCTTCAGCTCGTGTGTCATCTTTGTTATATCCCATAGACACAGATAAATTCCTCAAAATATCAGTTCGATTCTTGTCGTCAACATCACTGCAGATGGGCTGTTCTGGGCAGAAGAGAGTTTGAACCTGGGTAGCGTACCGTGTGAATGTGTCGCTCATATATCGAAGTTGAAATATCGAGTTTAAAAAAGTTTCAACATTTTCCGCGCTGTCAAACTCCGCGGTTGCTGAAAGTTTTGCAGCTGCAACCAATAGCAAAATGAACAAACGCCTGTTTGTAGAAACGGCCATTTTACTTCAAATATACATAGTGTTTAACTGTAAAAGCCGGGTGGAAGATAATCAGCGCACTGCGAAATAAACTCAAATGATTGGTTTGCTCTCACTGAGTGACTATTTATGATGTTCTAACTTACGCTTACATAAACATGTATTGGTATCACCATGGCAATCTGATTATTATAAATATAGATATAGAAGACTTTTGTTTGTGAAGTTGAAACAAGTTTTATTCTCAGCATATATTAAGTAAATAAGACAATCAGCATATCGATATGTGATAATGTGCATGTGCATTTTATGTAGTATAAATTTATCTTCATGTAACGTAATCAACAAGGCCGTTTCTTCTAATTTAGGTGACACAATGATAGCTTTTTAAAATGCTAGAAACCGCTTGCTTATTAGGAAATTGGCGGTTTCCTTGTTGATTTTTTTGTCACTTCACATGACATTTATCAGTCTGGAGTCAAGCGAGATGTCCTGGGCTTGTATTGCCTGACCAGTAAGGGGAGTAGCGAATCTGGCAGATGGCACACCTCCTTGACTTTACATTGTATTACTTGACTTTTCGCTTACTGTAAAGGCGGCTCCTCATGAATGCGTAATTAGAAATGGTCAACCTTAGACATAGGTAAAAGCTGAAAATGAGGCGTGGTTTTATTCAAAAGTAACTGTATCATATTGTGTCACAATCTCAGTCATTATTTAGTCCTAAAACGCCAGCAAAATAACTGCATCTGCAATTGTCTATTTAACATAAGCAGGGAGGCAAACATTGTGGACCCATATCAGACTGCTCCTACAGGAGCAGTCTGATCTGGGTTCACACTATTTATCTATGAGGCTTCAAATTGTTCAGTGGACGGCAAAATCATACTTTTTGTGATTATGCGCTTTAAGGGTTAATAAATGTGAGTTCAGTGTGTATACGGTTAGGATTTTCATGAAATGCACGCACGTTTTCTCGGCTTAAAAAGCTTATTAACTCTTTACCAAATTATAAATAAAGCCTGATTTCCCTTCCTTAGCAGATGAAATAGCCGAACCACATCCAGATATGAATATTAAAGTTGCCGCCTTTACAGTAAGCGAAAAGTCAAGTAATAAAAGGAGAGTAGCGAATGTGGCACATGTCATACCTCCTTGACTTTACATTGTTTATGAGATCCCGATACCTAACCGCAGGCAGTCTTAATCCATCCACCTGCTGACATAAAGCATACCCCCTTCTATAAACTACTATGAATACAGCTTGTTTGCCTAGAATTACCATGCACTGGAATGCCATCCCTATTTGGCATTGTCCTGCTTCTACCGTGGTACATTTAGTCATGTCTGCAAGGTGATACATGTGTCCCAATATATCACAATAACATGTTGTATCTTTTAACTAAACTTGCCTTCTTTTCGCACTGTACACAATTATCCAACATCTTTACTTATATTTAATTTCAGCTAACCCCCTTCAGCACTTGGAAAGCGGGGTACCCTTCTTTAAAGACATATGCGGCTATTTCTCATGCGCACCTTTTCCGCTTCTGGAAATAGGTAAAGTTGTCTGGGTCCTGTCTTTCGACCTTTCACGGATTCGGATCAACACAGCTTTTAGATATTCTAATGTCATATTGGTGTTCCGACATTTTATTGACAAAATAAAGTAATTAAAGTGTGTCCGAAATATCTATTGACCTTTTATCAGAACTGATCATCTCAGTACCAAAAACAGATAAATGTAGCTCAGACGAATACAAAAGACGTACACAATTATCCTGGTTACAAATACGAAAGTGGCCGAGTCTCTACTATTTGAACGGTTATTTAAAACCGCGCACGACCTTACCTCGTGGCCTAGTGGTTAGCGTGTTTGGCTACGAGGCCAGAGGACCTGGATCGATTCCCAGATACTTTCAGTGTGTGTTTTTTTCTTTTTTAACATCCAATGCTAAATTGCTTCATATACTAGTAGAATGGCATCATCAAAACGACCAAAATGGGCTTTCCTGAACTTTTTTTATTGAATTAAGCATGAAACCTATAGTAGCTACCTATGGGGGTGGGGTTAAATTTGGCCCTCCTGAAAGAGAATTAGTTCGGTGACCCCAGATTTTTATTCTTTTTTTCTGTAAGGTAATATAATAGTCCATGAAATAAAAATATTTTTTTAGATTTTCAACATCAGATTTTTTAATATTATGATTTATTCTAAAAACAAATTCCAATTTTCGACGAATTGCCAAAATATATCATGCAGTATCTTGTCAAAACATGGGATAAAAACTAAACTTACACATTTTTGTAAAGGTTTGATGTCATGGGCAATTATTTAAACTAAAATAAAGAAGCTGGCTGAAGATTACAACAGGTTTAGCTCGATATTTAGGACTAGTGCTATTCTTTCATATTTTTAGAATATTGGTCAAATGCTGAAAACTTTCATATGACATTGTGAAAAAATAAGCACGGTGACATATCCTTTTTATTTCAAAAATGGATAGCCCATGCATAAAACAAACTGTATGCAAAGTATTGAACATATTTCAACATGGGAAGTATTTAGTAGCATATGTCCTTAAGCGTCTTAGAGCAAGATTAGCGAAAGGAAAGAGAGAGAGAAAGAAAAAAACACAACTTCCAAATAGTATTTAATGTCTCGAATGATATGATGAGTTTTGGATCATACAAGGTTTCCCTCTAAAGCTCATTTAAGGAAGATACATGCCAATAAAATAGAATAAAAATAGCATAAATTGTATAGAGTAATGAAGCAAACTTTTTCGCCACTTAAATGTTCATTTAGGGGAGATGATTTAAACAGGAAGCAAGATGAAGCAACCTCATTTGCGCCGACAAACCATCTAAATAATTTGGAAAACGGATCCTTCAGATATAGAGAAAACCTTCAAAATTAGAGAACAGCAGACTCGGTTTTATTGAGTCTGTTCATGAGATTTAATGGAAAGTGCAACAATTCTCACTTCCCCTAACAATGGCTTAAGTGGTATTTTGCTTTCCGTCAGAACCCAATATTGCTTAAAGACCAGATTATGAAAAATAGAATACTGAGAATCGCATGTGTCGCCTGACGAAACAGAAGTCAAACAAAATAAATTGGTCGAATTTATATCCCCGGCGAAGGGTTATGTTATAGAAACTTATAAATCACAAAACATAAAACACATTTCTCCAATCCCTAAGTTCACCTTGGGTATAATACAAATCCAAATTAAAAGCATATCAACTAGTTTTCAGTGAATAGTTCGATAAAAATAAACTAACCTGTACAAATACAACCATGTCGAAACCATGTTGCTGCATTTCGTGATTCCTTTTAACCTGATAGGCAACATGATCATGTTCTGAAAAAGTTGGTTTTTGACCTATTGACCCCATCTCAAGGGTGGGGGATGTGCGGGCAAAATATTTGCTACAATGTTCCTGCATTCGTGATTTCCTTTAATTTGGTATGCAACAAGACCATGTTCTGAAAAAGTAGAATTTTGACATTTTGATCCCTAGAGTCAGGTGTGGCGAGGTGGGGGGGGGGGGGGGGTCTGCGAGCAAAATATTTGCTACCATATTGCTACATTTCCTGATTCCATTTAATTTGATATGCAACATGACCATGTTCTGAAAAAGTTAAATTTTGTCCTTTTGACCTCATTTCCTATAGTCATGGGAGGAGGGGGCTGCTGGCAAAATATTTGCTCCCATGTTGCAACATTGCCATGTTCTGAAAAAGTTAAATTTTGCCCTTTTGACCTCATTCCCTAGGGTCATAGGAGGAGGGGGCGGGTTACGGGCAAAATATTTCCTGCCATGTTGCTGCATTCGTGATTCTCTTTAATATGATATGCAACATAACCATGTTCTGAAAAAGTGGGATTTTGACCTATTGACCCAATCCCCATATTAAAGTGGGTGGGGGAGGGAGGTCTGTGGGCAAAATATTTGCTACCATGTTGCAATTGTTGCTGTATTTTGTGGTTTCATTTAATTTGATATGCAACATGACCATGTTCTGAATTAGCTTAATTTCGACTTTTTGACCCTAAGGTCAGGTGGGAGGGTCTGTGGGCAAAATACGTGCTATCATGTTGCTATATTTCGTGATTCCTTTTAATGTGATGGGCAACATGATCATGTTCTAAAAAAGTTGGCTTTTGACCTATTGACCACATCCCCAGGGTGTGGGGGTGCGGGCAAAATATTTGCTACAATGTCCCTGCTTCTGTGATTTCCTTTAATTTGGTATGCAACATAACCATGTTCTAAAAAAGTTGAATTTTGAAATTTTGACCCCTACATGCCCTAGGGTCAGGTGTTGCGGGTGGTCTGCGAGCAAAATATTTGCTACCATGTTGCTACATTTCCGGATTCCATTTAATTTGATATGCAACATGACCATGTTCTGAAAAAAGTTAAATTTTGCCCTTTTGACCTCATTTCCTATAGTCAGAGGAGGAGGGGGCTGCGGGCAAAATATTTGCTTCAATGTAGCTGCATTTTGCTGCATTTTTAATTCCCTTTAATTTGATATGCAACATGAACATGTTCTGAAAAAAAGTTAAACTTTGCCCTTTTGACCGCATTTCCTATGGTCATGGGAGGAGGGGGCTGCGGGCAAAATATTTGCTACCATGTTGCTGCATTTTTTATTCCTTTTAATTTGATATGCAACATGACCATATTCTGAAAGAGGAATTTTAACCTTTTGACCCCAGCCCCAGGGTCATCAACCCAAGTATTAACATCAACCCAAGTCTGAGGTGGATGGGGGTCTGGGTGACTAATATATTTGCTACCATGTTGCTATACTTTGTGATTCCATTTAACTTGATATGCAACATTTCCATGTTCTGAATAATTTGAGTTTTGACATTTTGACCCCTAGGGTCAGGTGTGGCGGGGGCTCTGCGATCAAAATATTTGCTACCATGTAACTACATTTCCTGATTCTATTTAATTCGATATGCAACATGACCATGTTCTGAAAAAAAGTTAAACTTTGCTCTTTTGACCTCATTTCCTATGGTCATGGGAGAAGGGAGCTGCAGGCAAAATATTTGCTACCATGTTGCTGCATTTTTGATTCCCTTTAATTTGATATGCAACATGACCATATTCTGAATGTAGAATTATAACCTTTTGACCCCAGCCCCAGGGTCAGGGGGTTGAGGGTCTGCACCAAAATTTTGTGATTATTTTTAATTTGATATGCAAAATGACCATGTTCTGAAAAAGTTGACTTTTGACCTATTGACCCTATCCCCAGGGTCGTGGGGGTCTGCAGGCAAAACATTTGCTAACATGTTGCTGCATTTGTGTTTTCTTTTAATTTGATATGCAACATGACCATGTTCTGAAAAAGTTGAATTTTAACCTTTTGGCACCAAGGGTCATGAGGGGGCTGCAGATGAAATATTGGCTACCTTGTTGTTACATTTTGTGATTCCAAAATCTTTATATGCAACATGACCATGTTCTGAAAAAGTTGAATTTCGACCTTTTGACACAAAGGTCAATTTGGTGGGGATCCGTGGCCAAAATATTTGCTACGATGTTGCTTCATTTCGTGATTCCATTTAATTATATATGCAACATAACCATATTTCGAAAAAGTTGAATTTTGACCTTTTGACCCTAAGGTCGGGTGGGGGGGGTTAAGGTATGCAGACAAAATATTTGCTACCATGTTGGTATATTTCGTAATTGAATTTAATTTGATACTCAACATGACCATATCTGAAAAAAATGAATTTTGACCTATTGACCTCATCCCCAAGGTGGGGTGGGGGAGGGGGATCTGCGGGCAAAAAATTTGGTACCATGTTGCTGAATTCGTGATTCTCTTGAATTTGATATGCAACATTGCATTAGTTAGATGGCCTCCATGCGAGCTGAACATTTCTTGTACTTCAACAACAGTAGAATCTAGGGCGAAGATTTGGTACCAGTTAAATGCATTTAAGCCCCCCCCCCCCCCCCCCCCCCGGTGGCTTAGGCTGCTGTCCGTTCTAAGGCGGTGGTTCTGTTGTTGTTGACTTTTTGTTTATTGTTAATCCCCATTGTGGGAGTCTGTAATAGTTCTATGTTTTGTTGTACTTTACTTTATGTCCTTTCTAGTATTGCAAGCATCTTGACGGGGAAGAGAGAGCCGGTTGCTTTGCTTAATTTGTCTCCCTGGTGTCTCGTTATGGTTGAGCGGCTCTTTCTCGCCGTGCCACGGGTTGTCTGCGGTTTGTGTGGTATTTCCTGATCATACTCACTTACTATTTATTACCATGTTCTGAAAAAGTGGAATTTTGACCTATTGACATCAACCCCAGTGTCAGGTGGGTGGGGGTCTGGGTGCAAAATATTTGCTACCATGTTGCTATATTTTGTGATTCCATTTAATTTGATATGCAATATGACCATGTTCTGAATAATATGAATTTTGACCTTTTTACTCTAAGGTCAGGTGGGAGGGTCTGCGGACAATATAATTGCTACCATGTTGCTATATTTCGTGATCCCCTTTTATTTGATATGCAACATGACATTGTTCTGAAAAAGTTGAATTTTGACCTTTTGACCCTAAGGTCAGGTGGGGGGTCTGAGGGCAAAATAATTGCTACCATGTGGCTATACATTTTTTATTTCATGATTCCCTTTAATTTGATATTGATCTTGTTAAAAAGGACCCCATTTATTCGTTCGCAAGTGAAAGCCTGATGGATCCAACGACAAAAGTGAAATTAAATAAATATCAGAAGTGTGGAAATATAATTTCACAAATATCGTTGGTTTTGAGCTACACAGGATCAGAAACTGGTGCAGATTTACACAGTAGATATAAAATGATGTCAAAATGATAAATTAGGTACTGACATTCTGCATATGCTACCTTCATAAACATTGAAATAGGCCAAACTGTTTTAATGCATAGCTTTAATACACACCCTTTCTGCTATTAAATTTCGAAATTTGCATTTGTTTGCACTTCTTTTCACCAAGGGAACTTTTGCTTATTTTAGATGCTATCATTCTTTAAATGAGGGTGTCCTTCTTCGAACCATAAAACAGAGTAATTGTCCCTGTTTTGAAAAGTAATTCCGGTGGTTTCATAAAGTACAGTTAACAATTTCCATTGATATATTTGCAGATAGCGAGAGGTTTAGGCTAAACTAAGCGATTTATGGCATCAATAGGTTACATAGAGACAAAATTAAAAATTTCTTGCCAGAAAACAGAAATGCCAAAAGTTTTTTTTATTTGGTATGTAACATCACCAAATGGTACTCTACCAATTTTGTTCAAATTGTGGTTCTATGGTCAAAATGACTACATCCTGGAGGTCACAGAGTTAACATTGACTTACATATTGAAAACATAAAACATTATACAATTGATGCATTCGTTTGAGGTCAACATCAGGATTTGTCAACCCGAGTATAGTGATGTTCACCGAGGCAAAGCCTCGGTGAACATCACTTTCGAGGGTTGACTAATCCTGATGTTAACCTCAAAAGAATGCACAAATTAATTTGTTGTATGACACTGCATTCTCTCTTTTTCTAGTTTTATATAAAGTATTTTCGTATTTATAAATTTACTCATGTCAGATGTTCCGTGTGCACTGAAAACAAGATTATTTCAACAACTGCTTTTCAAATTTCTGAAAGTCTTATAAGATGTGCAAACTATTGCATCTTTTAAGTTACTGTTCTTATAAAAAGAACAAATTCTTAATTTAAAATATTAATGTGGCCTGTGATATACATAATTTCTTTATCTCCTGTCAATTTATTCAATATCTATTTTAGCTGTCAGGCAGCAGTGAAAAAAACTTGATGTCTACCTGTCCTTGGATAAATTTAGTTCAATCTATTTTTAGATGTCTGTCAGCACTGACAAATCCTGCTGTCGACCTGTCCTGGGGGCTAAATTTAGCTCATTAAGATCTGTCACAACGGGTGAGAGCTAGTTTCAACCAGTCAGAGGAGGTCTTTCATAGGAGTCATATAATAAATCCTATTGATTGAAACCATTAAGTCTAGAGACCTGATATTTAGTATGTAGCATCTACAAGTGAGCCATATTTAAATTTGCTCAATATATGGATCTGGGACTAAAAAGAGGCCCCATCAGGGAGTTACCAAGAGCATGACGTTTAAATTAGATTCCTATGGATTGGAACAAAACTCAGGTGAGCGATCCATGGTAACTTGGCCCTCTTTTATTATCTATGTTTACTATATGTACGTCACTTTCTCTATATGGCAATGCCCATATTTACAAGTAATAGCAATACACGAATTTCCCAAAATAAACCTGTGTATCAGAATGTCGGATTTTGAAGCAAAAAACGAAAATATTTTGGTGGGTTTTATAAGTATGCACGACACGATGTATATAAGTTGAATAATGATAACTAAAGATATCAAAAACTTTACCTGTCAGATTACAAAAATAAATATAAAAACGCTAATTTTCACCCCCCAAAAAGGCGTTTCATTTCTGACTTTGACTCACAATAAAGCTTGGGTAGGATTATATAAGACTCAATAATCATTTTGCAGTTTTCTTTGCTGGTGTCGCGTATCTGTTGCTACAAATGGATTTCGGATATTCGCACTTTCACTTCTAAAAATGAAGGTTTGCCAATTTTTAATTCCATTGCCCTTCTTTAAAAAAGCAATAGCGGCGATCCAAGAAACTTCAACATCTTGCCGTATCATTCATGCAAACGTTTTCCATTTTATTGCTGGGGAGGGGTTCCGCCTTAACTAAGCGACGTTTTGCCAGATTTTTGCTCTATCATAGGGCACAATTAGACTGCTTCATAGTTCGACAAATTCACTAACGTAAATAATGACGAGGTTGGAGAAGCAGTCTATGGCATAATACTGGGTCGTACTTAATTCTTACTGTTCTGTGTGTTCAGAGTACTCCCAGAAGATGATGTGAATCAAGTGAGACAGAACATTTCGGACTACACTGTAGTTACTCTATGAATCAAGTACGCCAGAACATGTACAGAGCAATTAACAAAAAATGGCTATTTACTTTATGAACAACGAAAGTAGCAGTTCCAAGTCTGATAGCGACACAAACCAGGAAATTTTCTTACTGGCACTATTCCTGTAAGAGTTTCTTATTTTAAAGCTAATGTTTTGTGGAAGTTTTTTTATCCCATTCAGCCTTTTCGCCATTTTTGTTTGATCACGTGACCTCACTACTCCGACCACACCACCTCGGAGAGTGGTGTACTCGGAACAGCTTCTGCACAGCTGTTCTCTTATACTTGATTGGAATTCTGCCTGTCCAGAGTAAAAAGCGTATTCCGAACAGGCGGATCAAGTATGACCCTGTTATTTAAATACAAATAAAACAACATATTTTTCTCACGATCTGAGGTATTATTCTAATAAAACATCGTATTTGTCTCATTATGGATGTCACAATACTAATAAAGCATCACTAAGGTCTCATTATTGTAATCTATGTTTCAAAGATTACGTCGACACCTCTATTAAAGACCACTATCTAGATCCGCAACATCTTATTTAGGAAACGGACCATACATACTACGAAAAAAAGCGGAATGCTAGGTAGGTATTTCATAGTACAGTCAAATCTCCTTAATTCTAAGTACTCGGAATTGGAGTTTTTATTTCGAATTATCAGCAGTTCGAATTATAGGGATGTAGACATAATAAAATATAATACCCCAACCCCCAAAAAATAAAAATATTTTTAGGTTTTTTTTCTGTCAAACATAAGTTTTAGGTACGTAAAAGAAACATCTCATTGCAAACATAAGTTTGGTCGCGTAAAAGAAACGTCTCAATGAAACGTTTTTACGCACCTTAAAATTATGTTATTATAGACTATTATCAAAAACAGCATAAATAGGTCCTATTATCTGAACCCAGTGTGTCCCAAATTTATTTCGAAAAAGCGAGCATTTCGAAAAATCGAAGTTCGAATTTTCGAGGCTATACACGTACTTAATAATATTCGGTGCGAGTCATTATGTGAATCTGGTTTATATACTGTGCTTCCAGGTATTAAGAGATTTGTTCTTTAAAGGTGATTTTAATTGAAAAAGAAATCACTGAAATGAATCTTTATTTATTTCATTTAAATTGATTGTTTATAAAGGATAGAACTAGATGGAATTTTGACGTCTTTTTGCTGCTCCTCTTTGCATTAGTTTCCAAATGAACCTACCGGTATAAATAAACTATTATATTTCTTATACAGGTCAGTCTTTGGACAACAATTCAACGCTTAAACTAACTTCTAAAATACATCTAAAACTGACGCATTGAAATGGTTTGCAATCAAAGGCACCACGCTATATATGTATAGTAAGTGAGTATGATCAGGAAATACCACAATCACAAACCGCAGACAACCCCATGGCACCGCGAGGAAGAGCCGCTCAACCATCACGAGACACCAGGAAGACGAACAAAGCAAAGCAACCAGCTCTCTCTTCCCCATCAAGATGATTGCAATACTAGAATGGACATAAAGTAACGTACAACAAAACATAGAACCGTTACAGACTCCCACAATGGGAGTAATAATAAACAAAACGTCAACAACAACAGACCCACCGCCGTAGAACGGACAGCAGCCTAAGCCACCGGGGGGCTTAAATGCATTTTACTGGTACCAAATCTTCGCCCTAGATTCTGCTGTTGTTGAAGTACAAGAAATGTTCAGCTCGCATGGAGGCCATCTAACTAACTGGGTAATATTATGTCGTTGTCCTTTCGAAATAATGGTTTCCAAAACATATTTCAGGAACACGATTAGAATGTCAAACAGTATGGGTCTAGATAATGCCCGACATTTTAGCCCGAGCTGGGTTCAAACTGTTTGTAAATTAGAGTTTATCAGCGAAAGATCTTTAGCAGGTAAATATGAGCCTCGACATGTGATTTCCAACAATGTGGTATTTTGACAAGTGGGGACCCAGGCAAGCCTGTGCAGCTTTCTTTTAAGCTTTGAAACTCCAAATGCTGTTCAATCATTAGCTTTACAGTCATAGAATATTCAAGCGACTAGCAAAGGCTCTGATCAGGCTGCGCATATGCGTAGGCTGGTCTGAGCCTTTGCTGGTCGCACATACCACATTATTGGAAATCCCATGTTGCAGCTCATATATGATCGAGTAGTTGATGTAGTTGGAAACAAAAAAGGAAAATCACATTAAAATGTCTTATTTGCATTCAAGAAGAATAAGTCAGCACACAACTTAAGAATGGGTGTGTTTCACCAATTTATAATCATCAACTAATGTACATGTTTATCTCCGATTCGCTATAATGACATCAAAGCCCGCCCCGCCGCCAATGTAGTTGAATTATACATGGAAAAGCAACAACATTTATTTCATTTGCCGATATAAAAGTACATGTACTTTAAGGGGATATTGCTTTCAAAGCTCTTACTTGTATGAGTATTTTCCTGTATAAAGTGTAAGTGATCTATGTGAGATGTATAAATTCTTCATACTGCAATATTGCCAAAGGTATCCGCCATCTTGATAAAAAGGCCATTTCTATTTAAACAGGAAAAATTTCATACAAGTAAGAGCTTTTGAAAACAATATTCCCTTAACAAAGGAAGATGATACTTTCCATGCAACGAGCCAATTATTTGACTGCCTCCCCCCCCCATTTGGTACAGTCTGGTAGGACTACCCTTACATACCCTTTACAAGTGTGTGTGCGTGTGCATGTGCGTGCGTGCGTGCTCGTGTGTGCGTGCTCGTGTGTGTGTGTGGGGGGGGGGGATAAGTGGGAGAAACTCTATCTCATTCTATCTCACATGCCCGTACCATCCCGTGGGAAAAATAAGAAACAAACAGCCGCACATCACCCGCACGCTGGCCGCATGTCGATCCGTGGCGTAATTCAGCGAATTTCAGGATTTTCTGGAAGAATTTTTATGTTTTTCCAATTCAAAATGAGATATTTAATGGTGAGCAAGAAAACGAATCCATTTTTCGTGTGAGGGTGGGGTAGAAAAATCCGTCTCTCGTGATCACCGTTTGTCATCACTCGGCAAGAGTCTCATGATGCCAATCGGTGATCCTAAGGATGGATTTTTCTATCCCACCCTCACACTCATGATGGCTTCTTATATTCTCACATTTTACAGCCATTCCACCAAAATTGACGCATATTTGAAAATACCATGTCTCCACTATTTCCATTCGTATTTCTACTTAAAAATGCTTGTATTCTCTAAAAATCATACAATTCCACAGTCCCAAAGCATTGGCTGGTAATTTAAAACAAATTTGAACAGCATCAAAGAATTTGTTTTGAAAATAAGATCTGATCAATGTTAGCAAATAGACAAAATTGCAATGTCGCCAAGCTATTTTGTATACACTTGGTATATTTGGTATATTTATTTAATGAATCTAAGGGCGTCTCATATTTTCCCCTAAATCCGTTTTGTTCCTTTCAAAAGAATTCCATAAACAGCCTTATAATTGGGTCATAAGGTTTACATAAGTAATAATCATCGACAAAGTATGTGTCTCCAAATATGCCTATGCAGCCGTAACTATTTTTAAATGACATACTGAAAACATATATATTATATTTACAGGTACGTGATGCTGCCAAATAAACTTGAAAATGATTGAAGATTAACAACATAATAAACGGAGATAGCTTGCTATTCACCGTGGCTCGAAAACATTGCAAACAGGACAACAACCAAAATGCCACGTTTCAAAATATATGCTTCCATAACGCTTATATTTAGAAAACAAGCGTCTCTGAATGTAAATAACAGCCATATTTCTTTGTACGGTGGCTTCTTCAAACTAAATAAAGGTGAATAACAATCAAAATCAATTGTGTATGCCTAGTGGTAAGTAAAATGTTCTCATGTCACTGTGCCTTTGTAACGTCTATTTTCCATAACGAGGCTTCAAATGCTCATTTAAAGTACAGAAACGAGTACATTTCATGATAATGATACTTTGATGCATTATTTTAATTGTGTTTTCGTAAAATAATGTCTGCTAGCAGGATGAAAAGCATGATTATTTTGGAAATTTTGTTTTGAAATATGTACTTAAATACACCTGTCTCGTCAATTTACTCCAAAAGCGACATTGACATCATATAAAAGTATTTTTAATGGTTGTTTCATCGCATTATATACAAGTTATTAAATGCAAATGTATTTACAGCGAATATCAGTGAAGATACATTTAAATCTGCTGACATTCAGTCCGTCACGGATTATAGAGTTTTAGTGCCACGTTAATAGTTAATTTTATTTGATGAAGTATGAAGAACCATTCTTTAAGTCATGGTTTAATGGTATAAAGAGTATGAATTTGACATAAGGTGCATCCTAGACACTGATTTAATCATTGAAATTACATATAAAAATTGTTAGAAAAATTGTCATGGAAGCATAGATTTTGATGTTTATAGTGATCACATATTTCCATGTAATATGCATATGTTTCTGGCTGAACAATGAGAATTTACAGGCTTGAAGAGAAAGTTAAAAAGTTGATTAATCATCATTTTGATATATGGCTTTATAAAAGCCCAGAATATACAGTAATTTAATGTTGTAATGAAGCTTAAGTGTCAACTTTGCATGAACAGATTTGTACACATGTGTCTATGTTCCATAACAAAAACAAATTCTGGCCACTTGGTTTAGGTAAACTAAAATTGGTGGTGAAATATACCTTAAGATCATAATTGATGTTAATAAAGCAGGATTCAAGTAGAATAAATAACACTGAGTAATTTCTATATACTGATTCTTGCAATGTTAACATTGTTAAGTGTATTATTTTTATTGGGATAGGGATTCCGCCCAATAAGCATGACAATTTTTGTCCTTTATCGTTATTTTTGCTTTACTTATTCATATAGTCCATATACAAGTTTCTGTTGATGTTTTATTACACCCATGTTTCAAATGTTTCAAACTTTTTAAATGATGGTTAAAGAAAAAACATCCTTGCATATATATTTCCGTAACAAATGTGAAATGTAAATAACCCACAGAGGTTTCCATTTTGAAACACCAGATGCAGTGTTTTTAAGAACCATGTCTTACCACTAGCCAATATGATAATCAAAATTTTCTTTTGATAAACACTCGATAAAAAATAAGTAAGATATGCCATGTGGTCTATGCAGTTTCATTTAATAACAAATTGATGACGATTTCAATGTTCAATCATATCATTTGGAACACCGCTGATCATAATTAAATGATATCTAGCTTGTTAGTACCTAGATTCCATCTATTATACGATCAAACATTCGTTTGACTGCATAGTATCAAGATAATCATAACAATGCATATGCAAATCTTACTAACCATGTAATTTGCTCCATAACTCTCACAGACTCACAAACAGGTTCCATTTATGAACTTCTATTACTCATCAACGATACAAATGGTGTGGGTCATATTTATACATGTTATTATAAAGGTAATAGCCATTTCCGTGACATCAAAATCATGCTTATCAAGACAAGTTCATTTTTCAACATTTTTCATTTTGTAATTGTATCAATTTTGGTGGAATGGCCGTTATGCTTTAATTGGCAAAGTTTGGCTCAGTGTGGATGTATGTAAGGCGTAGTACTACACTGAAGGACTTTTAAAACGCAAAAACTGAAATTCATAAAGTTTTCTTATTTCTAATGTGTCAATTTTATTGAGACTTGGTAACAATGAACATCAACATGTCAGCTAAACATGTTTTCAGATTTCATACCAAAATAATTAATAATTTTAGGGCAACAGTCTATTGAATAGCAAAATTCTTAGATTCTAAAGATGCAATAATAAATTTGTCTAGAAATCGGACGCGATTTAAAGTAATTGTATAACAATTATTTTCTTTCAAAATCTGGATACAAATTACCCTCGGAGCCCTACTATTCGTCTGACACTGACGGCAGCCAGTCGGATTGGATATTGTTGATGCAAATATCGTCGATACACTCGACCTAAGTTGCCATCTTAACAGCGGGTCGTCATTTGGTTAATCAGACCTGCGTCGATATTTTCCTGTTCCTGTAGCCTGATAACGATCTCTTAGGCGCTGTGCAGTTAACGGGTGGCAATTAAAATATCCTGTGACGTCAGAAACTCGCACCCCAGCTTGCAACATACCAATTGCGCCAAATCGTTCAGGTTCGGAAAACCGTGGCATGATTTAAAAAGTTATAAAACTAAAGCTTCACTGTTTTTTATACATGTATATGTACACGTTAAATTTGAAATGATATGATATTTTGCTTCATTGATTCATAGGGACGCCACGTGCAAAACATAGTTATCCCGGGATGCGTAGCTGGTGGTAGCCAGTGTTTGTAAAAACATTGGTATTAGTTTTTGATAGCAGCAGCGTGTCGTTACCAGCCCATTTACCCGTTAAAGAAGGCTAAAAATGTTCTGGGTGCAAAGAATAATATTTTTCTTTTTTGCGTTTTTAAAGTCCTTCAGTGTATGTATGAAAACGCTTCATTTTATTAGCCGTAACTGGCGTAAGGAAAATAGCACTGTAGCATATTGGTTCAGAACTATTAAGATCCCTTATTTTGATTACCTGAAACGTTTTAACAACAGAATAAACGAAGTTTATGATTTTTCAAAAAATATCGCTACAGCAATATTTTATTGTAAAACAAGAAATGTCACAAACACGTGACGAATGCCCCCAAAGGAATTGGTCTAGCATAAGACACATTTGAGGAAAGTTAGCTGTAATATATGGTCCAGACACGAAAAACCTAGAAATGAGACCAGAAGTCAATGTCAGGGTCAAAGTGACCCAAAATGGTATGCACCATTCCGCCATTCCAAGAGAAATCAACACCCAAAATTTGGAATTCCTTTATCAAATAACATAGGAGATATGCTCTAGACACAATTATTCTACAAACTAGGTCATAGGTGAAGATTACAGTGACCTAAAAATGGTATGCGACACATCAGCATCCAAAGATGTATCCATACAGCAAATTTGGGATTCCTCCCTTAAATAATATAGGAGATATGCTCCTGACACGATTATTGTGGAAATTAGGTCAAGGTCACAAAACTGATACATTACACTCTGTCATCCCAAGATGCAACCACACACCAAATTTGGGATTCCTAGCTCAAATGATATGATAAAAATGCTCACAACATGATTATTAAAAAAACCAGGTCAGAGGTCAAGGTCACAATGACCAGTAAATGGTACATGACACTCCACAATCCCAAGATGCATCATGCAGCATCAACACACCAAATTTGGGATTCCTTTCTCAAATAATATACGAGATATGCTCCGGACACAGTAATTATTAAAACTAGGTCGGAGGTCAAGGTCACAGCGACCTGCAAATGAATCTTGACATTCTGCTATCCCAAGATGCATATGCACACCAAATTTGGAATTCCTACCTCAAAGAATATCAGTGATATGCTCTGGACACAATTATTCTTAAAACTAGGTCAGAGGTCAAGGTCACAGTGACCTGAAAATAGACTTGACACTCCGCTATCCCAAGATGCATCCACACACCAAATTTGGAATTCCTACCATAAAGAATAAAAAAGATATGCTCCGGACATAATAATTCTTACAACTAGGTCAGAGGTCAAGGTCACAGTGACTCGAAAATGGTATGTGACACTCTGTCATTCCAAGATACATTTACACACCAAATTTGGAATTCCTATCTAAAAGAATATAAGAGATATGCACCAGACTCAATGCAGTTTCTATAAACTAGGTCAGAGGTCAAGTTCAAGGTCACAGTGACCAATTTTTTGGTATGCGACTCTTCGTCATCCCAAGTTGCATCCACACACCAAATTTGAGATTCCTACCTCAAATAATATAAGAGATATGCCTCGGACATGATTATTCTAAAAACTAGGTCAGAGGTCAAGATCAAGGTCACAGTGATCCGAAAAATGTACCCGGCTGCCGTCATCCCAAGATGCATCCACACACCAAATTTGGAATTCCTACCTCAAAGAATGTAAGAGATAGGCTCTGGACACAAGAATTCTTGAAACTAGGTCAGAGGTCAAGGTCAAAGTCACAGTGACCCGAAAATGGTATGTGACACTCCGTCATCTCAAGATGCATTTACACACAAAATTTTGAATTCCTATCTCAAAGAATATAGAAGATATGCAACAGACTCAGTGCAGTTTCTAGAAACTAGGTCAGAGGTCAAGTTCAAGGTCACAGTGACCCAATTATGGTTCGCGACACTTTGTCATCCCAAGATGCACCCAAACACCAAATTTGAAATTCCTACCTCAAATAATATAAGAGATATGCTCCGGACACGATTATATTCAAAACTAGGTCAGAGGTCAAGGTCAAGGTCACAGTGACTTGAAAATGGTACGCGACACTCCGCCATCCCAAGATGTATCTACACACCAAATTTGGAATTCCTACCTCAAAGAATATAGGAGATTTGCACCGGACACGAAGCGGGACGGACTGACGAACGGACAAAGCGATTACTATATGCCTCCCAAAGTTCCTTTGGGGGCATAAAACATAAACTTCATATATAACCGCTTGTTTTGCTGCAATCACACTTGTTATTTTGAGTTCGCATGGTTTCTGTGACGCCAACGTTACGTTATGTAACGTCAGTGTCACGTTATCAAAGTAGATTCTCGATGTACATCCGTCGTCTGATTCCACAGATTTCCACAGAATTGGCAAATGCAGTTTCGACTGATCTTAGCGTTTACAGGAACTCCCTGGATCTCTTTTAAATATAAACAATAGTATCCTAGGGCCCTGTGTCGCTCACCTGAATTCTGGCACACGAGTAAATGATGTATTGGTCTGTGGCTAAAGAGATATCATTTAAAGAGCTTTCTAATTTAAACTCTGGTAGCCATGTTGTTCAGCGGAGCTTAACGTTTGATCAATTTGGTAGAGGGCATCATGAGGATCATTTCTGTGAAATTATTTTGAATTTTGCCCAGTGATTTAGGAGAATATCGTGTTTATTGATTGTTCTTATCTAGAGCTCTGGCAGCCACTTTGTTCGGCGGAGCAAATCATTTGTGCGATTTCCCTAGAAGGCATCATGAAGAACATTTCTGTGAAATTATTTTGAATTTGGACCAGTTGCTCAGGAGACGTCGTTAAAAGACATAACGTTTTCTTATCTATTGCTCTGGTTGCACCATTGCTCGGTGGAGCGGAACCATTTTTGCAATTTTCGCAAAGGCCATCATGAGAAACAATTCTGTGAAATTATTTTGAATTTGGACCAGTGGCTCAGGAGGAAATGATGTTTAAAGGTATTGATATTTAGAGCTCTGGCAGCCATTTGATTAGCGTAGCAGAACAATTTGTGCAATTTTGGTAGAAGGCATTATAAGGAACAAATCTGTGAAAGTATTTGGAATTGTGACCAGTGGTTTGGGAAATGTCGTTTAATGGCATTTCTTATTTAAAGCTCTGGCGGCCCTTTTGCTCAGCAGAGCAGAACCATTTGTGAAAATTAGGTAGAGGGCATCACAATTCTGTGAAATTACTTTGAATTTTGACCAGTGGTCCAAGAGGAGATTTCGTTTTAAGACATTTCTTATCTTGAGCTGTAGAGGTCACTTTGTCCGGCTGTGCACTTTTGGTAGGAGTCATTATCTGGAATTCTGTGAAATTACTTTGAATAAGGACCAGTGGTTCAGAAACGAGGGAGATGTCGCTTAAGGATATTCTTAGCTAGAGCACATGCTGAGGACTTAAGAACATGCTGAGGGCAATAAGACATAATAAGAATCCATCATGAGAGTGAGGGTTGGATAGAAAAATACGTCCCAAGGATTACCAATTGTCATCACGAGGCTTGCCGAGTGATGACAAACGGTGATCACGAGGCACGGATTTTTCTATCCCACCCTCACACGAATAATTTTATGCTCACCACTAAATACCTCGTTTTATATTGGAAAAAAAAACATGAAAAAGACTTCAAGAAAATCCTGAATACGCTGAGAAGTGTTTTTATCAGTTATGAAAATGGTTGTTAAGGTAGTACGGGACCCATGTCAAAAGATAACCTTACTTTTACTTAAAAGTAAGAGTGTAAGAGTTATCGTTCCTGAATCTTGTTTTTAAAAGAGAATACTTATTTGTCAGACGGTAGATATTATTCTCCCCTGACAACTCTTTGATGCTTGAAACGTAATTCTGTAAGTATTTTGCTTTCACAAAAAGAAGGAATGCAAGTATTAGCTTTTAAAAACATCACCCAGAGTATGAAGTCATTCAGTATTTTGATGGTTAAATGTTGCGGACCGTATAAATATACATACTATATACATGTCTCAGTTGCTATTTCTGCATGCTGCCACTAACCTAAGACCCTCCCCCACCCCCAAAAGGGGTGGGGGTTGTAGACGTGCACATGCCTTGTATGTGACATTCTCATGTTTAAGGTCCCATGGAGGTACTTGGTCACTAATGTTTTATGGAGAGATGACGTAACTATTTCAATTACCTTATCACACCGGATAGGCAGCAATAAAAAACAGTCTAAACAATCGATGAATGCTGATAACAAATTGCTAGAAACAGTGTTTATGATTGACATTTGTTGCCTATCGGACTACAAACAACAATCCAAAATTCTGTTACTTACAATATTTAACTACGTTCGTCGATAGCATTAACGTTTTCGAATGCCGCCTATCTAGTGCGTTTTTGATATACTGAAGACGTAGCCAAAAAAATCTGATACAAGGGCTAGGAGTTATTTCATGTTTCTGTTGAAAAAATTATTTTGTTTCGTTGCATGTTTCATGATGATAAAATGGACATTTCTGCATACATTTTAATAAAATCAATTGGAAGTGCATGTGCCTGAACGGAAGATAGATGACAATATAACATTCTTTTCTGTATATTAACGGTTGGCAAGCATGGTACAGATGCGCGGATCCAGGAATTTTCATCACGAAGGGGGGGGGGGGGGGAGGGTCCAGGTCAGTCTGATAAAAAGCTCTGACAACGATTTTTTTAGTCCTCAGCTTATTTTACAGAAGTCAAATGGTCAATTTCAAAGAAATCTATCGTTTATCAAGGCTTCAGATGGGGTCCAATTTTTTCCAGGGGGTCCAACTTTTTCCATGGGGTGTCCAATTGCTTATTCCCTATAGAAACCCATTTAATTTGTGATTTTCCAGAGGGAGTCCGGACCCCCTGCCCCCCCCCCCCCCCCGGATCCGCACTTGGTGCAGCCCTCACAGCTTCATGGTTAAGGCTACAATACATTATCTCATTTGGGCTTGGCAAACGTTGATAGACAGAAGAATGTATCATCCTTTTATTGTTATATACCTTATAATAAGTGTTTACTATAGAAACTTGAGATGTTTCAATAGCTGACTATTGTACATTTTATTTAATAATGTGTCATATTTTGGTTGATCGTTGACCAATCACTGACCGCGGGCTTTATTTCCAATAAAACATGACTGCAGAGGGCTTAATTGCCATTTCAACCTGCTCACGGATATCCTCTGCGAGTTAAGATACCGTCGCTAATGCTTTATTGAGAAATGAACAAAATATTCAATTATCATAAGATGCGCTACTTTATTACATCGGATAGGTGACAATCGAGAAGGCTCTGAACAGTCGATGAACGTGGATCGCAAATCGCTAGAATTTTCCATTTGTCGCCAGTCAGGCAAACAAACTGCAATCCAAAAAGTCTGTTTCTGACGGTATTTGATCTACGTTCGTCGATAGCATCAACGTTTTCTATTGCCACCTATCCGGTATGTGTATTGATACAATGAATACGTAACCAAAACAATCTGAAACAAGAGCTAGGAGTTATCTACATTTTTCAGTCACTGCTGAAAAAAAAATGTTTCCACACCGGATAGTGAACAATCGAAAACACTCTTAACCATTGACGAACGCGGATCAAAACTCGCTAGAAACAGTGTTTTGATTGCAAAGTGTCGCCTGTTCGATGAGTGATGGTAATAAAAAAAACTATGATTCTAACTATTTTGGGTCTATAATCGTCGATAGTATTGATGTTTTCGATTGCGCCTATAAGGTGTGGTTTTGTTGTATGCTTCACGATGTTACAGTGGACATTTTTTTGGAAATGCTTTTGCTTGATAGGAAAGTATTCTAGAACTTTTTGGATACTGTAAAGGCGGCACCTCATGAATGCCTTATTAATCTACTTTAGACATAGTAGTCAGGGACGCTCGGGACTCCCGTGCGACTTTGATGCCGATTTATGGTGACCTATACCAAATCAAACTTTAGGGGATAACTAATGAAAATCATCTGGTCACCCATCTGGGTTTCACGTCTGGACGTCATTATGACGTCACCAAAATAGCGTATATTGTATCAGTGCAATTTAAACGGTATGTCCATCGTAGTATATGGGAATCAGGGCGTTCTTGCATTTTGTGTGCCAATTTCAGTCGAAATGCACCAAATTTAATCTAAGAGGGTAAATAATTAAAATTAACATGTCGCCCATATTGTCTTCGCATCAGAAGAAAAAGATGACGTCATTGAAATGACGCCTAATATGGAAATACCACATATATATGCATTTTGTCCATTTCCAACGCTTGGAAATATTCCTTTAATGAACTGATAACCTTAGCATGACTGAATGCAAACTCTTTTTAATCGTAACATACAAAATATATTCAGATTTGGTGAAGTCAGTTCGAGGGTGGGACGTAAATGCCGTCACGATTTACGAATAAAAAGGCAGTGGAGTGAATGAAAAACAAACAGGGTTTTTGATGTTAAACGGAGTAAATATAATCTCTTATGCTTATATATATATATATATATATATATATATATATATATATATATATATATATATATATATATATATAGATGTACTACGACCTTTGACCAATGACCTTTGGGTCTTTCTATTTCAAACGATTGATGCAAAATACGTAAAATGAGCCAGTCCGGCTAAAACATATGTGCATGTCAAAGCTTTTATAGTAAATGTAAATAAACGCCTAAAACACTTTTTTCTAGAACAACATATCAATAAGGTAAATAGAGGCACGCTTCAAAGCTTTTGGTTTAACTGTAGCTGCTTATCCTACACCCAAATAAAAGATTGTAGTAATAATCATTTGCATACACTATCAACCAAACTCATTATAGTCCGATTTTGACCACTGAAGGATCAAAAGTTAGAAGAGTCTACTTTGTAGTTCATGATATGGAAATAAAGATAAACCCTTCTACAAGTTACCCATTGTACTGCGATAGCACGGGCAATAGAAAAATATTACAATCTGATTTATCTTTCGCATGCTACTACTTGTCTTCAAAGGTCAAAATCGGACAATAAGGCATTCTTGTTGATACGGCTAAAGAAATATATCTGAATCCACATGAAAATAGTTGTTCAAAAGTCATAAGCATATTGATCACTGGCAATAGTTTACATGAGTCCTCTTCTGCTCCACAGCAATACAAATCAGTACAAAATAAATGGTTTGCTTTGTACTTACACCGAGGTGTTTCGCATACAGACATGTCGCAACCACATTTTATCAGCTGCAGAGGGGTTTCGGGGGGCAGGAGGCAACATGCGCGGATCCAGGAATTTTTGTCAGTTTTATTTAGTCCTCAGCTTATTTTAAAGTTTAAAGAGGGGTTCCAATGGTTTTATTGCTGAGAAAACTATACTTATACTTTACAAAGGATCCAGAGGCCGTCCATTATTTTCCGGGGGGGGGGGGGGTCCAACTTTTTTCCAGGGGGGAGGGGGGGGTCCAAATGCTAATTTTATAGAAACACATATATGTACTTGTTATTTTCCAGGGGGAGTGTCCGGACCCCTATCCCCCTCTGGATCCACACGTGGGCAATGTCATCATAACGGGACAATATTTATCACAGTTCGGCCTCTAACCATAATTGTCAGGCCTTGATTTGTCAGGATTAATGACAGGTGAGGTTTTCCAAATGATTCACTGATACTGCGCACGTTTGACACCTTCGAGAAACACTACTCTTGGAAGTGGTAGTTCTTGCAATTCAGCTTTTTTTCTCCAAAACATCCACCACCTCAACGCAGTGAGTCAAACAATATCAGTGACTGGCTAATGCAAATTAAGAAAGACGGTAAAGATCAGGAATCGATACAATCAAATACCACACCTGGCCCAGGATACCAATGGGAAAGTAACAAACTCACAGTTAAACATCACAAAGGAGAGCCAAGAGGTCAGGACAATTTACAAATATATTACTCTAGTGCATCCGCCACAGTTCTTTCTAAGGGCACTGAGCCGAGGTGAAAGAATGCTTCGTGGATAGAGTCTCCAGCATAGCTAAATGCCTGCCAATATGATCTCTTGCTCTGTCCTGACATTGAACTAGTTAATACCAGCACCTGAAAGTTTATGGAATTCGATCAGAGCCCTTGTTATGGCATCATGGCACATTGACATCTTTGATAAGTGTCCTGATCTTAGAAACTTGATGATATATGCGCAAGACTGATTAAGAAAATGAAAAATATCAACACTCTGCAATTGTTTTTATATATATTTTTTTTAAGCTGCGAAAACAAAATTTGCTCCTCTGCAAAACTGGGGGTAGGGTTGTGCATTAGCTCATATAAGACAAAATATTTAAGATAGAAAAGCAAACTTTGGGTTTGTACTCGTCAATTGAGTATATGTTTGTTAAACCTAATCTAAAACAGTTTGAAACGAATTCAGAGCAGTCGTTAAACTAAATGACGATAGCCAAAATTACCACTTTTAAATAATGATTAAGCTCATGTAACGCACATAATACAACATGTAGCCGTATTAATGTTAAACAGCTGTCATATGTAGTAGAGACATCCAGTAATATGTAGACTATTAGAATGTTCATTGATTAGCTAGTTTTAATGTCTGCTTTCTGTACCTCAAACTTTCAATTTTCTTTTTCTCAAATTGATAAAATAACATATGTAACAAGCTGATACAGGCTAACACCCATGCTTACAGTGTGCAAACATCTCCTATTCGATGCGCCTTAAATCGGTACATTATTCTGGTTTTTATGATATGAGGAGGACAATTATTTTACCAGAGAAGCAGAAATAATAAACGATATTGTACATGTATATGACTTGGATAAAGATTGGTTTAGAATATTTACATTAGAAAGGGACATTTACTAAATTGTACTGTTTAAATGTGAAAAGATTATTTCCTATGTTCCTTTAGGGTGTATCTTTATTTTGGAATTATTCATATTAAGAAATATTGAAAACAAATATTCATAACATCTGTAACAAAGGTACAGGGGCTTAATAATCATCAATACCTAAGATTTAGGCACCAGAGGCTGGAGATTTTAGCTAGAAAAACATGCGAAATATATTCATTTTTTCCTGAAACATCATTTCTTACATCAAGTCAATGTCCTTGCTCATTTATCATGTCATGTAACATATGTTACAGCCTTTAACAAGTGCTTTAATCTTGTTGTTTAACCTGCAAAATCTATAATTCTTTATGATATGAGCAAGACAATCCCAAAAAATGCAAGATATCCAACAGCAGCAAATGTTTTCATATAATTTTACTATAATGATGCCTACCAAATTCGGCTCCTTAAAATTGAGTGTAGCATTGGGTTGTTTTTAAAATTGCTCGTATAAGGCACTTTATTTAAAGTATAAAAGCAGACTTTGTTAGTATAAAATAATCAAAACATTTTGGAAAATGCACATATCAGCTAAAAAGTAAATGATATTGGTCACACTTTTCATGTTTAAAGGGTAATCTAATTAAAGTAACGCACATAACACCACAGGAAGCTGTAATTTTGCTCCAAAAGAATTTATATATAGTTAAAGTAGTCAATATGCAGACCATATGAGTAATTTAAATAATTAGCCTTCTTTCTTTAGCTCAAACTTTTAATTTTCTTTTTTCTTCTAAATTTAATATGGTAACATATGTAACAGGCTGTTAGAGAGTTACGCCCCGGCGAACATAGTGCAAACATCTATTAAAAGACGCAGCTGAAAATCCTCTATTAGATAGGATAAGTTTGCGAAATTCCGGAGGGGTAGCAATAACATTCTCAGCCATCAGTCTAAAGATGGCCCGATAAGCTGGGTATTTATAGGAAATCTACGGTATTTTGGATGCAAAATATTGTTATCGAGAAATAATTCATTGTCAAAGTCAGGTAAAGCATTGATGTAACAATCATTTGACTAAAATAATTGATATTATGTTAAAAAGGCGTTCGTGTTGGATAAATATGACCATACCAACACAAACCATAGCTTTTATTAACGAGCAGTATCTCATTATGGTCGCCATATTTATGACGTCATAACTAGCCTCAGACGCGGATTTGAGATGGGTGACCACCTTTAAATCAAAGGTAAGACTCCATTGAAGGTTTTTATATAGGTCACCATAAATCGGCACACAAATCGCACGGGACCTATTTTTTGTCCCTAAGGGCCCTGACTATAGGTAAAATCTGAAAATGAGGCGTTATAACTACATTCGAAAGTGTTTGTTTATTGTTTAACATTAGTATAGAGGCAAACAGTGTGGACCCAGATCAGACTGCTCTAGGTGAGCAGTCTGCTCTAGATCTACACTGTTTGTTTAAGAGGCTTCATAATTTTTCAACAGACGATAAAAACATACGATTGTGTTGTAATATACGCTTTAAGGGTTAATAAATGTGGGTTCAGTGCATTAATGGACAGGACTTTCATGAAATGCACGCAGACCTGGGCGGCTCAAGCAACTTTCAAACGCTTAACCAATGGATAGAACCTGATTTCCATTCTTGAGCAGTTGAAATAACCGAACCACGTCCAGATATGAAAATTAAAGTTGCCACCTTTACAGTACCCAAAAAGTCCTATAATATATAACAATGACAATATAACATTCCTTTCTGTATCTTAAAGCTGCATAATCTGTAACTTTTGATATTTTCATTTTAAAAATAATGTTTCTATTTTTCAAGAACACAGTAAAAATACTAAAATTCAGGTTTACATTTTACCTTTTTCGTAATAATTAACAAATTATTAGTGCCAAAACAACAGCATTTACGTTAAAAATTAACTGTCTTGAATTATTGGTGGGATGCAAATAATTACAAACAAGAGAAAATACACCTGTTTTTATAAGATAATTTACTTTTTCATGCAGTTTTCAGCTGTAGAAATTAGATTTATTGTGACAACATAACCTTATTCTACTTTTGCAAATGATTTTAAAAGAAAATTTTTTTTTCGAAAAATGTTCATAGTTACAGACTATGCAGCTTTAACGTTTGTCAAGCCCTTGTGCGATAATGTGTTGCAGGCCTCACCGCTGTGTGGTTCTGGTTGCAACACATCACATTCAGGCTTGCCAAACATTAATACAAGGAAAAGAATGTTTTATCCTCTTATTGCATATTTGTAAGTTTATTCTTTAAATGACATTTAGATCTATGCATTAGGAATAAAGCTATAATTTTTAGCTTTTATCTACATAAATCCTACGTGTAAGAAAGCATCAAAGTATCAAGACATGCTATAGCCATGCTTTAATGAGAATCATAATGTAATGTGCTGGGTCACATATGCTAGGTCAAAAATTTTTTTTATCATTTTCTACGCCCATTTGTCAGTGCTTAATCGATAATAGCTATGTCTCTGCCCAGTGATATACATAGGGCGTAGACAAACAAAAAAATTGGTTGGAAGGGGAGACAACACTTATTATAATCTTTATTTTTTTCAAGATTTTTCAAAAAAGTCACCAAAACAAAAAAACGAGCACGGTGACACATATTTTTTATTCAATTATTAGATTCTTCATGAAAATATCTTTGTAAAAATATGTTTTTTGTTGTTCCAGTTACATTCTCTGATATGTTTATTTTGAATATTAATGTTTTTTTGGCATTTATTCGTTTGACTTAATTAGGATTTTGCTTAATAAATTGTGTAAATACACGTTATTTCACTATTTTTTGTTTTTATTTATATCTCTGGTGTGAGTAGTATTTGTTCTGAAAAAAACTGTATTGCGTTTCTTGTTAATTTGTTAACAAAATCTGTGTTTGTTTATTTCAAAAACCTGCGATTTTGCAGTTTTTGACATCAAATAACTTTTTAAAAAGAACGGTGAGGTATTGGGTTTTTTTTGTCTTAGATTATAAGTATAAGTCTATATTATAATATATTAAAAGATAAAACACTTTTGGACATATGCCGGTGAGTCCGGTACTACCTTAACATGTTACTGGCTGGTGTGCGAGAAAATACTGAGATCGTGTTAAACGCAAACGAATTTGTCTCATGAGTTGATCAATTAAGTTTGGTTTAACGTATGTTTTGTGTGCTAAAAAGAACCGTCTCAACACTTATGTAGAACGATATTAGTAAGTATGTCTAATTGCTCCCAGCATGCCATTTAGTGGCAAGGGGTGCGGAACTTACAAAACGAATTGTCAAGTAACACATTTACCGCTTGTACGGCACGATTTCAGTACAATATCTAATTGCCCCAGCGTGTCATTCAGTGGCAGCCAAAACTTGATTAATCAACTCATGAGCCATATTCGTATGTCTTGGGTTGGGAGAATGGTAAATGTTAAGTCTTGTCTTCAAATATGGTTTGAAGCAGCCTGCAACCTCCTGAGTACCCCAAAAGCAATACCTGTTTATATCAGTTACCAAATCTAAGGTGAATCTTCGGCGCCACTATATTACATATGATTCACTTAGGATATTAACATATCCCAAATGACGCTATCGGGAGACATTCTGATGGTGCATTTGAGTGCCAGGGAAAGAATGTAAAAAACACTACACTTTTACGACACAAGTGCAGAGCAAAAACTTGCCTGTGTGCTAAATCTAAATACTCAGAGAACATTATTTTTACCAACTTAATAGCATCAAAGGACAAAAATTATATGAACTTCATTACCGCGGGGTATAATTTTTGTATCGACTTTAAGGTCGTTAAGAACAGCGACCTATATAAGAGTGACTAGAAACTCCAATGAAATACCAGTACTCAACTCAAATAACTCTGTCGGGCATCTTACACAGGTAAGCTGATATCATTTGTCTACACGATTTGCTTTTACCGCTGTTTTGGAATAAGCAGCGTTAGTTCTCTATTGTTTACCAAAACTCAAACACCTTTACAAACACCGAAATAGTATGATAACAATAATTATGATTGATATGACATCTAAGTTTATGAATATTGATGAATCGAGACACAGACATAGCCATGTTTGAAGCTTTTTTCGTCGCAGTAAAGAGGTATTGTTGAAGCCATTTTGACGATTTCCACAACTTTTATAAAAATCGGCCTAATATAGGTCACTGTTGAGAACAATAATTAAATCAATACTATTGCACTTGACATCTTGTCCTATCTAGGGATGTGATTCACTATCGTCGAAAGGTAAATACCAACGAAACCTTCACTTATAAAGGTGTGATTTTGTAAATAGTTTGTGTTTCAACTTATTGGCATTGACGAAAACTATTTACATCACATTCATGGCTTTTGGAATAATATTTGCAGCAACCTCGTGGCCTCGGAAAATAATACTTGTATCAACTTCATGGTCTTTGAGAATAAGAATTATAACAACTTCTTGGCCTTGGAGAATAAGAATTATATTCACTCTATAATTTCGGAGAAAAATATACTTATAGAGACGTCATGACATTGGTGAATAATAGTCATATCAATTTCTTGGCCTTTAAGAATAAAATTTATATAAACTTCTTGGCCTTTGAAAATAACAATTATATCATTTTCATAATCTCAGATAAAAGTTCTTAAATCAATTTCATAGTCGCAGAGAAAAATATTTCCATAAACATGATGCCCTCGTTTGTGTCAACTTCATAGTTGCAGAGAAAAATATTTCCATAAACATGATGTCCTCGGAGAAATTTATATTTGTGTCAACTTCATAGCATCAGATCAAATATATTTGTATCAACATCATTAGTATTTGTACCTTTTTCATAGGCGCTGAGAAAAAATGTGTATATAAACACCATAGCTGCATAGAATAATACTTATGTCAACTTCAAAACCTCAGAGAATAGTACTTATCTAGACTTCATAGCATACCAGAATAATAATTATTTCAATATATAATATCCTCAGAGAATAATACTTATCAACATTGGCCTAGGAGAATAATATTTATACAAAAGTTATGAAATTGGAGACTAATAATTACTTTAACTTGTTTGCTTTGGAGACTAATTATTAAATAAACTTCTTGACTTTGGAAAATAATCTTTAAATCAACTTAATGACCTTGAAGAATAATACTTAAATCAACTTCTTGCCAGAGAATAACTGCCACGGGTATTTTTTTGCCAAACCAGTTTTTGGCAAAATGACCTAGTACTTTTAGTTGGCATAGAAAGCTAAATTGACTTATTTCCAGTAGAATAGACCCTACTGTGGAAATTCTGTAGGTTTTTGGCTTAAAATCTGTAATGACCTAGAAAATATTCCACGACAAAGGTCAAAATCCCCGCGGGCATTTGCAAATTCCCGCGGGGAAAATATTTCCCCACAGGGATTTTTCACCATCCCCGCGGGGATTTTTTCCCCGTGCGAAAAATTTCCCCGCGGGGATTTTCGAAAATTGTAAAACTCATCTTTTTATTCAAATATGACAAGATCTCATCTTAATGGTGTGTAAAAATGAATGTCCTTCAGTAAAAACAATTTTTCATTTTTCCCTGCGGGGATTTTTCCCCGCGGGGATTTTTTGAAACATCTGTTTAAGGGTCTTAAATCAAGCTTAGGTCCACTCCTGCAATCTGTTTGACACATTTGAGTATGTTTCAATTATATAATAACATTTTGATTTTCCCCATGGGATGATGTAGGGCCTGATCTGGATCTAACTCTTTGCAAAGTGATTAAAGAGATGGCACAAGCAGGTGGTCCTAACAGGTGCAGCTTACTGTAAATACAGGTATTGGACAGCATTGTGTGAAAATCTGTCTTTGGGTTTGTGACCAAGCAAATCTAAAATACAGTTTACCAGCTTGCTTCACTACAACATGCAGTAACTGAGCTGGATCCATACCATACACAATATAAATGTGAATAAATGCAGAATAATTGAATAAATTCCTCTCAGGATGAATGCCATGCAGAAAAATATAACAGTGTCTCTATTGTCATTTGTGTTACATGCATGTATGACATTGAAACCTTACATCAGATTTGTTCTTGACAGAAGCAAAAGTATGGAACTTGTTGCGTTCAGATGATGAAAAAAAATATTTATCTCATTTAATATACTCAACAACAAAGTTAAGGAAATTGTGTTTGAGGGGCTATGACAGAACATCTAAAACACTTTGAGACATTTGAATTACAGAGTATTATACTGTATCTATATTTCTTTCCATGGATGCTTTATTTGGGCTTGTAGCACCTATAGCGGCTTTAAAAATCAATGTCAAAGTTGACTGGTCTTCACGCCATTTTGCGCAAAATTTCAATATTCCGATCAAGCATGTGTTTTCGTGTAATAACTTTCGCCATGACCCTGGTGGTTATAGTGGGAAACTTGACGAACCAATCATACATGGATGGGGTGTTAAGACCTGTTGTCCTGCATTTCCTGTGCCAGAACCAGTGCAAGAACCAAGCCTGAGATGAAAACGCCAGAACACATCTCGCCAAAATCAGCAAAATTGCTTTCATCAGAACAATGTTGTGCGCATTGACTGGTCAGTACCCTCATCAGACATGTCTACAATTAAACTTGTGAAGGTATTTTTTGGACAGAGGGTCTGACGCATAATACTGGCACTAAGAAACCTCACTGGAGGAATAGAGGCTGGTCCATAGGTACCAAATCACCAGAGTTATTCAGAGTATGCGAAACCACTGCAAGTAAGCAAGAGTGCAAAGATTAGGAATCGATACAATCAAGTACCACACCTGACCCAGGATACCAATGGGAAAGTGACAAACTCACAGTAAGACACCACAAACGAGAGCCAAGAAGTCAGCCCTTTCCCAGTAGGTGACCACAAAGCACATATAAACAGACGCGCACAAATACATAGCAAACACAAGACAGAACAAAAACATAAGAGATCCACAAAAGAAGTACCGACTTGGAATGGTCAGTAAAATATTTTACTGGAGGGCTTAAACCGGTTTAACGGCGCCAACCTCACCCTTAATCCAGATGTGGATCAAGATACATAGATATTTTGTTTGCATGAAAGACCCCAAACTTATCAATGCATCATCTCCTAAAACATATAAATCAAGATATAACGAGGAGATAAAGCAAAGATAAGGACTCAACAGTAAATATAACTGAATACCGGAGCAAAAGAAATCCAACAGGTAAACTCCAGTGGGCCCGGCAAGTCACAATTTGCGGCTGACTGGGGACACACTTGTTATTAAAGGCATTCTCATCTTCCAAGCAAGACATTTAAGGCTTTCACGTTAATTTCATGCGAAAATCAAAGGAATTGCATTTCAAGTTTTGAAAACTTACAGCTTATGCATGTTTGCATCAAAAGAGGCAATACTCTGTAGACACGTTTTTTGCGAAAAATGACTTTTACCCCCAGTCTACTTGACACAGTGCCACAACAAGGGTATTAGAGCTAGCAAACTAAAGGAAGCATCTTTTTCAACAAATGAAATGTATCTAAACTAATAAATAAAAATTGAATAATGATTTGCTTTGGTGTTCTTTTGTTTAATGGTTTTCTGAAATTTCATTAACTTTTTTGTTGAGTATATCATTTATAAAGTGCTCAAAGGAAGATTTGCCCACCATGTGCAATGTTTGTACTTATTACATATTAGATACTGTAAATTCGGAAATTTTCGCGAGAATTTTATTTTCGCGAATAGCGTTAAAAGGCATATTTGCGACGTTCAAACTTCGCAACTAAGGCATGATTTTACTATATCAGTAAACGACAGAGTGGTTTTGCTATTTCGCGAGGGTTTAACTTTCACGAAACTTCGCATATGCGAAGTTTCGCTAAAATAAAACCCTAGCGAAAATTTCCGGATTTACAGTAGTGTCGCCATTAATTGTCCATGCTGACACAGTGGATTCAGCTGTCTTAATTCTGGTCTGAGTCTTGATCTTCATCCATACTTTGTGTATGTAGACAGCAAAGTGTTTGGCTACACATTTACACAGGCTTTCCAAGCCTTCATTTTTTGACACTTTCATAAGTACCAACGTCAAATATGCTTGCTAATTTCATTAATTTTTTGTGTTACTAGTTGTTATAACCTACAAAGCTCGATTTGAAAATTTCAAAGGATTCCTAGGATATCATTGTGTATCCATTATCATATTCTCATTAGGCATGCTAAATACCAAATTTTATATAAAGCAAATTACTCTGTAAGACTAATTGTAATTAACAGGAATACATGTAGTTCAAAGCAAAATTGCCAAAGAGTTATTAAAGTCCATTCATATAGTCATGTCTACAATACAATTATAATAATGCAAGGGACCTCTTTTCTAAGTATTAACCTATCCCTTTTAGATCTATGACTAATAAATAATATTTAGAACAAATGCTGCCCTGTTTTATACCTAACTACTAAAGAAACCTGACACATACTGTGTGTCAATTTTTTGGTAGTAAATGAATACGATGTACACTTATCTTTCCATTGCGTAAAGTTGAACAAAGGTAGACTAAGATACACTGAGATTATTTGCAAATATGAACTAATTTCAGACGTCAGCTATCAAAACGTCACGTTACCCTGAAAATCAATTTTCACAACAACAAAGAAATCACACAAAATTCACCAGAAACCGCTTTAGTGTGATTCTTTGTTATTTCATTGATATATTCTGGGCATTGAAATAAAACACGCGTGCATTGTTCAACCAAAAAGCCTATTTTCAGTTTCTTTACGTCAATTTTACGTTGTCAGCGTTTTATGAGCTTTTAAAAAGTACTGACAGTTTATCAACTTTTTTCATTTTGTATGATGTTTGGAATGCATTTTGACAAATGTTTCAGTATTTTTGAACTCCGTAGTTGCTGCCTACGTCCATTTAGCGACGTCAAGCGTTAAAATTACATGCTGGTATGTGTATACTGCAAAGCTTGAAATTCATTCGCGTTCAAAGTAAAGTGTAGCCAATTGGCACTATAACAAGGTAGATAGCACATACGAAACGGCGACAAACGTTGACAAAGAAAACATGGTTACTATCCAAAGCTTACGTTGTTTCTTAATTGGCGTTAAATTCGGTTTATTACGCTTTTAACCTTTAACGTGACGAGAAAATAAAAGTTCTGATTTTTGGAAATGCATTTTCTTACAATGATTGGTTGACTCCAAGTCATTTCAGTTTCTAAAACTTGCCTCAACAAAGGAAAAAACACTTCCGTTTAAATAACGTCAAAAGCACAAATATTAAAACCTCCATAGCATACGTCACAGCAAGATATTGCAATTTTTTAAAACGCACTTTTGTCTGTACTGGTATTGACCTTGAATACATGAAAAAGTTTTCAAAAAACACATATACATACACTACCAAGACAAAAGTGATAAAAACGGTATGCTTGACGTCGTGACGTCATGTTCTATAGTTGATAAATATATTGTTTCGAAGGCTACTTTCTAATGTCTTGTTATTTAGGTTAGCATAAAGGCTTAGGTCTATAATGTGTTATTTACGAGTTTGAAGCAATTAATGTCAGGTTTCTTTAGTAGTTCAGTATAATTTCTTAAAAAATGTAGAACCAGAAAGTGTAATAATATCCTAAAAATTGAGCCGTGATTGTTTGTTTGTTTTGTTTGTTTGTTTGATTCTTAACGACGCATCAACCCTTGTGGGTCATTAGCGTCAGATGGTATTAAACTAAACATGATGAAGATGGAAAAAGTAAAAATTCATAAGATAAAATAAAAGGAATGATGTTGATGAGATTGTATAATGATAGTTAGTTGCAATACTATTGTTGACAGGAGAGACCACGTACAATATCTGACAGTTTCAAAGAGCTATTCAGATAACTGTACATGTTCTTTAACTGAACAAAATACAACATTAAAAAATCTGTATTATGGTCTGATACAAATGTAAAATAAAAATGATTTGTAGTAAGTATGAATTAGTGACTCTTGTATGACCTAAGCGGAGTCGAGCTAAAACTACTTCTTCTCTTCTAATGTTTCAAACAACTGATTGATATTCACCAATAGTTGGTTTGATGTCAAGAAGTTTATTACCAATGCTGTTATTCCATGAAGTTTGTCATTCTTCCAAGATATATTTATTGATAGATGGCTTAAAATTGGAAAATGGAATTTTAAAAGAAGTTGTTTCTAATGAAAGCGATGTTTTTGCTTGCTTATCTACCATCTCATTCCTTTGGATACCTATATGACTTGGAATCCAACAGAGAGCAATTTCTTTATAAGCTAAAAGCTCATGACATTTTTCTAAAAGTTTCTGAATCTGTGGATTCTTTGAACTGGTATGGTTCATTGCTTTCAATACAGAAAGCGAGTCAGCAAATATAATAAATTTATTGATAGCGTCACAAGGGCTAACAAAATCTAAAGCTAGATCAATTGCTTTGGCTTCAGCAGTGAAAATTGATGAATCGTCAGGTATACGTTGCATATTACTATGGTTGTCTGATATAACAGCACAACCAACCTTTGAGTCTTCCTTTGACCCATCAGTATAAATTTGTTGGTAATTCTTATAACGACTTTGCATTTTTTTGAAATCATCTTTTAATATGTGTGGATTTGATTCAGATTTTTTCTCGGAATGTAAATCAAAAAGTAGTTCAGGTGGTTTCATACACCAAGCTGGAATTTTTGGTGTAAAATGTTTTTCAATATTTTGTGGTTTGATATTGGCAGATTCTAAGAGTGGTGAAATTCTGATGCCAAATGATTTAATAGCTTTAGGTTTTTGTTCATATAAATTAACATAATTTGGTGGGAATGTAACTTCTTGAGCAGGATTTGATGGGTTAGCAGCAAGTCTTATAGCATATTGCAAAGAGAGTTTCTCTCTTCGTGAGTATAGTGATGGTTCATCTGCTTCCACATAGAGACTAGCAACAGGAGAAGTTCTAAAAGCCCCTAAAGCTAATCTAAGTCCTTGGATATGTACAGGATCAAGCATTTGAAGATATGATTTTCGTGCAGAGCCATATATAATACAGCCATAGTCTAATTTTGACCGGACTAGAGACCGATACAGCTTTAGAAGTGTAGTTCGGTCAAAATTGAGCCGTGAAATGAGATTTCCAACAGTGTAGTATGTGCAACAAACAAATGCTCAGACCAGCCTGGGCATGCGGGCAGTCTTAGACTAGCATCAGTCCACTAAATGTATATAATTACATTTATAATTATATTTAACAATGAAAAAAATCATCTTTTCAAAATTCTATCCTCTCTAATAGTCGAATTTAGTGGACTCTGATGCCCAAGCAAGTAAAAATTATAGATTGCAATCTTAGAGAGATTATCAGTTTTACTACAAAAAAATGACAATAGAGACTGGGACCAGTCTAGGGCAGTCTGATCATAGCCTTTGCTTGCCGTTTGTACATTTTATGAATGTTAAGCTACTGACCCAACATTGTTTGGAGTGTTAGATATACTGAGAGTATTACCATAAGGAATATAACCATTGATATAACCATAGATCAAGCATGGTGGGTGCCACATGTGGGACAGCGTGCGCGGATCCAGACGAGGGGGAGGGGGTCTCCTGGAAACGCACAGGGCTTAAGGGTCCCTTAGCAATATTGTTCTAGATTCCATAGAAAATAACAAAGCTATCAAGCCAGCAATCAATGTTGGCCCATCATCGGCACGCCAGCACGCTATGTATATGGGTCCCTCATCAACTAAATAACAAAAAAAAACGGAAAAACTTTCCGGATCCGCGTATGAATTGTAAACTGGTCAAAATAAGTTAACCCCCATGTCACTTTTTTCCATAGCTATAATGTTACAATCTCAAAGTTTAGTTGTTCATTTTTAAAAAAAATCGAAGACAGGTGAAAATTCTAACTCAACCCAATTAGGACAACAGTATCTTGGGTGCAATTACATACAGTTTCAATTGAAAATACCAGTTTTCTTTGGGTATGTGCTAAATTTGATGTAGAGTATCCAAATTTGTGCCAATTTTACTATAGGAATGATAGGGAACGAAACGGGACACTTACTGGAATGTGTGGAGCTCTATGGAAAATTTATCAATAAAAATGAAACATAGCACATGTTGAGAGGAAAATTGCTGCTACTTCGCTGAAAATTATATGGAAAAATCTTAATTCAGAAAAATGTTATTATAAATCAAACATGAGTGTATATACATTAAGTCAATGGGAAAAATTTAGGTTGGGCTTAATTTATTTTGACCAGTTTATTTGGACACCAATTTTGACTATTAAAAAGAATGCAGCCGTCTAAGTCTGTTGATATTCCATAAGGTTTCTCTCCACTATGTAATCAACTATTTTGGATAGTCCACCACAGGGCCTGTATGATCAATATGAGATAAAAAAATCAAGGCATGATTATTTGACTGGCTATTGGTCAATTAATCTTTCTTTCATTCCTTCGTTTTATGCTGAAAAAGACCGGTATTGCAGACACTATGAGTTCTTGATTTTGTCAATTGACCCCCATCTGGTTTGAATCTGGTTTTATTGAGGTTAATATTGATCTTTTAAACTTCAGATAAAATGCTTACAAAATGATGCAAACAAAATTGTTTTACATTTACAGCTTTCAGAAAAAAATGATAAGTTTTACTATATGCATTTCCTTTTTTATTGACAGGTATAACAAAAAAGTCTCAAATTACACATCTTAGACTATATTAATATCAGACATAGACATAATATTGCCTCTATAGTACCAAATAAACCGCTACCACACCTTTTATTTGGGCCGCGACATGAGATTTCCAACAATGTGATATGTACGACAAGAAAAGCCTCAGAACAGCCTGCGCATTTGCGCAGTCTGGTCAGAGCCTTTGCTTGTCGCTTAAATATTCTATGAGTGTTAAGCTACTGATTGAACATCATTTGGATTTCTAAGCTTAAAAGGAGGCTGCACAGGCTCGTCTGAGTATACTCTTGTCTAAATATCACATTGTTGGAAATCACATGCTGTAGCTCAAATTTTATCTTGAACAGATCTGGGCCGCGACGCAAGAAACCCTGTCTTTGGTGGTTTTCGAACAACAAAGGCGCAGACCAGCCTGCGCATCCGCGCAGTCTGATCAGCGTCTTTGTTATTCGCTTATTTGAAAGTATCATATCTAGACTTGCTACAAGCGAAATATCACTTTTCTAGCTAATCTCAGTAGCTGAGGAGACTGTCTTGCTATGTCGGATACCCCGAAGACAGGTTTTCTCGCAGCGAGGCCCATTTAACGTCATGTCTTTTCAATCTGATGCATTATCCAATACACATTGATTCAATAAGTATGGAATTGTCCATTTTGATTTTAAAGGGTTGTCGGTCAAAATTTCTATAAGATGATGTATTTCCACCCCAAGGAATGTTGGTATTTAAGCAAACAGTGCAGACCCTGATGAAAAAAGTAAGAAAAATGGCAAGGATGAGGAATTGTTAAAATCAAGCACCACACCTGACCCAGTATACCAATTAGACTAGTCGGTGGGGCTTCAAAAATAGGCTTACCTTGAACTAATTGCAACAGAAATGCCATTAGTTTTATTTGTTATTTTAATATGCCTGTGATCACATACTAAAAGTTGCAAGTCCTATCTTGTGGGGAAGCGTTCATATTTTCTACTTTAAATGATCACTTTTATGTTTAAAGTGGCCATTGAAGATCATTTTTATTCAATGTGTCACTTCTTCTGCAGTTGTTTTAAGTCCTTTATGCATTGATTATAGCATTTGATTTGATTGTATGAGTAATACACATCATACATATGTTATTAAACACATATGAAATCGAATAAAATGACCCAAAATGTTAAAAATTAGAGGTTGAATTACCCCACCCACCAATAGATTTAGATTAGAAACACAATAGTTCTGTTTACATTTCTCTTACATTATAATAGTATTATTCTAACATTCATAACAAACTGATAACCCATAGTGACTCTCACAATTAATATACCAGTTGTTGTTGTAGTAGTAGTTGTTGTTGTTGTTGTTGTTGTTGTGATTGGACGATGTCGCTTTCAACAGTTTTTTTCAATCCTACCATGATGGTCAGTTATCATTGCTCCGTTCCACAAGTCGTTAACGGATACTTAGTGAACAATGTGTACTGTCATCAGTAACTGAAAATCAGTGGCAGGGAGAGAATAATCTTTATGAAAGTATGTAACCTTATTAACATTAAAGCTCACATCCCCTCTATTGCTGTCCGTACATTAAAAAGTCAGATTATCAATCAGACTCACTACTAGTGAAGGAGCTAAATATTTTAGAAAATTCGATTGGCACAACTTTCCTGCCAGAAAAGGTTTGAATTATTAGCTAAAACTAGCCTTCTACAACATTTCTAGACACGTTGTACGGTCAAATTGTGGTAGCAGTTTTCAGGACGATACGTTTTATACACCTACCCCATTTTTTTACTTTTAAAACAAAATTGCAACATTTGAATAAGAAATGGTATCCAGGTGGTGTCCAGCTGATGCATACAGTCGTCTGTTACTACCGACAGCTTACTTTGAGGCCTAAACAAGTATCAAAATAAATTGTTTGCGTCCAGGAACACACATTTATGTTATTTATGACATTTACGTTACATTTCCAACTACACCTTATTAAATCATTAAAATGTGTTCAATAGTTTCATTTGATAAGCTTTATAATGAGTATTTGGGTTTTAGATACAACATTTCTAAATGACAATTAACTGACTATTTCAAAACTGCAAGCAGCTTGTTTATATCATAAATACTTTAAGAAGTATAAGCTGTTGAATATATGATGATCCCGAATTAAATGTTGAATGTAGTAAGAACCTTTTCACTTTTAAAGTATCATGTCATGCTATCTATTAACTTTTAAAACCCATATATGAATATTTGATGGATTAACACGATTGAAAAGCTATACATAACATCGTTTTTTGTATAAAGTAGCATTTTGTTGCTTGTACGGAAATATGTAACATACATTACAAACTTTGAGACTTGCTATATATACTGCTAAATACCTTATCTTATAGATGATAATTTTATGGTATAAACAGATTTTATGATAAATTTATAACAAGATACCAGTATGTCCTAAAATAATTAACAGTTATTCTCAAGAAACTATATCTATACACTAAAGCCGATATATCTACACACATTTACATTTGTAAAATAGTAAATTTTTGGACGTTTTTTTTATCTACAAAATATTCATTTTGATTTGTCCAAAGTTAAAGATTTTAGAACTCATAGCAAATAAAAGGATAGTTCTTTAATTACAGTAGAAGAATACATTCCCATTTTCTGTCAAATTTATCAAAGTAATATATATAACCTTATAAAATATATCATAAGAACCTATCTTTGTCCAAACTGTTAAAGACAGTATACAATTGGGCCTGAAAAGCTAATATGTGTGGATGTAGATTTTTATAATATTAATCTGAAAAAATAACTTAATTAAAAAAAATCTAATCTGTTATTTAAAAAATATTTTTGTGTATCCAGTTTACTGTTGTTCACATTATACAAACATAGTCAGTAACAGTTTACTTTTATCAGATGGAAAAGTTAAATATTTAAAAAAAAACGTGCAGTCGTGAGATCTTACTTAGATTTATCAAACAATGCTTATATAGCTGATGCTAGTTTCCACTATACAGAATGTGGTATGGCCAAATTATTACGGGAATATTGTAAATGGAATCATTGATAACAAAGCGTTATATGCATATAAAACATTAGAATGAATTGTAAACTCATTAGTATCTTGACTTAATGAATAAGTGGAATAAAATCAAAATCAACACAGTTTTTTTTTACTGTAATATGTTTCAGAAATGTTTTCCTTATTCAGACAGTAAACAAAAGCACTACATGTGAGCAGCAAAGGCTCTAATAAGACTGCCCATCTCGTAAATAGGAAATCATGTAAAAGCGCCCAAAAATTTTGAGGGTATTGATTAATAGACACACAAAAATCAACTGTTCTAACAAACATTAGCATTAAGAGGGCCCTTAATTCAGTACAGTCATTGTTACCAATGATAGACTTACATGTAATGTCTAGAAAGTACACATGAACTTAATGAAAGTACATTGTACATATACATATCGTATTTGCCATGCTTCCTTTTGTTCAATCATCAACATAAGAAATCAAATTTCTTTTACTTGTAGATTGTATTAAGGTTATTATAAATCTCAAAAGGTGATAAAGCAGTGGTTCTATTGTCATTTGTGTTATGTGTGTATGATATAGTATATCAAATATTCAATACCATGTTGATTTGTTCTTTGACATTAGTATTAGTATGAATTTCGTTACCTTTAGATGAAAAAATAATGTTGAACGCTTTTTATGTAATTTATACATGCTGGAATGAAAATTTGGAGCAGCACAAGAGATTTTGGTTCTTATCGCACACGGCAAATGCATCTTTAATCAACTATACTGATGCAGCGGAGATAGCGTTCTAAAATTTGGCTTGTGTCTTCATCTACACACTTGCTAAATGTGTATACGAGCAGCAAATGTTATGTTGTGTCTCACTACACATTTTCACAGGATCGCCTTCTCCTTCATTGCTCAACACTGGGTTGTGAACCAAAATCAAATGTGCTTGCTCATTCGATTTATTATTTGTTTACTATTTATAATCAATTTAGTTTGCTTTGAAACGTGCAAAGGATGAATTGGATGTTATTTTTGTATGAATGATTATGTTCTCATTTGACATGCTAAAATTCAAAATGAGTTTATACGAACAAAATGTCACGCTTAGACTAAGTCTAATTGATAGAAATAATGCAAAACAAAACCACCAATAATTTATTGGAGTCCATTCATTTTGCAATGGCTACAATATAATACTTACAATGCAAGGAGTTTTTCTAAATAATAAGCCTAGATCTTTCAAATGATTTACCAAAAAGAAGCTTTAGAACAAAATCTGTCCTGTTGCAATGCTTCACAACATTGTAGAACCAGGCAAAGCATATGATAAGTGTGAACATTTTCGTAACCACTCTTTTTGTATATATTACTAAAATAATTTGTATTCTTTCTTCACTAAACTGGATATGCTAAGGACATGAAGCGATTATAGCCATATGGATATGTGTGCCATATGTTGGGCAGTAACCGTTATGATAAAAAAATTTTTTTTTGAAATGACAACAGTTATTTTAGGAGTTTTGAGTTCAAGTTTGTCCCTGAATGTTATCACTATAGTTGTTGTAGTCGATAGCTGATAAGCTATAATTATATATATATTGGTGGCTTATAGGCAACTACAATTGTTTTATATCAATGGCTCATTTAACTTAAGCTGTGGCCAGTTAAAATATCTTGTATATATCATTCCAAATACAAAAAGAAGGAAACAAAAATGTTTCAGAGAGATAAAAAGATATCATGCAAGCATTTAAGAAACATACTTTGATCATAAAATATAAGTACTGTAGTTTCAAAAAATGCTGTTTACACTCTGACTTGAAATGGCGTTTTATGTGATTTAGGTTAAAGTTTCTTCCTTTTTATCAGTAATGCTTTGTTGGGTTTTATTCTTAGTTACTTGTTTTGTCAAATAATACAATATTCATCATTTCTCTCATTACTGGGCACTCAAATGACAGTAATTTACAAACATTAGTAGTGTAAACTCATATAGTGGTTATTGCATTAAAATATTGTATTTAATAGAAAGTAACGTATATAACTGTAATTACAGGTGTCTAAATTAGGTATAATAATATTGCTAATCATTTGCTTTCAATTAAAAGATAATATTGATATGTAAGAATAAGGAATAATTTGATATAATAACACTATAGGATTTCCTTTTCTTTTAGGGTAACATAGTGAATTGTGCTATTGCAGGGTAATGCCTCGACCCATAAAGAGCTATTATACTTTATTATGAGACTAGTATAATGTGGTTTTAGAAAATGAAGTCTACAAACCTGATTCCTAAGAGGTCTTTTGGCAGCCTATTGTCTAAAGATAGTACTGCATTAAATATTAATACATTTGAAACTAAGTAACGTATATAACTGTTATACCATATGATATGTAGTTCGGCCATTAAGTCAAATCACAACAACCTCAACACTGTTAAAAAATACTTATATGCTGTAATAGAACAGTAAACAGAACTCTTAATATAATTGTAATATGGTGGGTGGGGTAATTCAACCCCTGATTTTAAACATTTCGGCTCATTTGATATGGTTCTTTATGGTTTTTATCATGTGTAATACTCATATAATCAAATCAATTTCTAAGCATAAAGGACTTAAAACAACTGTAGAAGAAGTGTCCAAATGACTAAACAATAGTCTTCAATGGGCTCTTTAAGCATAAAAGTGATCATTTTTAAGTCGAAAATATATATACTTCCCCACAAGATAGGACTTGCAACTTTTAGTATGTTGCTTAAGATCACCCAAACAGTCGCAGGATTGCTGAAAAAATTCTGTTGCAATTAGTTCAACCTTATCAGTTCTACTGATTAGACTAAATGGGAAAGTGACAACTTCACAATTAGACATCACAGACAAGAGCCAAGAGGTCAGCCCTTTCCCAGCAGGTTATCACAAGGCATCAATAAACAGACGTGCACGAAAGCATAACAAAAACAAGACAGAAATAACATAAATGATCCACAAAAAAGCACCGCTTTGGAAATGTCAGTAAAAATATTTTACTGGAGGGATTAAACCAGCTTTACGGCGCCAACCTCAGTCTTAATACTGATGTGGAGCAGGACATATTTGGGAAAGTGACAAAACACAACAAACACGACAGCCAAAAGGTCAGCCCTTTCCCAGCAGGTGACCACAAGGCTACAAGGAACAGACAGCACAGCACAACACACACAAGCATTGAGCATAATTAACAAAAACGATCCACAAAAGAAGCACCGCCTTGGAACGGTCAGTAAAAATACTTTCTACTGGAGGGCTTAAACCAGTCTCACCCTCAGTTCATATGTGGATCAAGACACATAGATAATGAGGCATTTCATCTGAGGCTTCAGTGTTTGCAAAATCACCCGTTTGTCGTAATACATAATAAAAGGGGAAATACCCCAGGGGGCTTCTCTGATATTTTCATACATACGTAGGCTCGGTCCATTTTTTTTAGGTCAAATTTTTTAATTTTAATATTTTTTTGGGTTTTCAGAAAATTGAATATTTTTTGGGTATGAACATTTTGTGGATATTTTTTTGGGGTCATCCAAAATTGGACTAGTTTTAGGGGTTATTTCTATGTATTTTAGGGTATTTTCTTAAGGTAAATATACAGAATCTGGATATTTTTGGGGGTTGCAAAAATTTCAAAAATTTTTTTGGGGTGCTTCAAATTTCTGATATTCTTTTTGGGTGAACGGTAGATGCTGGGTCCGAGCCTACGTATGCAGAAAAAAATAGAGTACCCCCTTGGGGGAAATACATGTAACTAGAGAAAAAAGACAGTATTTTAGAAGAATTATAACAATATTAACCTTTACAGTGCCTGCAAAAATGCATCTGAAAATAGTGTCTACTTAAAGGTTCTGTTGCATACAATTACCAACATTATTGACTAATATAAGTGTAGAGGCAAACAGTGTGGACCCAGATCAGACTGCTCCCATAAAAACAGACTGATCTGGGTATATACTGTTTAAACAAAGGTCTTCCTTAACGTGTCAGCAGACGACAAATCAGAAGACTTTAACCCATATAAGCCAAAAGTTTTGTTTTTGTAGGATAATAGGCAAACAGTCCAGACCCAGATCAGACGCCGCAAAACGCGGCGTCTGGTCAGGGTCTCCACTGTTTGTTTAAAGAATAATCTATTTAAATTTGAATAAAAATATAAAAAAAATACCACCCAAGAACCCTTAAAATGGAAATAGTCTGCTCCAATTGACAAGAGTCGGAAGTTCCATTCAGGTTAAATGGGTTAAGGGTTAATAAAAAAAAATCACATCTCATCAGGATTTCTAAGTAATATCGCAGACCAATCCTTGTAAACTGGTGTGACTTGATACTTTGTGCAATCAAATCCTCTTCTCATTTCCTTTAAACCTCGGCGAAACTTTCTGTCATCGGTCACCATTGCTATGTATGTCACGTAATTGATGTAACGATCAGTAACGCCCATAATCAGCACTGCTCTACCCACTGTTGGTCCCACTTTGCACCCGCATTCCGATTTCCATATTACCGCAGGATTTCCGTAACGTAGGAATGTCGAACTGTTTCCTTTATAAAGTTTGTTCATCATTTTAGGTAAAATAAGCCGTTTATCTCCGTTAACATATTGATTAGTGCCATTTACTTTCGTCATAACAACTAAAAGATAAGATAAACATATATAACAGAACCGTGTCCATGAGCGGATCAAGCGGTTGGGGGGCAGGGGTTCGATCCAGGTATTCTGTCACAAATAATCATTTGTCTTCTTTTATATTATTGTTATTCGGCTTGAAGCATGGTAGCATTGAAGATTAACCGTTTATCTTCTCAAAAGTATAAAATAAAAGGAAAATTTACTTTTTAGTAAATACCAAATATATGTAATCTTGTGATTTGAAAACATCGAAATTTTCGTTTGTGCTTCGCACTCTTAAAAATTATGTTGTTTTCAACACATTCGATGAAATATATTCGGTATTCACCTCAAAAAAGTAAATACCCGTTATCTATCTCACGGCATGTGCCTTTATCAGGTCATGATGACGTTGCACTTTTTGAATGACATCGCCAATAACACTGAATTGACACAATAATCAAAAATTACGTCACAACCGCTAACGTTAGTTTGAAGAGTGATACAATGGGGAAACTGATAAATAGAATACCAGGTTTGCGTCTTTTGACACCAAGTTTACCAGGCTCGGCTTTGAGAATGCATGTTGAATCGCTCAGCAAGCCTCACAATGTCAACAAGCATTCTCAAAGCCTTGCCTGGTAAACTTGATACCAAAAGACACTCACCTATTTTCTCTATTTATACAAAATGAATAGTGGTCAGATTTGACGAGCTTGCAGTAAAGTTGGTCAAAAGAACATCTAGCGATAAGGCGTATATTTTACCTAGTTGACATTATTACAAACACCAAATTTTCAAATTGCCCTAATGTTTTTGAAATTGGTGTAGTTTAGCAGTAAAATATGCATAGTAGGCAGCAAAGTAAAAGTGCTAAAATGTTAAGGATAGGAGTGCTCTTCATTTCCCAAACCTTACCGTATTCCTTCTGCGCATGCGTACGAATTACAACCGAAATTGTGGCGTTTGTCAAAGGAAATATAAAATTGGTGTCTTTCAGTTTATTTTTAGTTGCTTTCCCCCCTAGACCCAAGATGCCCTTTGGACAACGACATTTCGCTATAAACATTTACAACATATGTAAAGGGTATTTTGGGTCTAGGGGGGGGGATGAGCATCTAAAAACAAACTGGAAGATGACAAACGCCACAATTTTAGGTGTATTTCGTACTCATGCGCAGAAGGAATACAGTAAGGTTTGGGAAATGAAGAGCACTCCTATCCTTAACATTTTAGCACTTATACTTTTTTAAAACTAGCAATGCATTTACTCAAAGTTTGACCTAAACGGCACCCAGTATAAAGACGTAAAATGAGGGGTGGAAGTAGAAGGTGCACGTTTTCACGGTATTGTAAATGGTGAATCGCTTTGAAACGTATCTTGTTGCCTTCCATGCATTTTTTACTGCCAAACTACAGCGATTTCAAAAACATTAGGGCAATTTGAAAATTTGATGTTATTAATCATATCAACTAGGGAAAATATGTGACCAGCCATGAGATTTTGGGTCCAAATGAGGTACCTGGTCGAAATTGAGATATTGATATTTTCTGATACCTATACATCTCTGGAGTATACATGTGACATTTCAGTTCGGTATCTTAAGCGGTTTCTGAGAAATAGGCAATAGTTCATAGGTCCCTACGTCATGGAATTATATATAAAGTGTTTCCGACGTCAACGTTAATTTTCTGATAGATAACTTGGCGAGTTTATTTCAGGATGTTTGAAACGAATTGATTATTCTTTGGGGAAAGTTCATTCCACCTCAGAAATTCTCGATTAGAACATTTTGGGATCATAAAGTGAGCGGATAAATCATCAACATTATTTCTTGAAAAAAAATATAAATGCATTAGATTAAGCATTTTTCCTGGGTTCGAAAATTTTGAAATTAAATTCAGATATATATAGTATTGCTACAGTATGAAATGTTTGAATGCGGATTTTTTCATGATGAAAATGGGTATTTACGCAAATCAGAAAGTTTATCGTTAGCTCGTTTAAAAAAGGCGATTAGATATGATTCATGCGCGGATCCAGGAATTTCCGTCAGGTGGGGGGGGGGGGGTCCATGTCCATCTGGCATATAAAAAAAGCTCTGACAACGTTTTTATTTTCTTTAGTCCTCAACTTATTTCACAGAAGTCCAGTTGTTACTTTCAAAGAAACCTATTATTTGCCACGGTTCCAGTGGGTGTGGAACCTTTTTTTACAGGGGGGGGGGGGTCCAACTTTTTACAGGGGGGTCCAATTGCTTTTCCCTTATAGAAACCCATATAACTTGTGATTTTCCAGGGGGGTCCGGACCCCCCCCCCTCTGGATCCGCCCATGTGATTCCGCGCATCGTGGTTTAATCTATCTGCTCGTTTTTCTCTTTTCTTTTTCAACTTATCCTTCGCTAATTCATTTGTAGAAAGAAAGAAGAGAGAACATAGCATCAGCAGCAGTGCTGCCAGTAGTAGTAGTTGTAAAATACTAAGGTCAGCTTACACTCTCAGTGGTGTGTAGCATGCGATAGTCACCAAGTCAAGAGCTGATCCCGGAACCCATCACGCGATATTCAATTCGTTATAGTCGGACGCCGTTTAGCCGTGTCTCTTTTGTTCAAAAATTGTGTTAGATCTCTCATACCAATACAGATGCATTGCTTCACTTCAATGTTCCCTTAGAAAACCAAAGCAAACTACTGAGTTTACTCTTGTCTCTAGATAACATGCACAAATGCTGATCAATCTTTTCGCCGATTGTGCATACCTTCCACTGAAACAGAGTTTTTAATTTTAAAGGCAGTCAGAATTGAAACGACAAGCCATCACGTATAATCGGTGTAATCAAATTCTATATGTACATGTACAATGTATTTTCAAGGAAGAAGAAATACATGTAACATGCTGTGCAGCTTAAAACAAAAGCAGAGAAAAGAGTGGACGAGCTCCCACAAAATATATCAAGCCAAATGTTTTGTTGAGATGTGACGAAATTATGTCCTCCTATCGCTAGATGCGTCCGATCAAAGAGATTGATGTGGATGTACCAGTCCCCACCACTTCTCTATCTTCATATTTCTTTGGCTGTCACTTGCTTATATCTGTGCAATACAAACTAATTAGAACCAGGTCAAGAGCAATGAATACCCAAAGCGCTATTTTCTTATTTCTCAAAGAAAATGTGTGCAGTGGGTACGCATTAGAAGTGGCTCTTTCTAGTGTGAATGACAGCTTTATACCCTTAGCAAATTAATGAAACCGTGACCCAAAACATTTTGGTCGGCACGTGATGAGTAACACAACTTCCGTTTTATCTTGAAATATACAGAAACGCGGTTTCAACAATTCGAAGTCGGACTCCGACACTATTCAAATGCTGTCCACTAAATTGATAGTTTCACATGCTAAAATGTTCAAATTACAGTTGCGGAAGTTGTGAACAGTGTAGACTATGAATCTGCATCTTATATGTCGAGGTACATTTAGATCTACTTGCCAGGAATACATGTGTATATGTACCTATTCGAATAATTTTGGTTGCATATTTATCAGCTATAACCATAATTGACTACAATCAGCTTGCGCCCATGTACACACCGAAGTTACAATTAATTAAACACAGATCAGATCGAAATGGATCCAACTCTAAACTTCGGAATTATTGAAATAGATCAGATAAGGCGCAGATAAAAATGGGGTGTACTCAACCACCACGACCTCTAAGGAATGACCCTCGATTCATGAAATACACTTACCCATAACAGTCACACCTCAAAGCGTTTTGTGGATATATAGCTACCAAGTTGGGCTAGAACTGTAGAGTTTGGCTTGAGCCTTGATCTACATGTACTTCCATACTTTGTAGATTATAGCAGAACATGCTCTTTAGAACATGCTCGTCTGAGTCTTTGCTGTTGGCAAACGCGAAAATGATAAGCTGGCACAGTTTTCAAGTGGCTTTAACACACGCATGGAACAAAACGGATAGCCCGAAAGTCGAGCCTTAATATACGGAGTTACATGTAAGAAGAAAGAATTCCTAAATTTCGAGCAAAAAAGCGCTCATGGCAAAAGCTCGTGACTTCATCTAAAACAGCATACGCACATCACCGATTAAGCAGTCTAGCATTTGTCACGCCTGTTATGTAGCATACATGGAACACTTGTAGCCCTATTAGCACACACGGAGCAGTCAGCGCATCAGACTAGTAACCCAAATATTGATATTGATATTTGTGTTCATACATATTCGCCACTTCGTGCCGTCGCAATTAAATCAGTGCATTTCCAGAATGTTTGTGAAAATTACCATGGCAATGTTAATGGGTGCATTTTTTAACAAATTTACGGGGATGGAAGTCAAATATAAAATAGTAATATACGATAAAATATTAAAATAAATGATAATTTTGGTTCTCAAGTAGGTCCCGTTTAAAGTGAACATACATTTTAGTAAAATTTCACGATTCCCATTGACGCTTAAGTTAACGTCGCGAAAAAAACAACAACAAACATTTAAATTTGTCGTCGTATTTAAATGGCTACAATACGAAAACAACAGACACCAAGAAGCTACAATAAAATTGTATATTGCGTAAATCAATTTTCGTTCATTTGGTACTTTTTTCACGGTTGTAGCTTCTATTGTTTTGCGACAATAATTTTGCCAAAAAATCTGGAAATACGTTGATTTAAACGGCGACGTTGTAATACGGCGAATAATTATGACCTGTGACTGTACTCAAAGTATTACGCTTATTGCATACACTGAAACGAGCATCGTATGCCACATCACCCATAAGTAGGATGTAACTTTCCACTTGTAGTGTGTCGCCTCAACACAACAGGCAACAAACCCGCTCACGTTCTGTACGACAACATTGGGGACAAAGGTACTGAAACGGACACACATTTTTGCGCATACAATTTACGTTCGGAATGGAATTGATTCCGTTGTTTTATAAAATGCATTATAATATCAGACCTGGTCTTGGTCTGCAGTGTATGATTGTGGTATTTCCTGGTCATACTCATTTGTTTTTTTTTTCTGGTGTAGAAAAAATATAAAAATGCACTACGGCCGATACAGAAATGTGCGGAGAAACGGTGTTTTTTGTGTTTTTAATACATGCTTGTAAATAGTCATCTCGTCTGTAATTCCTCCAATTCCATGATTTAAAAAAGCGTACGTATATGTATTAATCTTCTAATCCATAATTAAATATTGCTTTGCGAAGAAATGCGCCTCTTGGGCTTCAAACGATGTTAATAAATGACGCTTAGCGACGTACAAATTGCGCAACCAAAATGCAGTTGCATAAATTACGTCACTTTTGCAGCGCGTTTTCCCGACGTCACGTTTTACCGCATTTGGGCACAAAATGTCATGGCGCGTCACATATACGCCTTATCGCTAGAAGTTCTTAGCCTAGGTTAATCAATTTGTCAAACAAAGTTTGAAAGACTTGTCTCTTTCCTTACTAGCAGAGGCTTTTGTCGTCTGCTGATAACATTTGCTAACTGTTTGTACCCAGATCATGCACGAAAAACGTCGGGCTTGGTCTGGATCAAACCAGCTAGGCACTCTGATGATATTCCTGAAAGCATGTCTTGAAAGGTTGCTTTGAAATAAAACAGCAGACGACTACAAGCTTGTGTCTTAGCATTTATTTCAATATGTTGCATACATTTCAAATAATATATACTCATGCTAAAAAGAAGGCCACCCTGAGCGTTGTATAATATGGTAATCTAATGGTCTGTTTACTTCGCATGCTTGTATTTCGGGGCACACTTATAGGACAATGTCATGTGGATGAAGTCCTTCACCCGCATATCCTGCCAATCTATCAGACTGTGTGAAACAATTTTATCTTCCAGCAAAACAATGCCCAACCCCATACCTGCAATATGCCAAGGAACTGTTTGCAAGGCAGTCATGTCAACACTCTAGACTGACCATCCATTTCCCCTGAACTATCACCAATAGAACCATGTGGGAAGGTCTGGCACAATTCGAGAATCAAACCTAGCCTCAGGTGTACGTAAGGCGCATTACATGTAGTAATATGTACGAAAAAGCTCCATTTTGTTAGCCAGAAAAGGCGTAAAGAAAACTAGCTTTTTAGTCTGTGAATTCAGCCCAAGTAAAATCCATTTGTCAGATTACCCGAAAAGTTTAATCATCTGAATAAAAAAAAATATTGATAAAAATATTATCTTCATTTATGGCCGTTTGTTTAGCTACAATCACACTTGCTATTGTGTTAAAATGGTTTCTGGGTCGTTAGCGTCACGTTTTATAACGACAGCGTCACGTTATCACCCGGGTTATCAAATTAGATTATCGATGTTCATCCATGGTCTGATTCCACAGAATTTTGGCATTGGCCGAGGTAATCCGATTGCAATTGAACACCTCAGATATTCTAGGCCAGCCGGTATGTGACTGGTATCCCACTTAGCCAGTATGTGACTGGTATCCCACTCCAGCTGCCACATTACCCTAGCTGGAACGCTGGCTGGTGAACAATGGCAAAGCATTCCACAGGGAGATATACACAGGGTTCTTCTAAGCATACACAATTGAATCACAGAATGCATTAAAAAGGTGGTGGTCACTATACAACTATTGGCTCACAATAAATTTGTATTCAAATTATGTTCATGCCTATACTTATTTTCAACAAAGCCAGTGCATTGGGGTGGCCTTTTTCAGCATGAGTATATTATTTATCAGTTACCTCTCATATTAACTGTATTGCTGCACGTTGCCTGATAAACATGGTCTATCTCACCGCATGTGTCTTTATAAGGTTATGATGACGTTGCACTTTTGAATGACGTCGCTTATGACGCTAAATCAACACAAAAATCGAAAATTACGCCATAATCGCTAGTTTGAAGAGTGAATCAATGGGTAAACTGATAAATAGAATACCAGATTCGTATCTTTTGATATCAAGTTTACCAGGGTCGGTTTTGAGAACACTGTTGAATCACTCGGCAAGCCTTGCGATGTCAACAAGCGTTCTCAAAACATTGCCTGTTAAACTTGATGTCAAAAGACACTCACCTAGTATTTATATATAGTACCAGGATTAGAGAACGGAGCCTTAACCCTTAAAGCGCCAAGAAAAAATGCATCTGAAAACGTCGTCTGCTAAAGTCGGCGGCTGCAAATAATTGCCTAACATTACTGACGATATAAGTAAACAGCGTGGACCCAGAACAGACTGCTCCTGTAGGAGCAGTCTGATCTGAGCCCACACTGTTTGCCACAGAGGCTTCTTAATCATTTCAGCAGACGAGAAAAGCAGACGACTTTTGTTGTGATTGGCGTATTAGGGGTTAAGCTTTGAAACAATTGCTTACCAAATTCAGCAAAACAAAAGTTTTCTTTGATGTCAACACTTCCACAAGGAATACAAATAGTTTGCCCTGCTAAAAATAGAGAAAAGTTTGTAAGCATCACATTAACATGGGATGCAGCGTTGTTTTCATGTGCAATCTAGAAACCTTCCGAGGGTCCTTTTTGTTTAAGCATCAACGTATTTCACAGAGGACTGTACGGACCTCCCTCTAGAAGCAGTTGCACCTGAGGGGTCCATACAGTGTACCAGTATTTCTGATGATACCTATAGCAATTTACAATTTTCCTGGGAGAGGGGGTCCGAACCCCACCCACCCCCCTCTGGATCCGTGTATGGTTCGTTTTGTTTGTGCTCAACTTATTGGGTTATTGAAAAATATCATTTGGATTTAAGCCATTGTCACTTAGTATGGACATATAAATATGACAACATTTTTTCTTGCACACCAGATCGGGACTTCAGTTGTTTTCACCCATACCCGTACCAGCACGTTGGAAAAATGAAAAACAAACAGCCGCACGTCGGCAGCACGCTGGTCGCATGTCGATCCACGACCACATTGTTATGTTAAAATAATGTCACCATGTCGCATCTCAGCGTATTCAAGATTTTCTGGAAGTCGTTTTCATGCTTTTTCAATATAAATGAGGTATTTTATAGTGGTGAGAAAGGAAAAGAATCCATTATTTAGTTGAGGATGGGATAGAAAATCCGTCCCTCGTGATCACCAATTGTCATCAGTCGGCAAGCCTCGTGATGCCAATCGGTGATCCACAGGAAGGATTTTTCTATCAAACCCTCACACTCATGATGGATTCTTATAATTCCCGAAGGCCAGGTTAAAGTAGTTAGAACTTCACAGAAGTTTATGTCCTACCTGCTGCAAGAAAAGTTATAATTTCCAGTTTCATAGAAATTGAGGCGCACAGTGGCTCAGTAGGTAGATTATTAGACTGGAAATATTGAAGGAATGCGAGTTCCAGACTAAACGAAGGCACTGTGTCGAGTCATTGAGCAAGACATGTTATCCTCTATTTAGTGCTGGTTCAATCCAGGAAGATTGGAACACCAGCATGACCGAAAAAACTGTTCATTGGTTCATATAGCATCAACACAAACAGAATTAAAGAAGTAGTGCTCAAAAATATTGAAAAGGTGTCAAAAAATAATCTGGAGTATACAAAAGCGCATGCACGTCCTCAGACTAGACCAAGATCAGAACTCTTTTAAAGTTCGAAAAGACTGGCATAGAACTGTAGAGGGAACTCTACACACAAGGTACCCTCTACATATACAGTTTAAGAGTTATCGAGCCAAAATGACTCAAAACTGCTGATAAAATGCCATCAATTAATGAATATTAATGGGGAAAAACATGCATGCCTTCAGACTACACAAAAACAAATGCAAAAGTATTTCAAAAAGACTGGTAAAAACGGTTAAAGGAGTTGCGTTCACAAGATACTAATAACAAACAGACAGCCAAATGGACAGATGGGCGAATGGAATATCACATTCTAAAGTATGCAAGTGCGTTGAAAAGAAGCAGTGTCACCAAGTAACAACAAACCATTGCACGACCCTTGATCCTGCACTATAATCACTATTTAAGTCTGTCCGTCCGTCCATAATCAGTTAGTAAAAATGTTTAGAATTTTTTATATCATGGTATTTGCATACATGTGGATAACAACATTCACTAACCACTGGCATGCAAAGCCAACTTTTTAGATGAATGAGGGTTTGCTGAGCATCAGTCCAGCCTGTTGTGGCGAGTTAGTGAAAATGCTCATAACTCTTGAACCACATTGGATATTTGGATCAAATTTTTCATACTTATTTATTTTAATTTGTCCAGACACTGTTATGCAAAATCGTGACAAGGGTTTGCCGAGCATCATTTTGGTCAGTCGAGGTCTTTTAGTGAAAATGCTCATTAATCTCGAAGCCCATGGTATACTTTATTCAAATTTTGCATACTAATATATTTTAACATTATCTGGACACAGGTATGCAACGGTGACTAGGCTTTGCCAGGAAAAATGTCGCTCTGAGCACTTTTTTTTTCATAAATCTCAAGAAACATTAAGTCAGAACCCTCGAAAATAATAGTAACTTTTTATGGGTCAGCAGAATTGGCCATCATAAGCAAATAAATATTTGTTTATTGGAGGGCCAACCAGTGATAAGCTTACGAAACAGGTTTAGGCTCTATTTTGGCTGTCAAACTTGTCCTGCAATTGATTAGGCTCTCTTGTGTACATTGTACAAGGTAGATGAATTAGCTCCGTTTTTGAAAGGAAAAAATGCACAACCTGCAGATGTGCACTATGTATGAGTTGGTCTGTCCACCCGTTACCAGTTAGTGAAAATGTTCATAACTCTTCAATCACATGGTATATCTTGATCAAACGTATCAACGAGCGGAGGCCGTGAAACATTTATTTCTTTGCTTGCTGGGTAATTTTTCCTGCTTTTGTTGTCTTCTGCTGACATTTATTTTATTTTTTTCCTCAAAATATTCTTTCAGGAACACTATTAGTGTCGAACGGTTGGGATCCTTGGGCACAAAAACAATGTAGTCTTAGCCTAGATAACGGCCCAGGCCAAATTCTATGTCTCTAGTACTACCAGATAGCTTGGCGTGTATTTTATATGATGACTTTTAACGTTTTGCATGCTGGGTATTTTTTCATGCTTTTGTTGACGGCTGTTGTTTCTTTCTTTTCAAAATTAACCTTTTTCAAAATGTTCTTTCAGGAATGCCATCGAAGTGTCAAACAGTTTGAATCCAGATCAGGACCGACATTTTGTCGGCGTGATCTGGGTCCAAACTGTTTACAAAGGTTTTCAGCAGTCTGACGATAAGAGTGGAAACTATAAGGAAAGCGTTTGTGCATGTAAGATAGGTACAATGTACCAAAAGCTCATGTGCGGGACCATCCCTCAACCCCCATTTTTTTTTATACTTACCATTACTATTGCAGAATCCATCTCTTTTACATTGCCCTGCTTCACAGAAATGCCTATTATACTGTGTGACATTGCATATCTCACATCCCAACTCATCACTCTGATCGGAACATTCTGTCGTTCCATCGCAACGCCACCGTTTGGGTATACACATATCCCCACTCGTGCAGAGAAACTCCTCCTGCTTGCACGTCAGTTTTTCAGAACATGTTATCTGGTTTGCTTTAAGCACCAATTCTCTTGGACATGCACAGCGAACTGCAGAGCCCTGTCCTGGTATGCACAGATGAGAACAGTTACCATTGCTGCCTGCACAGGGATTATCATTGAGATCCATTTCATTAACAACAGGTGCTGCCCCGATGGATTTTATAATCGCAGTTGCTTTATAACTTGAAACAAGATCAGACTCGTGGCTCGTATTTGTCTCCATACGTCTTATTTCACTGTCGGTGGCAAGATATAAATCATTGTCCATGACAGCTATACTAACAAGGTCTGCTATGAAATCATCTTGGAGAAGTGTCCGTCTGTTTTCACCTGAGAGACTGGATACTTCAATCACTCGTCGTTTTAGATCAGAAAAGAAAAGCTGATCAGATGCAACATCAACGGCGATTGGTCCAAGCCTCACAATATTCGATGTTATTATGTTGATCGGATTAGTGCCATCATAAAAAGACTTGCGAATGGATGGGGGCTTCTCTGCACTGGTCCAAAACAGTTCTCTAGAAAACAAACATACACTGGATAGTCGGCATTCGAAAACGTTAATACTATCAACGAACGTAGATCGAAATAGTTCGAAACAGATTTGATTGCCATTTGTCGCCAACGTGGCGACAAATGGCAATTGAAAACACTGTTTCTAGCGATTTTTGAACACCGTTCGTCGACAATTAAGAGAGCGTTTTCGATTGCCGCCTATCTAGTGTAAAACAGACGTAACTATTTTATGTGCATATAAATATATATTTTGGTCTGTTCAATGGAAAAAAAATGAAATCTATCATAATTCTATATTCAAACAAACAGCTTTTACCCATTTAATTAAGCCAAGCGTCTTTAAGTAGGACATAGGCAAACAGTGCAGACCCAAAATCAGATGCCATAGAACGCAGTGTCATATCAGGGTCTACACTGTTTGCTTACATAATGTTCTAATTAGATGTGTTTGTTTGTTTGGTGCCTAACAACGTATCAACCCTTGTGGGTCAATAGCGTCAGACGATATTAAACTAAACATGATTTGGATGGAAACAGTAAAAATTTATACGAATAAATAAAATGGATGATAATAATGAATTTTAAAATGACATCGAGTTGCTGTACGATTGTTGACAGGAAGGATCATGTACAATAGCTTCAGTTTCAAAGAGCTATTCCAGAAGACTGTACATGATCTTTGACTTAACAGAATATAGCGATAAACGAACATAATGATGCAATGATACTATATATAGGGCGTTATAGTTCAATACAAATATAAAACAAAACACGATTTAAAAAAAATAGCCATAAGATTTTGTTAAAAAGATTTATTTCTTCTAAAAATGTCATAATACTATCAATATGTATATCTTGAAATAACTCTTTCATGTTGTCAACATGGAATCAATTATTTCTTACTTGTGCAAAGTCGCCACATTCCAAAGGGAAGTGATGTACAGTGAATGGTGCGTCGCAACCAACACATTGTGGCTGCTCTTCACCTTGTAGTAAGTATGAATGAGTGACTCTTGTATGACCTAAGCGGAGTCAAGCTAAAACGACTTCTTCTTTTCTAATGTTTCGAACAACTGATTGATATTCACCAATAGTTGATTTTATGTCAAGAAGTTTATTTTCAATGCTGTTATTCCATGAAGTTTGCCATTCTTCCAAGATTATTAATAGATGGCTTAAAATTAGAAAATGGAACCTTAAAAGAAGTTGGTTCTAATGAAAGCGATGTTTTTGCTTGCTGATATACCATCTCATTCCCTAGAATGCCTATATGACTAGGAATCCAACAGAGAACAATTTCTTTAATTGCTAAAAGCTTGTGACATTTTTCTAAAAGTTTCTGAATCTGTGGATCTTTGAACTGGTATGGTTCATAGCTTTCAATACAGAAAGCGAGTCAGCAACTATAATTAATGTATTGTTAGTGTCACAAGTTCTTATAAAATCTAAAGCTAGATCAACTGCTGTGGCTTCAGCAGTGAAAATTAATGAATCGTCAGGTATACGTTGCATATTACTATGGTTGCCTGATATAACAGCACAACCAACCTTTGAGCCTTCTTTTGACCCATCAGTATAAACTTGTTGATAATTCTTATAACGACTTTGCAGCCATTTGAATAAGTAAGGGTGCAAAGATCAGGAATCGATACAATCAAGTACCACACTTGACCCAGGATACCAATGGGAAAGTGACAAACTCACAGTTAGACACGACACACGAGAGCCAAGAGGTCAACCCTCTCCCAGCAGGTGACCACAAAGCACATTTAAACAGACGCGCACAAAGACATAGCGAACACAAGACAGAACAAATTCATAAAAGAAATCATCTTTTAATATGTGTGGATTTTATTCAGATTTTTCCCAAAGTGTAAATCGAAAAATATATGAGGTTGTTTCACACACCAAGCTGGAATATTTGGTGTAAAATGTTTTTTCAACATTTTATGGTTTGATATAAGCAGATTCTAAGAGTGGTGAAATTCTGATGTCAAATGATTTAATAGTTTTAGGTTTTTGTTCATATAAATCAACATAATTTGGTGAGAATGTAACTTCATGAGCAGGATGTGATGGGTTAGCAGCAAATCTTATAGCATATTGTAAAGAGATTTTCTCTCTTAGTGAGTATAGTGATTGGGCTGCTTCCACATTGAATAAAACTGTAAAATACCTACAAACAATCCAAAAATTGGAAATGGACTCGATCAAATGATAAGAATAGGAAGTTCCATTCAGCATAAATGCGTTGATGATAACGCCATGCATAAAATTTTTGTAAAACACTCTACTCCAGCTGTTACGTTTTTAGAACTAAATTTCCAAAACAACTTTTTTATCTTCAATTTTAGCAAAATGTGTTGCAGCTGCAAATCAAATTTGTGTCTTTCTTAAGGCTGTGGACGGTTGCAAAAACCTAAAGATTCATTAAAAGCTTGCTTCGAAAATGTAAAAATACAGTCATGGTTTAGAAATTAGTCATGATAACGCTATATGACAATATTTACCCTTTCTTAGGATTTAATGCAAAGTGCCTCGGTCTATCATCAACAACAGAGCCATGAGATTTCCAACAATGTGGTATGTGCGACCAGCAAAGCCTCAGATCAGCCTGCAAATACGAGCAGTCTGATCAGAGCCTTTGCTAGTCGCTTGAGTATTCTATGATTGTTAAGCTATTGACTGAACACCATTTGGAGTTTAGCTGCAGAGGCTCATCCGAGTCTACACTTGTCAAAATGTCAAATAGTTGGAAATCTCATGCCGCGACTCATATATATTTACCCTTTTTTAGGATTTAATGCAATGTGCCTCGGTCTATCATCAACAATTACTTTTCCCTCGGCAATAAGTTGTCCTGTTGCGCCTATTCGTGCAAAACTAATCACATTCTTCTTCAAGCACGTCCAAAACAGTGTTTGGGAATATGCATCAAGGGTAATGTCAAAAGGACGAATGCCGCTGCCTTGTATAATGGTCTCTTTTACCTAAAATAAAAGAATTGTATAAAATTACTATTGAAGTAAGTAAGGGCGCAAAGATCAGAATCGATACAATCAAGTACCACACCTGACACAGGATACCAATGGGAAAGTGACAAACTCACAGTTAGACACCAAAATCGAGAGCCAAGAGGACAGCCCTATCCCAGCAGGTGACCACAAGGCACATATAAACAGACGCGCACAAAGGCATAGCAAACACAAAACTGAAAAAAAACAACATAAAAGATCCACAAAAGAAGTACCGCCTTGGAACTGTCAGTAAAATATTTTACTGGAGGGCTTAAACCGGTTTCACGGCGCCAACCTCATCCTTCATTCAAATGTGGATCAAGACACATAAGTATTTGGTTTGCATGAAATATCCCTAATTTATCAATGCATCATCTCCTAGAACATATAAATCAAGATATAAGAAGGAAATAAAATAAAGATAAGGACTCAACAGTAAATAAAACTGAATACTGGAGCAAAAGAAATCCAACAGGTAAACCCCAGTGGGCCCGACAAGAGCAAAAGCATCAGGCCCCTACCATCTCATCAATTGATAAGTCTTTAAGTCGGAACCGTCATATAGTCTGAAGTCCGACCCACCGGCGTGCAATTAAAGAGGAAAGCAAAGTTGCCAACCGAGATCAGGTTGACCACTAAGCATGCAGTCTGTTGCAATACATTAATGTTATAGACAATCTTTTTATAATGAGAAATTATTTTAATGAACTGCGCTGAAAAATTATTAGAGCCAACAATCTTCTTCAATTTATATACCAAGTCACCATAGAATTCAGGTTCCGAAAGTCCTTGGTGCAAAAGAGAATTAAGTACAACTTGGAATTTAGATATCAAACCATAGTATCGTCTATAAAATTAAGAAAAGGTTTTGCGAAGTTTATGGTACGGATAGCCTTGTTTAAGAAGTTTCTGAGTTATTGATTTACATAGTATTTTCAAGGATAATTTTGTGATTTCATCTATTCCAAATTACTTTAATAATTCTAAAACTCCTATCATTTGTTATAAATATAACGAACCAATTAGGTCTACTTTATTTAACTTTAATAAAATTGTTAATGATATAGATATAGATTCCAATACTCCTGCCTCCTGAGATTGTAAAAATTCTAATTATTTATATCCCTCTGCAGGGCATGTTATTACAGGTAATCTATTTTTAAAATTATTGATACTCGTATTTCATTTTACTCTCGTAATACACATCTTTTATCCCCTAAACCTAAAACTTCTTTTCGTCATCTTAAACGAGGTATTCAGGATTTTCATATGAACTATGTTTTGGTTCCAGCAGATAAAGCTGCTAACAATGTTGTAGTTGTTTGATGTTGTATTATAATAATACTCTTAAGCATGAGCTTGTTGACACTAATGCCTATAAACTGCAGCCTTCTTTAAGTGAGAGAGTGATTGTTGATGGGCATGGTTGTCATAGGTGTCAAAGCTAAAGAAAATCAAGACAAAGTTCCTACGTTGTACTGGTTACCTAAACTCCATAAAAAACCCTATAAAGCAAGTATTATTGCTAATTCTAGTTCTTGTACGACAACAGAACGTTCTAAATTGTTAACCCCATGTCTTACAGCTGTTAAAAAAACATGTTATCAAGTATTGTGAAAAGGTATATGAGAGATCCGGTAAAAACCTATTTTGGTCTATTAAAAATTCAGGTGAAATTTTAGATAAACTTAAAGCTAGAGATTTCAATGCGACCAGTTTGTCTACTTATGATTTTTCTACTCTTTACACTACTTTACCTCATAATTTAATTAAAGATAAACTTATTGATCTGATTGAAAAAAACCTTCCAGAGAGAAGGCTCTCCTTACCTTGCATGTTATGACAGAAATGCTTTTTTTACTTCAGAAAAACCTAAAAAATATCATGCATGGTCGTGTCAAAATGTATGTGATGCGCTGAACTTTTTGTTGGGCAACATTTTTATTCGATTTGCACCAAGCTGTATAGACAAGTAGTTGGGATTCCTATGGGCACTAATTGTGCTCCCCTGGTTGCAGATTTATTCCTGTTTTGTTATGAGAGGGATTTATGATGTCTCTTTCTGATGATAAGCAGGCTGATGTTATTGATGCGTTTAAAACTACATCCAGATATTTGGACGATATTTTCAATATTAATAATGTTTATTTTGACAATATGGTTAGTCAAATATACCCTTCAGAGCTCCAACTGAATAAAGCTAATACCTCTGATACCGAAGCCGCATTTTTAGACTTGCATTTGTCAATTTCTAATAATATTGTTTCTACCAAAATTTATGATAAACGTGACGACTTTGATTTTGAAATTGTCAATTTCCCATTTTTAGATGGTGATATTCCTTGTTCTACATCCTATGGAGTATATATCTCTCAACTCATTTGTTTTGCTAGAGCATCTAGCTATGTTGCTGACTTCAACACTCACAATAAATAGTTCACTCAGAAACTTCTTAAACAAGGCTATTGGTATCATAAACTTCGCAAAAAAATTTCAAAATTTTATAGACGGTACTATGATTTGATTTCTAAATTCCAAGTTGGACTTAAATCTCTCTTGCACCAAGGACTTTCGGAACCTAATTTCTATGGTGACTTGGTGTATAAATTAAAGAAGATTGTTGGCTCTAATAATTTTTCAGCGCAGTTCATTAAAATAATTTCCCATTATAAAAATATTGGCTATAACATTAATGTATTGCAACAGACTGCATGCTTGGTGGTCAACCCAATCACGTTTGGCAACTTTGCTTTCCTCTTTAATTGCACGCCGAAGGGTCAGACTTTAGACTCTATGATGGTTCAGACTTAAAGACTTATCTACTGATAAGATGGTAGGGGCCTGATGCTTTGGCTGTTTGTCGGGCCCACCGGGGTTTACCTATTGGATTTCTTTTGCTACGGTATTCAGTTTTATTTACTGTTGAGTCCTTATCTTTGCTTTATCTCCTTGTTATATCTTGATTTGTATGTTTTCGGAGATGATGCATTGATAAGTAAGGGGTCTTTCATACAAACCAAATATCTATGTGTCTTGATCCACATCTGAATTAAGGGTGAGGATGGCGCGCAGTTAAACCGGTTTAAGCCCTCCAGTAAAATATTTTACTGACCGTTCCAAGGCGGTACTTCTTTTGTGGATCTTTTATGTTTTTGTTCTGTCTCGTGTTTGCTATGTCTTTGTGCGCGTCTGTTTAATTGGGCTTTGTGGTCACCTGCTGGGAAAGGGCTGTCCTCTTGGCTCTCGTTTGTGGTGTCTTACAGTGAGTTTGTCACTTTCCCATTGGTATCCTGGGTTGGGTGTGGTACTTGATTGTATCGATTCCTGATCTTTGCACCCTTACTTACTTTAACAATGTATTGCCAGTATTGAAGGCAGTAACATAGCTAGAAAATATAATCATATCTATGATATAAAAACTATGGAATTACCATAAAAAGTATTCATCTAAGATTTAAAAGCTATGGAAATGACATTGAAAACATTTCTATGAAATAAAAATTATGAACTTACCATAGAAAAATATCTACGATATAAAAACTATGGATTGCCAAGGAAAACATATAAACGATTTGAGTTTGACGCCATCGTCTCTATTTCTGAATAATCCATTTCGCAGGCTCACTCATTTGGCAAGTGGTGAGTGTCTTTTGTTATCAAGTTTACCAGGCAAGGCTTTGAGAACACTTGTTGACATCCAAAGGCTTGCCGAGCGATTCAACATGCATTCTCAAACCCGAACCTGGTAAACTTGATATGAAAAGATGCGAACCTGGTATTCTATTTAAAAGTTTACCTATTGTTGAACACTCTTCAAGCTAGCGATTATATCGATTTTTTTTTATTTCTGTGTTGATTCAGCGTCATTAGTGACGTCATTCAAAAAGTGCAACGTCAACATTGCCTGATAAAGGCACATGCGTAAGATAAGACAACGTTTATCGGGCAACGTGCAACGCTGCAGTTTATATGAATGGTAACTGATAAGAACAATTATCAGTCACCACTAATATTAACTGAATAATTTCAACATAACCTAATAAACGTTTCCTATCTCACGGCATGCTACCTTTATCAGGTCATGATGACGTTGCACTTTTTGAATGACGTCGCCAATGACACTGAATCAACACAGAAATCAAAACTTACGTCATAATCGCTAGTTTGAAGAGTGTTTAACAATGGGTAAACTGATAAATAGAATACCAGGTTCGCGTCTTTTGATATCAAGTTTACCAGGCTCGGCTTTGAGAAAGCATGTTGAATCGCTCGGCAAGCCTCGCGATGTCAACAAGCGTTCTCAAAGCCTTGCCTGGTAAACTTGATATCAAAACACTCACCTAGTATTCTCTATATATAAGATCAAAGGCTATACATGTATGTTGTAATTGATTCTCTGCTGATATCAGGTTCAATACTTTATGCTGTAATTGGGTCCATGGGCACACTTTTTGTTCAATGTTAGAATTAAGTAAGCTGTAATTGATTCCATGAGGTGTATCTTTTCACTATCAGATTCATAATTTTACGCTGTACTGGGTCTTTTTTGAATAACAGATTGAAGATAGTTCGCTGTATTGAGTCCCTGGCCACAAATCTTTGTCATTATCAGATTCAAGATTATACGCTGTAATTGGGTCTTTGAGCACAAATCTTTGTCATTATCAGATTTAAGATTGTACGCTGTAATTGAGTCCCTGGTCGCAAATCTTTGTCATTATCAGATTCAATATTATACGCTGTAATTGGGTCTTTGAGCACAAATCTTTGTCATTATCAGATTTAAGATTGTACGCTGTAATTGGGTCTTTGAGCACAAATCTTTGTCATTATCAGATTTAAGATTGTACGCTGTAATTGAGTCCCTGGCCACAAATCTTTGTCATTATCAGATTCAAGATTATACGCTGTAATTGGGTCTTTGAGCACAAATCTTTGTCATTATCAGATTTAAGATTGTACGCTGTAATTGGGTCTTTGAGCACAAATCTTTGTCATTATCAGATTCAAGATTGTACGCTGTAATCACAAATCTTTGTCAATGTAAGATTCGAGATTTTACACTGTAATTGAGTCCATAGGCATGCACTTTTTCTTGATATCAGATACAAAGTTTTACATAATATGTAAAACTTTGTATCTGATATCAAGAAAATGTAAAACTTTGTATCTGATATCAAGAAAAGGGCATACATATACACTTAATTACAGTGTAAAACCTCGAATCTTACATTGACATAGATTTGTGATCATGGACTTGTGCTGCAGCAGACCCACCATATTGTGACACATACCAGTCCCCACAGGGTAACAAGCAGCAACATGTATCAAATTAAAGCTCAGAGTCTTGGAAGTTCAAAATTGCATGATGCCACTGTCAGGACCGAGGGCCCTTCAACTGAGGGTACCCCTAATACCCTAATCTAAAGCCCTTACTGATGAATGTATTAAATGTGCTGCAGTATATTCGTGATAATGGACAGTTTGATACAACGATATACAGAAAAGATCAAATTAATTAATTAAACATCAGTTCCATGTAAACGTTTCCTGTCTACAGTCGCGAAAAAGGTTAACAAGTGCTAAAGTCACGAAAACGTATGACATTGTAAAATTTTGATGATACTGTTTATTTGTTTACCTTAATATATGTCGTAAATAAAACTAGCCATTCAACATAAAATTTTATTCAATTGACTTGTAAATAATCGTCAATGTAGGTTATAGTTCACTTTAACACTGCACTAGAAATAAAAAAGAATACGGAAACTTAGTTGTGAAAAAGAAAGATTTTAATCTGTATTTTAGCAACCTTTCCATAAAAAATAATACTGATTTAGTTTAGTGCAAATGAGTCAACAAATATTAAAAAAGGAAAAAATGATTGATTTTTGACTGATTAATTGGTTGATTGATTGATCGATTTTGTTTTGCTATTTAGTTATTCTGATCATTTATATTGGTTTCTCTGTATTGGGTTTTTCATAATTTAAATTGTCGACCAACAATTATGATCTACAACCCAGTAATTGAATTCATCACCTTTAAGAAATGATGGTTATCTTAATGAAACAAACATTCTGCAAGAGCTTTGTATAATTGTAAATACAATGTTAACATTAATATCAGACTTTAAGACAGTGCACAACATATTTTAGCAGAAAAATTCTGACAGGATGTTCCCAGCATTCAAACTTGTAGACAAAGCATGAAATTACTTGTCCAGATCAGTTGTGGAATGATAAAAATGCTAAACTATCCTGATATTCTGTTACAAGACATTGCAAGAGGGAAGATCTACCGCTTCTACAGACCAGTTGTTGGGATGGTTTCCCTACCCTAGTCATGCTCCCATTGAAACAGGCTTGGGCTTTGTTGCTAAAACTGCACGAATAACTCGCTGATGTTTGGTACAAACTGGTTATATTTCAAAATATTGCCTGACTCTTTCAATGAAACAACAATGAAAGAACAATTTACTTCAATCAGCGATTACATAACTGTGTGTGTGTTTCAAAATTACAAGAACATGTAGAATAAAAGGACTGACGCTAAAGGTAAACGCCTAAGAAAGGTGTTTTCTTCAAAGACCTGTTACAGCCAAGTTCTCTTTGACAGTTAATGATATTGTGTCTAGATGCCAGAAAAAGACACACAAAAGAAGTAAGTATTTATCATTCAGACACACGTGCAATGTGGAAGTGGTTTGATAATGATGTGAAAAGAACGACTCATATGTTTGAAGGAATATTCATAGATTCCCTCTTTCAATGACAATCCATCTGATCATCCCTTGAGCTTTGCGTCTGGTGTAGTGACAGCATCTTCAATAAAGGAAAGTCTACTAAAAGCCTTTTAGACAAAAGCAGTCAAATATAAATAAACTTCATGAAGAAGCATTAGATACCATCAGAAAACACCATGCCACTAAAACGATACTACGACCCTATTCCCAAGTCTGACATTAAAGTAATGACAGAAATGCGAAAGACAGTCCAAATCCAAATCAACAGTGTAACAATCAATGGAGAGGTAATGTATTTTGCAATCAACCCTTTTTATGAACAAGCGCCTATTCCTGTTAGTATGTTCAAGAATGACTGACCAATGATTGCATGTACATTTTTCGACTACATGCACAAGCTAGAAAGTTAACAGGATAACAAAATTTGTTTCAATACATTCTGCATCATTTTTTACATAATATTAAAGTACAAAGAGCACAGCCTCAAACTTCAGACAGCTATAAATTGGCAATACAAATGCATCCCATAAAATTTACATCCAAACTGAAATTCCTATACCAAAAGAATGAAGAATTTAAGCAAGGGAAGAAAACAAAGCGAATTGTAGCACATGTATATACACATGATATAGAAAATGCTGATGAAGTACTGAATGGAGGGAAACCGCATACCTCAGTGTTGGACTGAAAGATTAAGCCTTTGCCATTACAAAGTACAATACAGAAGATCTACCCCTGCAATCAAACTGGGAAGAATCAGACACACAAAATTAATGGTCCTCCATGCAGCGATTGCATCAAACTGTGGTGCCAGTTAGATCATAGTAAACAGACCAGATGATAACACAGTGTTTGTTAATTGACTTGGTTGTTTCCCATTGATGACACATTACATAAGTTAGGAAGCCTCTACGTGAGCTTTGTGTTTTTAAAACAGCAGAATCTAGGTTGAAGATTTGGTCAGTAAAATTTATTTAAGTCCCAAATGGCTTCCTCTATAGTCTGTTCTAAGGCAGTTGTTCTGCTTTTGTGTATTCATTGTTTGTTGTTGCTCCCATTGTTTGTGGGGGTTTATTGTTAGATACTTGTTTTGTTTTGCAGTAGCTTTTTGTCCTTTTCTAGCTTTGCAATCATCTCGCTGGGAAAGAGAGAACTGGGTGCTTTGGTGTGTTCTGTTTTTGTGTCGCTAGCGTTCTTTGGATCTTCCTGATCGTGCCATGGGTTGGTCTGTTTAATGTGGTTGTTGCATTTCCTGGTCATACTCACTTACTTTTTGGTTTTCCTGTTGCATCTCCAGTCAAATTTTTTTGCAAGTTAGATTTTTGTTTTTACGATACTGAGCATGACCTCAGAACAACAGAATATATTGATGTTTTTTAACAGGAAAGAAGTTAGCACATAAAGCGATGTGCAGAATGCCAAAATCTTTCAACAACTATGTGATCAACTTGCCTGCACTAAATTGGTTACTGTATGGTTAAAAGCAATGCAAGTCACTTAAAGAAATGAGATTCGAGGAAGCGATGAAGAAAGTACTTCCAAAACGCTACCACCGAACAGATAACAGCTTAACACTGCATGTTATGAGTTGTTGTTATCAGTTACATGTACTTATCTTGAAGACGTGTGGATTGTCTTGCAACTGCAGAGTTTGGATATGAATCCTATGAGGAAGCACATAGCAGAATGGCATTGAAGCCGCTAATGATGAGCCAATCCACTACACCATACAAGTTGTTGAATGATGTATTATGTAAATTTTCCATTGTGAGTATGATCTTCTTTCGGTAATGAACAGCTTTGTACATCCTTGTGTGTGTGCAATGTAGCAGTGCCATGGGAAGGAAAATTGTCTGAATATTTCCTCTATTTTGTCTTGTGAAGATGTTGCCAAATCGGTCGCTGAATCTGATAAATCAGTGAGTGTGTTTCGCCATGACGCATACTCTTTGGCTCGATTTATTGGAACTAGTCATTCAAATGTCATATATACCCGACAAAAAAAAGAAACGCACCACTTAGAGTTTTTCAACTCTCAGGAAAATCACAAGTGATAGGCCAATTTAGTTTATATCAGTGCAAAGGTATGTCAGGTACTGCTGCGTCACACGTATTTTGCAATCAGGCGTCGAAATTGTGTTAAAGAAAATTGGTCACAAACCAAGTGGGGGTCAAATTGTAAAGTCATAGGAAATAAGCGTTTTTATAATGCTCTCATGCTGGATAAGTTAAAGCAATTGGATTCATCTTAGTAGACCAAATTGTACCCAGACACTTATTTTTTGCAAATTTTATCTTTAGATTCATCATTCGCGATAATTGAACGCTAGGTAGCCCATGCTTTGTGACTACCCTTTGGATAACGATTGGACAACTGGAGATAAACCTTACAAACATTTAAAGATTTCAACATTGTTTTAATCAATTTAAATGATCCTAACTGATGAAATTGGATTTTGGAATAACAAAAAAGCATCAATAAACACACTGGTGGTCTCACATAACGACTACATATCGCTTTCATACTTTGCTAATGTAAAACATACTCGGAACTTCATGTAGACATTAGCGTTGAATTAACGCTTCCAAAACTCCTTTACCCTTCACATTGATGTGTTTTGTGCCTACAAGGTGAAAGAACAAATACTCATCTACGTCACATTTACGTTTTACATTACGTTTTAGTAAATTAGGATCAGAAATGAGTATTTTATGACAATTAACATTTTCGTATTTAAAGAAGATATTAATGGGAAAATCGTAGTGGTGTGTTTCTTTTTTTTGTCGGGTATATAATAACTGAGTATGTCACTGTGAATTGTTGACCAACGACTGACATACATAAAGTATAATATACATGTATGCCACGTGTTTCGTGGATGATGGACTTGATGAACTTTCATGGTCAATGAAATGTGATGTCACTTTCCATTGGTATCCTGGGTTAGGTGTGATGCTTGATTGTATCGATTCCTGATCATTGTCCTCTTCCTTACTTTACTTATCTCTTAACAAAAATGAAATAGTATAATACTTGCCTGACACACGTTGACATACTTTTTGCAAAAGTTGGAACGTTTCCATCAATGTCCTTGACAAAAATTCTTTCCACATATTACATTAATAAAATCTGATAAGGATTTTGCTAAATGAATGAATCATTAATGTATTATCTATTCATTTGGAAGAGGCATCATGCACATTTTGCTCACCAGATGTCAGATGTTAACATTTTAACTTGTATTCAATACATTTATACCAAAAGAGATCATTTGCCAGAAATTATTCTACAAAATCATGGGTTTTCGTGACTAATGTACTTAATGACCTTTCACCATGGCGTATTTGGACTTATATGAACCTTACATATAATTAATAATAGTTTAGCACCCTCATGTATCAATTAGTGTTCATATTATGCCAACTTCAGCAATGCGTTTAATCATTGGTTTAAACTGATTTTTATCAGTAAAGTTATTACTTGTATGGATACCCTTTTTTGGTGGGCCAGAAAATTTTACTCACCAATAAATGGTAGTGACATTATGCACTGTTTGCTTCCAAGATTTAATTGATAATATTCAAACTTGCTTTTAATACATTTATACCTGAGGAGGATCATTTGTCAAAAAAAATCCTAGAAAATCATGGGTTTTTGTGACTAATGTACTTAATGACCTTTCTGCATCAGTGTATTTGGACTTTTATGAACCTTAAATATGATTAATAATAGTTTAGCACCCTCATGTATCATTTAGTGTTCATATAATGCCAACTTTAGCAATGCTTTTGATCATTGGTTTAAATGGATTTTTATCAGTAAAGTTATTACTTGTATGGATACCCTTTTTTGGGTGGGCCATAATTTTTTTCGCACCAATAAATGGTAGAGACATTATGTACTGTTTGCTTCCAAGATGTCATTGATAATGTTCAAACTTGTTTTCAATACATTTATACCTAAGGTGGATCATTTGTCAAAAAGAATTCTAGAAAATCATGGGTTTTCGTGACTTATGTACCTAATGACCTTTCACCGTCGGTGTATTTGGACTTATTTGCATCTCATTTATAATGCAAAGTATTTCTAGCATCCTTCTGTATCATTTAGTGTTCATATTATACCAACTTTAGCAATGTTTTTGATCTCTGGCTTAATTAAGTTTGATCAGTAAAGTTATTTATTTTTATGGGTGCCCTTTTTTAATGACTCGTAAAATTTTACGCCCGACATACCGAGGTGGCATCATGCATTTTTTAATTTGGGAGACTCTTAGCTTCAATTTGATGTATGTTGCTGCTTGTTACCCTGTGGGGACCACCATCTCGAAAACTAGCTCACTTTTTAATGCTTTGCTGCAGCACCAACACTGTAATTGCTTCCATGCGCACAAATCTTTGTAAATATAAGATTGCATGTTTAACATTATCATTGAGAACGTTTGCATTAAACTTTAACAGTATAAAATCCAATGTATTACTTAGTGATAAGGTCCATGGCCACGAATCTCTATCAAAACAGGATTTAGAACTCATGGCAGTTTTTGAGCCCATGAAGAATTATGTTTTGTAAATAAAAGATTTAACGTCTTACATACTAAACGATTCCTTCAGTAAAATGTTAAATATTGTCTTATTGTTCATTCGAATACCAACAACATTATTTTGGATGAGAAATAAGAAAACAACATTAAACAATTATTGACTTTTGAGGCATTGGGCATGATTTGATGTCGACCTGAGAGTACCAATATTGACCAAGGTGGAACGCTGCTAAGTATTTCATCAAATGGGTTGGGTAATTAAACAATCTTTTCATGCCTGTTTGTAGCATAGTCAAACTATTACCCCTCGGTACCGTGGACGACCTGATGCTCTATTGCACTCGGCGTTCACCCTCATGCAATAGTGCATCAGTTCGTCCACGGCACCTTCAGGATAATAGTTTTGAGGCATGAAATAACTGTATAATAGAAAACTACTCCGTATATAGACGATTGGGTAATAATAACTAATATTGAATGAGGGAAACCCCACAGCCCATGCGACATGTAGTTATATTGACTCGAGTGGATAGGCATTTGGGCCAATCAGGAGATGTTTATTTATAGATTATATAATTTCAATTACGCAATCTTATTTGGGGCCTGTTCATAGAACCAGTATAACCACAAATAATTTCACACAAGATGAGCACCAAAGTAAACAAAATAAATACCTTTTCACCATCAAGCTTCGTCCTCATAATGGTTTTCGAATGTGAGCTTAGCCAGTACAAAAAGTCATTCCAAGGATCAAACTCAATAACTCTGAGACCTTTTATATTGTCGCTTAGTAGCACATCCTTCGTATACATTGACATGTCTCTGTTGAGGCTCAGACTATATACAGAATCAGATTGGCCCACGAGCAGAAATGGGCGTGGAGCTGTAAGAGAAATTAATAGTAAGTCCCGCCCATAATGTCACTCAAAGGTCATCTGATAGTGTATCATATGTTAAGATAAACAAAAGTTTTGAGCGTAAAATTGTAAATATGCTCTTACCTATAAGTATTAACATATAGATTGGGTGCGCAAAAGAACCGTCTCATTGAGACGGTTCTTTTGAGCACCCACAACATATGTTTTGGATGAGAAATAAGAAAATTAATTTTTTGGTACGCACTCTTTACATAAAGTCCTGTAATCAGTATAATTGACCAATGCAACGACCACTTAGCACGTGACACTGTAGCTCAAACGAAATCGCACTTGTTCAATCTCCCACAATAAAACGGAGGTTAACCTTACAGTTAGTGTATGTTTAGCGTATTTAGAGTATATAGGCGTGGTTTTGGAATGGTGAAATGAGAAACTAATGTTGGATATTGCATCGATAGCCTAATCTGGTTCACTTTCCGAATTTAATTCTTTGTCATCTAGAGTCGTCGGTTGATACCCTTTGCAAACAGTCATGACCCAGATCAGAACTTACAAAACGTAAGACCTGACCTAGATCTAAACTGATTGACACTCTGATGGCATTCCTGTTGTTTTGTTATCGAATAAAAAAAGATTTTGAAAAAGTCTGCAGACGACAAACGCATGGAAAATTACCCAGCATTCAAATACTTAAATCACTAAATGTAAGGTAAACCTCAGATTAACTGTGGGAGATCGTACACGTGCAAATTTGTTTGTTGGACTATGTCATGTGCTAAGTCGACGATACATTGGTCAGTCATATACTATCAGTTGTCTGGTGACATTTAAGATACATTCTAGGCGTGGTTTGGAAACATCTATTATCAATAATTTAATTCATATAAGCCTAGTGTCTTTGTGGGAAATTTATAAACCACTTAAAGACATATGCGGCTATTTCCAATGCGCACCTTTCCCGCGTCTGCAAACGGAGAAAGTTGTCTGGGTCCTGTCTTTCGACCCTTAACGGATTCGGATCAACACAGCTTCCGATATTCTTATGGCATATCGGCGTTCCGACATTTTCTTCACAAATTAACTAATTAAAGTGTGTTCGAAATATCTATTGACATCTTTTCAGAACTGATCGTCTTAGCACTAAAGACAGATAAATGTAGCTCAGTCGAAATCAAACGACGTACACAATAACCCTGGTTACGAATACGATAGTTGCCGAGTCTATACTATTTGTATGGTTATTTCAAGCGGCGCACGAACTGACCTCGTGGCCTAGTAGCGTGTCTGGCTACAAAGCCAGAGGACCAGGATCGATTCCTGGATGCGCTCATATTTTCAGTGTGTTTTTTTCTTTCTTTTTTAACATTTTAATGCTAAATTACTTCATATACTAGTAAAGTGGCATCATCAAAACGACCGAAATGGTCATCCCCGGACTTTTTATATTGAATTACGCATGAAACCTATGGGGGTGGGATTAAAATCGGCCGTCTAGAAACAGAATTAGTTCGGTGACCCCAGATTTTTATTCGTTTTTTCTGAAAGGTATTATAAAAGTCCATGAATTAAAAATAAATTTTCAAGATTTTCAATATCAGATTTTTTAATACATGATTTATTCTAAAAACAAATTCCATTTTTCGACGAATTGCCAAAATATATCATGCAGTATCTTGTCACAGCATGGGATAACAAGTAAACATGCACATTTTCTTAAAAGTTTGAGGTCATGGGCAGTAATTTAAGTTAAAAGAAAGAAGCTGGCTGAAGATTATAACCGTCTTAGCTCGATAATTAGGACTAGTGTTATTATTTTATATTTCTAGAAAATTGGTCAAATGCTGTAAACTTCAATATGAGATTCTGAAAAAATAAACACGGTGACATATCCTTTTTATTTCATAAATGGATAGCCCACGCATAAAACAAACTGTATGCAAAGTATTGAAAATATTTCAATATGGGAAGTATTTAGTAGCATATGTCCTTAAAGCTGACCTTCAATGGCCAGCCAGAGAAACGCCATTTAAATGGAGCTTCGGTGGGAGGCCAATGACGGCCCAAAAATTATGCTGGCTTGTTAGCTTTGTGATTTTCCAGGGGATCAGGACCAGTATTGCTAAGGAACCCGACAGCTTTGTAATTTTCCAGGGGGGTGTCCAGACATCCTGTCTCCCCCTCTGGATCCGCGCATGCGTTTTGACCCCTCGTTCAATCACCACTAAACCCCCACTTTTACTTCTTTTTATAAATCGTTCATTGTTAAGACTGGCTTTGAAACACTGATGAGGTCAGATAAAGTCTTAAGATTTGATACAAACACCCAGTGTATAAATAGACTTTTCGCTTACTGTAAAGGCGGCACCTCATGAATGGGTAACTAGGACTGGTCAACATAAGACATAGGTAAAAGCTGAAAAAGAGGTGTGGTTATATTCAAAAGTAACTGTGTCATCTTGCGCCATAACCACAGTACAGACGCAAAACACATTATTTAGTCCTTAAAACACCAGCAAAATAACTGCATCTGAAAATGTTAGTTTAACATAAGCCTAGAGGCAAACTTTGTGGACACAGATCAGACTGCTCCTACAGGAGCAGTCTGATCTGGGTCCACACTGTTTGTCTATGAGGCTTCAAATAGTTTAGTGGACGACAAAAATCATACATATTGTGATTATGCGCTTTAAGGGTTAATAAATGTGAGTTCAGTGTGAATAGGCTAGGATTTTCATGAAATGCACGCACGTTTGCGCGGCCTAAAGAACTTATTATTTATTCACCAAATTATAAATGAAACCTGATTTCCCTTCCCTAGGAGATGAAATAGCCGAACCACGCCCAGATATGAATATTAAAATTGCCGCCTTTACAGTAAGCGAAAAGTCAATTAATATATGTGTTGCTAGCAATAACATTGTTATTTTGTTTGGACAGTCATCAGCTATGGTCATGTCGAGAGGGTCAGTTCACCTAACCACACAATTTTTCTAGGCAAGCTTTACTAAGATGTTGATACAACCACTTCCTGCACATACTTTCTCTTGTAACTAAAAACAACCCTTCTTGAATCAGTAGAAGGAGGAGAATGACTGTAAAAATTATTTCATGATCAATATCCACGAAAGTATAGGACTAGGCCAGAATCGAACTCGCGATCCCTGGATCTGCAGTCGGACTCGCTACCGACTATGGGGCCAGTGGTTTTAGAAAACCATCTAACTCGTGATGAATAACCAACTTGACTTCAATGGATCTATTTTGGCATTTAGCATCTTTCTTCAGACAATACTTTCTTTGCTATTGGCATTTATACTGATAATATTTGTATTAAGTTTAAGTAAATAATTATATCGACAAGCAAATTAGATTTTGGTACTTGGTTGCAGAATGTGCAAAATGTGTAAATGTACCCTTTAAAACATGCGCGGATCCGGAGGGGGGCAGTGGGTCCAGATCCCTCTGATAAAACACAACAATATAGGGGTTCTTAGCAATACTGGTCGGGATCCGCTAAAAATCACAAAGCTACCAAACCAGCATTCAATGTTGGGCCATCATCGGCACGCCAGCGAAACGCCATTAAATGGCATATCGCTGACGGGTCGATGATGGCTCACTTATAGTGGTATTTGGATCATCCCTCCCCACATGATATAAAAAAACAAACAAAAAACGTTGTCAAAGTTGGACCCCTCTGACAACACTTTCTGGATCCACGCATGCTCTAAACATCTATGCTGACGTAACCCGCTGGGACCATATCAGAGTATATCGATGTCCATTATTTGTGTATGCTAGCAGCGAAGTCTCTTGTGAGTCTGCGCATTTGCACAGGCTTGGCTGAGCCTTTGTTTGTGTTGGCAATGCGAATCAAAAACTTAAATACTAGCCATGCGCGGATCCAGAGCGTTTTATCAGAGGGGGTCCAACTTTGACGTTTGTTTTTTGTTAGCGGAGGTGCGATCTTAATACCAATATCAAGAGGGCCAACATCGGCACACCAGCGAAACGCCATTTAAATGGCGTTTCTCTGGAGTGCCGGTGATGGCCCAACATTGATTATTGGCTTTGCAGCTTTGTGATTTTCAGGGTATCCGGACCAGTATTGCTAAGACACGCTATATTTTTGTGATTTTTCAGGGGGGGGGGGTGGGGCGGCCCGAAACCCCTGTCCCCTCCTCTGGATCAGTCCATACTAACTAAATTATTTACCCTTGCAAAAACCATTGTTTTCATTCAACGTGTAAGCTGCGGGGCAGGCACAGACAAACTTGTCGCTGTTTCTCTCTGGCGGCACTGGTATGCATAGATGTGAACACCCACCATTGTTGACCAAGCAGGCACTGTACCCTAGAAAATTGTGAGAAGCAAATAGAAACCTTGGCCCGGAATTACAATGCCTTCTTAAAGTTAAGGAAGACTTAAGTTAAGGATTGATTTTTCAGGATGCGAAAAATAACGTTTCAAACTGATTAAAATCTAAATAGTTTCATTTTTCTGTAGATCACTATGGTATCTTTGACCACAAGTTCTGTATCGATCCAGGCAATTTATTTAGCATTTGATATAGCATTTTGAAATATCAATACTTAACTTAAGTCTCCCTTAACTTTAAGGAAGGATTGTAATTCCGGGCTAGCTCCTGGGGTTTTGCAACTCATCGCATGGGAGAATTCAGACGAGGTTACGCATCCGTGCAACCATGACATAACATGCACTACCCTACCCGTACACTTAAATAGTATACTTAAGGAATAAAGAAACACAACAATCACTTCAATTCATTGTAAACATAAAATGTATTGCAAGTCGGTTGTGTAGATGATGTTATTTCATAAAAACAGCATATATCCGTCACATTACAGTAGGTTAAGCCACTACGTTGATTACGTTTGCCGGCTAGTATGCACGTAATCATCTTGACCCCCAGTAGAAAACTGTGCAACACGGTCAATTTTCTGTCAAAAACCGGTTTGTTGTTTACAAAACCTTTGGAATAAGTTTGAGGATCCAAGAAATGATCAGCTTGCAACCTTATCTTATAATTCCTAACGCTTAACATCAATAATGCCAAGACCAAATATTGCGTTAAATGCGGTAAAATTCTATTCCTCTTGAGTGCTATTAAATGTAAGTACATTTCCTGCAAGAATTGGGCCTTTCGAATGTTAGACGTTAATAAAATGTGTTTTAGGATGTCAAAATTCAGTATTCTGCACTTTAAAGGCAACATAATGTTTACGCATTTTTCTGATGAGAATGGCCAAGGGGCAAAGTTTCGGTTACATTTAGCAAGTTTAATGCTTACTTCCCGCATATAACAGGTTGTTTGCTGTGTTCGGTATGACAAACGTCAATGTAACGTCCCCCTGATAAAATTTTGCGGGTTCTGTTATCATGATAAGGTAACTGTTGCGGGCAAAGCATGTCCTGTTATCTTTAGGTTTGATAGATCCTGTAATGCACCAACGACTTCAACTCGACGGCTTTAAGTGACCCTAAATGCTTATTCTTTGCCTTTGTGCATCCTTGCATTCTAGGAGCTGGTTTTAAAGCAATACTTGACTGACATTTAAACGTGATGCGATGCTTTCTTTGTTTGCACATTGTGGAGTCGATGCCATGTCACAAATAATGAAGAATATTGGGTTTCATGATCTTCGTTCTGACGTCCACGTCACATTTTACGTTTTTAAATAGTTTCATCTTGTGGCGTTAACTTTATCCTTAAAGTTTTCGCATTTCATAACATGTCATTAATAGCCAGTAAGCACATTCTAAAAGAAATTTAATCAAGATATCATTTAACTACGCAATTTTTTTTCATCTGGGCAGCGTTTCACTAACAATCTTAGCGCTAAGAAAATCTTAGGCTTAAGAACTTCTTAAGGATTGTCGTATCTTTTTCTTAAAGTGTGTTTCACTAACATTTTCTTAAGCGCGGTGCGTTTCATAGCATTTTCTTAGCTAAGAATTCTTAAGCTACTCTTCCGTCGGAGGTTAGAAAATCCATAGCAACGAGCGCGCGGGCGTAAGCGCGGACGTAATTGAAAGCATCAAAACAGATCAGAGAAAATTGGGCGACAACTATAATAAAGGTATCAAATACTTTAAAAAGAGGGTAGTGCGCTAATCATTCTCGTATTACATAGAAAAAATAATTCATGAAAGTTACTTCTTACATCTAAAATTGATTCTTATCACTCTGATTAATAAAAAATAAGTGTGACTGATCTAGTAAACACTTGTAAAAATTCAGCTCTTGAAAACTCTTGTAGGCAAAATAAGCCTACGGAACGGTATCGATTCGCCGCTTTTAAAACTTCTGACAGTGAGCGCAGTGTGCTTGACTCGAGACTGAGGGGCCGCGGGTTCGAGCCTCACCGGAGTCACTGTGTCGTGTCCTTAAGCAAGAACATTAATCCTAGCTTAATACTGATTCAACCCAGGAAGCCCGTCCTTTTACGACTGAAAAATTGTTGATGGGACGTAAAGAATCAAATCAAACGAATAAACAAACAAACAACACTTCTGACCAAGACTGTTGGTCGTTGAAAAATGCACAACATATCTAGCTGTTAACCTGTGCTACATTTTATGACTTTCACGGGCCATGCGATGACTGGACATGACTGAGGGTCTGGATGGGGAGGGGGGGTCTGGTTTTCACTATTCATTAAAAATTTTGCCCATTATTCATCTCATTAAAATTTTGGGTTATTCATTAAAATAAGACCAATTATTCATTAACAGTTTGACATTGACATTTTTCTTCTACTAAAGAAATCTGATTATTCACTATTCATTATATTTTTCTTCAATTCATTAAAAAAAATAGGATTATTCATTATTTTTTAGGCCCTCAATATTCACTATTCATTATTTTTTGGCTCATTATTCACTATTCATTATAAAAAGGGCCATTATTCACTTATCATTATACCCCATCCAGACCCTCATGACTATTACAGGTTATGCGTATGCATGAGTTCGGAAGGCTATCACGGATCATGCAATTACTGGTACGGGTCATGTGGTGAATGGACATGAGTTCCGAAGAGTTATTTGTCTTGCAATGCATTCGTCATTCCATATATTGACATGCGTTCTGATGCGATGATTCGGCACGACTCACTGTTCATGTTTTGACTGTGTATGTGTTTAGCAGACTATCGTGTGTCATGCAATAACTGTTGAATTTCCATGACTTCTGTCACGGGTCATGCGATTACTGGATACGAGTTGGGAAGTGTGTGATGGTTCATGCGAATACTGGGCATGGCTGTCAAGGTCATGTGATGACTGAACATGAGTTCTGAATAGGTTCATGCGATTACTGTACATGGCTGTCACAGGTCATGCGATGACTCGACATAAGTTCCACATACTGTCCCAGTTCGATGACTGGAGATGACTGTTACGGGTCATGGCTTGGCTGTCTGAGTTTTGATGACTATCAGGGGTTATGCGATGACTGGGCATGAGGTCTGAAGGCTGTCATGGGTTATGCCATCACCGGACATCACTGTAACAGTTGATACGCTGAATGTGCATGTTTGTTTTTTTAGACTGTCACGGGTCAAGCAATGGGTTCGAGCCTCACCGGCATCACTGAAGCCCTGGAAGGGTTTTTAAGGATACAGGGACATTGGCAAAAAATTTAAAGGGATACGGGATATTTTTGTAAATACTTAAAGGGATACAGGATACTTGGATCAGTTTTAGGGATATGGGGTACAAAGCTTTCTGAATTTTGGGGATATTTGCCATATTTATTTTAGGGATATGGAATATTTTTCAAAATAATAAAAGGGATATGGGATACTGGGACCCCCCCCCTTCCAGTGCCTCATCACTGCGTTGTGTTTTTGAGCAAGACACATTTATCCTTGCTTAGTACTAGTTAAACACAGGGAGACCTGTCCCGCCATAACTGAAAAATTAATGATTGGGACGTAAAGAATCAAACCAAAAAATCAGAGGTGATATCGTTTGAAGAGATTTGTTATCTAAAGCTCTGGTGGCCCTTTTGTTCAGCAGAACAAAACCATTTGTGCAGTTTTTTACTAGGGCATTATGAGGAATATTTCTGTAAAACTATTTTGAATTAGGACCAGTGGTTCAAGAGATGTCATTTAAAGATATATTATCTAGAGCTATGGCATCCATTTTGTTCTGTGTAGCGAAAGCATTTGTGTATCTCTGGTAGAGAGCATCATCAGGAATAATTCTGTGAAATCATTTTGAATTTGGACCAGTGGTTCAGGAGAAGTCGTTTAAAGATATTTCCTATCTTGAGTACTGGCGGTCCCTTTGTTTGGCGGAGCAGAACCATTAAAAAATTTGTGCAATTTCGATAGAAAGCATCATGAGGAACAACTCTGTGAAATTATTTTGAATTTGAACCAGTGGTTCAAGAGATGTCATTTGAAGATAGTTCTTATCTAGAGTTCTGGTGGCTCTTTTCTTCAGCAGAGCGAACCATTTGTGCAATTTTGGTGGAGGGTATCACGCGGAACAATTCTGTGAAATTATTTTGAATTTTGACGAGTGGTTCAGATGTCGTTTAAAAGATTTCTTATCGAGAGCTCTAGCGGCCCGAATGACCATTTATGCAATTTTGGTTGATGGCATTATGGGGAACATTCCTGTGAAATCATTCTAATTTGTACCAGTGGTTCAGGAAAGAAAAAAGTTTACGGACGACGGACAAAACAGATCACAATACAAGGCCGCCGTCGCCGGTTCGGCAGGAAGGCGAGCGCCGGACCACTTTTTTGGACGAGTATGCTTTCCGCCATGTCCCTTTTTACTCATTTTGGCTCATTTTTCTTTGTGCTTACCTCTGATTTTCAATTTATTGATGCAATCATCAATAACGCTCGTTGCGCGTGTCATCCATAGACCGACATAGCCAAGGTGTGAAAACATTGAAAAACAATGCAATCATTATAATGACAGTTATCATACTTATCGGCCGTGTCGAGAGAAAACCTGACGTAGTTGCATTCGAAGATTAAAGGCGCAGACCAGCCTACACATCCGCGCAGTCTGATCAGTGCCTTTGTTGTTCGCTCTCTTGAAAGTATAATTGATAAACTTGCTACACGCAAAATTTCAGCTTTCTAGCTACATGTGATCTCTGTAACTAAGCTGGTTGGTACATGGTCGTAAACCCCGAAGACAGGTCTTCTCGCATTGAGGCCCAGATAATTTCTATGCGTCAGTTTCATTTCTCTCAAATTGACATTTTTCTTCTACTAAGTAACATGTCGAGCGACTAAGTATGTTTAAACGTTACGAGCATCGGGGGCATGTGTTGTTACAATTCATTCCGTTACGGATATACAAGTTCGTCATGTTCAAATTCAGCCAAAGACTTTACGGTTCCCCCAACGTTCATTCGACTTAAAGATGCATGAACAGAGAAGGGTTAAGCCGCCGTAGTTCGACAGTAGGCCCTGGCGCCATTACGATGAAGCCAAAGATCTCATGTTATGCCTATCGACAAGGGAACTCATCAAGGAAAGTTGTGCAGTGAAAATCTAGATGAAACATTCTGCATCCTTAAAGTAACGGGTGTACTAATTGAAAAGACGCTAATGTATATCTTTTCGAAAATACAACTCTTTTAAGTGTTTCAGGGGCGGGGGGCGGACCCCCTGCTCTCCCTCTGGATCCACCCATGACAACCAATGATCAGTGTTAAACGTACCTTTCCAAAACCTGCGGGAACTTTGGTGACATAATGTCTAAGAAATACGTTGAAGAAAAAAGCAAAAAAATCGTGACTATTTGAAAACGATTTTGTTTAGCTTTCGGTTTTTCTAGCGAGAAATCGTGACTGAAATCTGGTCCCAAACGCATAAAACCCCATTAAAAACGCACATAGAAGCGCTAAAAATTCAAAATTTTCTCGGGGGAGAACCCTTACCCCCCCCTAACGAGAGGGGGAGTCCCCCTCTCGTGCTCTCCCCCTCTTGTGCCGTCAGCACTCGATGTTTCCTCCGCCGGACCACTTTTATATACGCGGCGACGGCCCTGCAATAGCTCGCCTTGAGCCATTTAATGTCACTATTACAAGGCTTTATGTGATTGGCGACGTCATAAAAATCGAACAGGCAGCCAGATGATGCTAAATGATGCTAGGGTACTCCATTCAGTGATTTGTTACTCGATATATCACATGACTTAACCATTGGGAGTGTGTTAGAATTGTTTGCTTCACTTTCAACATATCTAGATCTATCTAGTCTGTACCGAATAGCGGAATGATGCTTCTATATTACGAATCGCAAGGCAATCTGGGTTGAAACTGGCCCCGAGGTTATAAAAAAATATGCTCAACTTAGCTCGCACGAAATTGTTGACATTTTAACATTTATTAGCATGATATAAATACAACATCTGAGGGACTTAAGGCAAGAAACTTTTTTATATGTCAGTATTGTAGCTTTTTTATGAGCAGATGAAATTTCGTGCTCAGTTGATTTGAGAATGAAAAAACTTTTATAAGCACCGGGCCTGCATGCAAAAAGACACATCTGAAAGAGTTGTCCTACTCTTTGATCCAGAGAGAAATGAATTAGAGAATAGTTTCACCAAAAAGAAGTTTACTGATGTAGCCAAATTTTTGCTGATTACTGATATGAGTGTTGGGCCTAAATTTTACTGATTACTGATATTTGTACCTAATACTTACTGATTACTGATTTTGTGGCCTAACTTTTACTGATTACCAACTTTTGGGCCTATATTTTACTGATTATTGATTTCTGATGTGCCCCATTGAGACCCTCATGACTGCCAATTTGATCTTGTGAGCTGCACCGTATAGTCATATTAATATCAAAAAATTGCCCCATATGAACGTTTACTTCAACTGACCATCTGATTTCCAAGAACAATATTTTCATAGGGTCAAACTTGACCAGAGGTAAACTAGGTCAATGTAAACTAAATCCCTGCGGTACTCTTCTGGAACTATGTTGACTGAAAAATGGCGTGCGGACTATGACGACAGACATTAGAGGATCACAAAAGCTCATACTGAGCCCATGGCACAGGTGAGCTAAAATAAAGGGATGTTGATTGTTAAAGACTACCATTTACTGTGATTTGACTACCATTCACTTGGTATTGCTGGTGTAGAGTGGAGGGGATTAAAGTTATAGATCACTGTGGTACTCTTGGGGAACTATGTTTGCATAATGACAACGGACATCAAAGGATCACAAAAGCCCATATTGACCATTCATATGCCATTGCTTGTCTAGAATGAAGTTAAAATGTAAACTCCCTGTGTGCAGGTGAGCTCAAAATACAGCATTTTACAAATGAAATGATTTACCATGGCATAAAGCGTTTAGATGCTTAGCTACATGTAGGGTCGTTTTTCCAACATCCTTTGGTTTCTTAGCAATAGTCGATCATGCATAGTCTGAAAAGTTTGTTGTACTGCACAAGTTTATATACAGTTAAACAGGTCTATAATTAAAAACGTTAAGCGTAAAAATTGTAAATATGTTCTTACACATCAGTTTTATCATATGTTTAGGGTACTCAAAACAATCGTCTAATTGAGACGCGTCTCATTGAGACGGTTCTTCTGATCATCCACAACATATGTTTTGGTTAAGAAATATGAAAGTTATTATTTTGTTAAGCACTCTTACCTTAAGGCCTGCCCTTAAATCAAAGTCCCTAGGGCCAAACTTTTCGTTGTTTTATTTGAAGTTTGAATAAATATAGCTGATCTATAAAAGGATAACCAGTGCATAGGCTAAACATGATTACTTTCACTTTTATATATCCAAAGATATGCTGTATGTCTAATGGAGACATACAAGAACCATGTCAATGCGATGTGCTGTATGAAGAACATTTGCACACAAACAGGAGCAATCTCACTGAGTCTGCCCTAAGTACATTCAAGTCAGCATATCTTTAGATAGCAAATGCGGAAGATACATGTAATAGTGAACAAAATCTGTTAAATGCAGCTGTATATATTACATATTGGACTTTAAAAGGTAGTTTAATGTTTAAGGATTCGAATTAATAAGAGTACACTGTAGTGGCCATGTATAAACTGAAAAAAAAAAAACCACACACAACTATTAATTAAACCCTGCTTTTTTTTTTATTGAGCTTCGTCTAGTAAAACCCATGCTACACTCTAACACTTCATGGAATGTTAACTTCTTTGAAAGATTTTTATCCAATTGTGTCTTATTCAAACGTTTCACTTTTTCAAATGGTGCTACTTCGAATCCTACACAAAACTTGGGCCTCTGGGACTTGTAGTTGTAGTAACTCCACCTTGTCTGTTTCTGTATAGTAAACTCTCTGATTAATATCTGAAAGAAAAAAAATTGAACTTCTAAGTTTCAAAGTGATAGACAGCGTTTAACATAAAAATGATATCAAACACACCTTATTAACCCATTCAAGACTAGCACATTGAGAAACGGTGCAGATCCAATCACACATTACTAAGACAATGTAACATTCTACAATGAGTATCCAATGGTGTGAATAAAGCTGACAGAAAAAGGAAAAGACTTATTTATATGTGCCACTATCCAAGATCAAATTTATTCTCAACGATAATTTGAGGGGGGTGGAGGGGATGGGTAGTAGAGGAGGAGATGGGAGGAGGGGTGAGAAGATAGGAAGAGGAGATGGAGGGGATAGGTAGTAGAGGAGGACAGTGTTTAGGAGGAGGAGATGGGTAGTAGAGAAGGAGATAGGAGGTGAGAAAATACAAGGAGGAGAGTGTTTAGGAGGAGGAGATGGGTAGTAGAGGATGAGATAGGAGGAGGAGGTGAGAAGATAGGAGAAGGAAAGTGCTTAGGATGAGGAGATGGGTAGTAGAGGAGGAAATAGAAGGAGGAGATGTAGGAGATGGGTAATTGAGGAGGAGATAGAAGGAGGAGGAGGTGAGAAGATAGGAGGAGGAGATGGAGGGGATGGGTAGTAGAGAAGGAGATTGGAGGAGGAGGAGGAGGTGAGAAGATAGGAGGAGGAGAGTGTTAAGGAGGAGGAGATGGGTAGTAGAGGAGAAGATAGGAGGAGGAGATGGGAAGTTGAGGAGATAGGAGGAGGAGGTGAGAAGATAGGAGGAGGAGAATGTTTAGGAGGAGATGGGTAGTAGAGGAGGAGATAGGAGGAGGAGATGGAGGAGATGGGTAGTTGAGGAGGAGATAGGAGGAGGAGGTGAGAAGATAGGAGGAGCAGAGTGTTTAGGAGGATGGGGATGGGTAGTAGAGGAGGAGATAGGAGGAGAAGATGGAGGAGATGGGTAGTTGAGGAGGAGATAGGAGGAGGTAAAAAGATAGGAGGAGGAGAGTGTTTAGGAGGAGGGGATGGGAGATAGGAGTAGGAGATGGGTAGTTGAGGAGGAGATAGGAGGAGGTGAGAAGATAGGAGGAGGAGAGTGTTTAGGAGGAAGAGATGGGTAGTAGAGGATGAGATAAGAGGAGGAGATGGAGGATATGGGTAGTTGAGGGTAGTTAACCACAATACCCACCATTTCCATCAGTAATGCCTCACTGTCAAATGTTTAAATATTGGAAACTGTGATGTATGAAGTCTGAACTGTGAAGTGTAAACTTATATGTGTGAAGTAAGAACTATACACTGTGAAGTATAAAGTGTGACATGTGAAGTATTAAGTGTGAAAAATGAACTGTGAAGTCTGAAGTGTGAAGTATGGTGTGTGAATTATAAAGTGTGAAGTATAGACTGTGAACTTTGAAATGTCATTTGACGTTGTCTCCTACACATAATTAAAAAGTGTGAAGTATGAATTGTTAAGTATGAACTCTGACCTATGAAGTGTAAAGTATAAACTATGAAGTGTTAAATGTGAAGTAAAAAGTGTGGGCTATGAAGTATAAACTCTGACGTGTGAATATGAAGTGAGGAATATAAAATGTGAAGTATGAACTGTGAAGTCTGAAGTATGAACTATGTAATGTGAAGTATAAGCAGTGAACTTTGAAATGGCATTTAAATGTGTCTTCCTCACATAACAATGAACGGTGAAGTACGAATTGTAAAGTGAGGAGTGCGAAATATGAAGTGTAAATAGAGTGAGGAGTGCGAAATATGAAGTCTGAATTAGGATGTATTCACTATGAAGTGTGAAGCATGAAGTCTGAAATATGAAGTATAAAATGTGAAGTATGAACTATGAAGTATGGACTGTGAAAAATGAAGAATGAAGTATGATAATTGAAATATGAACAGTAGAGCATGAACTGTGAACTTTTAAATGTCACTACAGTTGTGCAACGAAGTCTGAACTATGAAGCATTTAGTGTGAAGTATGAAGTCTGAATTAGGAAGTGTTAATTATGAAGTGTGAAATGTGTACTATGTCTATGACGTCTGATTTTTTAAGTGTGAATCTTGAACTATGGAGTGTGAAAACTGACGTATGAAACTATGATGTGTGAACTGTGAAGTAAGAAGCGTCGACTGTGAATTGTGAACTATGGACTCGGAGGAGCGTACTGTGACGTTTGGAGTATAAAGTCTGAAGTATGGACAGCGAAAAGTGAAATTTCAAAGTTCAAACTTCACATTTCAAACTTCACAGTTCGACTTCATACTTCAATAACCATACTTCACAATTCATGGTTCACACTTTACAGTTCAGAGTTCAAACTTCACATTTCATACTTCACAGTTCAACTTCATACTTCAATATTCATACTTCACAATTCAAACCGTGCGAAGTATGAAGTGGGAAGTGCGTAGCTTTAAGTATGCCTAAGGAAGTGCGAACAATTAAGTGTGTAGAATGAAGTGAGAACCATGAAGTGGGACGTATGAACCTTGAGGTATGAACTGTGAACTTAAAAATGTCTTTTTACGGTGTCTCACTCACATAACTATAAATTGGGAAATATAAATTGTAAAGTATAAAGTGCAAAGTATGAAGTGAGAATTATGCAGCCTTAAGTCTGAACTATGAAATGTGATGTATGAAGTGTGTAGTGTGTGAAGTATGAAGTCTAAACTATGAAGTGTGAAATATGAAGTGTGAAGTGCTAACTGTGAAGTGTGAACTGTGAACTTCAAAGGTTACTTTACATTGTCTCCCACACATGACTATAAATTTGAGTATGAAGTGCCAAGTATGAAGCGTGAAGTCTGAACTTTGAAATGTGAACTATGAAGTCTGAACTATTAAGTGTGAAGTTTGAACTATAAATTAAGTGTGAAAACTGAATTATGAAGTCTGAACTATGAAGTGTGAACTGTTAAGTAAGAAGCGTCAACTTAGAAATGTGATCTATGAACAAAGAATAGTGTACTGTAACGTTTGGAGTATAAAGTCAGAACAATGGAAAACGTGAAAGTGTCATTTAAAAGTTCATACTTCACATTTCATACTTCACATTTTAATCTTCCCAGTTTATGGTTCACACTACAAAATTCTGACTTCACCCTTCAGAGTTGAAACTTCACAGTTAAGATTTCACATTTCATTCTTTACATTTCCACTTCATACTTCAATGTTCATACTTCACAATTCAAACTGTGCAAAGAATGGTGTGAAATATGCAGCCTTAAATCTGACTTATGAAATGCGAACTACTAAGTGTGCAGTATGAAGTGTGAACTAAGATGTGTGAAGTATGAACGGTAAGGTATGAACTGTGAACTTCAAAAATGTTATTTTGCGCTGTCCCCCATTGCACATAACTATAAAGTGTAAAGTATGACTTTTGGAGTCTAAAGCGTTAAGTATGAAGATTGAAGTTTGAACAATGAAGTATGAAGCATGAAATATGAAGTGCAAAATATGAACCATGAACAGAAGGGTGAAATGTGAACTATGAAGTGTAAAGTTTGAATTATGAACTGTCTAGTTTGAAGTACAAATGAAGTGAGAAGGAGCTTGAACTGTGAAGTATGATGTATGAAGTATGAACTAAGAGGAGTTTACTGTGAAGCTTTGAGTATGAAGTCTTAACTATGGAAACATAAAGTGACATTTGAAAGTTCATACTTCATAGTCTATATGTTCATGGTTCACACTTCACAGTTCAGACTTCACATTTCATACCTCATAGTTCCATTTCACACTTTACTGTTCATAATTCACAATTAACTTCACACTTCATAGTTCCAACTTCAAATTTCATACATCATGCTTAGTAATGCACACTTCTAATATCACACTTTAAGATTTTCTTTTTTAATGTTTAAACCTTGTCATCGAAATGCTTTTGTTTACTATACAATAATACATTAACCCAATATTGCAAGATTGATGCGATTTATATTGATAAACAAAAATGTACCATGCAACAACACACACCATTTTTATCAGTAATATGTCACAGTAAGGTGTTTAAAGATCTAAAACCTATGTAGTGTAAACTTTAAAGTGTGACTTGAAGTATGAACTGTGAAGAGGAAATTATGAAGTGTGGAGTGTTTAGTAAAGAGTGTGAATATGTGACAAGTTCATACTATAAGCCTTAAGCCAAATTCTAAGTCTATCTGACCTTAATTGTCCTTTTGAGTCCAATGTCATATTGGTAATCTAGAACCCTTGTTAAAATCTAAACTCAGTAGGCAATCATTGTGCCAAATTTGAACACCCTTGGTCGAAAAAATGGAAGAAGTGTTCCTTTTAGGAGTGGAAGGACATATTTTAAATATATTTTACCTTGACCTTTTACTCCAGAGTCATATTGGCGATCATAAACCTTCATTGTTATCTACACATCATAGGTAATCATTGTGCCACATCACCCTCAATCAAAAAATGAAAGAGTTTGTGTTATGAGCAAGTCTGAATGACAAATGGACCCGATTACAATATATGTCTAACATATTATCTGACTTAAAGTCACTTTTCTCAAAAAGGATGGATATAATTTTTTAAGTTTGTTGCAGGCAATTCAGAGCAAACTGGGAAGATCTTGATGAGATTTGTAATTTTAAGTCATCTAGGTTGAAAAACTGTTTGAAAAAGAGAGCGTGTTTTCTATTTTTCTTATGAGTTAAATGATACTTTACATCCCAGTCAACAAACGTTTGGTCATGTTGGGATGTTTCATCTGCGTTTAACCAGTACTATATAAGCAAAATATTTGAGTGCAGAACTGTCTGTTTCTTTAATTATCATTTTAAATGTCTCATTGAGACGGTTCTTTTGAGTACCCACAACATATTTTTTTAGATAAAAGATAAGTATTTTTTCTATCACACACACTTATCTGGAGGTAAAGGCACTCTTTTTACCCTTTTCTTGCTGTTCACGGCAATATCTGTCATCTGCTCTCTTCTGCTATCTATGTTTTTGGTGGCCTATATTGCAAACAATATGGACACGGATCAAACTGCTCCCTTTCGATCGAACTGTTTGATCAGGGCTCATAGTGTTTGAATTATCAGCAGGATAAGGGTTAATTCAGGCATAATTTGAGTACAATGCTTATTTTGGAATACAGAAATGAAATAGAAAAGTACAGACAGTCGAATCCCGTAAATTCAAAGTTGTTTTATTTTTAAGTATTGAAAATTCGAATTATAGAGAGTTATATACATAAAAATATATAACCCCCAAAAATGATTGTTATCATTTATCAAACATATGTCTTTGGTGCGTAAAAGAAACCTCTCAATGAGACATTTCTTTTATGCACCCAAACACATATTTTTTTAAAGACAGTTATAAAAATATTTCATAAATAGGTCCTATAAGCTCTTATCTGGATCCAATGTGCCTCAAATTGATTTCGAACAATTAAGCGAGTATTTACGAAAAATTGGCATTAGAATTTCGAGCTTTTACTGTAATTATGCCCCCAATTACTTTTCCTGCTGCCAAAAAAGCAAATTTATAGAGAATATTATCTAGCAAGCAAAATATACAGTAATTAATTGTTACGCTTGCGTTCAGTTATTAAGAGATATCATATTTAGAACGCAAGTGTTGCCATCTAACTAGGGATTCAAAAATACATATACAGTTTGTCTAAATGTCAGACAGACATGCTGCACCTCACTGTGACCTCATTATCACAGCTTTCCCCCACAGTAATTTTTAACCCCCCTCCCCCCTACAGGGATGGTCAGATGATAATTGGGATGATGCACATCTTGAATTCCCCCACAGGACCACAGTAGTCAGAAACATGATCTTCTGCAATGATGCAAATATAGTTAATATACCCCAAGGAATTTATCATTGTTGAGTGGGGGCAATGACCCTTGAGCGGTCCCCATACATAGTGCAGAGCTTTTTATGACCATATTTCCAGTAGGGGATTCCCGGGGTCATATGTGGAGGGGGGGGGGGCAGTGGTGTAAATGACTGGTGGATTATTTGATTGACAGAGGTATTAATGTTTGTCTGCAATTCTGGCTTTACAGCCCAGTCAATATATAAATAATGCATGTTAGCTCGAACGCATTCTTCTGTCAGATAGAAAAAATGAAAATGTTTTGTCTGTCTTTGGTGATACTTTATGTCCCAGTCAACATACTTGGAACCAGGGCTCACCCTGCCATTAGCCATTATAGCCATTTGCTATTAAAAATGTAGAGTGGCTACGAAGATAATATATTGGCTAAAAAGTAAAAAAAAACACTCTAGCCTAGGTGGTTCAAAAATTACATATCTGCAAAAATGTTTATTTCGATCAGCTTTTGGATTTTCAAATTCCTGCACACTTTACCATTGTGCCATATTTAACTCTTTGAATGCTGGATTTTTTCAATACTATCAGGGTGTCAATCAATTAGGATCGAGATCAGGCCCGAAAATTTGTCGGGCCTGACCTGGGTCCAAACTGTTTGCAAAGGTTATTAGCAGATGGCAAAAGTCATCGGTTAAATATAGAACAACTTATTGAAACTACTTTCTGGCTAAAACCTTGGCTAAAGTCATTTTCTTTCGGCTCCAACCTTCTTCCATTTGGCTAAAGTGTTGGCTACAATAAATTCTGAGCCAGGGTAAGCCCTCAGATAGATAAAATGAAAACGTTTTGTTTTTCTGTGGTGATGCTTTACGTCCCAGTCAACATTTTTACCACCCTATCTGGACGTTTCTCGAGTTGAACCAGCACAATTATGCAGATGATACAATGTCTTGCTCAATGACACAACACAGTGCCTTGTGTGCAGTACTTCTTGAGGGGCTCAAACCAGCGACCCCTGGACTCGAGCTCAAGTCGAACACTACCATCAATAGGCCACTGCACTCCTCAGCAGTACATGTAGATCTAACCTTATCCTTACTTAGGCTAATTTCTATGATAGGGCTGTTTCAGCTGAGAAGCTGAAGATCTCTTGTGTAAACACATCGAGCAATTTATCTGTGTAGACTATACAAAGACAGGTGTCAGCAGGCTCCAATTCCTCACGTTCTCTTGTGTCAGCAGACAGGTCGAATGAAATTATTGTTTAGTCCGTGACACACTCCTTTTGATATATAAAACAAACAATAAATAAATAGTTCAAAACGTGTCGATTCAAACCGAAAGTAGGATCGATTTCGTAGAACTCGGACTCTTTACACAGTCTAAATCATTTCCGGCGACAGGTACTCATCTAAAATAAATTCCCTCCAATAATTTTGTCGATAAATAGTACGTTTTGACAGAATAATAAGCGAATTTTGTTCCGTATGCTGGTTGGGACAGATGAAGGCGGCCATATTTACGAAATTTTCTGAAAGATAAGATCGCCTCCCCCCTGTCGTAAAGTTACGACAATATTTAAGAAAATCTTAGCGAAATTCTTAAGAAATTCATAAGTCGATGGCGTTTGTGAAACGCAAACCGTTCTTAAGAATTAACTTACGAATTTCTTAGCGCTAAGAACGTTAGTGAAACGGGCCCCACTGTTGCGTATCTTTATTCCTTAAGTATATAAGGATATGAAGGATATTAGCTATTAGTCAGGAAAAAATCAGAAAAAACGCTTATCTAAGAATGTACAGGCATTTTGTGAAGAAAAAGTTTTGAGATACCTATTAGGGGTATTTGTTATGCTGAATCCAAAAACCAATGTTGGCAAACTGAAAAATGGCGTCTTTACTATCTGATTTGCATATTTTCAAGATGGCCGCCAAATTAATTATCTAATTTGCATATCCATCAATAAATAAGAAAAATTCAGAAAATAAGGGAAAATTGTAAAAAAACAAATATAAATCGAATTCTGCTCCAAACTGTCCTTGTTGCGTGTTGTTATATCAATAGTGATACAATTTGACAAGTCCTTTCATCCAATAGTCATATATAAAATTATCTCATTTGCATATTTATGAATATTTATGAAACTAAAAATAGAGGTAAAAATCATGGAATAACTATTTGCCACCGCACACACACACACACACCTCAGAAGGGGAAGGGCTTATTAGACTTACCTTGCACCCAAGGACAATTACTAACAGTTTGCCACTAAATACCAAAAATTCTTATAATCTCCAAAAATAAACCTGTTTGAATTACATAAAATTGCATGGTGTCCATGGTAACCCATCAGGCACTGTAGCTGGGTCATTTGCAAGCAGACCCAAGACCGACATGCTTGCCGCACATTCTTTCGTAGATTTTTTCTCTCTTCCGCTAATTCAAGAAGAGCAAGTTGTGAGTTACTTGCGAAACAAAATGATCGCTAAATACGTGGGTAAGTCACCAATAACTGAGAGTTGGTTAATATCTTATTACTGGGTAGGCACTTTTGACTGAAAATTAATACACATATACAATGATCCTTCGGGCTTCATTGCCTATTTTCTATGTGCTGTTGCTAGGCAACCGAAGACCGTCTCTCAGCGATGTGCGTTGGCGCTGGCGACACTTCTGACTAAGAAGCCATGAATTTAAAATCATTTCAATTCTAAAACCGTATAATAACGGACCTTTTACCTCGCCAATTGTATCAAACAATGTGTTAGCAATGTTTTGAAGAAGTGGAATAGAAAGTGAATACAATGCATGCGAGGTTCGTTGCCTAGCAACCAAAATCGATGAAAATTCCATTTTAAACAAAAACAGATTTTGTTGCCATGGCAACCGTTTATTCCTGGGATTTTCAAGATATGCATTCAGATATTAAAACCAATTACTAGATACAATGAAATGTTCATATGATATGATACTTAGTTGATAATATTGCTCTAGAATGAAACGTTACTGGTGGGTGGGGTATATTTTGGGGTGAAACTTTCCGAAAACTTAGTTAATTTTCCTTTTATTTATGTAATAAAATTCAAATGCCTCAATCTCAGTTGTTGCATTTAACAAAATACATTCAACCACTTTATTTGCAACAAATGCACAATTTGGTATAACTTAAATTTTGTATAGTGTTTCCATGGCAACGCTATATTCCAGCGTGAACGCATGACGTTATTTCACATTTTTCGGTTGCTAAGCAACAACGATCTATACTTTACATGGTCTTGTATTTTGCATATTCTGATGCAGGATAGTTCATTGCATGCATCGGCCAAATTTGACTAATGTACGTTAACCCATGTAAGAGATATGTATCAACTCTCAATTACTTTTGACTGACCCTCGTAGCAAAGAAAAAATGGCTCAGAGAGTCTTGCCTAGAATAATTTACCCCCTCCCCCCTCCCATAATGTAAAAATTCCACAATATAATTCTAAAGAAAGTGGGTGCACCTGCAAAATGATTCGTATCTAGGCAGCAACTCACCCTAGACTACCGACCCTGATACCAAATTAAAGCCTAGACAGACATAGTTCTTTTATTTAATGTGCTGATATGCAAATTTTCGTTTTTGCATATTCATGAGTATTAATATAAAAAAAAATAGAAATAAAAGAAAATTCGTTGAAAAAATACAGGGGTGTACCTTTACGCATTACCCATATGTCAGTTGCTAGTTACCATAGCCTATCAAACTGGGTACAAAATTAAGGCCTAGATAAAGTACTTTTATTCAATGGTACGATATGCAAATAATCTTATTTGAATATTTATGAAAACATGAGAAATAAGAGAAAAATGGTAGAAAAAAAGGAGGGCAGGTACAACATTACCTAAATGTCAGCTGCTAACTATTCAAGACCACCAAATTTGTTACCCAATAAAAGTTGAGACATTACACTTTAACCACATAGTATGATATACAAATTATCTAATTTGCATATTCATGAATATTAACATAAACATTAGAAATAAGTGAAAAATATTAGAAGATTCAAAGGGGCGTACTTTCAACCCATATGTCAGCTGCTAACTATTCTAGACTTCCAAAATTGGTACCAAATGAAAGGTAAGTCATAGGAATCTACTTCTAAAATTACTCCTATCTCATCTTTTAATTATTCTACTAGTAGACAATTAATCTAAGAATCAAGTTAAGGCTGAGACATAGTATTTTATTCCAATGGTCAGATATACAGTCAATTAACAAACACATTCATGTGTATTGATGAAAACTATAGAAAACTAAAGAAAAATTGTAAACGAATCAATTAGGTTGTATCTTAAAAAATACTAATTAATAAACAAATTAAATAATTTGCGTATAAAAAACAGTATAATAGAACTTTTTCTGGACTTAATTTGGGAACAAATTTAGAAAGTAAGTGGATATGAAATCTAGGATAAATAGCAGCTGAGATATGAGTAATTTTGTATGTACATTTGATTAACTGTTCTCTATTTTTTCTAATTTCTAATATTTAATTAGTATTCATGAATACAATTTTTAGATAATTTGCACATTGGACCATAAAGTAAACATGATATGTATTAGCAGCAAATTGGTACTACTGGTAGTATAGGATATTAAGCAGCTGAGATGTAGATAAATTTGCATGTATGCAACTTATTTTTTACGATTTTTCTCTTATTTCTAATGATTTCATTAATATTAATGAATATGAAAATTTTATAATTTGCATATATGAACATTGGATGAAAGTCCTATGTCTTGACATTCAGTTGGTATCAAATTTAAAAGTTTTGGATGAGTTGCTGCTGAGATATACGTACTTTTGAAGGGACATCCCCATTAATAGAAGCGCATTATGCGTTGCCTTGGAAACCATGCAATTTCACATAGCTCAAATGAGTTTATTCTTTAGAGCAATATTTTTACCCATTCAGGTGGTCTTCTAAAACAATTTGACACGCTTTAGAAGTTTTCATGATAGTACAAGGTTGGTCTAATTAGACCCTAGGGTACTAAGGAATGTGCATGCTGTTACTTTTTATAGATACAAAATGTACCACATATTTGGGCATGAACATTATGACATATTTATTTTAAAACAAAACAACTTGTTGATTATCAAACTTTCTTTCTGATTTATTACTTGAAAAACGGGTAAACAGTCCAAAATCGTGCTATGAATAAAAATAACACTTAAAAGGCAGGATACTTAATAAGGCAGGTTTACAAATGATTTTATAGACAAAACTGAGATTTATTACCATAAATACGGTAATATCTTGGAATTATAATGTAAATTGCCGCCAAAACCATGTACTCTCATGGTTAAACAATCTTAGGACATAATAAAAATGATTTCGGATAAAAAAAACATTGTCCTTTACTGACAAACCATAAAAAGACGTGTTGATAAGCTTTCTTTTTCTGATCAATTTATGCTTATTATTGTGAATTGTTCAAATTTTGGTTTATTTTATCATGGCTTTGCACTCTAAGATATTCATACCAGCATGGATATTTACCTGTCTGCCTTAATGCATACATTGCTACCCGGGCCTTTGTAAAACCCCATTGTTCGTGGTGAGTGGTCTGATTTTCTCCATATGTTTCATGTGCACTTTCAATAGCTGTAAGATGTCTTGAATCCAACTTTGTCCAATACATGTCATGCAGAGCAGACATGTCCTTTCCAGAAAGGTCCGTATTATACCAGTTCTTCTGAGTGTATATAGTAGGTTCTTTGTAGAGGGTTCTTATGTTTCTACCTGTAAATTAGCATGAGCCTGTTGTTGTTGTTTTTTTAGTGTCATGCGCGGATTCAACAAGTTTTGTTAGAGGAGGTTACAACGTTTTTTCTTACTTTTTTATGATGGGAAGAGAAGATCCATAATAAGTTGCTTAGAATTTACATCAGTAGAAAACATATAACACGTAAAACGTAATGCTAAGTGTAGAGCTTTTACTATTGCTATGGTAACAAAAATGACCACCAAAATAGACTGAAAATAGGAAATTGACCATTTTGGAGCAAAATTGAGAGGTTTGACAGAGAAATTAACATAGAGCACAAGCAAATACCAAAAAGATAATTTAACAGAAGATGAGAATTACCACTGCACACAGAATATTAAAAAGATTTTTTTTGTATTAGCTGTACTGATACCTAATTCTTAAAAAGTCAGTCTCCAAAAGCCTTAAATGGCAATTCTCTGTAAAAGCCTATTTTGTCGGCCATTTTTGTTACCATAGCAACATAAAATTAAAACAAATGCTAAGAACTTACACTTCAGTTTTTTTTTTCTAATAAACCAATTAAAAGAAATTGGTGAAAAGCAATTTTCAGTTTTTGGCTCTAGAGGGGGCCAAAATAGTCACATAATGCACGTACCCCTTTACCCATAACATATGAACCATAATGCTAAGCGCAGAGCAGAACATTTGCCCATATCATTTCAACCATTATGCTAAGTGAAGAGCAGAAAATTTGAAGTGAGGCTATCTCAGTCTGAATTTTAATGACTTAACCTATATAAGCCTAGCGTCTTTTTGTGGGCAATCAGTGCAGACCCAGATCAGAACGTGGCGTCTGATCATGGTCTCCATTGTGTGCTTGCAAAATATTCTATGAAAAATTGAATAAAAATGATACCAGCCAACATCCCTTAGAGCAGAAATGGACTGTTCCAAATGATAATGGTGGGGAATTCCATTCGGCATAAATGGGTTAAACTCACCATCTAAATCTGCCGACCCTACGGACTCCTTTCCAATGACTGACCAGTACAGTCGCTTATCATTTACATCAATTGTAAAACCAATCACCAATCCGACGTTTGTGACGATCGTTGTTCTCTGGTTCCCATCCAGATGGGCTCGCTCTATTCTATAGTCAAAGACCACGCTAGAATTCATCAGAGACATCCAGTACATGAATCTGGGGAGAATACATAGAGGATATTTACTTTTTTGAGGTGAATACCAAATAAATTTCACCGAGTGTGTTGAAAACATCAGAATTTTCGCAGCACTCGTGAAAATTATGATGTTTTCAACTCATAAGATGAAATACGTTTGGTATTTACCGAAAAAAAAAGTAAATTTTCTTTTTATTTTGTGCTTTTTATAGACTACATGCAATGTCTCGCTCACTGAAAAAGGAGGTGCTGAAATTGCAAAAACTAAAATTTTAGCAAAACCCAAAAAATTAGGTACCAAACTATTCGTTATGTTCTTACTAAGAAAATGCATACCCATACTTGATGTTTTCGTTCACAAATAAGAAAGTTATGGGCGTTTGAAGTCCTAAAGTGAAATGCAATAAGTGAATGGAAAAGTCAGAGGCAATTAAAAAAACGTTACAGTAAAAATATAGGCTGATATCATTCACTTGTGATATATATGATCATATGTAATATCATTTCACTAGTGATTGATATCACTTTTATTTGTTTTTGATATGCATTGATTTCACTGCTAAGTATAAAATAAAACTGATTTATTCAAGGCTCACTAGATGGATGGAGCTTCCCATTTCTAGTGGACTGCTTGTGAAGCCAAATTACTGTTAATAGCTTTTGTTTTCTCTTTAATTTTACAACAATGGGCCAGGCCTCATACTCAGATAGGACTCTGGCCTTAAGCTTACATAAGTCCTTTGGTGCCTGCCGCATTTTTGGCTTGCCCAGCCACAGCTCAAATAGAGCTTATCAGCCCTTTGAATGGTCAGTTGATTTGATTTTTCCATGTGTCACGATTAACTGAGCTAAACAAATGTGCTTGAAAAACAACACAATCTGAGGCGAACGTTTTTCTAGTTAAGTACAATTAAGCTTCCAGTGGCTTAACCCTTAAAGCTCCAAGGAAAAAAAATGCATCTGAAAATGTCGTCTGCTGAAGTCGTCTGCTGCAAATAAATGCCTAGCATTACTGACGAATTAAGTATAGAAGCAAACAGCGTGGACCCAGAACAGGAGCAGTCTGATCTGGGTCCACACTGTTTGTCATAGAGGCTTCTTAAACATTTCAGCAGACCAGAAAAGCAGACGATTTTTGTTGCGATTGGCGCATTAAGGGTTAAGCAAGAAAACAAGCAGTGGCTAAAGCAAGAAGACATGCACCGCGACGTATGCTTTTAAACTGTTATTCGTTTTTATAGAACAAATCCTTTCAAAGTGATAAGATTTTGTTACTCTATTTACATTATGTGACATATTTATTTAAGATTAAGCAATTTTTTTTGGCCTTTATATTTTTTGAAAAATTAGAATTTTGCTTTATAAATTAGATATATGCGTAATATTTCGCTGTTTTCTGTTTTTAATTATTAGTAAATAGTAAGTAGTGTATGTTCTGCAAAATATATGTAGTTTTTCTTGTTCAATTAATTAAAATATGTGATATTGCTTTGTTTTTTTTAAAAATGCGAATTTCAATCTTTTTAACTCGTTAACCTTTTCAAAAGGTCCATAAGGTGATGCTTTTTTGTTGTAAAATATTACTTTTAAGCTCTATTTTAACATTTAAAACAGCATAACTTTTAACACACATGCCAGTCAGTGTAGCACTGCCTTAAGTCTAACTAAATAACTTCTATATTAAAAGCCTAAAGTTCCAAAATCTCCCGCTTTCACACTGGGCTTCACCTTATACTAGTATACTTTAAAGTCACGTGATAGAAGCCACCAACAGCGCCATCTAATGACATCGTCATCAACCAATCATATTCCAAGTTACTAGTGAAGCGCCCTCTACATGTGTAAGCTTCTATTTATATCAACAAATAGAAAAGGACAACTTGCGCGATTTCCCAAAGGTCATAAGACTGAATGTATTGTGACATCCTGCCAATCAATGTCAAACTTGACATGATCTATTTATTTGGTTGATGCAATATTACTTTAAAAGTAGCATTTATCAACAGATCTTTCAAAGGTGTTAAAACATCCCATCAAAAAAGAAATATTAACAAACTGGTGTCATAATTCCCTAGCAAAACATAAAAATGTCTATCAGAACATCTGCAACTAAACAAAATTAAGAATTCACACACATTTAAATTCAAAACTATTGTGAATCTTCTCAGTTGAGGCTTTCTAACTTACAGTACTGTTGAACTACATAATCACACCACCAACTTACAGACAGCACGCATGAACCACCATATATAAATTTTCCTGAATACCACGTAATATATGACGTCATAAAACTGTACTTTGAGGGAACCCACTAGAAACGCTGAAGAAAGAGAGTTATCAGAGATATAAACTCAAAAGAAATGAGAGTTCAATGAATAATCTTTTAAGCTAAGGGTTGTTTATGTTCTGATACTATACCGTTAGTTAATTCCAACGCTTTGATGCAGTTGTCGATCAATAATTAATATGAGGTGAGGGCAATGAGGGTATAATTTGGGCCTCGCCGCGAGAAAACCTGTCTTCGGTGGTTTGCGAACAACAAAGGCGCAGACCAGCCTGCGCATACGCGCAGACTGATCAGCGACTTTGTTATTTGCTTACTGGAACGTATCATATCTTAACTTGCTACCAGCGAAATTTCAATATTCTAGCTAGTCTATGTAGCTGGGGAGACTGGTTTGAGTCTCGCTTTCACGGAAACCCCGAAGACAGGTTTTCTCGCGACGAGGCCCATTTATACTAAGCAGTGAATTAATGTGAATTAAAAATGTCATTGTCAGATGTAACGTTAAGAAAGTTGTGACGTCAATTTAAAACTACATGACGCCACTCTTTGGCCTAACGTATCGCTATTATGCACGAGACCTATGTCTGAGGGTACATTGTCAAGATTTTCTTATAAGTCTGATTCCTTTTGTTTAATTCTTTAAAACGTAACCCTAAGCTACGTAGGTCTCCCAATCTCATACAGAACTATATTTACATTCTCAGTGAAGATGCCTTAGATGAAACCAACATTTCTGGCCTGCTTGCATTTTTTGATGCAAAACATTGACATGTCACCTGATAAAGACCGGACCTCTAAGCGGAGTAACGTAAACGGCAGCCAATAACGTTGAAACTTCTTTGTTTATCGATTTTAGCGTGACGCCATTCACGCATCACGACGACGTTATGTTCATGAGTTTCGCTACCTGACTGTTCCAACACCTCCGTTACAAATGAAATATTTCATTTAATAAGGATAACTAGAGGAGATTGCTGGAAGACAATTAATAAAATTTAATGTAATTATAAGGATTGAAATTCATATTTTAAGATTTTTTGCTTGTTTGTTTGTTTGTTTGATTGATATGAATCTTTACGTCCAATCAACAATCTTTCAGTTAAACAGGGACAGGTCTTCCTGGATTGAACAAGTACTAAGCTAGGATAAGTGTGTCTTGCTCAAGGACCACAACGAAGTGACGCGGGTGAGGCTCAAGTCGCGGTCCCTCGGTCTCGAGTCAAGATATTTTAAGATTGCACTATGCACTATAGGGTTCAAACATGTTTCTTCTATGCGTTAACATCTGCTCGACACCGAGGATGGTGTTGAAACCTGAGCCTGAAAGCCCAGGGGTTTAAGGACCCCCGAGGGGTCTAGCAGATGTTAGATATCAGAAAACCATGTCTGATCGTTCTATTGCATAAACTCTTTTGTCACTTGAAAACTTTGGAAAAAACGCTTCAAAAAGTTCATTTTTGTATTACTATAATGGCGCGCAAAAGCATGAAGGATTCGTAGGTTTTGAAAAAGCCTGTTCCAGAGCAAAGACTTACGTCAGCCTAACGTCTTTAAATTACGTTCCTTTCTATGCCCGCTACTGTTGATGACGTCAATTTTTGTGATGGCCTAGAATGCGAACATGTAAAGTACAAACGCCGTGCATCAACAGCACGTGAATTGCCTAATTAATACATGTGTTTATGCCACTTAAAACATGGCTGTTCATAGCGTGTGACCAGGCTTTTTATGCAATAATGGCTGATGAAAAACATTAGCTATTTTAACGTTTCTGAGAAGCCCTGAAAAAATTAGCTATTTAAATGTTTCCAAGAAGCCCTTCTCGCCTCTAGGAAACATTAAAATAGCTAATGTTTTCATCTTCCATTGCAAGCTTACTATATGAATTTCAATCCTTAAAACAATGTAAACAAGTCCAATCTGATGAGAAATGACAAGAAAAAGATGGATTTTGCTTTCTATAACTCTCCCTTGAGCATAAAATAGAAAGCAAATTTTCTTTCATATCTTACCAGCTTATATATTTCATCTTGGGCTGTAAGTGAATAGAACAGAAACATCCTGATGTTTTTCAACGCACTTGATGAAATACATTTGGTATTTGTCATAAAAATGTAAATATGCTCTTTGCATTTCACTCCAGTAAAATATAACTTTCACTAAAGATATTATCTTTTAAATAAACATTATATTCATTCAATATTTTCCTGTATTCCATTGAGTTTTAATTATTATATAGAGGATATTCAAATGTTTTATTAAATATGTCTTTTATTTCACGAATGAAGTGGACAATATTTATATTTCATGAGTGGCGAAGCCACGAATGAAATATAATTATTGTCCACTTCACGAGTGAAATTAAAGACACATTTAGCAAAAAACATTTGAATTTTCTTTGTATTATCTACAAATTTCCCATAATCATTGTAAGGTAAAGAGAAGCGAATCTTACTTTACATTAGCTTTTGTTTTGATTTTCTAGCTGTAGCAGACGAACTTATAAAAGCTCTTTCTTTTATTAAGCTTCTAAGCAACTCTGACTTTTTGTTTACATTTCCATAGAAAAAGGAAACACCAATAGTTGTTTTCCTTAGAAAAGAAACGGATATGCCATAAAGAGTTGCTTCCTTTAGACCATATTGAGAAAATAGAAAAAAGTAGTTCCAATCTTATGGTTTCTCCCCCGTGAAAATATCACATCTTGTATTTTCACTGCTGTGAAAATACAATTTTTTTTATATTTTCAATACTGTGAAATATGTGCTTTATATAAAATCAATATTTTCCTGTATTTCATTACATAGTAGATAATAATTGTCGCTATCTCGTCATATGATTATCTCTTTAACTTATTTTTTTCATGATAGAATGATAAATTGTTGAGAATCAAAGGTCCATACTATAACTTTCGGAATCATTTCAGTTGCTAAAAATAGCTTTTGTCGCAACAAGCAGCAAATGACCTGCTGAGAAGAATATGGTAGAGTAGTTTGGGGAGTTCTTACTGATAGTCCAGCGGTTGAGGAGTTAACATATGGTACCAGGCTTTATACCTTTATCCAAAAATTAACAGCCAATTGTCAATACGAGAGCTCAGACGACTTCCAGACACGATATTAATCACTTGGAAGAAACCCTAAGAAGGATGCAGGGCTTTACTTTTACCTTGAAAAGTAAGTGGTAAGTATTTTATTGTACAGATGCTATAATTTGCGTCACATTATGAGAATCTGGAAGGGGGGGTCTGGTTATCACTATTCATTAAAAATTTAGCCCATTATTCATCTCATTAAAATTTTGGGTTATTCATTTAAATAAGACACATTATTCATTAAAAGTAAGAAAGGTGGCAAATAAATCTGATTATTCACTATTCATTATTTTTTCTTCAATTCATTAAAAAAATAGGATTATTCATTAATTTTTAGGCCTTCATTATTCACTATTCACTATTTTTTGGCTAATTATTCACTATTCATTATAAAAAGGGCCATTATTCACTAATCATTATACCTCATCCAGACCCTCAAATATGGACGCTAGACATAATTTGGTAAACTTACCCTCTGGATGGGTCTAGCACTAAAAATAGGGGGTCGTTAAGATCCTTCCATACAACTATTCGCCTTGAAGAACCATCCGGCCTTGACATCTCAATTAGACTTCTCCTTGAATCTATCCAGTATATATTATGGGAAAGCCAATCAACGGCGATATATTCAATGTGAGAATCGTTTACGTCGGATGAAATGACAGTATCTGTTGTTGAGCCATTCATGAATATACCCCTGATTGTCTGAAATGGTAGAAAAAGTAATACAATTGTTTCTCATTTATAAAACAAAATGTTATGTATGATCTTATTTAGCATTCTTCTTGCGCGGATCCGGAATTTTTTTCAGAGGGGGCCCAATTTTGACTACGCTTGTTTTTGTTTCTTTTTAGTTTATGAGGGCAGAGAGGGTCCATATACCACTTTAAGCGGGTCACCATCGGTCTGCCAGTGAAACGTCATTTAAATGGCGTTTCGCTGGTGGGCCGATGGTGGCCCAACATTGAATGCTGGCTTGGTAGCTTTGTGGTTTTACAGGGGATACGGACCAGTATTTCTAAGAAATCCTGTATTTTTGCGATTTTTCAGGGCGGGGGGTCCGGACCCCCTGCCCCCCTCTGGATCCGCACTTGTACTACGATCGAATGAAATGATATTCGGCCCCAAAGTTATAAAACTGTTCCATGCTCATCTCAACTGAGCACGAAATTTCAACTGCTCTTAAAAGCTAAAAGACCGACAAATGACGACGTTTCTTGCTCTATAAGTGTCACAGATGTTGTTTTTATCAGTCACCCCTAATATTAACTGCATTGTTTCAACATAACCAAATAAACGTTTCCTATCTCACGGCATGTTACCTTTATCAGGTCATGATGACGTTGCACCTTTTGAATGACGTCGCTAATGACGCTGAATCAACACAAAAATCAAAAATTACGTCATAATCGCTAGTTTGAAGAGTGTTCAACAATGGGTAAACTGATAAATAGAATACCAGGTTCGCGTCTTTTGATATCAAGTTTACCAGGCTCGGCTTTGAGAACGCATGTTGAATCGCTTGGCAAGCCTCGCGATGTCAACATGCATTCTCAAAGCCTTGCCTGGTAAACTTGATATCAAAAGACACTCACCTAGTATTCTCTATTTATCAGCATAACGTCAATTACAATGTCTTCTTAAAGTTAAGGACGACCTCATATACATTACGAAAAATAACGTTTATCATATGACGTCGCGTCAGGGAGTAAAAAAACGCCATGCAATAAAATCTGTAAACCACTAGTTGTTTATCGATTTTCGGGAAACGTTATGACGTCCACAACAACGTTGCGTATGTTGTGACAAAATTATAACGTTTTTACGCCAGAAATGAGATTTCAAAGAATTTGTCATATGATAAAACGAATCTAACATTCGTGCTCGTGTATTATTGAATCGCATTTTATCTCCTTTCCCCAGCTCGTTTAATAAATTCAATAAAACATGAGCACTCATGTAAGATCCTCTATAAAAAAACGTTTCATACTGATAAAAATAAAAAATTGCTCCGTGTATTCTGTAGATCACAATGACATCTTTGACCTTATGTAGTGCAAAAATCCTAGCAATTTTAAACATCTAAAATACAATGTTGAAATCCCAAGGGGGGGGGGGGGGTACTCTTATTTTTCCGCATACGTAGGCTCGGACCCAGGGTCTACCGTTCACCCCAAAAAAAAATATCAAGAATATCAAGCACCCCAAAAAATTATTTGAAATTTTAGCAACCCAAAATATATCCCAATTCTGTACCTTTGACCTTAAAAAAGGCCCTAAAATGCATAGAAATTAACCTAAAACTAGCCCAATTTTGTGATGACCCCAAAAAAATATCCACAAAATCGTCATACCCCAAAAAAATTCATTTTTTTGAAACCCTCCCCCCCCAAAAAAAAAAAATCAGAATTTTGAACCCCAAAAAATAGCCCAAGCCTATGTATGTGTGAAAATATCAGAGTACCCCCCTGGGGTTGAAATATCAATACTTAACTAAGGTCGACCTTAACTTAAAGGAGGCATTGCAATTTTGGGCCACGCTTATAATGACATACCTTAGTACTGGCTATCCAATATATTCGCTGATCCTTGTAATCATAGTCGATGCAATAGGCTGATTGTAACTCCCCAGGAGTGTGAATAGGAACGTCGAGTTTCTCCCCAGTATACATATGAAGTAAAGTGTTACTGTCGGCATCAAATAGAAATCCATTGCGCAATCCCAAGCGTTCCCAATGAGTCAAACATTGTGCTCCGTTAGGGGTATATAGGCAGAGGTAACTACAGCCACCATTGTTGAAGCTACATGCATTTGTACCTGAAAATCAGTACAAAACATTCAAAGCAACCCTCAAATATTAAGCGCCTGCAAGATAACCATCTGAAAATCTCGTCTGCTGCATATATCTGCTACCAATGCTGGTCAATGTTAGAGGCAAACAGCGTGTACCCAGAGCAGACTGCTTCTGTAGGAGTGACCAGATCTAAGTCCACATTGTTTATCGAAGAGGCTTCTAAAAATATTTCAGCAGATGCTAAGCAGATACTTTTGTAATTGCGTCATTTTTATATATATATTTTAAACGATTCCACACCTGGCTTTTTCAACACCTCCTAAATAATCATGCAAAATTGCATTCAAAATAAAAGTAAAGGGGGAGTTTCAAATTTGCCCACGCACGAATTTCGATAATATTTTGTATGTTGAATACCTACATTATAACAACTACAAAAATGAAAATATTTTATTCCTCGAAGGCTGTTAGGCCACAGGGGGGGGGGGGGGGGGTAGCTTGATGTACACCCTCTTTGTACTAATATACGACCTTAGGCTATTAAATATCAGTCTCAAATCATTAACATTATTGACTGCTACATTCTTTGAATGGAATATGAAAGAAGACTCCCCAGGGTATACCTTACTACCATTGATGTATATGATTACATCTAAATATTTTTTCCCTGACCCATCAAAATTTGAATTATCCCCATATTGAACACTAAAGTTAGTGTCTATAGGGGATTCTGTCCTAATATTTACCATGTTTCAGTTTTTATCAACCCATAATATTTTCAGAAAAGTAGGTTAAATACATCTTCTATAGGCATGTAAATTTTCATAAAATTTGGACACTGGTAACAGTGTTATCATTTGCATGAAATGAGTTAAGTCAGTTTTGATTCATGAGTGCTTTCAAATAAAATATTCCAGTCAGGTCTTACAAACCGCAGTTTTTCCACCAGTATTATTCTAAAAACGCATTGGCTATCACTTTTTAGTATAAGTAGGCAATCCAAATTAAAAAAGATGCATATTTTTGGTTTTGTTGGCATTTTTGAGTACATTTGTTAGACCACTTTTAACATAATATTTAGCATGTATACAAAGCCTTAGGGGTGGATGCCAAGTCTGAATTTGCACATGGTCAGAAATTAGGTAAAGGTCATTGAGTGCAAAAATGACAAAATAAGTACTACTGTAAAACAACTTTATCTTTTTATATGTAAACATATTTCCAATCTATATATAATTTGACTATATGTATAAGGATAATATTCACAAGATTTGAAGCCCGGAAATATATTTTGTTTGAATGGTGAGTCAGACTTTGTTAAATGATTAAAAATTATTGAATTCATTATAAATAATTATTCCCAGTTTATCATATTGTTTAGTATGTCAGCATTATGAGGTCAATTGAGAATCAAATTCTGATTCTATAACCACGATGGAAATAAGAGCACAAAGACCTTTTTACCTCGTCTAAAGACAGGGACTTTGTTTAACATGTTCAATATGTATACATTCAAAAATTCGCTAAATGTTTCTTAATATCTTCAAAGTATCATCAACTCCATTTCTATTTATTAGAGAAGTTTTAAAGCTTTTGTTAGAATATTAATGATTTTAGATTGGGTTTATGATAAGTATTTTGGATACTCTTTTGGAACGTTTTGGTGGGTAGAACTTAATGAAGGAGAAATAACCACAATCAATACCAATAAAGCTGCAAGGCAATTCAAATAAGATTATGTAAACTATTAATTAAAATGTACACATTGAGAGACTAAGAGACTGCAAAATAAAGATACTATTTTCAAATAATGTGGGAAAACGGATCATTCCATAATATAAATAAACTATTAAGTTTGAAAACTTAAGAACCAGTTTCGTTCAGTCTCTGTATGACACTAAATGGAAAGTGCAGCAGCTCTTATGCCTCCTCGCACTGGCTTAAATGGTATTACACTTTCTGCTGAAATTAATTATTCTAGAAGGACCAGAATATGAAAATACAACACTTTATCAATGTACAGGGAAAGTTTAACCTGATACAAAGACAGCTGGTGTGAAATCCAAGTTCTCTGAAAAAAGATACTACCAAAATGGTGAGAACGTACACAATTTCTTAAACACTTGACCTGGTTTCTCGTAGTTTATGAGAGCTAAAGAGTTGTATGCACGTGGTCCTAAACCAATTTGCCCTTTAATTTTTGATACGGAGGGGCATAAGATAGAGGAAATTCTAGGTGCAACAAGAGCATAGAATGTAGATGGAGACGATGAATTAACTAGCATAAATCCTTATCTGTTTATTTTTTTTCAATGGCTGAAGGAGGTAAGAGCATAAACACCTGTGGGCTTCTGTCTGAAAATAATTTGGAAACCAGTGGAAGATCAATTCGCAAATGATATCTGCTGGACATCCATCCCTTCAACTAAGTTTTAAACCAAGTGCTACTTATCAAGTGCTGCTTACAAAAATGCCAGTTTTATGCTATTGAATTAGCTATAACTTCTGGCACCGAATAATCTTGGACCTAATTAGGAATAAGATATAGTTGGCCATCCAGAGCCAGAAAAAAAAAATCTGTTGGCATTTTTTAGAACATTTTGGCATCCATGCTCAAAGTGTATCTTGATGTGTTTTAAGAAGGGTAGGGATGGATGCCAAGTCTGGAAATGCCCCCAAAGTCCCAGAATTAGGTCAAATGTCAACTGAGTGCAAATTCTTGTATATACATCAGATTTTAGCGTTTTTATCAAGTAGCTTTCCAAAATTATAATTCAAAGTAATGCAAAATTTCTTTTGGATAATACAGCCATGCTATAAAACCAACAGCATCATCAAGGCATGATGTGTGTTTGGATCAAAGGTCATTTAAGTGCAAAATCAGTGAAAATTGTAGCAATATTTTATTCATATAGGGGCAAAATTAAAATTTTAAGTTCCCTTCTACCCTAATGGAAGATTTTTTTATTGCTATCCTGCTAGATGTGTGTCTATCATGTTTGGAAAGCAATGATTTACCAAGCTTCCCGCGGTCAAATATATATAATTGGCATGTAAAGTACGTTACTGTATTAAATCAAATAACATGTAGTACAACTAAGAATAACCATTTCATTTTAAAGAAATGTTTTTTGTGCTTAATGTTTTGTATGAATACGTCATTTTATGCAATTATCAATCTTTTTATACATAAGATGTGTTTAAGTTGTTACCTACGTTACATTTTACCATCTAAAATTGTGTCATTTCTCAAAGGTATATGTTCCTAGCTACAGCGTTCATGAAGGACTTGGCAATAATCTCAAGCATATAGGACTAAAATATATTTCTTTTCTTGTTTCACACATATGCTGTGTTCGTTGCTATCTTTGAGTAATTGTAAAACACTCTTTTACAAAGTTATGCCACAGCCTGCTTATTGCACATACTAAGCATAGCTTCAAGAAAACACAAAGACCAAGCCTCCTTTCATAAAACATCAGGCGTGTTGAAACTATGATAGAATATGGTAAATACCATATACTGGAAGGAAGTTATCCTCACATTAGTCTTCACATCAGCCTGTTAGCAGATGGTAACATACATAACATAAAGCTAATATACAGGTACATTTTTAATAATGACCATCCATTAAAAACGTTGTTAACTTTTTGTGGGGTATATCATGGAAATAGCCCTGAAATTAAGAGTAATCCTCTATATAACTTTTAACACTTAATTGTAGGGGTGTCCTTTAATTTGCACATATTAATGAAATGGCGTTAGTTTAGACGCAGCATTTCTTTGAAATCAGGTTGCTTGTGTAAACGTAAAGTACTGCCGCATTAATAAGAAACGCGAAAAATCGACTTAAAGTGCATCTTTTCACGTTATTTCCTCTTGATATTTTCGATATGCGGGTAGAAAAGCTGCAGTATTTTTTGACAAAATTTTGAACCTGATGTTTTTGCTGTGTTTTTCTGTAATTAGGTGGAAATTTGGCATATTTTTGGCTCTTTTCAACGGGGGAGTATTACTGTTGGTAGAATGGACATAAACTGACCCAGTTTATTAATAATATGCAACGGTTGACTAAATCATTCGATTGCGTTTCAGGTCAGTGATCGCCTTGTAGGTTATATACTGAACAAAAGTGAAAACGCTACACCTGAATTGTTTGCCATTTATGCAAAATGATGCAAGCCAGTAAAGCAAATGAAAGTGTATCTGAATGTTCAAAAACTGGGTTATGCATAAAGTAAAAGTTTGACGTATATTGTCACGAGGAAACACAAAAAAGTCATTTAAAGGTGACAGGGGTCCACTTTTTAAGGTTACAGATTTGAACAGAAATCTCACACAGTTTAGGCCTTCAGAAATCCATTGCCAACCAGTACTGAACGAAATGGTAGTCTTAGACGTTGGACAAACAGAAATGTGTTTTGATTGTTTAAAAAAAAGCAACCTCAGAAAGCGAGTTTTTTTCATCAAATTTGCCAAGCTTGAAATTTTATCACTGAAATCTCCATAGGAAAGTAAATGTGTTGTTGCATCTTATCAGGGTTCCCACACTTTTTTCAATTTCAAATTCAAGGACTTTTCCAGGACTTTTCCAGGTTAAACAGGTGATTTTCAAGGTCTCATCAATGCAAAATTCCAGGACTTTTCCAGGTTAAACTGATGTTTTTCGTGGCAAGAAAGCCTAAATTTATCCGGATAATGCATCTACATATAGCTACAACATGTAAATTGCTTTGAAGTGCTCTTTACATTTCTGCATGTTTTTTCCTGTTTTTAAATTCTCTTCAGTCTTCACCCATGTCTGGAACTATGGACGTAAACATGTACCAGCGTAGTCTGCTCTTCAAACAGTTTGGACCCAGATCAGGCAGGATAAAATGTTGGGCCTGATCTGGATCCAAATTGTTTGACACTGGTTGCACATGTCATAAAAATGTGAGACATATAATCATACTTTAATCTCCTTCTTCTCTCCAAAGCCCTTGCTAGCCAACCTACTCGTCCTGGCACCCCTTTGCACCTTTTCCACAAAGAGGAGTAATAGAATGTTTTCAAGTGGGGACAGGTTTTTATTATGTCCAACACATGCAGGGCTTATTTTCACCATTTCGGGACGGTGATCCATACCCCTGGGCACTTTTAGTCAATTGTGCTTTAAACTTTATTGACAAATCATGAAATACATCAATATATTTATCTGTACATGCATTTAGCTGTACTTTTAACTTACAATCACCACTGTGCATGATGGATTATATGAGACTGTACAATGTTGAATATTCCCAAGGTTCCCACTCATATTATTTGAGGGTGTACACATTTTTAGAGGGTACATGGAGCCACTAAAAATCCTACAGCTACACATTTTGGAAGTGCAGCCAGAGTAGGCCTTGAGTTCAAACTGCTAAAAATAACTATGCAAACCCACCCTAAACAGATTTGAGTAACGCTACCCTTAAACAGAATTCGCTTGAAAATGACTAAGTTAACACACTGAAAAAAAAATTGGGCAGGGGTTCCCCTACACATAATGATTTTTCGTTCACCCCCAGCCCTTTCCCCGGCCAACATAAAGTGGGGATAAGATAGAAAAAATGAAGGAGTGGGGTGGGGTACTTGGAACTACAGAAGCTTACATCAAAGTACCAACTCCTTCAGGTCTGATAGAAGAGAGACAGTTAAGATAGTCAAAATAATATCTTACTTCTTTAATTTTCCATCTTATTTGAGTCCAATTCTTACACACAGATGCAGCCTTTTTATCAACAGATCCTTTGACAGATGCAAAATTTGTTTGCTGACTTGTTATTCAGCAAAAATGGGTATTTTGAAGCTGTCAACATTCAGATCATGCACTCTGTAAGTCGTTCAGGTAGTTTATAGCAGACGACGAAATCATAAGATTTTGACCAAGCCTCGATCTTTCATTCTTTTTATCAATTTGTTACAGAAAGAATTGGGATTAAATAAATAATATTCGATGAGAACGCTAGATAATTTCATGATTTGTAATATACAAACCTTCAATGTGGACAAAATAATCTAAAACATGTGGGAAGAAATGCTCAAGAGAACGGTAAAGTTTTGTTTTGGTGTGTAGTCTATTCCACTTAGAGTTACTTCCCTTGTCTATCGTATGATATTGGCCGGTACCAGTAAATACTCCCCAGTACTTATCTCATCGTTCATTTGCCTTATCACAAATGCCGTAGATGAGCTACAATTGAGCCATTTTCTCGCGAAAAAAAAGTTGGTAGACTAAGTTCAACATCCAAGCATAGCTATGGCGTTGTGGATAGGCGAGACTGCAAATTTTCCCGGACAATTCACGGCTCAAATCCCCAAATGTACTAATTCCCGGACTTTTCATGGCCGTGAACGACCAGTATCTAATTCCCGGACTTTTCCCTTTTTCCCGGTTGTGTGGGAACCCTGATCTTATTCTGAGCACATTACTGGTCGAGAAATGGTAAGAACAATGTGCTGATATGTCTACCTGATTTGGCAAAAGAAAGAAAGTTATCGAAAATCGTGATAAATCAAAGATTACCAAATATTCATTATTATACCTCATGTGAATTTCCCATACAAAACTTCCATAGATGAACGACTGATATTTTACACTATTTACTGCTACTATAGCGACGGCGAATACTGTCACTCGTTTGTTATAGCAGCGTGTGATAGTCGAAAATATCAGTCATTTGTCTGATGCGCAACGCCGATGCACTTACGGTTCGTTCACGTCAGGAGACGTTCAACAGCAATGGCGCACATGAGGCATGATTTGGCCACTTTCAATTCCCAATAACTTCGTTGTTTATAGTCAGAAACATTAAAGCTGCATAGTCTGTAACTTTTGATCTTTTAATTTTTGAAATAATGTTTCTATTTTTCAAGAACACAGTACAAAAACTAAAATTCAGGTATGCATTTTACCAATTTCGTAAAATCTTTACAAATTATCAGTATCAAAACAACAGCAATTATGTTGAAAATTGACCGTCTATAATTATTGGAGGGACGCATATAATTACCAACAAGAGCAAAAACACCCGTTTTTATAAGATAATTCACTTTTCCATGCAGTTTTCAGCTATAGTGAACAGATTAATAGCGAAAACTTAACTTAATTCTGCTTTTACAAATGATTTAAAAAGAAAAGATTTTTTTTCGAAAAATGTTCATAGTTGCAGACTTAGTCTCTTAAAAAGTAGGTACTCGTTTTCTTAGTTAGGAGGAGAGGAACCGTTGAGACCAAATTTGATCTATTGTTCGGTATAATAAAATAAAAATTACATTCTCTGATTGGGTGATAGTCGAAATATCATCTCTGAAAATGTGATTATCAACCTTGGCTGCGCCTCGGTTGATAATCACATTCCTTGGGATGATATTTCCGACTATCACCCAATCAGGGAACGTAATATTTATATATTATTCCCTATTTGTTTTTGTCAAAGGGAGACGTTTGCCATTTTTTTTACAAATTTGATAAATTCAAAATTGATTTCTGATCTTGTTTCAAGTAATAAAACAGTTTTTTGTGTATTAATGCAACACAAGTATGACGAATCCGATAAGCATGACAATCTTTTTTGCGCATGCGCAATTGCAAATTCAGTGAATAAAGCTTTAAACACATTAAGGAACATAACTCAAACATCAAAAGAGACAAATTGTTGGAGATTCGATGAATCGCTTGCTGGATGTCTGGAAAACGTTATTAATCTTTAGTAAATGCTTTTCGTCCAATACTTTCTCACAAAATATAAAATATTGTAGTGTAGCGTTTTCACTTTTGTTCAGTATAGCATAAAGTGTATCGTACATATAAAGTACTGTTTCATAAATAAGGATCGCGAATAAATGACTTTAGATGTACAATTTCAATTTATATCACATTGAGTATTCAATAATCATGAATCATTTCAGGCAGTATTTTGACAAAATTGTTATTATGGCTAATTTTGTTCTAATAATTCTGATGGTAGAATTTTGGCATTTTATTCCACTTATTTGACACTTGACAGGGATAATCCTGGGTTAGGAGTAGTATGTGTGGCACTTTAGCGTCTATGACGTCACGACGTCAGATCCAAGATGGCGGCCCCCACGACACCAAGATGGCGGCCCCCACGACGTCCGATCCAAGATGGCGGCCCCCACGACACCAAGATGGCGGCCCCCACGAAATCAAGATGGCGGCCCCTGTGACGCGTTCGGTTACACCTCGGAGGGTGAGTCAACGCCCTAGACCACGAGAAGGTAGCGTCACGTCCTAGAGCGCGGTGTCGTTCTTCTATATACAAGGGTGAGGGGCCTCTCATTTATTTCCGGGTGGGTTTTTCTACGAAGTTCAGAACGAGATCCAGTCTTTAATGGTGTAGCGCGTCGCAGCGCTCGGTTTATCCCGTTCCCCGGGTGGACCCTTTTTTTTCAGCACGGTCCTTTCACGTCTTTTTCCACGTACTGATCGGCTTCATAATTGGGTCGTAAAGGCTGAGAGGGATATGATTGTCTATCAACGTAGAACGTGTTCCTTGCCATGCATATGGCGTCTGGCTTACTTAGGAGCATATTGCGCAATTATTTGCCGTTCGTCCTTCAGTATCTTAATGAATTCCAGTCCCAAGTTGCTGTCTTACGCCCTCCGTCCGTTATACTATCCTCTCCTTTTCGCTTAAGCTCCGATTTTGCCATTTCTAAAGCTTGGGCTACTGGGGTGACCAGGTTCACTACGGGTTTTTCCTTTTGTCTCATTTCTTTCAACTCTCTGTATTTCCGTCCACTACCCACAATATAATGACCCTGACTGTCGCGTTCCGCGTAGCCATCTCTAACATCCAGCAAGTGCTGAAACCATTTGTCGGGATCCGAGACGTACGGAATCCACTTCTGCTGTTGGTAATCGTAAACGAGTCTAGTGCCCATCTCTTTTGATCGATTTCCTCCTTCGTGCTCGAGTTATTCTTACGCTCTATTCATACGAACGGGCGAGAGTCTAGTTCACTATCCTCAAGCACCTCGATTAATCGCTCAGCAAAAAAAAGAGAGCATTCTGCAATACTTTTGACCTTTATTAAGCGATAATAGGTCTTGAAAATCAATTTCTAGTCTTCTTTTTGAGTGGCCCCTTAAGACAGGTTTTACTGTATTTATTAGACAACAAAACTCAGGAGAGCAAGTCGAGTCTATATTTGCTCTTTATTTGAGGATGATGCCTCAGTATAATCCCTTTTTCGTAGGTATCACCTCTTCTTGTGGCTTCCAATACTGCCTTATATCCATACATGCGCTGCCCTCGGTGATGGTACAATAGACGTTCCCTCCAAGATGACTCTTATAGTTTTGTTTCTCTGTCCTCGCTTGATCCGCGTATTCTAAGTAATCCACCCAATTCTTCCATCGCATCAAGGTTAAGCTGATACCTTTCTTGGTCGGTTTGTCATCTTTCCATTCTCTCAGGTCAACACGCAGTTCACCTTTCCATTCTGTGACCTCGATAAAGCGATCGTTTCCGAGACTGAATCTGCATCTAGACATGTTTACTGTTTGACTGTCAGAATAGATATGACTAGATTGCTGCAAAGCGCCTTATATAGTGAGAGGTCTCTTCTGATTGGTCAATTATCCAGCCATCCGATTGGTCAACCTCCTCACTCCTGATCCCTCCTCCTCATTCTCCTTCACGAGGTAGTAGAGTCCTCTTGGTCTTCAGAGGCTTTCTCGGTTTCTATATTATGATTCGGCCATACGTCCATAAATAAATCTTTTCTGAGTTTGATGGCTTGTCTGATAGAGTCCGCCTGATTCATATCGTGTTGGTTCTTAAACGTTTTAGCCGATTCCAGTATTCGCTGTTGAACAGGATCCTCTTGTAGCTCGTAATAATCTATTAGAAATTGAGCATAATCTCGTCTGAGTTTTTTGCGGAGAGAAGGCAAATCATCATTGGCTGCGAGATGAATAGCTTTATCCGAACTAAAACCTCGCTCTTCATAAGCATTCACTTTAGCTTTAAACTGCTCTACGTTCTCCTGCCTGATCGGATTTTGAAATCTCCTGTTCCAGATGTCGAGTTTAGAGCGCTCATCTCTTTGTTTTCTTCGTTTACCTGGAGGGCTTAAATCGCTTACCCTCCTATTCCATATATCCGGTTTATAACTTTCATCTCTTTCTTTATCCGGAGGGCTGATAGAGCGTATATAATCTAGGGATTCCACACTGTCAGCATCTTCATCATCAGAAATATCTCCGTCATCGGGAGCATGTTGATCGACAAATATGTCAGTTTGTAGTCTGTCCTGTTCGGATGTACTCGATTTAAGATCTAGGACGAGGTAACCATAAGGTATTGCCGTGGCATCTTCAAATTTTCTCATAAATGTGGCGCAAGTGGACGGATAAATTCTTCTTGCCAAGGTCGCAACTTGTTGTCTGTCGATCGGATTATTAAACAAGACCAAATATTGCGTATTTTAAGCGATATCCCTGCAAGCTCTACCTTGAGGAAATACGTTTTGAGTCAAATACACGATAGATATATTTCTGTGGTGACTGCCTTTCGTAAAAAGGTCGGCAATTCTCTGGTCACACTTTGCTTCGGTCATCAGGTCATCAAAAATGATTAGGTTCCTTTTTGAGGGATCGATAAACTGAGCATTATCGAGATAGTCTGGGATACCCCGTATAAATTCTATACACGGAATTCTCTTCTGAAGGTCTTCGTACAGGGGCTGCCATTGTCCAAAACACCATAAGATTCGTTCCGGTGGTGGTTGTACTAACGTGGAAAGTAACAGTTTTCTAGTCCATTCCGTTTTCCCCGATCCACTGGGTCCAGTTACCATCATAGAGAATGGGTGTCTAAATGTCATTTCCTTCAATGGTTGTGACTGGTCCGTATATTTCCCACTGCCATGGACATTGCGTTCATGTCTTTGCAATGCATCACGCCTACTATAGGACTGGTTGCAGATCAAACACCTGATCATTTTGTCTCAGTTAGTATTGCTTGTCTACCTTCATACAGGTGTCATCCTTCTTACGATCATTGGATCATTGTTACCACCACCACCGACACCACCACCACCGACACCAACCACCACCACCACCACCACAGACACCACCCACCACCACCACCCACCACCACCACCCACCACCATCCACCTCCACCACCACCACCACATGGTGGACCATTTTTTCCTGACTGTACATTCACTACATCCTCACTGTATCCTCACTGTACCCCAACTGAACCCTCACTGTGCCCCAATATACCCTCACTGTACTCTCACTGTACTCTCACTGTATCCTCCCTGTACCCTCACTGTATCCCACTTTACCCCAACTAAACCCTCACTGTATCCTCACTGTACCCTCACTGTATCCTCACTGTACCCCCACTGTACTCTCACTGTATCCCCACTGTATCCTCCCTGTACCCTCAATGTATCCTCCTTCCCTCCTCCTCCTCACCCTCTCCATCTCCCTCCTTATCTCACTGTACCCAAACTGAACCCTCACTGTGCCCCAATGTACCCTCAATGTATCCTCACTGTACCCCACTGTACCCTCACTGTATCCCAATTGAACCCTCACTGTATCCTCACTGTGCCCTAATGTACCCTCACTGTATACTCACTGTACCCCACTGTACTCTCACTGTAACCCCACTGTATCCTCCCTGTACCCTCAATGTATCCTCCTTTCCTCCTCCTCCTGACCCTCTCCTCCTCCCTCCTAATCCCACTGTACCCCAACTGAACCCTCACTGTGCCCCAATGTACCCTCACTGTATCCTCACTGTACCCCACTGTACTCTCACTGTATCCCCACTGTATCCTCCCTGTACCCTCACTGTATCCTCCTTCCCCCTCCTCCTCACCCTCTCCTCCTCCCTCCTAGCTCCATTATGAATTCGAACTATCATGATCACTGTTTTTTACGGCCATTATACTCGTTGTAGAACGTTCTATCATCGTAGGTTCACCGGTAATTGTGGGTTGACCATGATTATATAATGATTAAGCATAACAGTTTCGCTTTAAACAACCAGTCGTCAGCATTTACGCTATGTATAGTCTTAAGATGATGTACTATATTTAGCACATCCTTTCTATGGCATATTGGACACTGGAACTTGTATCTATGAGGCATAGTTTTGATCTGTTTTAAACACCATTTAAAACGAAACTTTATGTATATCAGCTTGCTGGGCAAGCCTTTCCTTTTAAATCGAAACTTTTATAATAAAAACGCGAACCTTCCTTTAAAAACGACACTTTTATGTATAACCTGGCAAGCCTTTCCTTTTAAATCTAAACGCTTATAATACAAGTGCGAGCCTTCCTTTTAAAACGACACTTTTATGTTTCAGCTTCCTGGACAATGCTTTTCACGCGTTCTTATAACGCGAAGATGAATCACGCTATAAAGAAAAAAACGTGTAGCGTTCGAAAACACCAAACGTTTGAGCTAAATAGTATCATTTAAACTGTTCAATTTGCTGTTCGACTGTCATATTAGCTATGACTCGATTGCATGCGATGCGCATTATATAGCGAGAGGTTTTTTCTGATTGGTCAATTAAAAGTAATATCGTTATAAATGTATATCATAAGCCATACATTTCGCAATTCGTCTCTAGACTATGAACAGACGATACGTAAGTTGAATTTAGGGGTTAATTGTCTCATGTACCTACCTGTATACGAGCAGCGAAGGCTCTGGCGATACCAGCTTGTGTTAAGTCGTTGATGAATACTTTTAAGAAATCTTTATGAGCGTAGGACGCCTAGTCACTGCGAGAGTTAGGAAAGCTCTGTAATGCGATCATGAGTCGACTATTTAATGTCTACATACGATGATGTCATCCAAAATGGCCGTCGCGCATGCGCAGTGAAAGCATTTAATTAAACAACATCTATATCCGTACTTTGTACATTAGTTCTCAGGTAAATATAGACTCTGACAAAGGCGAAGAATTATTGGTGTATTTATACACCCTAGACATTTAGCATGAAAAGGGCGAAAATCGCCATCGCCTTTCCTAGTACACGCTATAGATACATCAAACGTCTGGTCCGATGGACAGGCTCATCTGCTTGAATAACGCACTCTGATCAGTAAATTCGATGTTGAACAGCGAAGACCCAACACAATGATACAGCAAAGTCGTCCGTATTGAAAAGGTGGGTTTTCCGTGGGCCTGTCTCAATTCATTCAGCAATATAATCAGCTGACCGGATCTGACTGGCTGCATTCACTTTGATCCATGTTTTGAAATTGCTTATCGATTTTACAATTCTGAATGAATTGAGACACTGTCATTATTAAACAAGACCAAATATTGCGTATTTAAAGCGATATCCCTGCAAGCTCTACCTTGAGGAAATACGTTTTGAGTCAAATACACGATAGATATATTTCTGTGGTGACTGCCTTTCGTAAAAAGGTCGGCAGTGTGGAATCCCTAGATTATATACGCTCTATCAGCCCTCCGGATAAAGAAAGAGATGAAAGTTATAAACCGGATATATGGAATAGGAGGGTAAGCGATTTAAGCCCTCCAGGTAAACGAAGAAAACAAAGAGATGAGCGCTCTAAACTCGACATCTGGAACAGGAGATTTCAAAATCCGATCAGGCAGGAGAACGTAGAGCAGTTTAAAGCTAAAGTGAATGCTTATGAAGAGCGAGGTTTTAGTTCGGATAAAGCTATTCATCTCGCAGCCAATGATGATTTGCCTTCTCTCCGCAAAAAACTCAGACGAGATTACGCTCAATTTCTAATAGATTATTACGAGCTACAAGAGGATCCTGTTCAACAGCGAATACTGGAATCGGCTAAAACGTTTAAGAACCAACACGATATGAATCAGGCGGACTCTATCAGACAAGCCATCAAACTCAGAAAAGATTTATTTATGGACGTATGGCCGAATCATAATATAGAAACCGAGAAAGCCTCTGAAGACCAAGAGGACTCTACTACCTCGTGAAGGAGAATGAGGAGGAGGGATCAGGAGTGAGGAGGTTGACCAATCGGATGGCTGGATAATTGACCAATCAGAAGAGACCTCTCACTATATAAGGCGCTTTGCAGCAATCTAGTCATATCTATTCTGACAGTCAAACAGTAAACATGTCTAGATGCAGATTCAGTCTCGGAAACGATCGCTTTATCGAGGTCACAGAATGGAAAGGTGAACTGCGTGTTGACCTGAGAGAATGGAAAGATGACAAACCGACCAAGAAAGGTATCAGCTTAACCTTGATGCGATGGAAGAATTGGGTGGATTACTTAGAATACGCGGATCAAGCGAGGACAGAGAAACAAAACTATAAGAGTCATCTTGGAGGGAACGTCTATTGTACCATCACCGAGGGCAGCGCATGTATGGATATAAGGCAGTATTGGAAGCCACAAGAAGAGGTGATACCTACGAAAAAGGGATTATACTGAGGCATCATCCTCAAATAAAGAGCAAATATAGACCCGACTTGCTATCCTGAGTTTTGTTGTCTAATAAATACAGTAAAACCTGTCTTAAGGGGCCACTCAAAAAGAAGACTAGAAATTGATTTTCAAGACCTATTATCGCTTAATAAAGGTCAAAAGTATTGCAGAATGCTCTCTTTTTTTTGCTGAGCGATTAATCGAGGTGCTTGAGGATAGTGAACTAGACTCTCGCCCGTTCGTATGAATAGAGCGTAAGAATAACTCGAGCACGAAGGAGGAAATCGATCAAAAGAGATGGGCACTAGACTAGTTTACGATTACCAACAGCAGAAGTGGATTCCGTACGTCTCGGATCCCGACAAATGGTTTCAGCACTTGCTGGATGTTAGAGATGGCTACGCGGAACGCGACAGTCAGGGTCATTATATTGTGGGTAGTGGACGGAAATACAGAGAGTTGAAAGAAATGAGACAAAAGGAAAAACCCGTAGTGAACCTGGTCACCCCAGTAGCCCAAGCTTTAGAAATGGCAAAATCGGAGCTTAAGCGAAAAGGAGAGGATAGTATAACGGACGGAGGGCGTAAGACAGCAACTTGGGACTGGAATTCATTAAGATACTGAAGGACGAACGGCAAATAATTGCGCAATATGCTCCTAAGTTAGCCAGACGCCATATGCATGGCAAGGAACATATTCTACGTTGATAGACAATCATATCCCTCTCAGCCTTTACGACCCAATTACGAAGCCGATCAGTACGTGGAAAAAGACGTGAAAGGACCGTGCTGAAAAAAAAGGGTCCACCCGGGGAACGGTATAAACCGAGCGCTGCGACGCGCTACACCATTAAAGACTGGATCTCGTTCTGAACTTCGTAAAAAAAACCACCCGGAAATAAATGAGAGGCCCCTCACCCTTGTATATAGAAGAACGACACCGCGCTCTAGGACGTGACGCTACCTTCTCGTGGTCTAGGGCGTTGACTCACCCTCCGAGGTGTAACCGAACGCGTCACAGGGGCCGCCATCTTGATTTCGTGAGGGCCGCCATCTTGGTGTCGTGGGGGCCGCCATCTTGGATCGGACGTCGTGGGGGCCGCCATCTTGGTGTCGTGGGGGCCGCCATCTTGGATCTGACGTCGTGACGTCATAGACGCTAAAGTGCCACACATACTACTGTTAGGCCTAATCCATTTTGTGAAAAAAAAAATTATTGTTCTGCACTGCTTGAATGGCTGACTATAGAATTATACATATGTGTAGTTGATAATTTGTATGCCGTTTACCACTGTAAAGGTTGTTTTATAAAACTGTCAATAATAGTCTATAATAACCACATCACGGAGCCACTGTGGTGTAGTGGATAAACCGCTTGCCTTGTAAACCAGGGGTCGCAGGTTTGATTCCCGGCTTCACCAGTCTGTCGGATGAGACTTTAAGCCGTGGTCCCATCTCCATATGACCTTAGCTGTTGGTGGGACGTTAAACACAAACACAAGAACAATAATCACATCACGCTGCTTTAGTAGAAAATGTCCTTACAAATATAGCAAACAGTATTTACCCGGATCAAACTGATCGTATTGGATCAGTTGGATCTGTGTCCACGTTGATTGAATCGATACTTTCAACTGAATGGCAGTGCTTAAAAAACAAAACTGGCATGTGCAAAGCAATCACGGTTTTAATACGTGTGATGTTTTTGACACTTACCTGTAGAAATTTAAGGACAGATATATAGGCCGTCACATGGCTGTTACACCATTTATATTCCCCCCGCTATTCAGAAAGCCCAAAAATGTCGAAATTCCCAAGAGATTAGGGGTCAGGGCAGTGGTAGTAGATTCTTCAAACAATTTTCTTCTGACACTGCAGGCTATTCTAAATTCAGATTTGAGCTTAATGTTCGGAAAAATGCAAGTAATAAAATAATATTCCAGATTTTCGCGTTTCTTATTATTGCGGTAGGACTATAGTAATCCATAAATAGAAGCAGTATAGATATGATATTAAAGGTAACCTCTAATTTTAATATACCATAAAATCTATAATATTAATGTCTTTCACAGTGCAACTTTTTATACATTGTAATTGTTTCAGTGTCGATAAATTCAATTCTAAGTATCATTAATAAATATATTTTGCTTATTATTTTTTGAAATGATTATATAGATCAAATGCTATGAGGTTATTGGTATGTGTTTCTTTATGTGCTTTTTAACTGTAAAATGCCAATGTAAGTTTTATTCCAGATCAAATTTCCCCCAAACAGATATCTGGTGACTTCTTGGAAACACAGGCATTCACCATATTGGAGCACCTGATGATTTGATTGTATTCATAGTTTTACTATCAGATTGGGGCCATTTCTTAGTATTTAGGGTAAATGTTTCCTGGAATGCTTATCTTATATGTACATTTACTAGTATAGTGAGTTGGTTTAACATCTCCGATTTGCTTAATGTGTATAAGATCCTAAGGTAGTTAACTCGCCTGTTGTAGTGTAGAATCTATCTGTTAACAATGACAATTTGCTAAGACAATGATTGATTGCATATGGGCCTCGTCGCGAGAAAACCTGTCTTCGGGGTTTCCGTCAAAGCGAGTTTCAAACCCGTCTCCTCAGCTACATAGACTAGCTAGAAAATTGAAATTTTGCTTGTAGCAAGTCTAGATATGATACTTTCCAATAAGCGAAAAACAAAGGCGCTGATCAGACTGCGCGGATGCGCAGGCTGGTCTGCGCCTGTGTTGTTCGCAAACCCCCGAAGACAGGTTTTCTCGCGTCGAGGCCCATATAGGATATGTGACTCACATTAATGTATAAATCTACTGCTTGTAGATACAAGTGCAATAAATCAGATTGGATAGCACTTGTAACCGGTAACATACTTGAAATGTGTAGTTTTAATATTGCATTACTCTTGAAATAAAACTGAACTACTTTCCTTTCACAATATACAAGACAGTCCTCAAACGGTGTTAGTCTTCACAAAAATCTACAAGGATATAGGTACAACAGTCAGCAAGTTTATGTTTAAAATTCTTTCTGCAAGCTGTTGTCAGCAATGTTGTTCACATTTTCGATTGTTTTTCATATATATTAAAGACTATCACAATAAGCCTTATTTAGTAAACCTTTTAAAACCAACAAACAAACCATACCTCACTTTTCATACAACATATATAAAACATATACTAGGGCTACAAATAGCTCAACAAAATCAAACAGTGCATAAACAACGCTAAAAACAACTACCTTGTAAATTTGAAAAGCAAAGAAATCAGCTGCGTGTGACACAACTTTTTCAACATTCAGTTTAATCTGTGAGTTTCAGAGATGCAAACTATACTAGTGAATTTTGGAAGTCATGTTTTTGTTTTATGCTTCAGAATAAAACAGTCAACTGATCTTAAAAATAAAGTATCACTAACGTCTGAATGATTTGTTGTTTATGTTACCATAAAATATGTTCAGATGTTTTACAAGACTGCTACATGGCTCAGGTAACCTTACGTCAACCAACCTTAGTCTAAGATAATTTAAAACAAGCAGAATAGTTTCTATCAGAATTGCTGCAGATTATAATAAGATAATTATCATTACAATATGATATGAAATTTAATTCAACAAAACATAGAAGATTTAATGGGGACAGATGATAAATTAATTTTATTTTATAATGTAATGGTCACCAGTGAAAAGTGAAAATTAAAAGGAATTCGGCATACAAAGAAAATCTTTAATACTAGATCTATGTAACATCCTATATTTGGACATAAACCGTGCTGGTTCTGTACTATGAAAGCCTTGGTTGATGTTATATTTGCAATCTTAAAAAAACCTATACCTGCTATCGAAGACACTCAGCACTACCCCTGCCTTAATTCCTGCCTTGCCACCAGATGTTTGAAGTATTGCTATGCTATTTTGAGTAATTATTGATATTATGTCAATATTTAAATCATGGTGTAGATTGCATGTTTATCGTTATGTACCATTGGTAGAAATATGAAAACTGCAATATGAATGTAAAAGAACCAAGCAAATTGCAAAAACTAATTAAGTAAGACCAGTAAATGCCACAATCACATATTGTAGACCAACCCATGGCACTCTTTTAAATTAAGTCTTATATAGATAAAATATGTGTAGTATATTTAAGCGAATTGTGGAGAGCAGACCCAAATTTTATATAAGCCTAACAACAATTTACTACCTTTATCCATTTATGTGAGACACCTTTTGTTACCTACGTTTCCTCATTAATATATGTGCAGCAATTTAAGATCCATTAATGCTAATTTAGTTATAATTTGATTTCATTATGAAAGATATTTTGCCAATTCCAATGCAATGTAAATAATAGAAAAATGAATCTGTAAGCAGCTATATGCATTACATGCTGGAGCTGGTACAAAGGGCTTGGTTCACGAAGGGGCAAAATCGGCCTTGTTATAAAAATGGATTATTTTTAGATATGTTATTAAATGGTTTATTTAAATGAGACAAATGCATTTTTTACATGTCTAGTGCTTAAATTGTTTAATTTAGGGGTCCATAAACATAGGTACCCTACACGACGTTTACCGCTAAAAGTAACGTAATTTGCCGCAAAATGTTAAGTCAGGTGTCACTTTGTAATTTTACAGTGCCGCAATACAATGCCTGTGTGAGTACTTATGTCCCTACGGCCCGAAGGTTTGGGAAGGGGTGGACATATTGTTTTTGGTGCGGATCCCGTCGGCATCTGTGTAAGGATCGGCGTCAGCCTCGGCATCTGTGAAGCTTCTTTTCCGTGAAATGTCAGAAATAGGGTTTCTGTGCATTATCTTCTAAACCAGTTGATAGATTTTGACCAAACTTGCACAGATACATTGCTTGGAAGAGAAAAAGAAGTAATCAGAATTTGGTGACCTTGACCTAATTTTCAAGGTCACGCTGGCACAATGAAATGTCCAAAATAGGGTTTCCGTGCGTTATCTTCAAAATCAGTAAATGAATTTTGACCAAACTTGCACAGATACATTGTTGGGAAGAGGAAAAGAGCTGCTTACATTTTGGTGACCTTGATCCAATTTTCAAGGTCACACTGGCACTTTGAAATGTGCAAAATAGGGTTTACGTGAATTATCTTCTTAACCAGTGGATGGATTTTGGGGTTTACGTGAATTATCTTCTTAATCAGTGGATGGATTTTGACCAACCTCACATAGATACATTGTTGTGAGAAGGAGAGGAGTTGATTAGACTTGAGTGCCCTTGACCTTATTTTCAAGGTCACATTGGATGTTTGAAATGTCCATAATAGAGTTTCCGTGCATTATCTTCTGAGCAAGTGGATGGGTTTTAACCGATCTTGATTAGATACATTGATGAGAGAAGGGGGTGGGGTTTTCTGATTTTGGTGACCTTGACTTAATATTCAGGGTCACACAGAAAAGAGTTAACATTGTTTGGTGACAGAAAAGAGTTATCCGATCTTGATGACCTTGACCTTATATTCAAGGTAACCACAGTACTTTGTAATTTCAAAGTGCCGACTCAATTTGTGGTTGGGGGCATAGTTTTCCTCTGCTTTAATGTCATATTGTTTGACATTTGCATGTATGAATATATCTCATGTAGCAATGATTTCGAAAAAAAAACGATACTCTTTGAAAATGGCATGTATTTACATCGTCACACAACATCTAAGTGCAATGCAGAGCAATTTATACAAAAATGCTCACGCAAACTGGCATCAGGCTTCAGTCCCTACATTCAGCAACTCACATACATTAGAACATCAATGGCTCGAACAGGCTTGGAGTCATGAAAAATAGTTCTAGCCAAGAGTAGTTCCAGCCATGCAGGGTAGATGATGTATAAAAATCGAAATTTGATCTGCCTAGTGCTTAAATTGTGTAAACTACGGGTTTCTAAAGACAAGGACCCTCTGTAAATTTTGCGCAAAAAGTAACGTCATTTACATTCAATGTAACGCCAAAGACGTCACTAAGTTTGGTTAACAAATTTATGTTAAACACGTGTGTGTCGCACCCAAATGTGTGCCAAAATGTATTATAAACATTGATAAACAGTCTATCATGGCGATACGCCCACCAACCCTCTGAAATGTGCATGTTTGTTTGAGGCTTTATGTCCATGTATTTTTCATAAATTTTAGTCATATCACGGTAGCGGTCAATGTATCCAATACCGCTGCTTTGCAAAGGGTTTATCTGTATCAAGTACTGCCTAAACCCTCTCATCAGAATCAGTAGAAAAGGGAAAATAATTTCAACAAAGCTGAACAAGGGTTCAAACTCATACCCCCCTCCCCCCGCCACCCCCAAGAGTAGTCCATAGAAGTCGGACTATAAATCTAACTCTGCCGACTACACTTAGCGGGTCCGAGAAAAAGCGTATTAAAACTGTATGCACATAATATTACTGATGCAATGGATAACAAAATCGTTACAAATTTTATGCAATTAAATGCAGAGTGGTCATTTTACGGTAGTCTCGTCATTTTCAGACAGTAGCTTGTCATTCTGACTGATCTTAAATACCCGTGCTTATAGTTGGGTTTCCCTGACGTGGTAACTTATTGTAGAGTGATGCTGTAATATTTAAGTCAGCTCAGAAGATATTTATGTTTTTTATTTGCGACAAGCGCAGGCCAGAATGAGCATTTGAACAGACTAGTCAGAACCTTCCCTGCTATTGCCCGCTCAAATTAACCCTTAAAGCGCCAAGAAAAAAATGCATCTGAAAATGTCGTCTGCTGAAGTCCTCTGCTGCAAATAATTGCTTAACATTACAGACGAATTAAGTATAGAAGCAAACAGCGTGGACCCAGAAAAGATTGCTCCTATAGGAGGAGTCTGATCTGGGTCCACACTGTTTGTCATAGAGGCTTCTTAAACATTACAGCAGACGAGAAAAGCAGACGACTTTTGTTGCGATTTGCAAGGGTTAAAGACAGTGTATAAGTTCATGTGCATGTTTTGTGAAATCCCAGAAAGAACGTTAAGGCCCATAGGCAAAAGGTAATTGCATATTGCTGGGCCAATGGTAAGCTGCTATTTTTATTTTCCCCACCTCGCTATAGTGGGACAGGCTTGTCAAAATATGATAATGGGACTTACCACTAAACATTTACACAAAACCAAACGTCATGATAGCATTTTTGATGGACGGAATTCAATAGTGATAATAGTAAAACCTTAATTGTTTGCCATGATTTGATCCTTTAGTCACATCAACAATATTTCAGTTATGTAGGGACGGGTCTTACAGGGTAAAACCATTACTAAGCCAGGATTAACGTGTCTTGCTCAAGGACACAACTCAGTTGCGCCAGCGAGGCTTGAACCGACGGACACTCGGTCTCGAGTCAAGCACTCTACCACTGAGCCACTGCGCTCCCGACAGTAAATCTCAATCTCTCAATCCTGAAAATAAGTTATTATATGAAATTTAAAAAAAAAATCCAGCTGTTTTTTTTTCCGCAATCACGCTTTTATCTTCAATTTTAGAAAAATGTGTTAACGATAAAGTTGTAGAAGAGCCAACTTCTCCAATAGGTCTGGTGTTTGTTGCACTCGGTCTCGAGTCAAGCACTCTACCACTGAGCCACTGCGCTCCCGACAGCAAATCTCAATCTCTCAATCCCATGATCTGTTTTAATAACTTTCCATACTAGTATATGTTTTGGGTGCGTAAAAGAAACGTCTCCCTGAGACGTTTCTTTTATGCACCCAAAACATATATTTGATAAGAAAAAATAATAATTATGATTTCTTGGGGCTATATTTCTTTTATTTCTACCTATCTGTAATTGGATTTTTCGATTATTCTAAATAATACCTCTAGTCCATAGGACTTCGAGTAAACGAGATTCAACTGTATTTAAATGAAGGTTTTGCCATCAATTGAATTCGTCTAAAATTTCGAAAGTTTTTTTTATTGACGGGTAAAATTCGTATGGGCGTGATAGAAAGAGTATTAAAAAAAATCGTGAACGATGATAATCCTGTTATTCAAAGGTTATGTATAACATGAAAGCGATAAAACTACCATTTGCATGCTCAGAATTTTCCGTGCACGCACTGAATCAACGTCAGACAGGCTTTTTTGTACGAACAAAGATTGGGTTTTTGCACAACGTGCCATTTTCCTTTGCACGTCGTTTCCTAAAATTAACGGTTCCGAGATGATCCCACTAGCTTAACGCACGTGCGAATCAGGCGCGATTTTAAATATATTTCAACAAGCCATACATCGCTTTAATAAGTGAATTGTTGCGGTGCAATGTAACATTTTGATTGACATCTTTGACTTGTTAATTTTGCGCTCAAGTTGCTTAAAATGCTCAGAGTGCATCTATGCACAGATGTAACTACATCATCTTGGATGTTGGAACCGTTTTGAGAAGTTGGCAGGGATGTTCCTGAATAGGAAAAACAGTGCAATACCGACTAAACATAACTCATGAATAAGACATAAAAACATGATCATTTTGTGAGGGATCATTCATGCACGGATCCAGAACGGAGGTTGGCGGGGGTGGGGGGGGGGGGGGGGGGGGGGGCAGGTGGCCCGTTCGGACTCACCTTGAAAATCACAAGTTCTATAGGGAATACGCAATTGAGTTCGACCCCCATCCTTGTTGGACCCCCTTTGGAACCAAAAAGTACAGTTTTCTTTGCAATTGACAGTTGATCCCACTGCAAACAAGCTGAGGACGTTGAACAAACTGTAGATAAGTTGAGAACCAAAAAAACGGTTGACAAAGCTATTTTATGTCAGATTCTGTCCTGTCTCCCCCCCCCCTCCCCCTAAGACGAAAATTAATGGATCCGCGCACGTCAGTCATGATTTTTAGAGAGCTTATGAAGTACAATAAAGGCATGTCAAATATGCCTGGCGTAAGTAGATCTATATACTGGGCAGTGGAAGATTTCTAAACTAAAACGGCCAGTACATGTGGATAATTGTTTTCAGCTATCAGATAAAACTCAAAGCTTGCACTAATATATAAACTAGCACTTTGAGAATGTATTAAAGAGAAACGGGGAAAAGAAAGAAAAAAAAATGACGTCGGTGAGGTTTGAACCCAGGACCCCTTGCAAAACAAAAGGAAATAGTCATGGACTTAACCACACGGCCACGTAGATATTTTACTTACATGTCGCGCGCTGAATACTATATACTTTTTAATACGAACAAAGCAACTATTGGCTTTTAAAATATACAAAAATAAACAAGCTGACACACATAAATTGTAAAAAATATGACCCGTGTATTTTTCTAATAGTGATTTATGGATAAATTCACATCCTGTTAACCAAAAACGGTAGTAAAAACCTGCGAAAGCAAACAAAAACTAACGGCAGCACGACGAGCGTCTCTTACTCAATGTAAATTTCGGATGTAACATTATTTCGGCATCGGCTTTGTTTGCACTGTAAAATGTGTGAAAGTAGGCGTATTTTCGTCTCCTAAAATAGTCCAGTCCTGCTTTCCTGAGATAATGTAGTCATATTTGTATATTGTAAGCCTTAGAACATGAATAAATGGCCTGAAAATACCAAGCAATGACAAAATATCCAAACGTGATCGTTTAGGTTACGTTATATTACATTATGATGCCATAATTTCGACACCTTGAAATCTAAATCAAGGGTTCTCAATGTTAATTTGCACAGCTAAGCCAAACATTGTGGTGTCGAAATTAGGGGCTCATGTTTTGTTATTGATATATTTACACTAAATCCCCACAATATCAGCCATTTTGGAGAAACTGGGGGTCATATTATGGATTTTGCGGTATTAGGGAAGCATCCAAGAAATTGTTTGGTATGTATTTGAAGAGAGGGAAGATCATCTTCTTCAGAAATAATGTCATTTATATTATATTCATACATTTCATAAATAGGATTTTACAGGGCCGATTTTCCCCCTTCGTGAACTTAGCCCTTTTATACGAATGAGCATATCTAAATATTTACTTGATTTCACTTCATTACAAGTTAAAAGTTATAACAACTTCAAATATAGGAAAATGAACATTTTCAATTAGAATATAGATCGAAATCATGTATATTTCAGGTCAGGTATTATGGTTTATTCTTATACATGTAATTTGTATGGTCATTATCCGCAATTAAGTATAAAATGTAACATAAGTATCACTGACTAGCACAAATACATATCACAGATGTATGCAATTAATTTGTATGACTAGTTTAAACATTTAATGCTTAAACTGTTTCACTAATACTACTTAAATAAATCAACATTAGCCTTGCATTGTGTGAAATGTTATTTTCAATGGCAGTAGGGTAACGTTGATTACAGGTGATTTACAGAATCCTGACCACAGAAAAACTTAGTAAATCAATGATTTTTAAGGCACCAAGACATTTCCCAAACTGAAAATAGTTTTACTTATGGGAGGTGCAGTAAACCCTCAAAGTAGCCCATATATCTAAATTTGGCCCAATTGAGGAAGAAGTTCCGCCAGAAATGCACATAACTTAAGATGCTGTCTTTGTAAAATCCATAGAAGGATGCTTCCAAAGGGGTTCCTTTAATGATAAACATGCTAATTTAAGCCTTCTGAAAGACTTTTACCCTTTTTAGAGTTTAAAAAACATCTTGTTGTTGGACCAGAGAAAAAAAAGAAACACAGTTTGTAAAAATGCTCCAATTTTTGCACTTGATGACCTTTGACCCCATTTTAAAGTCAACATAGGAATATTTAGTTATAAAAAACATTTTTACAATGTTTTTAAGACTTATAACTATAAGCATACAAAATTTGGCTTGAATGAAATATGTTTACAAAAAGATAAAGTTGTTTTACAGTAGTACATATTTTTTTTCATTTTTGCACTCAATGATCAGGAATCGATACAATCAAGCACTACAACTTACCCAGGATACCAATGGGAATGTGACAACTTCACAATTAGACATCACAATCGAGAGCCAAGAGGTCAGCCCCTTCCCAGCAGGTGACCAAAAGGCTCTGCGGAGGCATCTACTGTCGTGCCAACAAAACGTGACAGTGACGTAATATTTTGTTTACAATTGTTAAGTTAAACACTGACGTGTACACTTCACTTGAGCTAACACGAATCAATAGATCACTTGTGTATTAATCCTATCCACCGGATAAGATTAATACTCATGTGATCTATCGATTCTAACTCCCTAATAACTTTGTAAACAAAGCATGGCGTCACTGTCACTCTCGGCTGGCAGGACAGTAGTCATTTTTGATAGCCAAACAATAACAATGTTAGGTATCACAGTATTTAGCCATAGACTGATCATATTTGGGCCTCGTCGCAAGAAAACCTGTCTTCGGGGTTTCCGACAAAGCGAGGCGCAAACCAGTCTCCTCAGCTACAGGGACTAGCTAGAAAGTTGAAATTTCGCTCAAAGCAAGTCTAGATATGATACTTTCCAATTAGTAAAATAACAAAGGCGATGACCGGACTGCGCGTATGCGCAGGCTGGTCTGCGCCTTTGTTGTTCGCAAACCACCGAAGACAGGTTTTCTCGCGTCGAGGCCCATTTCATGCACTAAAATATTTTTGAAAACATTCTTCACATGCCCATGTGATTGATTCAGGTTCATAGACACGTGATGACGCAGCTTGATAAACAAGATTGGATCAACCAATCAGGCGAATCACATGACTTTGTGACGAATTTGGTAAACAAATATGTTACATGTACCCACTAAGCTAAAATCAGAGGGGTCAGTATTTGAAAAATGCTTATGGTCGAAGACAATGCAAATATGGTGGATACCATTGAAAAACCGTCGATTCAGGTAAGACTTTCTTTGATATTTCCGTTAATGCTGGTCAGATTTGCGCAGGGTTTGAAGCAGATACCCCGGATATATGACAGCAATAGCAGGTCCATCGTATGCGACTCACGTAAAAGATCTGGTTAAAAAGTTTTTGACGAGCAACCGAAAATTTCGCTTCTGACAAGTATCCGCCATTTTAATCTTCTAAAGTCACGTGATTCTCCGCTGTGTTTATAAAGTGTTCTGAACTGAACATATGCACCAGACGTAAAAACGTTTAACCCATATAAGCCTAGCGCCCTTTTTGTATGACATTGTCAAACAGTGCAGACCTAGATCAGACGCCACAGAACGCGACGCCTGACCAGTGTTTCCACGCACTATTGGCTTAAGGATAATCTAATATTAAATTTTAAATAAAAATGTTACATACCTACCAACAACCCTCTAGACGGAAATGGGCTGGTCCAATTGATATGACTGCGAAATTTCATTCGGCTTAACCTATAAAATGCCACCTATAATTTGCAGCAGACAACAATTTCAAATTTTGCAGCTTTTTAAAAAATAACAAATAAGGCATGATATTTGATAAGAATTGCTGGCACACAATTCTCATGCAATTTCATACCTTATTTTTTCGAAAATTAGGAAAAATGTCACAAAATGTGTCGTCTGCTGCAGTCATGATTGACGCTTTTTGGGTTAAATCCCAGCTATATATTACAAACCTATTGAGGGCGATGTAGCAGCCGCCTGCAGGGTCATCAAGTCGGGAAGTTGGCTCAAAATGACTGTTCTCTTTTTCCCAGTTCGTTTGTCTGCCCTGTAGACTTTTCTGTCTTGCCAGTCAGTCCAGAAAATAAAGTCACCTGAATTCGAAGAACTATATCCAATAAAAAAAGCATATATCCGCCTATTTACGGATTAAGAGGGGACAACACACACACACACACACACACACACACACACACACACACACACACACACACACACATGGAAAATCACAATTTGCATAGGGGTCCGTATCAGTAAAATGAACCCCTCTTTAAAATAAGTTGAAGACTAAATAATATTCATAAAAAATGAATATATCAGTAAGACGTGGAAACTTCTGGACCCGCGCACGTTCTGCCACAACATATTACTACATCAGCTTTCTTCGTGCTCTGGTGAGCTAAAAGTTATAGCGAATGCGTGAATATTTTCTATTTTCATTGGAACGGTTCTTTTGAGAACCCACAACTCATGTTTAAATTAATGAGTATGAAAAAAATACAAATTTACGTACCATAAATTTGCTTTTATCTAGACCGATATACATGTAATAAATCGCTACCTAATAAAGAAAGTCCAAAAACATGGTGCAGCTTATCACCAATCAGGATTCGTCTGTTGGTTCCCTCTAAATCAGCAACTTCTATTTTGTCCGTCTTAGCGTCCGCCCAGATGATCACATTGCCTTCCTCATCACAAACTATACCATTCGGCCAGCCCAGTTCGCTTGTAATCAGAGTAACTCGTGCAAATCCGTCTAAATGCGCTCGTTCTATTTTTGGAACTTTGCCCCAATCGGTCCAGTACAATAATCTGTGGAGAAAGCGTGCAGAACGACTTCAAACTCAGAATAAACAGTTAACACACCGGGTAGGCGGCGATCGAAAACGTAATCAACAATCGACGAACGCGGATCAAAAATCGATAGAAACAGCGTTTTCGCTTGCCATTTGTCGCCAGTGGGGCGACAAATGACAATCGAAAACACGGTTTCTATTGATTTTCGATCTACGTTCCTCGATAGTATTGGCGTTTTTGATTGCCGCCTATCCGGTGTTTTTAATCGGTGCCCAAAATTACAGTGCCTCCTTAATGGCTTATGCTACTGCATTCTTCCCACATTGAAATCTGTTCAATATTTTGCATACATAGAGGATCTTACATGAGTGCTCATGTTTATTGAATTTATTAAACGAGTTGGGTAAAAGAGATCAAATGCGAGGCTTGCCGAGCATTTTATCTCTTTTTCGCAACGAGTTTGATAAATGCAATAATACAAGAGCACGAATGTTAGATTTTATTTATCACATGAGATTAAAATACTTAAAAATTGCATTTTTTGGTGTGAAAACGTTAAGATTTTCCCTATTTTACGCAACGTTATAATGGGCGTCATTGCGTTTCCAGTATATCGGTAAACCACTAGTGGTTTATCGATTTTATTCATGGTGTTATATCACTCTCAGACGCGACGTCATCTGATAATGTTTATTTAATGCATGGACTGTCAATTCATGAAATAAAAAGAATATGTCACCATGCTCATTTGTGTACGTCGCTTACTTCGATCTGACATATTAGTATTTGAACACTCCATTGAATTTGGGCTACATTGGATTCGAACAATAGGGCGTATACATAACCAATTTTTTTTTAAAATTACCTATCAAATTATGTATGATTTGGATGCTTCAAAGGAACATCATAGTGTCGTATGTATGTTTTGATATGAAGCACCAAAACAATCATTTTGAGGGGTTAAATTATACATAATAAACACCCACTGAGGGAGCGCAGTGGCTCAGTGGTTGAGTGCTTGACTCGAGACCGAAGGGCCGCGGGTTCGAGCCTCACCGGCGTCACTGCGTTGTGGTCCTTGAGCAAGACACATTTATCCTAGCTTAGTACTGGTTAAACCCAGGAAGACCCGTCCCTATATAACTGAAAGATTGTTGATGGGACGTAAAGAATCAAATCAAACAAACAGAAACACCCACTGATCCTCTGATTTCAAAAATAGTAAGTGAGTATGATCAGGAAATACTACAATCACAAAGACTTCGTTTTAACAAGCTTTGGCTTACTGTAATTCAAAACAAGCATGCCATCGTAAAGTTAAGTATTTTTGCCAACATATGCGATCTGGGCGACCACACGGCCACCAATCAAACTCCTTCATTGCCTATACCAGTTGGATTAAACTTTCTGTTTCTTAATTTTGACAGCAAAATTTAGAAATCGGGCAATGCTATTCGATGTGACAATCATTGAACTTTTTGACATTGACATCGGGTTTAAAAGGATTTTCTACTTGACAGATTAAAATGGTTTGTAGTGAAGAAAAATGGCATTTATTCAACTTCAACACAGTTTATGTGTCAGGGCACACTATTTAAAGTATGTCAAAGGTACACATCAAGACCATCGAATAGCATTTTTGGATTTTTAAATTTTTGTATTTAATAGAAAATTATCGACTTTGCTGAAATTAAAGTCCCTCTCATTCATAGGAAACAGGTCCCTCTTCTTCATATGTAAAGGAGATGGATTGGTGGCCGTGGACCAGCATAGGCTCAGAACAGCCTGCCCATCTGCGCAGTCTCGCCAGAGCCTTCGCTGCTCGCACACACAGTGCGTGGATGTAGATGAGGACGCAGACTTATAATTAGACCTATTGCAAGCATCGTTAGTTACGTCAGCGTTGTCATTTACATATGCGATATATATGAGCCGCGACATGAGATATCCAACAAAGTGGTATGTGCGACCAGCAAAGCCTCAGATCAGCCTGCACATACGCGCAGTCTGATCAGTTTCTTTGCTGGTCGCTTGAATATTATATGAGTGTTATGCTATTGACTGAACATCAATTGGAGTTTCTATAGCATAAAAGGAGAATGCACAAGCTCGTCTGAGTATACATTTGTCAAAATGTCGAATTGTTGGAAATCACATGTCGCGGCTCAATTATTCAAATCTCATGAACAGGCCCCAAAGTTATACATTGTTCATGATCAACTCAACTAAGCATGAAAAGTATCATGCTCATAAATGTTAAATGCCAACAATCGTTAGCATTTAACAGTACAACGTTTGAGTATTTAAAGGCAAGAAAAGTCTTTATTTCTAAACATTTTAGTTTTTATGAGCAGCTGTGTGTGTGTATGTGTGCGGGGGGTGTACTTTGATATTTTATATATACGTATGCTTGGGCCATTTAATAAGGGGTGTGGACCAATTTTGAATTTCGATATCTTCGAGTTTACAGAAAATGAATATTTTAGGGTATGAAGATTTCTGTGGACATTGTTTTAGGAATTTAACTGTTTAGATTTGGAGGTAATTTTAGGTTCTTTAGTTTTTTAAAAGGTAAATGAACAGAATAGTAATAAAGTTTGGCGGTATGCTAAAATTTCAACTATTTCAACTATTTTTGGGCGTATGCCTGATTTTTTTTTATTTATTAATTTATATTCATCTATTTAATTATTTATTTTTATCTTTTTTATTTTTATTTTTTTTTTTGATTATTTTATTTATTTATTTATTTTTTTTTTTTTTGGGGGGGGGGGGGGGGGGGGGGTAGACCAGTAGATGCTAGAACTGAGCCTACGTGGCAAGTAAAATAACTGAGTGTACCCCGCCCATCCCCGGTGTATACCCTTTTGAAGAAAATACACATAATGCTCTTGGTTCATCCAATCCCTCTGATACAATGGTTTTACGGTGAGCGCCATCCAGTCTGGCTACTTCGATGGTGTCTTTTCCTGTGTCAGACCAGAATATATTTCTTCCAACCACATCCACTACAATGCCATCAGATTCAAATATATCATCACCAATAATATTTTCTTGTTCTGAAGAAGAACGTATACACATACACTTGGTCTGGAAGAGGACCGAGAGCTACAGAGGTATGGGCGGATCCAGAGGGGGGGGGCAGGGGGTCCGGACCCCCCCCCCCTTAAAAATCACAAAAATTTAGTTTTTCTTAGCAATACTGGTCTGGATCCCCTGAAAAATCACAAAGCTACCAAGCCAGAATTCAATATTTGGCCATAAGCGACACGCCAGCGAAACGCCATTTAAATGGCGTTTCGCTGGCGGGCCGATGGTGGCCCACTTTTAGTGGTATTTGGAACATCTTTCCCCTCATGAACTAAAAAAAAACGTAATCAAAGCTGGACCCCCTCTGACAAAATTTTCTGGATCCGCGCATGAGGAGGATGAACCTTTTTTGAAATTATCTGAAAATTTAGGCTTATTTTATTTGTTTGTTGTACTTTGTAATATTTTTTTCTTAACATTTTCACACGCACGCTAGCACGCATGTACGCGCGCGCACGCACACACGCACGCACGAACGCAAACGGGCGCACACACTCACACAATTAAAGTTTTGTATTGAAACAAAAGCGGACATGGCGTTGTTTTATAAGGTAAAGTTTACCATGTTTGGTCAAAACATGACGAACGCGCAGAGAAAAACCAAGCCCAACTCTGTGGTATGAAAACAGAAGACTATTGCTGTCTTGTTAGAGTGAGGGTTGTTCAAAATGTTTGTCTTCAATAACGCATAAGCCGAAATGATTTATATAATCCTAGAGTCCCAATCGGAACTACCTCGGCCAATTCTGCGAAATTCCGTGGAATCAGACCACGCATGTACATCGAGGATCTACTTAAATACCGCGGTTGATAACGTGACAATGGCGTTATTTAATGTGAAGCTGATGTCACAGAAAACATGTTAACACAATGACACGTGTGTGCAGCAAAACAAACGATTATAAATGAAGTTTATGGGGGTTTTTTTTCAATAAAATATCGCTTTTGAAAAATACACAATCTTCATTTATTATTTTGATAAAACTTTTCGGATAAACAGAATAATTGATTTTAATAGTGCTGAGCCCACATGCTACAGAACTAATTTTCACTGCGCAATTTCCGGCAAACAAAATGACGTTTTTGTACATAGTACTACGCATACACCCTGGGCATGATTCGATTCTCGAATTGGGACGGACTTTCCCGAATGCGCAGAGTCCTCGACAGCATTTTGTCCTGAAAATGTCTTCTGCTTTTATGCGTGTGGTGCATATAGTCATATGCGCTTCAGACTACTTGATTCCAGACCAAACTGCACCTAAGGGAGGAGTCCGATCTGGGTCATATTGTTTGCAATATTGGCATCCAAAGTGTACAAGAAAATAAAAGGGCAGACGACAAAACTCGTGACTTGCGGAAAAATATTATTTGGAATAACGTTTAATGTGACATTTCATCAGGGTCTGCACTGTTTTGCAAGGAAACGTCTATCTTTAGAGAAAGAGATACAATATTTTTTGGAAATTATAACATGTGACCCCTCAATATATACAAAGGCCCATCCTGACTTTATTGCAGGCAGCTTTATCAGTCGAGGATCACACGAAATTCGGTGGCCTGCTTTTGTCACGGATTTTCATTACTTTGCGAGGGGTACCTTTTTTGCATATGTTTCCGAGTTTTCTGGACTATCTTTTGTATGTTTTATGAAACTCAAAAGCTGATTGGTGTGTGTGTCGTAAACCAATCTTCAGATGACATAAGCTAAAGTATATAGCCGGGTGTTTTGAAATGCTGGGAAATTAAAAAATTAAACATATGGTCAGAAGGAGCGGAAGGTGCTGGAAAAGATGCTAATATATTGCTGTTGAAATTCAAAAATCTTTGAAAGGCCTAAAACAATTGCATAAAATATTGCATATAGCATCGACTTTTCTTCTAAATGTTAAGGTTACTCGTCATTTATATGGAGTTAGTCGCTATCAAAAGCCTGAAGTGTCCTTGGTTTTGAAACACAAGTCATGGATTTTCGTCACCTTTCACGTTTCGATTTTAAGGGCTTCCCATCAATATCAACATTTTGGATTTTTGTGACTTTGATTATTGACAGGGGGTGGGGGCGATTATTGAGTCCAGAATACAAATGTGTAGATCTGCATGATCTATTGAGCAAAGCATACCTATACAACTCAGACCCCAAACTTATTCGAATCTGTATTTAATCTGTGTACATATGACTTTAAATGATTGAAAATTTTTTAGGTATCATATGATCCATAGAAAACTCGGGCCCCTAATTCAACTTGTGTCTTATAACCTCCAGATCATGGTAGCTTTGGTAAGTTGGTAGTTTTGTCCCCCAGATGTTTCCTACATGATCATCTCCCCTATTCTTTCTGGTTTACATCTTTTAAAAACGAATTTTCATCAGATTCTCTGTGAGCTGGTTGTTGAGATTAAAATTATGCCAGTTCATGCGTTTGGTTTACTAACTAAATATTCAAGAAGTGGAGGCTCAGACAAACCTGTGCATTCACTCAGTCTCACCAGAGCCTTCGCTGCACGCATTAATATAGCAAGAGCATATACCTAGATGATCTAAGCTCTCACCTACATCTCTACTTTCACTACTTTATGTATATGATCAGCGAAGGCTCTGGATAGACTGTGTACCCGAACCTATGATAAGTACTGAAATCTCATGCAACATTGACCCATATGAACGAAAACGCGTTCGAGGACTACAGGGCCTTATGGAAGATTAGTTTTGCTGCTAAATGCGTTACCCTCTTTGAATAAAGTCTATTATTATTATTATTATTATACTTGTCTTTTCGTCAGAAAAAATAGGGTATATTAATTTCATACCAAAGTCTGTCCGTCTATCACAAATCTTGTAATTGTATCTCCTCCTTAACGGTTGGACATAGCAACTTCAAACTTTGTAGATGCATAGATCACATGATGAAGAGGGTGCTGGGCAACACTCAATATCACCTTGACCCTAAGGTCAAGATCAAATAATGTATTTTCTTGTAAATGCATCTATCCCTAGACTGTTGGATGTAGCAACTTCAAACTTTGCAGGTGCATAGGTCACATAATGTAGAGGGTACTAGGCAACGCTTCATATCACCTTGCTTGACCCTAAGGTCAAGGTCAAAGGTCAAAAATTGTATTTTCTTGTAAATGCACCTTCTCTTAAACAGTTACACGTAGCAACTTCACAAGTGCATAGGTAACATAATGTAGAGGGTACTGAGCAACATTTTGTTTCACCTTGACCCCAAGATGAAGATCAATGTAAAATGTATTTTCTTGTAAATGCATCTTCTCATGAACTGTTGGACATAGCAACTTCAAATTTTGCAGGTGCATAGGTAGTATGCCGTGGAGGGCTCTGGGCAACGTTTTGTGTATTTTCTTGTTAATGCATCTCCTCCTTAACCATTGGACGTAGCAACTTCAAACTTTGCAGGGCAGGTGCATAGGTGACGATGTAGAGCATACTGGGCAACATTTTGTGTGACCTTGACCCCTAAGTAAAGGGCAAAAGGTAAAAAGCGGGTATTTGCCATGGTGTACCATCGACTGCTGCACTAGTTATTATTATTATTATTATTATTATTATTATTATTATTATTATTATTATTATTCAAAACACTTAGACGGACAACATGGTGCTCAGAAACAGGCGTACTTAAACATATACACGGATATGATGATTTCAAAACAACAACAACAAAAAAACAATGAAAATAAAATACATGGCTATGTAAATGTTTGTATCCTATAATGCTTCAATTGATTCTTACTGTTCTTGCATGTATCTATTGCTAATGCTTCTGAAATGACGTAACAAGTACCATGCGTACACAAACCTTAATGGTATATGTTCATATGGGCTGTAATGGATATAAAGAACAGAAAATAACTGCTTCCAATGATAGATTAAGCAAATTGCTTAGGCACGGAAAACCGCCACATTCCTGAAAGTTTTGTGTCATGGAAAGCCATGACAAACGCTGACCACGGAATTCCATGTGATCCTTGACTGTTCATGGGAATTTCTATTGGTTTGAAATGGGTTAATTAACTTAATACCTGTTCCATCTATCCTTGCTCGACTAATTCCATGAGCATCATTGTCTGTCCAGTACAAATAGTCGTCCACAGGATCAAATCCTAGCGCGACCCCATGGGATATATTCATCAGTGGAATCCCCATATCCGTGAAGTCTTCCGTATCAAGGGAGACAAATCTTAGACTATTTCTTAGAAGAACAAACAACATCTTCGTTGGTCCTTAAAGAGAATTCACCATTTTATTATGTAATAGTTATACCATTATTTGTCCGCTGGTAGCGAGTGGATTATCTCACACACAGGTGGACAACTATGGTATAACTATTTTAGACCACCTATATCAGTGGGGACATTGTGTGTTGCGAGGATTTGTAGTAAGAGGGTCTGGATGGGGTATAATGATTAGTGAATAATGGCCTTTTTATAATGAATAGTGAATAATGAGCCAAAAATAATGAATAGTGAATAATGAAGGCCTTAAATTTAATGAATAATCCTATTTTTTAATGAATTGAAGAAAAAAATAATGAATAGTGAATAATCAGATTTCTTTGCCACCCTTCTTACTTTTAATGAATAATTGGTCTTGTTTTAATGAATAACCCAAAATGTTAATGAGATGAATAATGGGCTAAATTTTTAATGAATAGTGAATACCAGACCCCCCATCCAGACCCTCTAGTGATGGGTTTTAAAGAGGGAAAGAAATAATCCCTCATTAAATACTTGTGAAAGCTCTTTAATCAGCCTGCAATTGACTACATGAGGGTCTGGATGCGGGGGGTCTGGTATTCACTATTCATTAAAAATTTAGCCCATTATTCATCTCATTAAAATTTTGGGTTATTCATTAAAATAAGACCAATTATTCATTAAATCATTCATTTAAATAAATTTAAAAATACCAATATTTCTACGGACGCGGCATTGGTCAAAATAATGCTTAAAAATATAGTTTATATGTTTTAAGATTTGAGTGAGCTAAGCGACCGAGGAAAAACTTCTGTATTTTTATAGTGTAAATGACATTTAAGAGTGAAAAAGCAATGATAGTAGGACATTTTCAAGAAAAAGTAGGAAAATGTAGGAACACAAGGAAACGTAAACCTATCTGAAAGCCTGATTAATCAATTTTCTATCAAAATTAGCATGATAAAAGTTGTAACAATAAAACCATCAAAACAGAATAACTTTTGAAAACTGAGAAATTAAGTGGCCTGAGTTTAATTTATAAAAACCGAGCGAGCGAGGAAATATTTTTAATGATTTTATAGGGACAACGAAAACATGACCTACCTGCTGGGAAGCCAAAGTTAAAGCTGCATAGTCTGCAACTATGAACATTTTTCGATTTTTTTTTCTTTTCAAATCATTTGTAAAAGTAGAATTAAGCTATGTTTTCACAATAAATCTGTTCACTATAGCTGAAAACCGCATGGAAAAGTGAATTATCTTATAAAACAGGCGTGTTTTTCTCTTGTTTGTAATTATTTGCGTCCCTCCAATAATTATAGACAGGTAATTTTAGCTTAAATGCTGTTGTTTTGATACTGATAATTTGTTAAGATTTATTACATTGGTAAAATGTATACCTGAATTTTAGTTTTTGTTACTGTGTTCTTGAAAAATAGAAACATTAGTTCTAAAATTAAAAGATCAAAAGTTACAGAGTATGCAGCTTTAATGGCGACCCCTCTACTAGCCGCATGGAAATGCATATGACTCCCCTACCTTTTGGCCCCCAGGCTTTCAAGTGCCCTTTAACAAAAAAGTAGGGAAAAAGTAGCGATAAAAATTGGGAAAAGTAGTGAAAAAGTAGGGATTATTGGTGTAAAGAAAGTAGGGATAGTTGGGCTTTTCCAAGTACAAAATTTATCACAATGAGTAGTTAGAAATAAATTCCACACTAAATAAGCAGGATGATAGCTGTGACAATAGTGCAAGCTTAACAGAGAGCCATTTGGGGTTAAAACTAAAAAAATGATGTTTTGCACCGTGTTCCATGAACAAAAATCATTCTTTAATTTATTAAATGCGAGCGAGCGGAGCGAGCGAGGAAACATTTTTTGAGACAATGTATCAATATATTATGAGGCAACTCACCAACACTTTATGAGACAATTCACTGATAAATTTTGAGTCAACTCACAGACACCTCATCATTTTTATGAGACAATTTAAGTCACAGACACTTTGATGATCTTTAATTCTAAATCTAAAAAATGTTGTTAGGGAATTGTCTCAGAAAATGTTGTTGAATTGTTCCGAAATCTTTTTTTTTTTGAGTTGTTTTCTCTATAAATTCTCTTGATTTCCGCCGAGTCACACTGTAATGTTAACAGGTCGTTTTGGCCCCGCCCGAGGCATTTTGACAAGGGTTGTTTCAGCATGAGCCGTGAAAGGGCCCTTTTTACATTACAGCCTGATTTTTTTCACAAAACTTAACACCTGCCCATCTGTCCATTCATACACATATAATAATGCATACATTATCACTTTCAGAATTTGGCCAAAACAACCAAAGACCGAAATGACTCACTCTGAAAATTGGCCGAAACGATCCACCCCCTAAATTTGGATGAAAATCCGAAGACAAATCAACCCAGGACCAAAATGACCCGCATTCCGCAGTATCTCACAATTTAATTCCCAACAAGTTCCTATCAAAGAAGCTCTTTCCAAGTTTCACTGAACCTGTGTTTGTATCATATATTTTTTGCCTTTTACTTTGTAGATTTGTAATCTGAATATCTTGAGTTAAAAACCTGGAACCCCTAGTGAATGGGCCTGCTCCTTTATTCCCAAAAAGATAATAATAATAGTACTGTGAAAACTCATTATATTTTCGTTTTCTTTGGAATTTATGCATACTATTGAGTCTAGACCTACTTCTTTCTTTCACAGTTTTGAGATCAGAATCATAGAATGTGAGCATAACAGGAACCAATGTGATAACTTCCTGTGTCATTTTCTTGAGTTTTTTTTTTTTTTTGGACTTTTCTGTTTCAATCTCTATTTCAGATGCCATTTTGTATGGATTTTCGCTAAATTATGTCCCTTAGTTGACTGGGTTTTATACATTGTATAATTACCTTATGATAATCAATCAATTACAAAGGGTGGGAGCAATTTTAAAGAACAAACTGATCGAGTCAATATTTTATAAGTACATGTAAAGGCTTTAACAAATTTATGCATTGATAATTTTTATGTTTTATTTTTAAGCATTATTCATTATTCATTAAAATCTGATTATTCACTATTCATTAATTTTTTTTTCATTAAAAATAATAGAATTATTCATTATTTTTAGGCCCTCAGTATTCACTATTCATTATTTTTTTGGCTCATTATTCATTATTCATTATAAATAAAGGCCATTATTCACTAATCATTATACCCCATCTAGACCCTCATGTAGGGTAAATCAAAAATTTGGATCTTGGATCCCATACTAAGTAGATTATCGATTTCAATGCATGGCGTTATTTCACTTCCAGACTCGGCGTCATATGATAAATTGCTGTAAGAGAGAGACAGACAGACAGACAGACAGACAGACAGACAGACAGACAGACAGACAGACAGACAGACAGACAGACAGACAGACAGACAGAGAGAGAGAGAGAGGAGAGAGACAGACAGACAACCAGACAGACAGACAAAGGGATAGACAGAGCGGACAGAGCAGACAGACATACCATCAAAGCAAGTTTTCCCATCACTGTGTAGCTTAATACCAGTTGGGCAAGCACACTGGTAAAATGGCTTCTTTGGTGATATCAGGCACAAAGATGAACAGCCACTAACTTGAACATCACACGGATTCGGTCCTGAAAAAATTGAACCCATGCCACAACGTTACTGTGAATTCGGAAATTTTCGCGAATAGCGTTAAAAGAAATATTTGCGACGTAAAAATTTGTGATTATGACATGATTTACCTTCATCAGTAAATGACACAGTGATTTCGCCTTTTCGCGAAGTTTCGCGAAAATAAACCCATCGCGAAAATTTCCGATTCTACAGTAAAAAACAGTATTCATGCTCAACTCACTCAGGCATTTAATTTCAACCCTTAAAGCGCCACCTATAATTTGCATCCAACGACAATTAAAATTTTGCCGCTTTTTCAAAAATAACAAATAAGGCATGATAATTCATGAGAATCGTCTGCTGGCAGACGATTCTCATGTAATATCATACCTTATTTTTGTCGAAAATTGGGAAAGATGTCTCAAAATATGTCGCCTACTGCAGTCGTGATTGGCGCTTTTAGGGTTAACCCATAACTACTAAAATGCTGAAAAATAAAGACGTTTGTAAACTCTCAGTTGTATTTATCATGCTTAGGCCATAATTTTTTTATTAGTTGATTCACGGGAATTTTTTGTTTCAGATTTAGGGTCGGGGGGGGGGACAAAAAAGCTCTGAAAATGACCAGTCAACTGGTCATTTTCAGAGTTTTTTTTTTAATATCTCCAGAACAAACAGTAAAATTAGTTAAGTAAACCAACAGTCTATATTAAATCTTTAAATATCTCATAATTCAGTGGCACTCTCGAAAATACACAAACAGAACTTCAAAAATATATTATTTTTTCAACGAAACAAATAATGTTTAGAGTCGGCGGATATAATAAAAAAAAATTCTACTTTATGGAAAATTACAGTAGAAGGGCTCGTAAATCAACTAATAAAAAAAAATCTGGCCTTATAAACAAATGATAAGATGACAACAAAAGTTGGCATTTTATCAAACTTTATGAGAAGAGTAAAGCTCATACTCAGTTGAAGTAATAGTTTTTAAAAATGCCCGATATCTTCATAGCCTGATCTGGGTTCAGACTGTTCGCAATGTTTATATGCATAACGTGAATAACGTGAATTTCCTAGTGTTAACCCTTAAAGCGCCAAGAAAAAAATGCATTCTGAAAATGTCGTCTGCTGAAGTCGTCTGCTGCAAATAATTGCCTTACATTACTGACGAATTACGTATAGAAGCAAACAGCGTGGACCCAGATAGGAGCAGTCTGATCTGGGTCCACACTGTTTGCCATAGAGGCTTCTTAAACATTTTAGGAGACGAGAAAAGCAGACGACTTTTGTTGCAGTCAGGGGCGATCGGGACTCCCGTGCGATTTTGATGCCGATTTATGGTGACCTATACCAAATCAAACTTTAGGGGATAACTAATGAAAATCACCTGGTCACCCATCTGGGTTTCACGTATGGACGTCATTATGACGCCATCAAAATAGCGTATATTGTATCAGTGCAATTTAAACGGTATGTCCATTGTAGTATATGGGGATCAGGACTTTCTTGCATTTTGTGTGCCAATTTCAGTCTAAATACACCAAATTTAATCTTAGGGGGTAAATGATTAAAATTAACATATCGCCCATATTGTCTTCGCATCAGAACAAAAAGATGACGTCATTGAAATGACGCCTAATATGTAAATACCACATATATATATGCATTTTGTCCATTTCCAACGCTTGGAAATATTCCTTTAATGAGCTGGTAGCCTTATCATGACTGAATGCAAACTTTTTTAAATCGTAACATACAAAATATTTTCAGATAGGGTGAAGTCAGTTCGATGGTGGGACGTAAATGCCGTCACGATTTACGAATAAAAAGACAGTGGAGTGAATGAAAAACAAACAGTGTTTTTGATTATAAACGGAGTAAATATAATCTCTTATGCTTATATATATATATATATATATATATATATATATATATATATATATATATATATATATATATATATATATATATATATATATATATATATATATATATATATATATATATATATATATATATATATATATATATATATATATATAGATAGATACTACGAGCTCTGACCAATGACCTTTGGGTCTTTCTATTTCAAACGATTGATGCAGAATACGTAAAATGAGCCAGTCCGCTTAGAACATATGTGCATGTCAAAGCTTTTATAGTAAATGAAAATAAATGCCTGAAACTCTTTTTTTCTAGAACAACACATCAATATTGTAAATAGAGTCACGCTTCAAAGCTTTTGGTTTATCTGTAGCTGCTTATTCTACACCCAAATAAAAGATAGTAGTAATAATCATTTGCATACACTATCAACCAAACTCATTATAGTCCGATTTTGACCACTGAATGATCAAAAGTTAGAAGAGTCTACTTAATAGTTCATGATATGGAAATAAGGATAAACCCCTCTACAAGTTACCCATTGTACTTCGATAGCACGGGCAATAGAAAACTGTTACAATCTGATTTATCTTTCGCATGCTACTAGGTAGAATCGTCTTCAAAGGTCAAAATCGGACAATAAGGCATTCTTGTTGATACGGCTAAAGAAATATCTGAATCCACATGAAAATAGTTGTTCAAAAGTCACAAGCATATTGATCACTGGCAATAGTTAACATGAGTCCTCTTCTGCTCCACAGCAACACGAATCAGTACAATATAAATGGTTTGCTTTGTACTTACACCTAGATGTTTCGCATACAGACATGCTGCAACCACATTTTATCAGCTGCAGAGAGGTTTCAGGGGCTAGAGGCAACATGAATGGATCCAGGAATTTTTGTTAGTTTTATTTAGTCCTCAGCTTATTTTACAGTTTAAAGAGGGGTTCCAATGGTTTTATCGCTGAGAAAACTATACTTATACTTTACAAAGGATCCAGAGGCGGTCCATTATTTTCCGGGGGGGGGGGGGGGGGGGGGGGGTGTCCAAATTTTTCCAGGGGAGGGGGTCCAAATGCTAATTTCTATAGAAACCCATATACGTACTTGTTATTTTCCAGGGGAAGTGTCCGGACCCCCTATCCCCCTCTGGATCCGCACATGGGCAATGTCATCATACAGGGACAATATTTATCACAGTCCGGCCGCTAACCATAATTGTCAGGCATTGATTTGTCAGGATTAATGTCAGGTGAGGTTTTCAAATGATTCACTGATACTGCGCACGTTTGACACCTTCGAGAAACACAACTCTTGGAAGTGGTAGTTCTTGCAATTCAGCTTTTTTTTTCTCCAAAACATCCACCACCTCAACGCAGCGAGTCTAACAATATCGGTGACTGGCTAATGCAAAGTAAGAAAGACGACAAAGATCAGGAATTGATACAATAAGTACCACACCTGACCCTGGATACCAATCGGAAAGTAACAAACTCTTAGTTAGCCATCACAAACGAGAGCCAAGAGGTCAGGACAATATACAAATATATTACTCTAGTGCATCCGCCACAGTGCTTTCTAAGAGCACTGAGCCGAGGTGAAAGAATGCTTCGTGGATAGAATCTCCAGCATAGCTAAATGCCTGCCAATATGATTTCTTGCTCTTTCCTGACATTGAACTAGTTAATACCAGCACCTAAAAGTGCATGGAATTCGATCAGAGCCCTGGTTGTGGCATCATGACACATTGACATCTTTAATAAGTGTCCTGATCTTAGAATTTTGATGATATATGCGCAAGACTGTTTAAGAAAATGTAAAATATCAACACTCTGCAATTGTTTTATGTGTTTTTTATTTAAGCGGCGAAAACAAAATTTGCTCCTCTGCAAAACTGGGGGTAGAGTTGTGCATTAGCTCATGTAAGACAAACTATTTAAGATAGAAAAGCAAACTTTGGTTTTTGTATTAGTCAATTGTTTAAACCTAATCTAAAGCGGTTTGAAACCAACTCAGATCAGTCGTTTAACTAAATGACGATAGCCAAAATTACCACTTTTGAATTATAATTAAGTTCATGTAACGCACATAATACAACATGTAGCTGTATTAATGTTAAACAGCTGCTGTCATGTGTAGTAAAGACATCCAGTAATTTGCAGACTATTAGAATGTTCATTGATTAGCTAGTTTTAATGTCTTCTTTCTGTACCTCAAACTTTCAATTTTCTTATTCTCAAATTGATAAAATAACATATGTAACAAGCTGATACAGGCTTACACCCATGATTGCTGTGTGCAAACATCTCCTATTCGACGCACCTTGAATCGATACATACGATAGAATATGTCTAAAAGGGTTTGGGATTGAGCAGGTCATTACTCAGCTTGCAGTCAAAATCTTGTTTGATGATTATTCTGGTTTTTATGATATGAGGAGGACAATTATTTTACCAGAGAAACAGAAATAATAATCGATATTGTACATGTATATGACTTGGATAAGGATTGGTATATAATATTTACATTAGAAGGTGACATTACTAAATTGTACTGTTTAAATGTGAAAAGATTATTTCCTATGTTCCTCTAGGATGTATCTTTATTTTAGAATTATTCATATTAAGAAATGTTGAAAACAAATATTCATAGCATCTGTAACAAAGGTACAGGGGCTTAATAATCATCAATACCTAAGATTTAGGCACCAGAGGCCACAGAATTTAGCTAGGAAAACATGCGGATTATATTCATTTTTTCCTAAAATATCGTTCCTTACATCAAGTCAATGTCCTTGCTCATTTATTATGTCATGTAACATATGTTACATCATTTAACAAGAGATTCAATCTTGTTAATTAACCTGCAAAATCTATAATTCTTTATAATATGAGCAAGACAATCCCAAAAATGCAAGATATCCAACAGCAGCAAATGTTTTCATGTATTTTTACTTAAATGATGCCTAGCAAATTCGGCTCCTTAAAATTGGGTGTAGCCTTTGGGTTGTTGTTATAATTGCTCGTATAAGACACTTTATTTAAAGTATAAAAGCAAACATTGGATTTTCTCTAACCCAAATGAGTTTGTTAGTATAAAATAATCAAAACATTTTCGAAAATGCACATATCAGCTAAAAAGTAAATGATATTGGTCACAATTTTCATGTTTAAAGGGCATCCAATTAAAGTAACGCACATAACACCACAGGAAGCTGCAATTTTGATCCAAAAAGAATTTATATGTAGCTAAAGTAGTCAATATGCAGACCATATGAGTAATTTAACTAATTAGCCTTCAGTCTGAAGCTCAAACTTTTAATTTTCTTTTTTTTTTCTAAATTTAATATGGTAACATATGTAACAGGCTGTCAGAGACTAACGCCCCGGCAAACATAGTGCAAACATCTATTAAAAGACGCAGCTTGAACTCCTCTTTTAGATAGGATAAGTTTGCGAATTTCCCGAGTGGGGGCAATAGCATTCTCAGCCATCAGTCTAAAGGTGGCCCGATAAGCTGGGTATTTATAGGAAATCTACGGTATTTTGCATGCAAAATATAGTTATCGAGAAATTATACATTGTCAAAGTCAGGTAAAGCATTGATGTAACCATCATATGACTAAAATAATTGATATTATGTTAAAAAAGCGTTCGTGTTGGATAAATATGACCATACCAACACAAACCATAGCTTTTATTAACGAGCAGTTTCTCATTATGGTCGCCATATTTATGACGTCATAACTAGCCTCAGACGCGGATTTGAGATGGGTGACCACCTTTAAATCAAAGGTAAGACTCCATTGAAGGTTTTGATATAGGTCACCATAAATCGGCACACAAATCGCACGGGACCTATTTTTTGGCCCTAAGGGCCCTGACTATTAAGGGTTAACACATTTTATCTCCTATTTGGTATTTAATGTCGATATTTTTGGAGTAAAAAACTCAGTACCTGGCGGTTGTCTTTGTGCCATGTACGCACGGATACCCTGTGGTGGTGTCTTATACTTGAAAATGAGTTTCCTCTCCCCTGTTTTCTTGTTGAAAGAGTGTAAACCATTGGTTTGCCAGTCAGCCCAATAAAGTGTCTGCTTGTACATAGTTAGAGAAAATGGATGGCGGATACCATCTCCCTTCAAGATAGTTTTTCTATCGGTCCCTTGATAATCACAGCTGCAACAAACACAGGTTAACCCATTTAAGCTGAATGGACTAGCCTAGACTTTTCAGCAGGACGAGTTCATTCCAATTTAAGGGGTGTTGGGTGGTATTTTTTCAAATCTTTTTTCAGATTTTAACAGAGCATTATGTGAGTTAATATTGAAAGCCCTGATAAGACGCCGCCTTTTTTGTGGGGCGTTTGATCAAAGTTTGTCTATTCCCCGCAAAAAGGAAGTAAGGCTTATATTGGTTGACTTCGACGGCAAATCGCTACTAAATGTTGTATGTTTGGCGTCTGCTGGTCATTATATGGGAAACACTGAGGACCCAGATCAGGCAGCTACTCTAAGAGCAGTTGGGTCGACACGGTTTTGTCTGTATGCCAAAATTAGCCATTGCGTTAGAATCTATATGCATCAGACGGCACTTTCAGATGATTTTTTTTTCGCAGAGGGCGAAGGGCGTAAATAACTCAACAATTGATCCGCAACATGAGATTTCCTACTATGTGGTATGTGCAACCAGCAAAGCCTCAGATCAGACTGCGCATGTGTGCAGTCTGATCAGAGCCTTTGCTAATCGCTCGAATATTCATTGGCTGTTAAGCTACTGACGGAATATCATTTTGAGTTTCTAAGCTTAAAAGAAGGCTGCACAGGCTCGTCTGAGTCTGCTCATATCAAAATGCCACATTGTTGGAAAACACAAGTTGCGGCTCAATTAGTATTAAAGTAAATTGCCAGTGGACTTGGTACCTGTTGTGTTTCTTTACGGGATGGGGTGTATACGCGTAGCTACTTAGAGGGGCTGAAGACCGAAATGGTCATTCGGGAAAATCCGGCACAATTCGAGATTCGATTCAAGCCTCTGGTGTACGTAAGGCGCATTACTGGAAGTACTATGTACGAAAAAGCTGTTCGACATGATTTTGTTTGCCGGAAAAGGCGTAAGGAAAATAGTTCTGTAGCATGTTGATTCAGCCCTATTAAAATAAGATATTAATGATTACTCGAAAAGGTTAATAAGCATAAAAGATGACGTTTAAAAAGTCTTATCATATGACGTCGCGGCTGAGAGTGAAATAACGCCATGCAATAAAATCTGTAAACCACTAGTGGTTTATCGATTTACGGGAAACGTTATTACGTCCATAACAACGTTGCGTACATGATGACGCAATTATAACGTTTTAACTCCAAAAATGAGATTTCAAAGTAATCTTAACGTCATATGATAAATAGAATCTAACATTCGTGCCCTTGTATTATTGAATTTATTAAACTCGTTGCGAAAAAGAGATAAAATGCTCGGCAAGCCTCGCATTTTATCTCTTTTCCTCAACTCGTTTAATAAATTCAATAAAACATGAGCACTCATGTAAGATCCTCTATATATAATACCTGTAAGCAGCGCCCAGTTTCGCATCTATCCAGTATAGAGTGGAAGTATTTAAATCCACTGTAAGTCCGTTTGGCCAATCGATATCGATGTATATTATAACAGTCCGTGTGTCAGGTGACCCATCCATCCCTGCACGTTCTATTCTAGGTGACTCTCCCCAATCTGTCCAGAACATATGTCTGAAGAGATCAAGCAAAATTGAGCCACGACATGTGATTTCCAATAATGTGGCATTTTGACAGGTGTAGACTCAGATGAGCCTGTGCAGCCTCCTTTTAAGCTTAGAAACTTCAAATGGTGTTTGGTCATACAATATTCAAGCGACCAGCAAAGGCTCTGATCAGACTGCGCATATGCGCAGGCTGGTCTGAGCCTCTGCTGGTCGCAAATACCACATTGTTGAAATCCCATGTCGCGGCTCAATTAGTTGATTAACAAACGAATGATCAAAAGCTTTTCTCCAATCAAGACCATTCCAAACTAATTTAATTAGATATGTTTTACTAGAAAACGTGATTGAATTAGTTTATAAAACGGCTTTTAATCTGAAACCCATGTTTATCATAAACTAACCTCTCTGAGGTGTCGTTATACTATAAAATCAGTATTTTGATATCATATTACGGGTGGAGTACACTCCCCCGTTTGGGTGAATGGGATCCCCTTCTACCTGTCTCAATTTATTTCCATATAAGGACATTTCTTCCCCAATCGGGGGATAGAATGGTCTTTTTGGGGCATGCTTGTAAAATTGAACCTGTGCACAAGCATATGCATCGTTAATCTAATTCCTTTAGTACTAAAGGGTGTTAAGAAAGTTCGTTCCGCAATAAAATTATGTTATTATTTTAGTCATTATGTGTCTAATGACATTAATGTCACTGGAATTCTTTAAAGTCGACACACTAGACAAGAAATAAACAACTAGATGTTTAATCAAATATTTTGTCACCGAACAAATTATCTTCAAAATCAAGTACGATTATCTTCAAAATCAAGTACCCCTCGGAAATTTTTGGGCTCGAGGAGCAAAATGGGGTTATATGACAAAGAACCCTTGTCATGTCCTGGCCATAGTGGTAAGAATATTTTTGATTGGCTAAGAAACTGTAAATGGAGTTGTTATCCATCTTATATAGGCGTTTTTTACTTAAATGCAAGGCTATAAACAACCATCCAAAATAATAAATGTCGCATTTTTTGGAAAAAATCCGATTTTTCTAGACAGACTGAAAGACAGTACCCAAATTAAACGATATTGTGTGAAGACATTCGATTTCAGACACGATGCCTAACAATAAAGAGCATTATAAGGAATAACACGCCCAATGAAAATGCAATTTTCAGCATAATTTCCTTTTTAAATGATTCGAAATTCTATGATGAAGAGCGGAACGAACTTTTAACACCCTTTAGTATATAAAAATCTAACTCTTTACCATTCATTTTTTAAAAAAAATAGTAATTGATCGCTGCAATGAGTTTATTTTCTTTTTTAGTTGGCCATCCAGAGCCTAAAAAAATCTGTTTGCATTTTTGAGTACATTTTGGCATCCATGCTCAACGTGTATCTTGATGTGTTTTAAGAAGGATAGGGGTGGATGCCAAGTCTGGAAATGCCCCTAAGTCCCAGAGTTAGGTCAAAGGTCAACTGAGTGCAAATTCTTGTATATACACCAGATTTTAGCGTTTTTATCAATCAGCCATCGAAATTAATGATTAAAAGTAATGCAAAATCTATTTTGTATAATACAGCCATGCTATATAAACAAACAGCATCATCAAGGCATGATGTATGTTTGGATCAAAGGTCATTTAAGTGCAAAATCCGTGAAAATGGTAGCAATATTTTATGTATATAGGGGCAAAATTCAAATCTTAAGTTCCCTTCTAACCTAATGGAAGAATTTTTTATTGCTATCCTGCTAGGTGTGTGTCTATCATGTTTGGAAAGCAATGATTTACTAAGTTTCCTGCGGTCAAATTTTCATAATAGGCATGTAAAGTACGTTACTGTATAAAATAAATTAAAATGTAATACAACAAAGAATAACCATTTCATTTTAAAGAAATATTTTCTTTTGCTTAATGCTTTGTTTGAATACGTCATTTTATGCAATTATCTATCCTTTTGAACATAAGATGTGTTTAAGTTGTTACTTACGTTACATTTTACCATCTGAAATTGAGTCATTTCTCAAAGGTATATGTTCCTAGCTACAGCTTTCATGAAGGACTTGGCCAAGATCTCATGCTTATAGGATTAAAATATATTTATTTTCTCATTTCACACATTTCTTGTGTTTGTTCCCATCTATGAGTATTTGTAAAACACTTTTTACAAGGCCACTACCTGCTAATTGCGTATACTAAGCATAGCTTCATGAAAACACAAAGACCAAGCCTCCTTTCATAAAACATCAGGCGTGTTGAAACTATGATAGAATATGGTAAATACCATATACTGGAAGGAATATATCCTCACATTGGTCTTCCCATCGGCCTGTTAGCAGATGGTAACATACATAACATAAAGCTAATATACAGGTACATTTCTGATAATGACGATCCAGTGAAAACATTGTTAACTTTTTGTGGGGTATATCATGGAATAGCCCTGACATTAAGGGTAATCCTCCATATAACTGTTAACATTTAATTGTAGGGTGTCCTTTCATTCGCACATATTAATGAAATGATGTTGATTCAAAAGCAGCATTTCTTTGAAATTAGGCTGCTTGTGTAAACGTATTCATCCATATATAGAAGCAATATAGATGTGATATTAAAGGCTACCTCTAATTTTAAGATACCATAAAATATATATCCATGTATTTCTCAGCACAACTTTTTATACATTGAAATTGTTCAGTGTCGATAAATTCAATTCTAAGTATCAGTATTAAACATATTTTGCTTATTTTTTTTTTTGCAATGATGATAGAGATCAAATGCTATGAGGTTATTGGCATGCGTTTTTTTATGTTATTCTTTTTAACTGTAAAATGCCAATACAAGTTTTATTCCAAATTAAATTTCCCCAAAACAGATGTCTGGTGACTTCTTGGGAACACAGGCATTCACTATTGGAGCACCTGGTGATTTGATTGTGTTCATAGTTTCCAACAGTTTGGGGCCATTTATGTAAGGCACATTTTGTTACCTACGTTACCCCATTAATATATGTTCAGCAATTTAGATCCATTATTGTTAATATAGTTATACTTTGATTTCATTATAAAAGATATTTTGCCAATTCCAATGCAATGTAAATAGAAAAATGAATCTGTAAGCAGCTATGCATTACATGCTGGAGCCGTTACAAATCACATTTTAATTAGCATATTTAATTATTTACTTGATTACACTTCATTGCAAGTTAAAAGTTATAAACAACTTCAAGTATATGAAAATGAACAATTACAATTAGAATATAGATCAACATCATGTATATTTCAGGTCAGGTATCATGGTTTATTCTAATACATGTAATTTGTAAAGTCATCATCTGCAATTTAGTATAAAATGTAACATAACTATCGCTGACGAGCAGAAATACATATCACAGATGTATGCAATTGATTTTTATGTCTAGTTTTAACATTAAATGCTTAAACTGGTTCACTAATACTATTAAAATAAATCAACATTAGCCTTGTATTGTGTGTACTGTTATTTTCAATGTCAGTAGGGAAACGCTGATTACATGTGATTAATAGAAAAATGACCACAGAAAAAATATTAAATTATGGGTTTCTAAGGCCCCAAGACATGTCCCAAACTTAAAATAGTTTTTACTTTCTGAGAGGTGCAGCAAACTCTCAAAGTAGCCCATATATCTCAGTATAGACCAGATGAGGGAGAATTTCCGTCATAATTGCACAAAACTTAGGATGTTTGTCTTTGTAAAATCCATAAAAGGATGCTTCCAAAGGGGTTCCTTTAATAATAAACATGTTCATTTAAGCCTTCTGAAAGACTTCTACCATTTTTAGAGTTTAAAAAAACATTGTGTTGTTGGACCAGAGAATAAAAAGAAACACAGTTTGTAAAAATGCTCTGATTATTGCACTTGATGACCTTTGACCCCATTTTAAAGTCAACATATGATCATTTAGTTATAAAAAACATTTTCTCAATGTTTTTCAGACTTATAACTATAAGCATACAAAATTTGGCTTGAAATGAAATATGTTTACATATAAAAAGATGAAGTTTTTTTTACAGTAGTACATATTTTTTCGTTTTTGCACTCAATGACCTTTAACATTTCTGGCCTTCATATGCAAATTCAGACTTGGCATCCACCCCTAAGGCTTTGTATACATGCTAAATATTATGATAAAAGTGGTCTAACAAATGTAATCAAAAATGCCAACAAAACCAAAAATATGCATCTTTTTTCGATTCGGATTGCCAACTATTTGGGAGGTAAACCATTTTTTGGTCCGGATCGTAGATCATCCTGACACAGCTGTCATAGTTTTGGACATTTTGATCCTCCGTTGGGGATTTTCTTCTTTTCACTTAAGAATATCTGTCAGTGTAATTCTTTAGTTTATTAGATATAGAATTCATTCTCTAACCAAGTTTACCAAATAGTCCAAAAGTTATTTACTTTCAAAAGAGCTACAAACTAATCATAAAAAAAATATTGTAATTTGCCAAAGATATGATATGGATTCATAGGGAAAATTTACGAAAACATGTGGTACAGATTTTTGCATCAGGAATGGGGAATTGCCTCTGGTGAGACTATAAAGGTGAGGTGCAATATACCAAAAGATACATTTACTATTTTTGACACATAATGCAAAGATCGTCTCAATCCTACAACTATTTGAGCCGCGACCTGAATTTTCCAACAATGTGGTATCTGTGACCAGCAAAGGCTCAAACCAACTTGCGCATACGCGCAGTCTGATCAGAGCCTTTGCTAGTCGCTTGAGTATTCTATGAGAGGTAAGCTATTGACTGAACACCATTTAAAATTTCTAAGCTTAAAATGAGGGTGCAAATGCTCATCTGACTCTACGATTGTCAAATTACCACATTGTTGGAAAACTCATGTCGTGGCTCAAATTAGCTATTTTTGACACATAATGAAAATATCATCTCTATCCTACAACTATTTCTTATTGCAGTGGATACATAGTGTGTGTGGAAAATAGCATGTATTAAAAAGGAAAAAATACAGAATGTAAACAGAGTAGTCTAAGCATTAGAGAAATAGACATCTTATGAGACAACAAGAGTTGACCTCCAAACAGAATACCAGCCAATGGATACAAGAGGTAATACAAGTATTCGATACTGCTCAATCATGGCACAATATATAAACCCGAGGTGAGTTCAAAAATGCGAGAGCTCGCCGGGCGCTCGTTGACTGGTACCTGTCTTTATTCGTTATGTGTAAAGCCTGGCATTAGTACAACGAGCGCTTGCTAGCGCTCGCATTATTGAACTCGCCTCTGATTATAACAATGAGCATTAATAAGCCGATAAAGGGTGATGTTACACTCAGCTATGTAAACCAACGGGATCCTAGCATTTCAGTCGAGCAAAGACAAACAAGGCAGACCCAAATTAGACGAATCAATCATGAGCAGGATGTGTATCTTTATAATACAGTCTGCATACTTTTTAAACATTACACTACCGTAAAACATTTATTTGAATTTAAGAGTAATATTCAAAGCAATTCTGTTTGTGTGTTCATTATTTAAGGACAATTTGGGTATTACCTAATTGAATGTCTATATAGGAAAATCATTCACACACAATGCCAATGGGCTTAAGGGGCTGATAGTCTCAAATGTCTACTTGAATGGAAAATAATCTATTAAAACAAAAAATGGCATTCTTCTTTTCCCACTTACTATTTTGGCAGATTGATTGTTCTGGCGATTAATGTAGCATGAGCAATTCAAGCACCACACAAATTAATATATGTCCAAATTCATAGAATTTGAGTACTATGCAGCATGCTTATCAGTCATTTGGAGTTACTTCCTTGATTGGTCTTGTGAGACAAAATATTTAAATGAATATTACCTACAGCCATCAGACAACAATGATTCTAATGCACTTGATTTTGAAACGCGACATCTGATTGGATAACGTCAAAAATTTGCGACAGTATCCTGCGATATACTGTCGGAAACAGTATGACGTCATTGATTACGTCACATTTCGTTGGATGACGTGCGGCTTTATGCGGCTTGTAACGCTTCAATTTGAGACGAAACTACAGAAGTGCATTAGAATGGGGATGATGCATTTGGGGAGGTATGTCGTCGGATATACGGTCGGAAATTTAGTTTTACGGCGACGCGTAAGCGGAGCCGTAAAACGTGATTTCCGAACGTATATCCGACGATATACCTCCCCAAGTGAAAATTTTGAATATGGTTATTCCCATTCTAATGCACTATTAACATTTTCCTTCAAAAAGACATTGAAAATGTACTTTGTTGTGCCTATACGTCCAGCGTCTGCCAGCTGCATAAACCGTTTGCCAGCTGCATATATTCACTTGTCAACCAATAAAAAGCGACGTTACGTAATGACGTCGGGTTTCCGACAGTATATCGCAGGATATACAGTCGCAAATTTATGACGTTACCCAATCAGACGTCGCGTTGCATTTGTAAGTGCATTAGAATGATAGATTTTTCATCCAAATGTATGTATTTCTGGGTAGCAAAATAAAGTTGACAATATTTACATCAAACATCACCTTCATGAGACACATCTACTGTATGGATCCTAATATCCATTTCATACATTGTAGCCCAAAGTCTGCTGTTCAGGTTCAATTTAATATGTTTGCCTAAAATCAACCCAGTTTTCACAATAATGCAAACCGAGTTGAACCAGGAATGTACATGGTTATTCCTAATACGCTATGCATCCAATAAAATAGCCGATTGTTTGGTACTGATGATCTTTATATTATCTTTCTTAAATAGTTCATTAATTTTTGGACAAAGGTTATTCCCCTTTCCTTATGCAAAAAATCAGTACCACATTTTTGGTTAATTTTCCTTTTGAACCCATATTATTCATTTTTGGCGAATTGTAGTATTATTTTATAAAAATTCTATAGCCTTTTTCCAAAGTAAAAAGATTGAACTATTTTGTTTAAGATGGTTAGAGAATGAAGCCAAAATCTGACAACTACAGATTTATGCACTAGTCATTTGTTACCACTGCCCAAAGCGACGGGGAACAGCAAGGGCTTTGACGTTTTGCCTGCAGTTCTCTGCTATTAACCACCTCACTGATGGGACAGCCAGATGGTTAAGTCATGGTAGTTCCCCGCAGCCTGTTATTCCATTGCCCTGCAATATTTACTTAGGTATATCAAATCCTTGACATTTCCCCCCTTACTATGGGGATACGAGGGCCAGTCAAAAATAACTGAGCCCTACCTCATAACATTTGAATTAAGTAAAATGGACATATATTTGGATAATATTTCATTGAAGTTATATGTCATCTACTTAATCACCTAATTTATTTCTGTTGGTAGGCTTTTTGTAACGGTTGCTAGGTAACAGAATATGCCCTGTCAGAGGGGTGCGTTTACGCTGTGATACATCTAAATCTAAGCGTTGCAATGGAAACAGTAATGTTAAAGCAAGGCTTTATTCACTGTCGTCTGATACCTTGAACATTTACCTATTCCATGTCACAGAACAGAAACCAACTGAACCCAAATTATAAATACTGTAGTAGTTTGATTTCAGAATTTATCAAATTTTAATATGCCTGAAGTCCTATAATTTACTCCACCCACAATAATATTTACACAATTTTAATAGAAACCATAAAACATTAGGATAACAATGCTTTAACAGTACTGCATACACATACCAACCCTCAGACATATTAAGTTCCTTGATTTAAATGCACACTTTTGTTTCCATGGCAACACAATCCTCATGAATTTGAAAATCTGTGGAATTTTGTAGTTTTGTTGCTAGGCAACGCATACACCTAATATTCTCTTAAACATTAACAAACTTAGTGTAATGAAAAGACAATATGATATATGTCATTCAAATAAGTCGCAAATATGCCTTTCATAAAAACTATCAAGCACACAAGCTTTTTAAAGACATACTGTAAATTCCTGGTGGCTGAGATCATGAACGCATCGATCTGACTGACGATCTTCAGTTGCCTAGCAACCATAAAAGAAGCTTCACTGGGGTATTTTTTTAGGGTTAAAACATTTATGACATATTATACTTATAGAACATAATCACATTGGTTGTCTACAATACCAAACTAAAATGTTATGAGGTAGGGCTCAGTTATTTTAGACTAAACCTCGTAATGCAAAAGTAAAAAATCTACACATTTGCCCTGCTATCCTCCACCCTGCTGAGGGGCTGGAGCCATGGTTAACAATGACTGGCGCATTTCACTGACTTACATTCTTTGTTGAAAGAAGGAATTCACCAAATAAGGATCAAAATGGCCTCATTTGGTTACAAAAATATGCAATCTGTGCCAGGAAGATTCCTCAATGGGATAAAAAATACTGTTTACCTCCCCATTTGAGAACATGCCCAGATTTTCTAGAAAAAAGAAAATCAATCAATTTCAGTGATCAATAACTTTTTTTCTAGATCATTTTTAAAAGTATTTAAAAGGTTAAAAACTTAGATTTTTATACACTTAAGCGGTTAGATTAATGATATATGCTTGGATTAATATCTTCTTGCATAGGTCCATTTTTATAAACATACCCCAAAATGGTCATTTTACCCCCTGATTGGGGATCAAATTTCCCTATATGGGAATAAATTTCGACAGGTAGAAGGAGATTGCCCTCCCCCAAATGGGGGAGTGTACTCTACTGATTACTATTAAATCAAATTTTTGAGATCATAAAATCAAATTTACTTTGTGCTATCACAAATCATTTTGCTTTTTTGATATCAAAAAATCGATTTTTGATATAACAAAATCGATTTTATATCACAAAATCGAATTTGTGATAAAAACAATCAAGCACATTTTGTGATATCAAAAATAAAAAAGATTTTATGAAATAAAAAATCAAGCTTATTTTGTGACATCAATTTGTTTTGGTGAAATTATAACATGTGTAAGAAATGATGACTCTCGTGCAAAATAACAAAAGCTGCAGAAGTTTTCCCTGGACAGGGCTGCCACTCAATATCCTCTTCAAAATTCCCTGACTTTTCACTGACTTTTCCCTGACTTTCGACCGTTTTCCAGACCCTTTGAAAGACCAATTTTAGCCATTTTCATTCATCAATAATTTGAAAATTTTGTACAAATATTTATGCATATAAAAATCTCAAACCATAAATATTAGAAAAGGAATGTATCTAAACATAAATTGCCTTGCAATTTATGTTCAGAAACATTCCGTTTCTAATATTTTGCTTGCAATATATGGAAAATAAAAATTCCAGAAGCCTGTTAACTTGCAATTTTTTGGGGAAACTTTGATTTTCCCTGACTTTTCCATGACTTTTTTCATTTTTTCTAGATTTCCCTGACTGACAATGAAATTCACTGACTTTTTCCTGGCCTGGATTTTTTTTTTATTTTCCAGAATGTTTTCCCTGACTGTGGCAACGCTGCTGGAAAACGATGATAGCTGACAGAGACCCAGGCTAGAAGATATAAAGAAAATAGAGCCACACTAGTAAAAAGGCACAAGAGGTTATTACAACGACCTGGTTGAGGCTAAACTCCGTATTCAAGTAGGCTTATAATGGAGGAAAAGGTAAACATATTCCTGTTGTCTTTATGATTTCTTTATAAGCTTGTAGTTATTTAATTTGTTTGTTTGTTTGTTTTGTTGCTTTACGTCCCAAGTCAACAGCTATGGTCATGGCGGGACGGTCAGTTCACCTAACCACACTTTTTCCTGGGCAAGCTTGAACAAGCAGTGAACCAGTACTTCGTGCACATACTTTCGCTTGTAACTGACAAAAACCCTTCTTGAATGATTCAGCGGAAGGGAGGAGAATGACCGTAGAAATTATTTCATGATCAATCTCCACGAAAGTATGGGACCGGGCCGGGATCGAACTCGCGACCCCTAGATCTGCAGTCAGACTCGCATCTGTTGCCAGACACGTTACCGACAGCGCTACGCGGCCCGGTGACACCAGGCGCACAGACTGTTGGTAATATTGCAGTTAATGGCTCTGACAAGCTATTGGCGATATATCTCATGATTTCGCCAGCAAATCTGATGCAGCTTTGGAGTTTGATCGTGTAAAGTGTGTGTGTGTTTTTTCTATTGAAATGAGTTGTTCTCGTGAAATAACGTGCATTAGATGTCGCTGTTTATCATAACAGCATGTGTGTCAGATGACCCATCCATACCTGTACGTTCTATAGATTATCCCTCTTTGATTTTTTCTTGTTATACTTGCAATACTTCTATTAAGGATTTTGATACAATGCACCGATGGTTGCACACATTTGCTGTGGTTGTTTGTGCAGACTCGTCAGAGCCTTGGCTACTCCCATAAATGGCACACAAATTACATTGTTAGCCAGCACAGGAGATTTCGGTACTGCAGCTTCAACATGTGCGGATCCAGAGGGGGGAAAGGGGTGCGGATCCTCCCCTGAAAAATCACAAAACTATAGGGTTTCTTAGCAATACTGGTCTGGATCAAAGCTACCAAGCCAGCATTCAATGTTGGACCATCACCAGCACACCAGCGAAACGCCATTTAAATGGCGTTTTGCTAGCGTGCCGATGATGGCCCACTTATAATGGTATTTGGATCCTCCTGTCCTCATCAACTAAATAAATGTCACAGTTGGACCCCCCTTGACAAAATTTTCTGGATCTGCGCATGATCAAAGACTCGCCAGAGCCTTCGCTCCTTGTATAAATGCCATACATCGCAATTTGAGCCAGCACATGAACTTTGGTACTGTGTCAAAGGCTCCGGTGAGCCTGTACAAATGTGCAAACTGATCAGAGCACTACAATATCATGTTCTCTCTAAAATGGCGTTTGGGGTGTCATTTTTGAGAGCAGAAGTGCAATTTATGAGAGCAGCAAAGGCTCTGGCGAGTCTGCACATTTGCACAGGTTCGCTTGAGCCTTCGTCACTCGACAATGCATTAACGGTACCAAAATCCTGTGCACAACTTTATTTATCTGATTAGTTTTTCCTGCTGATAAGAATAAAAGCCCCCATGCGTATGAATAATCAGGGATCTATCATCTTTCTTTACACCTTAAATATCCAAACGATTTTTTGTGATATCCAAAATTAGCGATGATTTCGTGGTATCACAAAATAGAATTAAATTCACATAATTGTTTTTTTCAATATCACAAATTTGATTTATCGATATAACTTAATTTGTGAAATCTAAAAATGCCCATGATTAGTGATATAAAAAAATCTATTTTGTGATAACAAAAAAAAATATGTGATATCCAAATATATGTTTTGTGATATCAATAGTGATGAGTTTTTAAGATCACAAATTCTCTTTTTGATATCACTTTATATTTTGTGAAATCATAATTTATTTTGTAATATCACAAATTCTATTTTGTGATATCAACCAAAAAATTTTGCTATCACAAACTAGGGATTTTATAGTTAAAATGTCACCTCATAACATTTGAGTTAGCCTGTACTTGGAAATAGTGAGTTTTACATGTACAGCTGCTTTCCAAAAATTTTATAGATAGCGATTTTTGTCATAATTATTTACATACCCTATACTCGTTTGAGTGTTTGTAACGAACCTGTGCTTTGCTTGAGATTTGATTTATTTCTGCTCCTGTATGCACGTCATATCTAGTTATAGTGAGTAAGTGAGTAAAAATATGGCTTGTTTTTGCAGATGTTTTTATCAAGTATTAACTTCTAAAAAAGTTGATTATATTTTTAGCAAATCAAAGTTGCTTATCAAAACTCTATTTCGAATTATGAGATATTAAGGAGAGCACCAACGAAAACTGTGGTGGTAATCTATAAAGTCATATATACGGTGCATTGTGAAAATACTTTAAAAATTGAAGCTATCGAGTGTATCAATTATGAATCACTTGATTGACTTTGGTGTATGTGCACTAATATGTTGCACAAATTATATAATGTTACATAATTACTTTTAAGAGATATTCTAAGTGCATTGTTGGTATTAAAATTTGATGCTACATAGTAAGAGCCCAATTATTAGGAGAAAGGCCAAAAGGAAAGTACAGTACTGCCAAACAGTTAAATGGGCCAAGATGGTTTAAAATTGTATTAAAGTTGGGAAAATGTCATCTTTTCAGATGTATCCACACTCTAAACCTATTTCTTTTGCAAACCTATTCCCATCTGACGTCTGAAACACGAACAAATTTATCCACATCACATTGACGGATGGGTAAAAAAACACTGAAGTCGTATTGAGGGGACTATCTCGTAACTTTTAAAGGGGTCTCTCAACTTAAGCTTGTTAATGAAACAATCACCAGTAAGACATATCAAGATACTATCAAAAGTGATATAAAGCTCCAATATGAATGCACTATACCCCAAGCATTCAACAAGATAACGCACCTTGCAATAGGTCTTTAAAATATTAATGTGTGATCCATATTGGAGTTTTATATCGCTTTTGATATTATCCTGATATGCCTTACTGGTGATTGTTCATCAACAAGCTTAAGTTGAGAGACCCCTTTAAAAGTTACGAGATAGTCCCCTTAATACGACTCAGTGGTTTTTACCAATCTATCAATGTGATGTGGATAAATTTGTTCGTGTTTCAGACGCCAGATGGGAATAGGTTTGCAAGAGAAATAGGTTCGGAGTGTAGATTCCTCTGAAAAGATGACATACAATTTCAAACCCTCTTGGCCCATTTAACTTTTGGCAGTACTGTTATTTCCCTTTGGCCTTTCTCCTCATAATTGGGCTCTCACTATGTAGCATTAAATTTGAACACCCAAAATGCACTTAAAATATCTACTAAAAGTAATTTTGTAAAATTATATAATTTGTGCAACCTACTAGTGCACATACACCAAAGTCAATCAAGTGATTCATTGTTGATAAACTCGATAGCTTCAGTTCTTAAAGTTTTTTCACAATGCACCGTATACATGACTTTATAGATTCCCACCACAGTTTTCTTCGGTGCTCTCCGTATCATCTCATAATTCGAAAAGAGTTTTGATAAGCAACTTTGATTTGCTAAAAATATGATCAACTTTTTTAGAAGTTAAAACTTGATACAAAACATCTGCAAAAACAAGCCATATCTTTACTCACTATAACTAAAAAAAAAAAAACTCCAGCTGTTAAGTTTTTAGACTTAATTTTTCGCAATAACTTTTTTGTCTTCAATTTTAACAAAATGTGTTCGCGATGAAATTTGGTGAGGTTGGCGCCGTTAAACCGGTTTAAGCCCTCCAGTAAAATATTTTACTGACCGTTCCAAGGCGGTACTTCTTTTGTGGATCTTTTATGTTTTTGTTCTGTCTTGTGTTTGCTATGTTTTGTGCGCGTCTGTTTATATGTGCTTTGTGGTCACCTGCTGGGAAAGGGCTGACCTCTTGGCTCTCGTTTGTGGTGTCTTCTGTGAGTTTGTCACTTTCCCATTGGTATCCTGGGTCAGGTGTGGTACTTGATTGTATCGATTCCTGATCTTTGCACCATTACTTACTTTTGAAGAGGAGAATTTCCGCCAACTGGCGCATACAGATTTTTGTGTATATAGATGAAGATTTTGCAATAAATTGAATTCGTCCTAAATTTCTAAGTCTTTTAATGACATGTATAATTCGTATAGGCGTGACAGAAAGGGGTAGTTTCAAAAATATTCGGCAGCGGTGCATATCCCGTTCTTCAAAGGCTGTGCATAACATAAAACTGCCGTAAACATACTCAGAATTCACCGTGCATATGCAGAATCATCTTAAAGCAGGCTCATTTGTAGGAACAAAGACTGGGTTATCGCATGACATGCAAGTTTTCTCTTATGCACGTGCTATGAAATGAAATGTTTTGAGATGACCATATTAGCTTAACGCACGAGCGAATCAGGCGCGATTTCTATTATATTTGAACAAGCCATCCATCGCTTTAGGAATTGAATTAGGGCGGTGCAATGTAACTTTTTGACTGACATCTTGGACTTGGTTTATTTGCGCTTTGCTTAAAATGTTCAAAGAGTGCATCTAAGCACAGAGGATCCTGCAGCATCTAGGATGTTGAAACCATTTGGAGAAGTTGGCGGAGATGTTCCTGAATACTTTTCATCGCGAACACATTTTGCGAAAATTGAAGACAAAAAAGTTATTGCGAAAAATTAAGTCTAAAAACTTACCAGCTGGAGTTTGTTTTTTTTTTTTGTTTTTTTTTTTGTTTTTTAAATATGTCGTGCATACAGGAGCAGAAATAAATTATATCTCAAACAAAGCACAAGTTTATTACAAACACTCAAACAAGGATAGGGTATGTAAATAATTTTGACAAAAATCACTATCTATAAATATTTTGGAAAGCAGCTGTATACCCAGCTTACACAAAAATATTTTGAAAACGTTTAAAATACGACATAGATAACGTAGCATAACGTTTTTATGGGACGTCTGAATGACATTAAAATGGCAAGTTTTTGTACGGCTGAATAACGTTTAATAAAGGCGTTATGGAAACGTTGTATAATGTTAACATTATTGTTTTGTCTTTTGAAAAAAAGTTATAGGTACGTTTTCCAAGATATTCTGGTGATGTTTTACATTTAAATACGAATGTAGAACCTGCTGAGTCTGCTTAGGAAGCAAACATTTCAAACAAAATACATCCAATATGGTAGCGGTACGTTAACATCTTCAAGGCATGTAGGAGTTTAGGTGTAGCATGTCTATTTATAGTCTGACAATTACCAACTTATGCACTTAGGCTCTGAACAGAGAGTTCTGAGTGACACCTCAGTAGGGCTTTTGGCATGATGATGTTCACATTGAAGGTAATTTATTGCATCAAAAAATGCAATGGCACAAGAAAAAAAGGAGGAGGAGGGGAAGATAATAAGGGGTGAGTGGAGAAGGGAAGGAGGAGGCGGGGAGGAGATTTTTTTCTTTGGTATGACGCTACCTTCTCGTGGTTTAAAGCTCACCCTCCAATGTGTAACCGAACTCCTCATAGATTCTGCTTGACGTTGAAGACCCGTCACTCAGGGCATGATCCCTGGGACATCTCAACCTCGGATGGCCCATCCGAGGTTGGGATGTCCCAGGGGTCATGCCCTTAGTCGAATGACACCCATCTTGGATTCAATGCCCTTCTTTTGAATTTGGAATTCGTGACGTCATTGAGGCTAAACAACACCTTTACTACTATCAAGGAATTCTTCCTCCTTTTCTCGATTTGAGTTTGGTGTTTCGCTGACAGGCCGAAGATGGCCAGACAATGGAATGTGACTGGAATCTATCATAAGTATGAGGGTGGTATAAAAAAATCCGTCCAGGGGATCAGCTGCTTGCCGAGTGATGACAATTGGTGATCGCGAGGGACATACTTTTCTATCCCATCCTCACACTAAAAATGGATTATTTTTTCTTACTCACCACTTAATACCTCATTTATATTGGAAAAACTTGGAAAAGACTTCCAAAATATCCTGAATACGCTGAAATGCGACATGGCGACGTAATTTTAACATTTTAATGACGTAACGGATCGACGCGCGGCCAGCGTGCAGCTGTTCGCTGGCCTGATACGAGTGTGTGAGATTGAAATATCTCACATGGGTAAAAACAACGGAAATCCCTATCTGGTGTGCGACAAACTTACGGTAAAAACTCCTAAAACTTTTTAACACTTTCACTGCCAAACGCGACTGTAGTCGAATTTACAATTCACTGCCAAACGCGCGACTACAGTCGAAATTTAAAGGCATAGTTGATAGCTGTCTATTTTTAACCGTTATAAGGAACGCAACTCTTTGTTCTTTATTTCAAACTGTTCAGGGGACATAATATTATCCTATATGGAGGTATATGCAATTTTCTGTACAAGATTTGACTTTATAAACTTTTTTGTAATGTCATTAGATTTCACGGAAATCAAAAATATCAAAAACATGTCTGTGGGGATGACATACAGAATGCATTAAGCCCTTCACCCGCTATATTTTGATTTATTTCTGATGAAACAATGTATCCGAATAAATCTTGATGTTTGATACTTGATGTAGATGGATGTTTTATCTATTTTTGCATAAATAGTTGTTTATAGACATTTTTCATATTTTCAATATGGCTCACAAAATGGCCGTCAAAGATCACGTGACTACCTTTTTTATTATTGGTTCAAATTGAAGTTTTATATATTAGCAACATTCTGTGAAAGTTTCACAGTGATAGGTTGAATGGTTCTGGAGATACTCTGTGTTGAACCCATAAACCCTCAATATTCAGGAGTCCTTGAAACATGCGTGGCACTGAGGTGTTGGTTTTTTGAGGTGTTTGGCAGCGAAAGTGTTAAAGAAAAGTCGAAAGGCATTTCGAGCCGGATTACTAGCCTTACCCTTTGAATGGATCTAGTACAAGGGCCCGTGGCTGGGCTATATTCTTCCAATACAGCACCTTCCTTTGTGAACCGTCCAATCGGCTTACTTCAATCATCTTTCTTTCACTATCTGCCCAATAGAGGTTATGCCCGATCCAGTCACAAGCCAGTCCTTCAGGGAGGGTAAGTCCTGTTGTTGTAACAATCTTCTGAATTGTTTCCTCTGAGCTATTGATAACAGCTCGGTAGATAGATTCAGTTTTGGTGTCGCTCCAGAAAACTAGTCTTTGTGAATACAAGAAATCGACATAGGCTGGTTGCTTTAGGTTCTCCGCAATCACTGTAAAGTTTGACGGGTCTTCAACGTCAATTATTCTCACACTGGACCCGATAGCCATCAATACTTGAGCTGAATCTTAAAAATAACAAGAAAATTATAAAACGTTATAAAACATGTTATAAGGGGCGGTTCGTGGAAGTTTATGATAGATAGAAGGTATTAAATCAGAATGGTTTGAGTAAAATGAAATGAACATGATTGACAATGCCATCGAATTATCAAACATTTGCTAATGATATTAAGTTTTGGTCTAGAACAGATTTAATTGAAGAGTTTGGAACATATTGAATTCGCAGTAAAGTTAAACCTGTCTCCTCCCTAATTTGCCTTATCGATGGACTTGTCTGACTTTTGATGCATTAAATTACAAAATCTGACTATACAAGTTCTTAGTATTAACAGCAAAGAATTTATGTTATAGATTTCTTCTTTTTGTGGGTCCTGCCAATAAGACAGATAATTGGGTATTCATCATTAAACATGCAGCTATTAATCTCGCAATCAGCTGTGTGTCACAACAAACAACTTTGAAAACAATCCCTTTGATTCATACATAGCGACAGGAGGCTTATATTTAAAGAGACTAACTCTGCAACTATGAACATATTTCGAAAAAAATTCTTTTCTTTTTAAATCATTTGTAAAAGCAGAATTAAGTTAAGTTTTCACAATAAATCTTTTCACTATAGCTGAAAACTGCATAGAAAAGTGAATTATCTTATAAAAACAGGTGTGTTTTTCTCTTGTTGGTAATTATTTGCGTCCCTCCAATAATTATAGACAGTCAATTTTTAACATAAATGCTGTTGTTTTGATACTGATAACTTGTAAAGATTTACGAAATTGGTAAAATATATACTTGAATTTTAGTTCTTTACTGTGTTCTTGTAAAATAGAAACATTATTTCAAAATTTAAAAGATCAAAAGTTGCAGACCATGCAGCTTTAAACATGGAATGGCGTGGAGCCAGATAGTAAAAAGATATTGAGAGTTGTGTTTGGCGTATTTCTTTTTTTTCTTTTTTTATTTATTTATTTTTTTTTTTTTATAAGTGAAATTCATAGTCACTTCTATAAGAGGTCAGAAGTTGAACTCTTTGTGACTGGGTAGTGATCTTAGAGAAACTAAAAGACAATGTTTAATACTCTAAAAATAGCACTCATCTCCATGCTCCACTACACTCCATGTTTTACAAAATGGATACAAATGCATGACAAGTAGACACCCACTTCTTATTTTAAAGAATCAGCAGTGGGTCGCATTTGTATGCTTGTTTGCTTAGACCGACTTGCAGAGGTAGTTATATTCTGAATGTGGCTGTTGAAGGATATGTTGCTGCTGATTTCCACGCCCAGGTATTTGGAGCCTGCAACCGATCCCAGTACTTGGTCATGCAGCAGGTACTGGCTTGGGACTGGAGTTCTAGATCTTGTAATATGAGCCGCAACATGTGATTTCCAACAATGTGACTTTTTGACAAGTGTAGACTCAGACGAGCCTGTGCAGCCTCCTTTTAAGCTCAGAAACTCCAAATGATGTTAGGCCAGTAGCATAATATATATAGAATATTCAAGCGACTAGCAAAGGTTCTGATCAGACTGCGCGTATGCGCAGGCTGGTCTGAGCCTTTGCTGGTCGCACATACCACATTGTATGAAATCTCATGTCATGGCTCATATGTATTACAACACATTTACTTGGATTGAATTCCATATCCCAGTCCAGCTTCCATTGATGGAGGTGATCGAGGTCCTGCTGCAGAATCTGAGCATCTTCTAAGCTAGAGTCTGCCAAGTAAATGGCCGTGTCATCCGCAAACAACCATACCTTGGACCTTGTTTCATCAGGGAGGTCATTTATGTAAATGAGAAAGAGAATGGGACCGAGGACAGAGCCTTGTGGGACCCCAGATGTGACTGGTACGGTGGCGGAATTTTCATTATCAGTAACAACAGTCTGGGTCCGATCATATAAAAATGCCTGGATCCATTTTAGGGTGGGTCTCTAATGCCATATCTGTGGAGTTTGAGCAGTAATTTCTCGTGGCTTACCTTACCAAACGCCTTCGAAAAGTCGAGTAAGACAAGGTCAGTTTGATTACCTGCTATGGAGTTCCGCATCAAGTCTTCTATGAGTATGACCAGTTATGTTTCGCAAGATCGTTTACTACGAAAGCCGTGCTGGAGATCGTACAGCAAATTATGCTTGTCCATGTGGGAGACAACATTTGTAGTAACAACATGCTCAAGCGCTTTGCATAGAATACTGGTTAATGAAATAGACCTGTAGTTTGATGCAAGACCGGTGTCACCTTTTTCTCCTTTTTTGAAAAGGGGGCATATAAAGGCTGTACCCCAGTCATTCGGTACTCCACCTGTGTTTAGGGACCTTTGAAAAATTACCTGAAGAATAGGAGCTATCACATTGCGGAGCCTTTGGAGAACCAGCGGCTTTATCTGATCTGGTCCTGCTGCTTTATGGGGATTTAGGTGCTTCAAGAGTTTGGCAATGCCGTTTGTTGAGATAGTGATACTTTCCATGTGAGGTGTAGTACTAAGACACTCACCCGGTATTTGTGATGGATCAATTGTACCATTGTCAGAGAGGGACTGCACAGTCATAGAAGTTAACGGCCTCAGTTTCAATGGTGACTTGGTGACTTGGTGTGAACACTGACTGAACTGTTGGCTCAGGATGTTTGCCCTGTCCACAGTATCAGAGTACAACTTACCGTCCTTCTTGAGGGGGCAATGCCTTTGGAGTCCTGCTTTGAATTTTCCAGGTAGAACAGCTCTTTGAAGGAAAATGTGCGTTTGTGAGGTACAGGGCTTGACTGGCAATTTGGCTCAGGCTGTTCTAGGCTATTAGTAAGACACAGGATTTCCTCAATATACCTGTTATGAGCGTGTTTAAGTTTTAGTTTTACCAAATGCTTTGCCTCAAGAAAAGCGCATCTGTCTGTAAGGCGTCTTAGCCTCTTGTATTTATCATACAAACTGTCTCTTTTCCGGATAGTGCGTTTAATTTCTTGGGTCATCCATGGCCCTGATGGCTTTGTACTTATTGTATGTTGTAGGACATACTGCTCATTACCAGACTGTAAAGCTCCCTTGAATTCTTCCCAGAGCAAGTTGATTGACTTACCTTCATGATAGGCTAAAAATAACTTCTGGAAAAGGAGCATATGGTTCTCAAGTCCCTCCCAGTCAGCTTTTTTGTATATAAACATCAATCTTGGTTTCTGCTTGCTTACTGTCGTGCCAACCAAGAGTGACAGTGACGTAATATTTTGTGTACAATTGTTAAGTAAAACATTAAAGTGTACACTTCACTTGAGCTAACGAGAATCGATAGATCACTTGTGTATTAATCCTATCCTGAGGATAGGATTAATACACAAGTGATCTATCGATATCGAGTCCATGATAACTTTGTAAACAAATCATGAGCTTCATTTATTCTGCTGATTAAACTTTTCAGATAATCAAAATAATCGATTTAAATAGAGCTGAACCCACATGCTACTGAACTTATTTTCCATACGCCAGTTCTGGCTAAGAAAATGGATCTTTTTGGTACATAGTACTACACATAATGCTCCTTACATACACCCGAGCCATGATTCAATTCTCAAATTGTGGCGGACTTTCCCGAATGTGTTGCTATGTAAGAGGACCTACGGGGAATTCAGGGTAACATTTCAGGGGAAGAAGGGAACAAAGGCAATTTTTAGGGGAACAAAAAACATTGGGAAACATGGAATATGAGAAAACTTTCGACCATAAACTGTGTAGATCAAAGATGGATGGCAATGAGCTCACTGATATTGTTCATGGCTTAAATGAACCCATCAGTAAGGCCAGAATTTTTTTATTAGTTGATTTACGAGCCCTCCTACTGTAATTTTCCGGAAAGTAGGAAAAATATAAGATTTAATTTCTATTTTTTTTTTTTATTTTATCAGCCTACTCTAAATATTATTTGTTTCGTTGGAAAAAATAATATTTTTTTGAGGTTCTGTCTGTGTTTTTTTGAGAGTGACACTGTAAAAAGTGATTGTCCTGTCCAGATTTTTAGGAAAATGATGAAATATTTAAAGATTACCTTACTAGATTTACTGTTTTTCTGGAGATATTAAAGAAAAAAAAGCTCTGAAAAAAAAAAAAAAAAAAAAAAAAGCTCTGAAAAAAAAAAAAAAAAAAAAAAAAAAAAAAAAAGCTCTGAAAATGACCAGTCAGCTTTTTTGTATATAAACATCAATCTTGGTTTCTGCTTGCTTACTGTCGTGCCAACCAAGAGTGACAGTGACGTAATATTTTGTGTACAATTGTTAAGTAAAACATTAAAGTGTACACTTCACTTGAGCTAACGAGAATCGATAGATCACTTGTGTATTAATCCTATCCTGAGGATAGGATTAATACACAAGTGATCTATCGATTACGAGTCCATGATAACTTTGTAAACAAATCATGAAGTCACTGTCACTCTTTGCTGGCAGGACAGTACCTGTGGTTTTATATAGACCTCAGACAGCACAGCATCGTGGTCTGCTATACCTGGTTTGATGTCTACAGATTTCACTATAGTTGGGTTGTCTATAAAAAAAAGAGTTCTAATATGTTTTCAAACCTTGTTGGTTGGGTCACTTACTGTGTGAGGCTAAACTCATTTAAGAGGTCGAAAAACTCCTCATACAGGTGTGTGTACTTATTTCATAAATTCGAGCAAGGGAAGCGAGCGAGAAAAAAAATCTGTATTTTTATCGCGTAAATGACATTTTAGAGTGAAAAAGTAGGGATAGAAGGACATTTTCAAGAAAAAGGAGGGAAAAATAGGGCCCATCTGAAAGCCTGATTAATCAATCAATTTTCTATCAAAATCGGTATGATAAAAGTTGTAACAATAAAGTCACCACAACAGAACTATCGAACTATCTTTTTAGCACTTGCAAAAATAGAAATTGAGAAATTGAGTGGCCTGCTAAACTAAATATAATAGGGAGTTGATTTAGCGAAGCGAGTGAGGAAATTTTGTAACAATTTTACCCTCCCACAACATTAACAACATTACCCTCCCACACACACACACACACACACACACACACACACACACACACACCTGCTGGGAAGCCAAATTAATAGTGACCCCCCCCCCCTACTAGCCACATGGAATTTCATATGCCCCCCCCCCCTACTTTTTAGCAACCCCCTGACACTTAATTAATGAGCGGTCCCTTATTATAAATAACTAATATATAGAAATTATTTATAATTTAGGAGATAAAACAATTTTGTATTTAAAATTTAATTGTATTAACGGTTTTGTTGGAGTACAAAACGGAAAAGCGGAACAGCCAGTGTGAACACGACAGGCAATGAAGCAAACAAGAAGCTTGTTTTGCACGTGTAACTCAGATGTGGCTCGCTGTCAATCACAACACCAGTGTCACATCTGGCGAATGAATTCGATGTTCGAAGCGAATTGCACGGGCAAGAGAGCTTGGCAGTTGTCAATCAAATTTGTCGTTCATGAGGCTATGAGCGGTTGCAAAATTCTAAAGATTCAATAAAGGCTTGCTTTGAGAATGCAAATATAAGAAAATCATCTATAAAGTTTCAAAGTTAGCATAAAATGGTACAACATCGGATGGAGTTGCGCACATTCATTATGCTTATTAGGATAGTTTACGTTATATTACCTGCTACACCGCTTAAAACTGCGAAAGTGATCACAAAAAATAAACTCTCCATTGTAAAACACATAAAATGTATTAATCTGCTTATTGGTCACTGTCTAGCCACGCCCACAACTGGTTCCTATCTCCGTTAGATTGGCGGTGCGATTCAGTGACCGAATAGCTGCGTAATATCTATAAAGTCCTCTTAAACAATAACCACTTTGTCCTTAGCACACCGGATAGGTGACAATCAAAAACGTTAATACTGTCGAAGAACGAAGATCAAAAATAATTAGAAACAGAGTTTTCGATTGCCATTTGTCGTCCGACTGGCGACAAATGGCAATCAAAAACACTGGTTCTAGCGATTTTTTATCCGCGTTCGTCTATTGTTAGGAGCGTTTGTGATTACCGCCTATCCGGTGTGCTTAGTAACAATGTGAAAATGTACCTTTCCATGCTCAAGCCTGTTTTCAAGGGGTGAAATTTATCATGTTTAGTGATTTTCCTTTCGATTTTTTTTTTCATATAAAAGTAAGAAAGATGGCAAAGATCAGGAAACGATACGATCAAGTACCACAAATGAGGCCCCCCAGGGGATCTGTGCTCCCTTGATCCCTGAAAATAATGCATTGATCTCCCCAGATCCCTGAAAATAATTGCCTCGGCTCCCTAAAAGTATTTTGCCTTTGCTCCCCAAATCCCTAAAAATAGACCAGCTTCTCCCCAGATCCCCAAAAATATAAGTCAATTCTCCCTAAAATGTATTTTTCTTTTCGTAGGATTAAAATCACATACTTAAAAAAAACTATGAAGCTATACAAGAGCGCTTGACTTAATGATTACTTAATATTTTGCCTTATACATGTAAAGACAGGGCTTAGTCATAAAATACATGACATATGATTATTTCAATGAAATGCATGGTATATGGCTCAAAGTATGAGGCCATTCCTCTAAATGCTGTTGCTGTACCTTGTAGAGTGGACATGGCAGAATACTCTCTAGATTTGATTTTTTTTTTAAATTAGAGACAGATCATTTGTTTTTCTTGTTGGGGGGGGGGGGTGCAGGGGCTGATTATTCCCAACAGCTTAAACTAGATTTTTTTACAGACAAAGTGAAAGTATTTTTTTTTGTTATACAATTGTCTACTATTGCTATTAGGCCCTATTCACTTGTTAAGTTCAGTTACATCAAATAAGAATATATCTAATCAGCATTCTTAAGTTTTCTTATACAAAGGAGCTTATTATCCAAAACAGAGGATTACACAGCATGTGCATAGGTAGCACTGTAACAATACGCAGTCCGACTCGTGCTAGGGGGGTCCGGGGGCATGCTCCCTCGGGAAAAAATTTGATAAAAATGGTGCGATCTGGTGCAATCTGGGCGTTCCAAAGTATGCTATTACCAAGGTAAAAATCAACCATTTTAAGATTAATAAATCAACAACCAACCAAAGCTAATTGTCATAATCCCCTGAGGTCAATGTAGATGCAAATGTTTAACGAAAATAAATACATTTCGAATTTACAAGGGGGGTCTGGGGGAATATCCCCCCAGAAGCAGAAGAAAATTTTAAAAATCAAAGAAAATGGAGGCTTTTCCTTTATTTTTTTGCTTTTTGGCAGGGCTCCCTAGATCCCCAAAACTATGAGCTTGCTCCCCAGCTCCCCTAAAATAATTACCAGTGCTCCCTAGATCCCTGAAAATAAATAGCCATTCTCCCAAGATCCCCAAAACCCCTGGGGGCCCCACAAATGACCCAGGATACCACATGGGAAAGTTTTTTGGAATAGTAATGTCAAATATGACCAAGTGTCCGATATGGAAATTGTTTTCGCTTTTTGTAAAAAATGCAAAAAATTCTGACAGCATACGAAAATTAGTACGAAATTAGGAATATCTGAAATAAAAGTTATGCCCGGAAAATATGTTAATCTAAAATATGAGTTATGCCGGAATCACTCATATTTCAATTGGGATATGGAGACTGTGTTCGGCTTTTGTAAATGTGAAATTATATATGAAATGCAGTTCTCAGTGTATCACTCATTGTAAGATAGTGTAATCATCGTAGACTGGTCCCAGTATCAAACGTCAATTATTTTTTTAGTAAAACTGATATTCTCTCTTAATTAGCAGTTTATAAACTTTACTTTAAAGAGACTAAGTCTGCAACTCTTAACATTTTTCGAAAAAAAAATCTTTTCTTTTTAAATCATTTGTAAAAGCAGAATTAAGATAAGTTTTCACGATAAATCTGTTCACTATAGCTGGAAACTGCGTGGAAAAGTGAACTATCTTATAAAAACATGCGTTTTTTCTCTTGTTGGTAATTATTTGCGTCCCTCCAATAATTATTGACAGTCAATTTTTAACATAAATACTGTTGTTTTGATACTGATATTTTGTAAAGATTTACGAAATTGGTAAAATGTATACCCGAATTTTAGTGTTTTTACTGTGTTCTTGAAAGTAGAAACATTATTTCAAAAATTAAAAGATCAAAAGTTACAGACTATGCAGCTTTAAGTAGTTTTATGCATCAACATAAGAGTCCACTAAATCAGACTATCGGAGATGATAGAATTTTTATAAGATGATTTTTTCATAGCTAAATAATTATAATTATATGCATTTAGTGGACTGATGCCAGTCTATAAGAAACGTAGCATAGCAAAATGTAGTCTCCAAATCGTGCGCTGGTCATTTTGTGAGAATATGACATTAAATGGGTGTTAAAATGACAATAATTTGAGCCAGTGCATGAGATTTCCAACAATTTGGTATGTGCGACCAGCAAAGCCTCAGATCAGCCTGCGCATACGCGCAGTCTGATCAGAACCTTTGCTAGTCGCTTGAGCATTTTATGATTGTTAAGCTACTGACTGAACACCATTTGGAGTTTCTAAGCTTGACAGGAGGCTGCGGAGGCTCGCCCGAGTCTACACTTGTCAAAATGTCAAATTGTTGGAAATCTCAATCCACGGCTCAATTATCAGATGAAAAAAATGTGACGTTTCATACAGTGTCCACAATGCACGTGTTTCCTAATCTGGAAGATGTGTTCTGTATCTGCTAGCGGTAGGAATCGGCTGGATTTTTATGATCGATCATTGGAAATAACAAGTGACCAATGATCAATCATTAATCGACTAAAATAAAATACACATATGGTACATATCATGCCAGGTATGCTTAAGACGCCTTACGGGGTCAAGTTAATTGACCAGACATGTTAGGTGTTCAGAGTGTGTACCAAAAAATTAATTTTCTCAACCAAAACATATGTTGTGGGTACTCAAAAGAACCGTCTCAATAAGACGGTTCTTTTGAGCACCCAAAACATATATTCAAACTGATGGATTAGAATATATTTACAATTTTACACTCAAAACTTCTGTTTATCTAAACCTATGTACATTATTTGAACCATATGCTGTTCATACCAGAAACTGAAAATGCAGAAAAGGGTCATATTAAATAAATACACCAAACTAAAAATTGAAGGCCAATGAATCAGAATGTCTATACTGAGTAATCGATTATTGAAAAACTACCGATCAATTAATCAGTTTACTGAAAATGACCAATGATCGATGAACTCGATTAATCGGCCTACCACTAGTATCTGCCAATAATTTGTTTCGATGTGTTCCTTATCCTTATTTTCGATCGTCTCGTTTCAATGGCAGTCAATCTATCGACGAACTACATAATAATGAATGATATTTACATGAAACCGTGTTTGTCAAATGACTACAAAACAGTAGGCGAAACCAAAACACCATTTATCAAAATGTGATTTCAGCAAATGATCTTTTAAACGGATCAATACTGGAAGCTGGACTAGTAGGAAGTTGTAATTGGAGCCGTTTCTGGGTTACCTACGTCATGTGGTCTGGAAACTACCTATGCCATGAAATATCTACCCTTTTCTGCTTCGAAGCGGCACTGTTTACCGAGAATTTCCGTGCTTTCAGTACCATTTACCCCGGTAACAAAGCATGGTGTATCCTTATGTCCCACGGGCTTATATACCACCTACATCAAGATAGACTCAACACATTAGGAGATATTTCCTGCTAAAATGGAACCACAAATATTAACCGAGTATGCGGAAAACATTCAGTATGGAGACCTGGCCGCGAGGTTATAAAACGCTTTTCATGTTCAACTCAACTGAGCACGAAAATGATCCTGCTCATAAATGTTAAAATGCCAACAATTGTTGGCATTTTAACATTTATTAGCATGATAAATACAACATCTGAGAGACTTAAAGCAAGATATTTCTTTATTTTTCAGCACATTAGTTTTTATGAGCAGTTGAAATTTCATGCTCAGCTGAGTTGAGAATGAAAAAAAGTTTTATAACCTCGGGGCCTGTCCTCAGTAAATGCGGCTTAAATTCAGTAGGCTAACTAGCTAAAATTCGCATCCGACAAACTACAAACTGGAGTAGCCGGGGATCAAGCATGCGACCCCTGGTTTACAAGACGAGCGGAATATCCACTACATGTCGGCTCATCAGTAAAGCTGAAAATAATAATGAAAATAATCAACTTGCGATTTTTTACAATATACATACGTATTTCAAAATAAGGGTTTTGTCAGTTGCAAGCGAAAGTATGTGCACGAAGTACTGGTTAACTGCTTGTTCAACCTTGCCCAGGTAAAAATGTGGTTAGGTGAACTGACCGTCCCGCCAGAACCATAGCCGTTGACTTGGGACGTTAAGAAACAAAACAAACAAACAAAGAAACGTACATTTATGTGCCAAATTAAAGTTCACAAACTTAAAAAAATGCATAATTGAATGGTAAATTTAGACATTCATTTCTTCTTCATTTCAATTTTATTCATAATATGGACTTGACAAATACATGAATGGGAAGATATTAGCAAGCCTTCAAATATTCACAATATAATTAAGTTGTTCACTGTTTTGCATATTGTTGCTCAGCAACCGATAAAAATAGCTAAAAAGCCACTTGTATGCTCATTTTGGTGGTTGCCATGGTTACAAGGAATAAATTTCTAGTGCTATTTGAATGCTACTCCAAGACAGCATAGTTTGCTATATATTGACCATCAGAAAGTTATTTGCTAGCTAGTGTTTCTTTTATAGCTAAACAATATAAAATGCAAAATTGTAATTAAGATCTGTCAATATTCAATTTCCTAAAATGGGGGGGGGGGGGGGGTGGAAGACAAATATTAAAAATTACACAAGTTTAAAAGCCATGTGTACTTCATAGACCTAATACTTTAAAACAATGATATTCTGTCAATAAAATGTCTTTAAAAGTTAGAATAATGCATTCAAAATGATGCTGTCATGGAAACAAAGATGCAGTTTTTTTATATTCAATCTAATATTCACCCTTTTCGTGATCAATTTTATAAAGAAATGTAGTTTTTTTACATTGTTATTGATAGAAATTGAAATAAAACCACACATAAAGACATTAATAAGTCCCACATGTTATAGCAAAAACTCAAGTAATTATTGAATGTCTGGTTACCATGGCAATTGTTTAAACGAACTAGATTGGGCAAATTTGGCCATTTTTGTCTTGTTGCTAGGCAACCACCTCCAGTATGGAGTAAAATATTTTTAACATTTGTAATGATAGGGAGGATAATGATGTATCCAAACATAAGCCTTATCAATGCTGTAAATCTATCTATTCTTTCATATTTAAAGTATTATAAGTGTTGAAAATAAGCATTATTTTTTTGCCTTGAAATTTACCTTGTGAACTTTAATTTGGCACCTGACTATTTCAAAATTGCCGAAACGAAGGTTACATGGAGTTTCGTTCGCGAGGTGGAAATCAATATGCGCTTTACCAATATGTTCAAGAAATAGCTTACAGGTACAATATGCTAAAATGCTCAAAATCGATGTGATGGTTCTATTCTGCAGTTTTTTTTTAAATTCGTTGCATGCTGAGTAATTTTGCATGCTTTTTTTACTCTGTCGTTTTTTTTTTCAAAAACAACTGTTTCGAAAATTCATTCAGGAATATCATCAGAGTGTCAAACAAATTGGATCCAGATCAGGCCCGACGTTTTGCAAACTGTTTGCAAAAATATAAGTAGATGACACCAATAGGTAAAGAGTTAAAAGAATTTAGAACCTATCGTGTTGTGATTATTAACAGTTTTGCAGTTTCCTGTTTTAAGTGTTTCCACTTAGGTAATTATTTTTTGTTTGGTATAATTAAAGAACATGAGTGGAATCGCCTGACACCGTGGTAAAAGATCATTTTAGATACTATGCGAATACTACCGAAATAAACATAATAACGAGTTTGCAATTTTAACCCTTAAATAGCCACCTATAATTTGCAGCAGACGACAATTTCAAATTTTGCCGCTTTATCAAAAATAACGAATAAGGCATGATATTCCATGAGAATCGTCTGCTGGCCGATTCTCATGAAATATAATGCCTTATTTTTACGAAAATTAGAAAAGATGTCGCAAAATTTGTCGTCTGCTGCACGTGATTGGCGCTTTAAGGGTTAAAATCACCACTTGTTTTGCATGTCGTGGTTTTACCTTGGATCATGGTCGCGTGATGGCCTCGTTTACTCTTATTCTTATGTACGTTCCATTCAACATTTTTTCATCCATGTAGGGACGAATTCCTGGATTGTACCAGTGATATGCAGAGAACAAAGCTTAATATTCAAGCTGATAGTGGGATTCGAAATCGCAACCACTTGATCAGGAATCCATCACTACCAACTGAGCTCCTACGTTTATTGGCACGAGGGGTGTTTGTTTTATTTGATTTTTACGTCCCATCAACAATCTTTCAGTTATATAGGGACGGATCTTCCTGGGTTAAATCAGTACTAAGCTAGGATTAATGTTCTTGCTCAAGGACATAACGCAATGATGCCGGTAAGGCCCGAACCCGCGGTCTCAAAGCAAGCACTCTACCACTGAGCCACTGCGCACCCACAAGAGCATGTGTATCTGTAGCTAACAAAACCATAAAATGTTGGGCCAAAAGTTTGATTAGTGGTGGGTTGAGGTCAGAGTCCCATTACCATGAGTGAAATTTCATAATTTCCAAGATCCTGAACTTTAGAAATTCAAATTTTTAAACTTACATGATGCGTACAAAATGATTTTAAATAGCTAATCGTGTTTTGATAATCTGAAAATTAATCAGAGACGCTATTATAAGTTCCCTAATTCGGCATTTTGAGGCTGGCTTTCTTTGGAAAGTCAGCCTCAAAATCCTGAATTCAGGATTAATTCTGAAAATTTTCACCCATGTATTATCAAGAATACATGGCAGAACATTGGAACTGAGGGCTAACAGCTTCATGTGCCCATTACTAAAAAGTTTCATACGATCATCTACTGTCGTGCCAACCACGAGTGACAGTGACGTAAAACTTTGTTAACAATTGCTAAGTTAAACACTAACGTGTACTTTTCTTGAGCTAAAGCGAATCGATAGATCACTTGTGTATTAATCCTATCCTGCGGATAGGATTATTACACAAGTGATCTATCGATTCTAAGTCCCTGATAACTTTGTAAACAAAACATGACGTCACTGTCACTCTTGGCTGGCAGGACAGTAAGGTTGATCTAAACCTTTTTAATGAACCGCGAAATGTGATTTCCAACTATGTGGCATTTTGACAAGTGTAAACTCAGACGAGCTTGTGCAGCCTTTTGTTAAGCTTAAAACTTCAAATGAAGTTCGGTCAGTAGCCTCAATCATTGAATATTCAAGCGACTAGCAAAGGCTCTGATCAGACTGTGCGTACGCGCAGGCTGGTCTGAGCATGTGCTGGTCGCACATACCACATTTTTGGAAACCTCATGTTGCGGCTCCAATGTGCTTCCTTACGCGCTTACAGTGCAAATCATCAAAAACTAAATTTACAATGGATGATTAAACTTTGGCTCAGACTCAATTTGGTCTATACCGTCCATCCGAGGTGGTGGCCTAATAGTTTCAGATTTAAACAAATGAATTAAATAAACAACAATACCCCCCCCCCCCCCCCCCCCACACACACACACACACACACACATCAAAAATAAATAAATAAATAAAAAAATAAGGGGCACATGGGCCCTGGGTCGCTCACCTGATCCTTGTCACAAGGAGAGGATGTTAACCACAACATATAAATCACATTTCTCAAACACCTAAGTCCATCTTGGATATCACTCAGCATATCAATTCACTTACTGTCCTGCCAGCCAAAAGTGACAGAGACGTCATGTTTTGTTTACAAAGTTATCAGGAACTTATGATCGATAGATCACTTGTGTATTAATCCTATCCACAGGATAGGATTAATACACAAGCGATCTTTCGATTCTCGTTAGCTCAAGTGAAGTGTACACGACAGTGTTGTACTTAGCAATTGTAAACAAAACTAACGTCACTGTCACTTTTGGTTGGCACTATAGTAGTTAAATCAAAATATACTTATCTGCACAATTTCAATGTCAACTCAAAAGTCAAGGGTGCGAATAGGGTCAAATTCACATTATGTTCTACAATTAGACATGCAACATTACCTTCAGCAGAAAAAAAACAAGAGGGCGCAAGGTCCCTGGGTAGCTCACCTGAAAATGCCTGTACGTAAGGTCAAGGAAAAGCATCATTCAGCCCACCAAACAGTTTTGATGATGGGTCTGACAGTACTTTCAGTAAGACGTAACATGACAGTGAGATTAAACATTGACTTTTTTCATGTTTTCTCATTTATAAGCCTTTGTAAAACATGTGATCCCATGGACGGGGCCATTTTCGGCCCAAGGGGCCTAATTTGAACTAACTTGGTAGACGTCAACAAGGTCATGCTTCATACAAAATATCAAGGTTAGACCCCCAAAAGTATCGAAATTGACCATACGCATTTTCCAAAAGTGACGTTTTGGTACCATTTCTTCACACGATCTGAAATTTGCGAAATGTGAAATTTGCGGTTCAACAAGGCTCTCGGTCTTGTGGTTTCAGACAAGAAGATTTTTGAATGATTTCCTTTTAAAGGCAGTGTAAAACATGTGACCACTGGGGCAGGGCCATTTTTGGCCCCAGGGGTACAATTTGAACAAACTCGTTACTGGTCCACTGGGTGACACTAATCATAAAATATTATGGCCCTATGCCTGGTGGTTTCAGAGAAGATTTGTTCATGTTTTCCATATATAAGACAATGTAAAACATTTGACCCCCGGGGCGAGCCCATTTTTGGCCCAAGGGGCATAATTTGAATATACTTGGTAGAGGTCCAATAGGTGATGCTACATACCAAATATCAAAGCTCTATGACTAGTGGTTTTAGACAAAGAACATTTTTTCGTGTTTTCCTATATATACATGTGACCCCCTGGGCGGGCCCATTTAAGGTCCCATGGGTGTAATTTGAACAAACTTGGTAGGCCCTAGGAGTATAATTTGAACAAACTTGGTAGAGGTCTACTACGTGATGTTACATACCAATTATCAAGGCTCTAGGCCTTGTGGTTTCAGAGAAGATGTTTTCCCAATATAAGCCCATGTAAAACATGTGACCACCGGAACGGGTCCATTTTTGGCCCCGGGGGTATTATTTGAACAAACTTGGTAGAGGTTGACAAGGTGATGCTACATACCAATTATCAATGCTCTTTGCCTTGTGGTTTTAGAGAAGACGATTATTTCATGTCTCCCTATATAAGCCTATGTTAAACATGTGACCCCTGGGATGGGCCCACTTTTGGCCCTGGGAGCAAAATTTGAACAAACTTATTAGAGGTCTACTTGGTGATGCTCATACAAAATATCAAGGCTCTAGGCCTTGTGGTTTCAGACAAGAAGCTTTCTAAAGTTTACATTTTCAAAAATATATTTCAGCCAGTGTGACCTAGATATGAAATAGAACATATCCATTTGAAAATATATTAAAGAGGGCCATAAAAGGATCATTATTGCCAAGTCTGGTAAAAATCCACCCAGTAGTTTAGGAGGGGATGTCCTTTGAAGCAATAATTGTTGATGACGGACGACGGATGACACACGGCGGACATCCAATGATCACAATAGCTCACCATGAGCCAATGGGGTCGTGGGTATATATATAAAAGAGCAGACTATTGCTTGCATTGTGTTCTCTGCTTCATTCCTGTCAATTTGATATGCAATATGACTACTTACAAAAAAGAAAAAAATGACCCTTTAATCACACCCATGGGTCAAGGGTGTGTTATGGCAAAATCATTTACTAGCATATTATTGTATGCTTCATTCCCTTTAATTTGATATGCAACTTTACCATATTCTGTGACACCTGCAGCGAGACCATGGCTTCAGACAAGATGTTTCATGTTTTCCTCATATAAGATCAGCAAAGCAAACTGGGAAGACACTGATAGCTAGGCGGCTAAGAGCCAAGATTGTGCTATTCCGGATACAAGAATGAAACTTTCCACACTTGTTAAGGTTGTTGAGCTGATGATTTTTAGATATAGAACCACTTCGACAAATTTCCTCTGCGCATGCGCAAGGCAAAATTCACTTCCGTCATAGAAAATTTGGTCTCACTTGACTACACTGACCAATATTTGCGTTTAACATGGTAAAAAATCGACCCACTATATCTCTAGATGTCCTAAAAGACATAAACAAATATATTTTAAATAGTTTCTATAATTACGCATGCGCAAACTAACTAATACTTCCGGTTATCTCGTTTAATGATGTCAAAACGGTAGAAACCATTGAATAAATGGAATACTTATATCTTTTGACTGGGAAAATAAATGTGTTTCTGCACAATCATTTATCCAATATTTTTTGCTGCTCATGCATTCACGCTGGAGAGCCACTGTACTAGAACAGTGCAGTCATCGTGGGTCGGTTTCAGTCAATGAGGACACACACTATATTACTTTGGTTTACTGTGATCCATTCTATGAGCTAATTCTTTACAGCTATTAATTTTCATGATGATGTTTTCAGTTGCAATTATCACTTAGGTATTGTAGTCCATTCTGGGTCAAAAGAGCCTTTAAATTCTAAAAATAGCTAAGTACCAGCCAATTTCTGGATAGCCAGTGGGATTTTTGATGTGTACGACATGTGTTCACAGATTAATGAGACGCTATTTTAGTCATTAGTTATGATTTAATGGCATCACATAATGAAGTATACAAATAAGTGAATGTATAGAATGTTTTACATATTTCTGTTTATATTTGTGAAGTTGTTAGCCAATATATATGGTGTACTATGCATACAGTATGAAAGTAAGAAAGGAGCAATGATCAGGAATCGATACAATCAAGTACCACACCTGACCCAGGATACCAAATGGGAAAGTAACAATCACACAATTTAACACCACAAACGAGAGCCAAGAGGTCAGCCCTTTCCCAGCAGGTGACCACAAGGCAGCAATAAGCAGACGATAAAGCATGACAAACACTATACAGAAATAACACAACTGATCCCCCAAAGAAGTACCGCCTTGGAACGGTCAGTAAAAGTCTTTTACTGGAGGGGCTTAAACCAGTTTCACTTTAACTTTCAAAATACTCTGCCGTCGGATTTCGAATTTTTGCGCACTAAAGTACTAATATTTTGCATTTTATCTAAACTAACTAAAGTAAGCATATATTCCAGAACATAAACAAAAATGCCTTCTATCCTTTATTCAGGAAAAAAATATCACCTTTTTGGCATAACTCAGGTGCTGTATCAACTAACGCTAAACTCACATAAATCTTAGTTAAGCAGATACACAGCTGGATATATATGTGACAATAACAAGCACAGAATATGTTCAAAAGTAAATATTGACAAAAATATTACCCTTTTTAACAGCCAGGTACACTTAAACGGTATATTATTTGCCCTCGTCGACAGCAGCCAACCCGCGATGACTATGCTGTTTGAGTACAGTGGTTCTCTAGCGCAGCATTTGACATGAATGAATGTCTCTTGTTATGCTGGGGACATGCATGGTTTATCCATCATGTTCTTGAATGACTACATTATGTAATGTAACTTCGACTGTAACTCATGTTATGGAGTTACTGAAGAGTGTTTGACTGTCTTTTGGACTTATGTCCATGCATTGTTTAGCGTTTATTTTTGATTACTTGGCACCTGAGCCAAGATGACAAGATCACGTTGGTCTTATATACAAATGTATACATTTTCAAAGTGACATTTAACCAAGAGAGTTGGTAATATGTGCCATAATCTGTATGTAAGCTGATATGACACAGCCTGCTCAAAGGATTTTCAGTTATTTAACATTACCCATTTTAAAAACAATCATCAATTTACAGAAATGTTGTGTTCAAAATTGCCACCACAGACACAAAGGGTCGTACACTGTAGAGCTGCATTTTCTACTGCAACCTTAAAGACAGCCATATCTCACAAGATCAAGAGAAGGTTTTGATGCTTGTGGTATGGTGGTTCAATGTGGACTGTACATTACAGTGTCTAGTTCTATGCATCACAGTTTGCTGGACTTGGTAATCATTTCCCCTGTTCTAGTTCTGACCCTAACACATGAGCCTTGATATGCTGCCTTTAATATGTGTTGGTACAAAGTCACCTTCCTAAGGGCTGTCATTTCATCACAAACCTTTTCGATTAACAAATGTTTTCTAACCATGTCTATGTTCATGTAGGTGCTTGCTTGTTCTACCATACAGTACTGTGATGAATCGTCTAATGGTGCAAAGGTAATCTGTAGGTGGCTTTTCAGTGAGAGAGTTCATTTTTACAAAATACCCAGTTACAGCTTGAAAGCTTACCCACTGTTTTCCATGATTAAGGATAAAATATGTTTTATTGCACCCTGTGAGTGAATGAAAAAAAGCAAGACAATTTGATACCACACCAACGATAGCCGGTGATTTTTGCCAACCCTGCAGTTCATCCACACACCACTGTTGCACCACAGGTATGACCAGAACTACTACGTCAGTATCAACAGTGCAACTGCTTATTTGCTTGTTAGGCCTTTTAGCTGCTTCCATAGCACGAGCAAATATTCTTGTATCTGTCTCCTCATGCAAACAAAGTGCAAATGAAGGCATATCGCAAGCTGGACACACTAAGACCAAGCTTCTTCTCCCGTAAAGTATAGGGTTCTCTCTAGAGTATTGTCGCACTCGCATCGTGCAACACCTAATCTCAATCTGTGGTTATTGTTTCTTAGTTGGCATATCTTATGTCCAGGAAACACAGCAGTAGGAAAGAAAGTGAAATAGTTTATTGTCATCTTCTCACAAGAAATCTTGCCAGTTTTTAGGTACGACAGTTATTTGATGGACCGACCCGCCGGTGGATGTCGTTTCCTTGTTTTCCCTTGTTGATGCTTTTAAACTTACCGCCTAACATGTGCCACACACTAAATCCACTGATCAACTGCACAAAAAGTGGATATTACGTAACGTTTTAAAAACATCGTCGGTATACTGCTCACTAAACAGTGCCAGCCCCTACACCTTTAAGTATCTGAACAACAGAGCTCCATCCAAAATGACAACACTGACTCCAAGTGCGAAATCTTTTACAGGAGGACCAAATGCCTTGAAGCCAGTCAGTAGCTTCACAACCAAAACTATGAGGCATATCAGGCACCCCCCCACCCCCAAAAAAATGTAACGTTATCATACCCACATAAAATAGACTGGCGTAGACTAACTAATGTTTGGTATGGTTCGTATACGGGAAGTGAGACACTTGAAATACATATACAGTTCACTGACAGTTTGGAGACAGTCCATCGACAGACAGTGATATGAGGTCTGTGAGCTCAAGAACGGCAGAATATATATGTCTGCCTACCTGTTTGTCTGGCTGTCTGTGAGTGTGTCTGTTTGTCTATCAAAAACGTATATCGCCATTGGCCAGTGATATATAAGCTACGTCACTGCCTTGGCTTAAAACATATTTTTTTCAGAGAACCACCCAAGTCAAAACAATCCAAATTGGTCAACACATAGAAAATATGTGGTGGTGACTTTGGACCACCCTGGTAACTCAGGTGGTGAGCGCAGCTGTCCAGTGTTCCAAGGGCTTGAGCTTGAGCAAAATAAAACTGATTGCATAACTGTCTGTCTGCCACAAGCCTACTATCCTCTTTGCTTAAAACTTGGCTTTTAAGTCAAATAACAATTTTATATATGTTTAGCGTAGACAGGGCTTTTTTTGTAAAAGCTTGTACTTGTAAATAAATGGGGCTTTGTTTATAGTCTTAACACAATCCGGATGAAAGAAACCCACTGCGCATGCCCATCTAAACAGGTCTGTAGGTCCCTTTTTTGAAGGCATGCTTTGGTCCTTTAGGGCATTGGTTTTTGCGCAGTCTACAATAAAAGAGAAACAGAATACCATCTTTGTCAAAATTCAAATTTTATGTGCATGCGCAGCAATTAAAGAATAATGAGGACTAAACTACAAACAATTAACATCAGTTCTGCCGTATTTTATTATTCTACAGCCAACATGACCCCTTCCTTAAAGTCAAACTGTATGAAAGCTCTATGATAACAGCCTCAAATCAGAAAATGCTTTGCGCATGCGCAGTAGGCATTTCCCAATGTGGTTCTATATCCTATTCTGCTTAGTTAGTCATGGTCTACAACTGTGCCAAATTTCATGCTTGTATCCGGAATAGCACAATCAGGCCAAAATTTGGCTCTTAGCTTTTTGGCTTTTCCTCATATAAGATCAGCATAGCAAACTGGGAAGACACTGATCAGATTGCTTCTTCAGAAGCAGTCTGATCTGGGTCTGCACAGTTTCCCTATGCCTTTTTGGCAGGAAACTAATGTTCAAAATTTTTTAACATCTACAGTAGCTACTCTACTGTGCCCGATTTTGTTTGATTTGATTCTCTACGTCCAAGTCAATAATTTTTCAGTCATGTCGGGACATATCTTCCTCGTTTGAACCAATACTAAGCAGAGGATCAAGTGTCTTGCTTGAGGACACAACGCAGAACCACCAGTGTGGTATTTGATTGTATCTATTACTGATCTATGCGTTCTTTCTTACTTTGAACCCCCAACCCCTCGATCGAACATACAAAATATGATCTCCAAGCTGGAGTGTATGCAACGACTCTTCTGGGCCTGGTGTTAATAGAACAAGGCAACACAATATTCTACAAAAATGCCATCTTTATTTTTCCATTTGCATGACTACAGAACTGACTTGACAATGACTTGATGCAGCTTCAGCTTATAATGTATTTACATGGGTGAAAGTTCAAAATTCTACAATCATGAACTTTAGAAAATCAGAACTAAAAACTTGCTGTATGCCTCCAAAAAATTAAAAATTTCACGTTAAATGGTCAAATACCTTTAGATAAACTGAAACTTCATCAGAAAAGCTATTATTATCTGCAGAATTCAGCATTTTGAGGCTGACTTTCTATGGAAAGCCAGCCTAAATATCCAGAATTCAGGAATAATCCTGAAAAATTTCACCCTTGTATTTACCCATTTATGCTACATAGAATCTTCAATAATTATATGGTGTTGACATGGTCTATTATTTAGTACCAGGGACTGCATGTAGAAATTTGGCTTCTATGGTCGCAAACAGTGAAGACCCAGATGAGATGCCGCTACTTGCAGCATCTCATCTGGGTCTTCACTGTCTGTTCATTAATGTCCTTTTATAGAATGCTACGCTTAGATGAATAAAAACAATATCATTTTCAAAATGGCAGATTAATAGTTTCCAAACTGAGGATTATCATTTTTTACAATGTCAAATTATTATTAAGATAATAATTTTCAAAACTGAATTATCAAATTGTTTAAGAAAACCTTAATGCAATGGAGCTATGTCCCAACAAGACCTGCTAGTGTTTGTTGTGTGCACCCATGCAGATAAAAGTTGTGCATGCTGTCAAGCTAACATGCTGTGCATACCCAAAGAGACAGTTTTTTTCTTACCATTTTCAGTTTTTTTTGTGTGTTCATAAAATGAGACCAGATTTTTTCAAAATAATTTGCCTCTCAGTGTCAGAAATGTTTATTGGAAATTAACATTAAAAACTCAAAAATGCCAAGTATATATGAACATGATTTTGAATTGCTTTCAATTATCCCAGTACGGCCCTCCCACACCACCCCTCAATTTGTCTTAGTAATGGTCTACTTATTTACAGTAATTAACGAGTTCTTTCTTAGAAACAATATAGAGATTATTAAACTGAACCATACATTTAACTAAACTGCATCAAAATAATGAACATCAGGCCTCTAGATAAGCATGTGTAATTATCAATTCATTTTTGTCTCTTTACCAAACATACAGTCCTGGGTACTCAAAAGAACCGTCTCAATGAGACGGTTCTTTTGAGCACCCAAAACTTATGTTAAAACTGATGGATAAGAAAAAATTCACAATTTACGCAATTTTTTGTGTGTGCTTATCGTGGCCTATGAAATGTGATTGAGAACTAAAGTGTAGTAGCATGAAATGAATTTGTTTTAAAAAAATGTTTGATTACATGGGTTTTGCTTAAAAATATATATACATGTACACATCTTAATTATGGACTTTTAAAGGTGGAAGAATCTAGCTTTCTCCTTGGTTGAATGAATTTTTCATTATTTACCCTAGATATTCAAGCACCTGCTAAAGCTTGCATATTTAAATTTTCACTGAAGCAGCAAAATATACTTGCTTATGACAGGTGCTTGATATATACAGACACCTCTATGTGTTTCAACTATTACTGAATATCCCAACATGTTATAGTGTGAATATTATTTTTTTTACTAAATTGGGTAAAATTACCTATTATTTTGATTTGGCTAAAACATCACTTTTGCATAATTAAATGTACTAGTACATAGTATTAATTAGCCTTTTGGTAATGTTTGACACCAGTGACTACTGTGTCAAAATTCTGGCTTTTTGTGTTTATACACTCTCCCCATTCTTCCACAAAGAATTTTTACGAAAACGAAAAATTTCATCAACCTTGCCTTACTGTTGAAAGTTTGAATGCCAGTTTTATACCCATAATGAATACAACTGGGTAGTATAGTCCGATTCAGTAACCTTGAAAAGGTGCAATGGTAACAGTGAAGATCTAAATCAACTGGATTCAAGATCAGCAAGGTTCTAATAAAATATACACCATCAAGGGAGACAACTTGTAAAACTGGTAGTTTTGCCGTCATTGTATTTAGATTTCCCTGTCTATAGGCAATTGATACCAGTCCTTTTCATAAGTTCACAACTTCCGGGGTGTAACACTCGAAAAGACATTTATTTAAGTGCAACAATTGTCTCCCTTGCACACATAAAACTGGAAATGTTGATCACTCTAGCTATCTGGTTTCCTGTTTTGGACATAGAAAACCCGGAGTTTGCCGCAATCCAAAACCACTAATCCGGATTTTCTCACGTTTTTGTCATAATCAATTTACAGGTGAATAAAACAGGAAATGCTCTATAAATATCAAATGACAAAAACCAGTCAACCAAAAATAATCTGTAGACTAAAAACTGCACTTGAACCAGTCAAATTTAATAGTCTCCAGATACATTACATTCTGTGCACTCTCTGTCCTATTGCTTTTATCATTTTTATTATTTACATTTCAGTCAACAATTTTTCAGTCATGTTGGGACAGAACTTCCTGGGTCAAACCAATACTAAGCAGTCGCTAAAGTGCCTTTCTCAAAGACACAACACAGCAACATTTCCAGCGGTAAGGCTCGCACCAGCAACTTTTTGATCCTAATTCTAATGCCTTCAGAAGGATCAAAATATCTGAAACCTTAGTTTGAGATTTACCCAGTTCATTTTTTTTTTCAAAATTTTAATAGAACATTCTTTAAGCAATCAGTGAAGATCCTGATCAGACACTGCATTATGCAGTGTCTGATCTGGGTCTGCACTGTTTTGCCTATGTCCCATAAAAAGGACACTACATACTACACCAGATAGCAAAGCAATCAACAATTAAGTATAAAAGAGAACAAGTATTCCCTTTTTAAAAAGGCTTGGTAACATCATCACACAGAAAACATGCATTCCCTATTTAATGAGCAATGGGTACCAAACTTTGGAGTGTAAAAGAGGTGAGTGCATTTGCTCCAAGGGAGATCAAGAAAATGTATTTTTTTTCTAACATTCCCATTCCATTTTTTTTTACATTCACCTTGGAAACTGACACTCCAACCTGTCAAATTCAAGTGACTATTGCAGACACTAATTATAAAGCCAGTTTATTCATAAGAGAAAAAGGGAAGTCCTTCATAGGATCCCTGCTAATTTCAATGAAGAAATTCATTACAGGATAGTTTCTTATAGCGCTACTCGATATACACCATAAAATCCAATATTTTCGCGAGGGTTTTAGTATCATGAAAATAAAACCCTCGCGAAATCGCTCTGTTGTTTACTGATGTAGGTAAATCATGTTCTTCGCATTTCTTTTTAAGTGGCAAATATGTCTTGACACTCTTCATGAAAATAAAATTCTCGCGAAAATTTCCAAACTTACTGTAACATGGATTTGGATACAATATGCTCCTATCCAACTCAAGTCTACGTTATACAGAAGCTACACTATAAATATTATTTTTCTCTAGGGCTACTCAAGTTTTTGCCTTTTACACCATACTGTGTGTATTTCACTAAACAAACATCATGCTTCAATGCAGCATGTGTTGTATGAATGTTCTTTCATAGGAACATACACATGTCTTGCGCTCCAAAATATGTGATACAAGACAATCCAAGCAGCACCCCCCAGTCTGCTCTGCTTGAGTATAAATTTCTCCTCTCAACTTTACCAAGGCTAAATAGATTTTGGTACTTATTGGACATTAGCTTAGTCACGCTTAACACTTTACCCCATAGAGACACCTTTTAAAACTTTTGCAAACACAGCAGATCCAGATCAGGCAGCTCTTGTAAGAGCTGCCTAATCTGGGTCTACTCTGTTTACTCATGAAAATATGATTAGATATGATCCTACACTAAGTAATTTCTTTGTTCTGTGCACCAACATGAAAGTTTATTAATATAATTATTCATAATGGGCGGAGCCTAGCATGAATATTCATGATGGAAAGGGTTAAAGCATGCAAGTGCAGCTAACTAGTGGGGATTAAGGTCTCATTTTTGTTGTGAACCCTCATCTATATTCTAGCTTTGGGTATGTCAGATTGCAAGAATTGGTATGCTTGTGAGAGCCTTAGCAACTTGCCGATGCTATAAGTACCAAATATCTTGTGTACTGTCTCCTATATAGTACAACTAAAGTGATGCTTCAGCAACTCAAAATGTTTATTTCAAATTTTATTCAATCAAGTATTTTTACTTTTAATTTTTTCTAACTTGAAATCAGTATTAACAGTTTTCAGGTGTTCAAATATCTAGGATAAACTAAAGAATGTTCAATGTTTGAAATAGATTTCCTTGTAACAAAAACACAGTGGGACATAAGTCCATAACTGTATTTATCAAAATTTTATAAAATGGGGACTAAAATGATTGAATGGTTTTGATTAAAATACAATAAAATATTGCTCCCAACATTCAAAATACAATAAAACTATATTACATGGGTTATTTGATGATATTCAACTGTGACACCAATGACATATCTTGTGGGATCTCAATATATAAGCCCACAAAATATGTTTAGGCATTTTCCCCAGCTTTATCAAAGGCTTTGTTAAGGACGAATAAAAATGGAAAACCATTTTAGGCAATTCGAAATCATGCACCATAACATTTCTACTTCATTTGCTAGAGTAATTAAGCAAAGCTTTACAAAAAATATGGTGCCCCCCACCCCCAAAAAGTCAAAATCCATTTTTATGGTAGAAATAAAATTTTGAAAATTGTAGAAAAAATGTCCAAATCAGAATAGTGCATCTTTTATCGTTTTTAATATAAGGACCAAAAAGTTTCCAGAAAAGCATAAAATGTCAATACTGATCAGCTTTATTTTTCAGCATCTAGATTATAAGTTACTCCCCATTTATCATTGATCAAAAGACGTCTTTAACAAAACCTTTGTTGCGCCAGTTTCAAGGAAAAATCTGGATGATGATTAAATGAATAAATGAGAATGTCTTGACTATCTTACTTCTATGACTATCGCATATCTATAAATTTCCTACAAAATGTGGATGAAAAATGATGAAATAAAGGTTTCAAATACTGTACTGTTATAAAAATAAGCAAAAAGTGGGGGGGCAGTTTTCTCTTCCTAAACAATTTCAAAATTCTAGACCCATCTTAAGAATTCTTCGGGCCAGGTAAGCCATGTTCTGAGCATAAAATTGCATTCTTTTTCTATCTATCTGTCAAAACATATATTTTGGGTGCTCAAAAAAACATCTCACTGAAACAGTTTTGAGTATGCACATTAGAAAAAAAATCAATTTGATGATACGCCGTCATATCCAGAGGCCTGATAAGCTGGATCTAGATTTTTGAGATTGCTTGAATTCAAATTAAACTATTTTTGTATTTGAATATCAGCAAGTCAATTTCAGGACGTAAAATGGAAGAAATATCCAATTTTACGTTAGTTCTCTAAATCGTAGTCTTTGTAGAGATAAAAATGGCTCACCAGTTGTATTTCTATAAAAACTAAAATGTAAACATGCATATAAAATCTAGTTTTTTTCCTATATAAAATCTACGACTTCTACGGCTACACATAATCCACTTAATATATACAGCGACAAAAGTCATGTGATGCACAAAGGAGAAAAAAGGGTCCTTACAACAGCAATTTGTTTCTTATATTTTATGGCCCACTGACACTGTTTATATCACAGTGGAATGAGCAGATGCAGCCATGCCCGCGGTAAATTGTGAGGCTTCTTATTATGCAGTAAGGCCCCATTTTCAGTATTGTGCTTCATGAAATAGGACCAGAAAATGGGAGTTATTTCAGCCATTTCTTACCAAAACTTATACTGTGATGCTCATTTAAGTTGAAATGGATAAATAAGAACCCACAATATTCACTACCTTGGATAAAAAGTTGTATCAAAATTGCCCCCCCCCCTCCCTACTTCTGTAAAAACACACCACCATTTGTTATAGGTGCCCAAAGGGTTCTCTGGACACTTCCAGTGAGCAACCACTACAATTTTCCCCCGTCAAAATAAAAACAATTTTCTGATTATACCCCCCCCCCTCCCCCCAAATAGTATTTTTCTAGCTATATTATCCCATTATCTGGACCGAATAGATACGTCAAGACAGTTTATCAAGTGAGAAGGCAGTGAGGATATGATATGTACACAGACAGATCTTAGTTCATGCTTAGAGTTATCCCCCTTCCGGCCAAGAGACTGTTCTCAATGGCCCAACCATCTATACCCAGCCTCTTGACAAAGAAATAGCTCAGTTGCAAAATCTCCTGCTAGAGTCATCTCCCTTTGACCAAAAGGCTGCGGTACAATTTTCACCAGTTTAAGGCCAGCTAAATCACACTACAACCTATTAAGAAATGCGTTTTTACTCCAGGCATACTTTGCACCAAATCTACAACCTTTAACACGATCTCCTTATTATTCTACTATTTTATTGTTAGAGAGGCACTTTTAAAATGAGCCTCGTTGCCAGAAAACCTGTCTTTGGGGTTTTCGTCATACAGTTCCAAACCTGTCTCCTCAGTTACAGAGACTAGCTAGAAAATTGAAATTTCACCTGTAGCAAGGATAAATATGGTACTTTCCAAAAAGTGAATAACAAAGGCGCTGATCAGACTGCGCGGATGCGCAGGCTGGTCTGCGCCTGTGTTGTTCGCAAACCCCGGAAGACCGGCTTTCTCGCGTCAAGGCCCAAATAAAATAATTGATTACATAATCAAGCACAGCTAAATTCTTCTGTCTCTCAATCAATATCTTTTACTGTAACTTTAAAACACAAAAATTAAAATGCCTTTTACAGGACTCCAGATTATACAACTTTCTGACTTATCTCCCCTTATTCAACTAAAACACGTCTTTGGTACTGAAAAGAACCATCTTGAAGAGACGGTCAGGCCTCCAGATAAGAGTGCGAATTGGAAAATTATTTTCTTTATTTCTCATCCAAAACATATGTTGTGGGTACTCAAAAGAATCGTCTCAATGAGAAGGTTCTTTTGAGCACCCAAAACACGTTATAATTAATGGGTAAGAAAATAATAAGTTTTACGCAAATACAATTTCCTTATCTGGACCTATGGACGGTGTTCTTTTGAGTACCAACAATTTATTTTTTAGATTAAAACTGAGAGAGCAATGAAATTGTGACACTCAAAATTTTGGTTTAATGCGAGCTGTGCGTAATGGGTCCAAGACACCCTTTCTAATTCAGTATATATTTATAAAAATAAAATCTTGTTCACTAAAACTCTGTTACTGGCACTTATTCTCTCGGCGAACTCCAGCTATTTGATCACAATCTACAGAAAACTTTACGTAGGAGGGACATTTGACGATGAAACAGCGCTCCTAATGAAGAGGGTGTAATTCTAGAGGAAGGCTTTATTTTCATCGATAGAAACTCAAATGAACTGTCTTGGGCGAAAAAGTAGACTAGTTCTTAGAGGATTTGACTACTGATTATAAAAAAATAAATTCACTAATTTCTTTGCTCAAATCAAGCTATGGTAATGTTTTGTTGTTGTTTTTTTGGTCAATATTTCTTTGCAACAAAATGAAATTTGAATTCAGCCTTTTTATTCTAGACTTGTTTTAACCAAGAGCTGCTGTATTTTGCTGCATTCTTTTCAAACACGAACCCAAGCAGGTCTATAATCCCTAAAATGTCATCAATCATCCCTCCTGTAGTTCTCTGGTCGATGTCTATCCATGTAATGACAGGTATTGTCCGATATAAATAAATTACAAGTCCGTATCAAACCACTGCGTCATTCCAGGATTGTCTCCCCCTTGCTGTGGTGGCAGGCTTGTGTCGAGACTACCAAAGTTGAGATCTCCATGGGGACCGATGTCAAGGTTGTCCATTGGTCCAAACTGGCTTCCTTGCTGGCTCCCAATGTCCAAGCCCTGCATGGAATCAATCGGAACCTGGCTATCATAACCTGCAAAATAAAGGAATAGTCATTTTCTACCAAAAGTAAAATTCTATGTAAAGGTTAGCTCATTAGATTCTATACACTACACTAGTGGCTCAGTGCTGCACTTACTATCGAGGGATCACTGAATCCAGCATTTAGAACTGTGTCCTTAAGCAAGACACTTGGTCCTTTGCTTAGCAATGGTTCAACCCAGTAAAATTGTCGACTCAGGCATTAAGCATCAAAGATCTTGGTACTTATTGTCAAATATTATACATGAAGTTTACTCTTAAAATATATGTACAAATTGTGTAGCTTAAGATTAGCCTGCTGCTCCGTTTTATCAAGCCTTTCTATGCTGATGGTATATTTCCATTATGTTTTATATAATAAGGTTTGGGTGGTCTTTTATATAGAAAGGGGATTACCAGTGACAGACTAGTCTAAGGGAAGGCATAATCATATTTCTGTCCAAATAGACTTTAACTCTTAGCAATCAGTGCAGACCCTTAAGTTGCTGTCCACAAACCAGCTAGAAACTTTGCCCTGTTTCTAAAGGCTGTCATTTGCTTTAAAAGCATTGGATCTTTTTCTTCTGTTTAGTGCCTTGAAAACAGACACCAGGCCCTCTAGATACGAGTGCACTATTAAAAAATCATTTTATCTGATTTCTCAACCGAAACATATGTTGTGGATACACAAAAGAGCCACCTCAGAGACAGTTCTTTTGTGCACCCAAAGCAAATGTTAAAATTAATGGATAGGAAATATTCACAATTTTAAGCTCAGATTTTTTTTTTAAACTTTACCTATGTAAAAAGGTTAATATTTTCATTTTCTCCAAAAGCATTTTCTTCTGTTAAAAACAGATACATACCTCCTCTATTCATGTCATGCTGGGAACCACTCATGTTTTGTTGACTTCCTGGTGGCTGATACATTTCACTCCCCCGGTAACTTTCATCATGGCTAAAAGCTCCAACTTCTTCAAATCCTGGTGGCTGAAATGAAGTAACCGATTCAAATGGTCAAAAATTTGGTAATGAATATCAAGGGAATGAGAAGATTTAATAATTTGAGGACCTTTCAAGCCATTTCAACCACAATTTAATGAACTAGGATTTACAGGCTATCCAGGAACTTAATTAATTAATATTAATATTTTGTTTGGTTTCAGTTTGGTCATGTCAAGACTGTCAGTTCACCTTTAGAACGACTTTTTCCTGGGCAAGCTTGACTAAGCAGATAACCAGTTGTTAGTGCACATATTTTCCATTGTAACTGACAACAACCCTTCTTAAATCAGCGGAGGAGAATGACTGTAGACAATCTACAAAAGTAATGGGACTGGGTAGGGATCGATCCAACGACCCCTGGATCTGCAGTCAGACCCACTACTGACTGCCCCACTGGGTCCGGTGTGTTAATTTTTTGGAACTAGTAAATTAAGGTTCTATTTGTAAGCCATAATTAGAACATCACACTACTAATCTAAGTTTGACAGATGCTTAGAAGCAGTGTTGTCGCCTAGAGCGCGGCATTGCGGGATTCTCACAATATTACCATCGGTGTCCTTTAAAAATGCACCCAGCGTGGGCCTAAGGGTTAATATAGTGAGTTAGGGTTTCTGAATATTTTAAGTGAAATATACAGTACTTACCTCAGCCCAAGGCATGTTCTGGTCACCTCTGAACAAGGAACTGGTCAGTTCTACTGATAATCGTTTCTTGTAGTCTTGTGGTTTATCTTCAGACATTCGAAACAGAACAGCAGCAGCGTAGGTGGCTGCAAAATAACCAACAGTTCATAAGCAAACATTTATACACCAAACACCTGCATAAGCAAACATTCATACACTAAACAATTGAAAAAACATTTATACACCAAACAAACATTCATACACTAAACATTAGAAAAACATTCATACAACAAACATCTTTTTTAGTTTTGTTTTTGGAACCCGTTTACCCATCAGACAACATTTAAGGTAGACATATTTGGGTGCTTCTGAATGCATGGAATTATATAATTCATAAATATAACTACAGTAAAACCGGTGTAAAATGGCCACTCAAAAACAGACAAAACTAGGATCTTGATGACAAATGGCAGCTCAATGAAGGTCAAATGTATTGCAGAATGCTCCAACAGGATTAAGCGATAATTGGTCTGAAAACCAATTTTTGGTCTTTTTGAGAGTGGCTGTTTTTTACAGGTTTTACTATATCTCAATTTTTATGTTCAAAACATATAGACTAAATGAATAGTTCTATGAAAGCTAAATGTCAATATATATTAATGGCTAAAAGGTCATATCTAAATCCAAGTAGGGGAACTCCTCAAAATAATTTTTGGCACAATTTATGAATATGACCAATGAAAACTATGACCGATGAAAACTTGGATAATTTAGGCTTAATAAAAAAATAAATGGGTAACAGGTCTGAAAATTTAGGTAGAGTAGGCACTTATATTATCTTTTTTAATATTTTTTTTCTGGAAAAAATATAATTTTATGCATTTGAAAGGCATTGCCCCTTTCAAAATGCATGAAATTATATTTCATACCAGAAACCTAAAAAGAAATCTAGGTTTCACCAGAAATTTTAAGAAGGGTCGGGTTAGCCTAAACACAGGTATTTTTTTTTTATTTGGCCTTACTTTTGGATAATTAAAATAATTAGTATGACAAGGATTAATACTTAAGATTGAAAAGATTTTTACTCACCAACACCCTCATTTCTGGAGTGTAACAGCTCTGTCAGTGGGGCTGTGGCTCCCTCTTGTTCTATTAACTCTGCCCCTTCCTTGTCAGCTGCCAGCTCACAGAGCACACCAGCTGCTACTCTTTGGATGTTCTCAATTGGCGAATACAGGAGCTAGAAGAAACAGAAGCATTGTATGTATAATTAAATACAAAAAAAAAATGAAATTTTTGTTTTAAAGTATTATATCTCAACATCTAAAACAAACAGCGCCATTATATTTACATCTGATTATTGCTAGGAGAAGAATAACATAAGCTTCTAGCTTTCGTTCTAATCCTTTTACATTCTGTAACTTGTATATATTTGTATGTGTATCTAACCATGTTGAAAAAGATATGCTTAAACTAAAATTGAAACTATTAAATAGACCTTGTAGGCGTTAAATGAGAATGGTCAAGGAGCTTTATCCAATTCTGAATATTGGTTCGAAAAATATTTCTGCATGTTACTGTGATGGCACACTGCAATGAACTGTCTTCAAGTGATGCCATGTTCAACAAACAGACATCCCACTATCTAGCTTAATAAATAGGGTGAAAAGTCAGCTGTCAATCCTTATCATATTAAATAAATCTGAAAAGCTTATAATGCTGTTTAAAAATTTCATGTCTCATAAAAAATAATCTGAGCAATTACGTATCGATGGGTAAAAACACACTTTAGACGTAAATGGCCTCAATCTTTAAAGTACTACGACTTTTCAGATGAAAGGTTTCCACCCAGGCCTCTAAAATAAGTGTGTAATTTTAAAATATCAACCTAAATACGTGTTGTCGGTACTCAAAAGAGCCGTCTCAATGAGACGGCTCTTTTGAGCACCTAAAACACAAGTTTAAATTGATGGGTAAGAAAAGGAAATATAGTTTTATGCTAAAATGTTTCTTTACCTGTACAAATAGCGGTATGCAGTTCAATCCTCTGAGGACTGCCCTGTTGTGAGCCTCTCTGGCAAGGATGTGAAGTGCTCCAACAGTGCCTTCAACAATTTCTTCCATGCGGACACCATCAACATAGCCAGATCCTTGGCCATTGGAACTGATTGAGGCACGCTGAAATTCAAAAAAATTATTTGCAACTTAACATACTTACATCAGGCCTCTAGATCACTCAGAGCACTGTATACTATTAATTCTGAAGTTTTCGCTAGAAATTAATTTTTGAGAAAAGCGTAAAAAATTTGCGACTGATTTACCGATTTCATTAAACAACAAAAGTGATTTCACCATTTTGCGAGGGTTGTATTTTCGCTAAACTTCGCATATGCAAAGTTTCGCAAAAATAAAACCATTGCAAAAATTTCCAACTTTACAGTACTTGAAAAGCCGATCGTTTATCACTTCTTTGTCATTTTTCCAATACGAATGTCTTCTCATGATGCAGCCATTCTTATTTTCCTTTGTAAAATTACACTACCTAGTCTTCTTGACATATACTTTCAAAATTGCACCAATATTTTTTCTTCCCAATTATACAACATCAATGGCAATTGATGGTAGACTTTGACCTCAGAAGCCTCAAAACTGTAAATTAGGGCTATGAAACTGGTCTACTTTATTATCTGTTCTATTGTCTTTCAAGGGTTCTCCCTGAAATTTCAATAGCTAACCTCACAGGTTTAAACAAAAATTTTCAGCATAAAAATTATTAATATTTTCTTATCCATAATTTTAATCCTATGTACTGGTTGAGAAATAAGAACATTTTGTTTCTGTTATAACTACTACAGGCGGTGTTCTCATTCAAAATACATGTGTGCTAAGTGTTATTTGTTTGATTTGATTTGATTCTTTACGTCCCATCAACAAGCTTTCAGTTATATAGGGATCGGTCTTCCTGGGTTGAACCAGTACTAAGCTAGGATATATGTGTCTTGCTCAAGGACCACAACGCAGTGAGGCCGGTGAGGCTCGAACCCACAGCCCTTCCGTCTTGAGTCAAGCACTCTACCACAGAGCCACTGTGCTCCCATACATTAAAGAATCAATTTCAAAGTCCTTAGCTGATGATAAAAGTTGACACTAGCCAAGTTAAATATTGTACTTACCCTCTGTGTGTCTTGATGCGCTCTGATCATCAGCTGCACGATTCTGGGCAGGGCACCATGTTCTCTGAGAGGGGCATGGTTGGCTGGGCACAGGGCTAGGTTTCGGATCAGGCCCACTACTGCCTTGATCAGGGGCCAGCGGCTCGGTGGATGGAGAAGTTTGACTAGTACTGGGAGTCCGTAGTGCAGGCGCACTGCATTCTGGGCCATCTCTGCTTCAAGGTGGCGGGCTGTCAAGTGACGCAAGGCACACACCTATGAATGAAATAAATATCAGCTTTACTAACAATATGTTTAAATACAAGCTTAAACAATTCATGATACTGAAGCTGAAAATTAGCTAGATCCTAAATTTTGGAAATTCAAAATTTATGACTTACTCATATATTTCGAGTTTAAATGGTTAAAATGCTTTTATATAATCTGAAATAAATTTCAGAAGTAATACTTAGCATTTTGAGGCTGGCTTTCTATGAAAGTTTTATGAAAGTTAGCTCTGTTCAAGCTCCTGGATTTAGAAAGAATCATAAAGACTATCACCCATGCTACCACAGAAAGGTACATGGCACCCTTCAGATTCAATTTTTTTAAATTCCTGAGCTCAAGAAATTCTAATCAGATCTTTAAACTTGAAATATATGCCTACAAAATCATAGATATTTCAAGTTTAAATGGTTTATTGTCTATAGAAACTCAAAATAAATCAGAGAAGCTACTACAATCTTCCTTGTTCAGCATTTTGAGGCTGACTTTCAATGGAAAGTCAGCTTCTAACTCCTGAAATAAGGAATATTCCTGAAAACTTTCACCCATTAGATTCTAACAAAGGAGCCACTTACAGCTGGTTCGGTGATTTCTTCCCGGTCCCCAGCCTGTAGGATTGTTCTGACAAGAGCCTCGATACCGCCAACCTGGCACACTGTGACTTTGTTACGAAGGTTGTTACAGGTCAAGTTGGACATGATACCGGCGGAACAGGTGACGACGTTGACGTCATTTGATGACAGGAGCTGGACAAGCATTTGTAGAAGGCCTTCCATATTGTCCTGAAAAAAATATATACACAAATATCAAATTACAGTCAAAAAGCCTTCCTTAAGGTCTAAACTTTCACAATTTTCTTGGTGGAGGCTCAATACCCCTTTGTGGGAGATGATCAGCCCCTTTCACTACCACCCCTGTATCACAGCTATTGCACTCAAGAAAGCCCTATTCAGAGCATTTGCACCATGCCCATTTCTGATTCTTGCATGGAAGGCCTTACCTTGCAGCTGTGTAAAATCTCAATCTTCACACCATTCATAAAATTGAACGACTGACCCTTATAAGCGGAGTTCATGCTTACTTCTCAGTTTTAATCATTGTTTTTTGTCTTTATAACACTGTTCTGAATAATCCGATTCATTTGGCTATCATGGTACCTCATTTGAACTTGTTACTCTTGAGATTGTGCACTTATGAAGAGCCAAGCCCCTAAATAAGAGGGAATAAGTATTTTTTTTTTTTTTTTTTTTTATTTCTCAACCAAAACATAATTGAGCTGTGACACGTGATTTCCAACAATGTGGCATTTTGACATGTGTAGACTAAGACGAGCCTGTGCAGCCTCCATTTAATCTTAGAAGTGCCAAATGCTGTTCGGTCAGTAGCTTAACAGTCCAAGAATATTCAAGCGAATAGCAAGGCTCTGATCAGACTGCGCCTATGCGCAGGTTGGTCTGAGCCTTTGCTAGTCACACATACCACATTGTTGGAAATATTATGTCGCGGATCTTAGGTTGTTGGTACTCAAAAGAACCCTCATATGTTCTAACTGACGGAATTAGAAATAATTACAATTTTTCACTCATTTTTTTCTTGAGCATGTGCCTTTCTAAGGTTGAATGGTGTTGATATTATAACATCTATGTAGACAATAAAATAACTTACACATTTGGTAGCTGTGTCTGATAAGTTTCTAAGGGTCCAGAGACAGTTCTGTACAAGACGTTGACTTTGACTTCCCAAGTGCATCGCCAAAGCTTGCATTCCACCTGTAATCACATAGAGATAAGGCATATTTAATAAACTTAACTGTAACAGGTTCTATGGGTGAAAGCTGAAAATTACCAAAATCTTATAATACACTTATGAAATTTAAAACATGTTACTTGCGGTATGCCTAAATTAAGATAAGAGTGGGTAACTGAAAATTATTTTCCTTATTTCTCAACCAAAACATATGTTGTGGGTGCTCAAAAGAACCCTCTCGAAGAGACGGTGCACCCAAAACAAATTTTTAAACTGATGGATAAGAAAATAATCGCAATTTTTCGCAAATTATTTTTGCTTAACTGGCCCCATGGTTAATTGACTTTTGTTAAACTTACCAGAGAAGCCGTTATAATCTTGCTAATTTAGAATTTCACGGCTGAAAACCTGTCCACGACTGAAAACCTGTCTCAAATACTTAATTCAGCAATATTCCTATCCAATGAGGTTCAAATCACATGTATGATGAAACTTATAATCCGGCTAATTCAGTATTTTGAGGCTGCCTCAAAATTCTGAATTCGGCAAGATTTCTTAAAACTTTTACCCATGAGGTTATCGTTACATGAAGCTATTATAATTTGGCTAATTCAGTATTTTGAGGCTGACTTCCTATGAAAAGTCACCTCGAACTCTTGAATTGAGCAATATACCGGAAAAATTTCACCCCAAGACATATGTAACAACCTATGGATAAGAAAATGTTAACATTTTTAAGCTCTTTTTTATCTTTATAAGGCTGCACCAATCACTCGCCTGCTTCTACAATTCCTGGCTTGTTGCTTGAACACACAGACAGAACCTTGAGAATTCTGGAGGTGGTCCACAGAAGTTTCTCATATGTGTATGATCTCCTGACACAAAAAGATTCTCCTGGACCTCATTCAGTATTTTTAGGCCAACTTTCCATAGGTCGACTTTCTATGGAAAGTCAGCCTCAAAATCCTGAATTCAGCAATATTCCTGAGAACTTTCAACCATGAGGTTCCCATTACATGAAGCTATTATAATCCAGCTAATTCAGAATTTTGAGGCTGACTTTCTATGGAAAGCCAGCCTCAAAAAACTGAATTCGGCAATATGCATGGAACTTTCGCCCACAAGGTTCCCATGACAAATCTTGTATGACTAACAATAACTCACCTGCTTCTACAATGCCTGGCTTGTTGCTTGAACACACAGACAGAACCTTTAGAACTCTAGAGGTGGTCCACAGAAGTTTCTCATAGGTGTATGACCTCATGATACGAACAAACTCTCCTGGTCCTCCACTTGCCAGTATAATCAACTGGAATAAGAAAACATATTGGTAAACACTGACAGTTTGAGTTATCAATAGATGGGTATAAATCTGCATTAAGATAGGCAAAGAGCTAACCAGCCCCTAAAATGCTTTTTTTCTTAATCTCTTTTTTTTTGCTATTTCCATTTATAATACCAAATACTGTCAAAAAGATACTATCAATTATTAAAATGGTTTGCCAGGTCTGTTCGATATTTTGCAAGAATTAACAGATCCAGATAAGAATGTCACTAAAAATTTATTTTCAACCAAAACTGATGTTGTGGGTACTTAAAAGAACCGTCTTAATGAGAGTTTTTACTGATGCACAATCTTATGCTAAAATTGTTTATTTTGATCTTAAATAAAACATACAATATAGGTGACCTATATTTATGTTTTATTTAAGGCCAAAAAAAAAATATGTGTGTTTACTATTTGATGAAAATTTGAAACAGGGTAGGTAGGTCGATTTTCTTTTTTTTTTTTTTAATTTTTTTTCAATTTGAAATAGGGTAGGTAGGTCAGGTCGATTTTTTTTTTTTTTTTTTTTACCCGATTTTTTTTTACCCAATTTTTTTTTTACTATTTATGTACCAAGGTTTGTAAAGAAAAAATAAAAAGTGACTGCAAATTACTTGGTTTGTTTTGTTTTATATGATCCAAGCTTGGACCAAAGAATATTGAGATGAGAAAAGACTAGATTTATAAAACCAGAAAACATTCTCAAACTGAAAATCAAACTGATTGGCTGGTTCATTTATGACAAAGTCCAAAGGCAAAGCACAGATTTTTCCCCTACATTACCTCGACACTGAACAAAAAGAACATACCTGGCACTCTTGTAAATAATAAAGAGCGAGTCAATGTAGTCATTTAACTTTCTTTCTTCCGATAGTTCTAAACCTCTATTTGCAACGTCAAGCAACAGAAAAGGGAAATAAACCCAAAGAAGAAAGACGCCATCGCATGGATAGTTGTCATTAAATATCTCAAGTCATCTGGTGATGTCTTGTTGCTTCAAACAAGCTTTTCTGATCTTGGTGATCACATTTTTTGAAACGAAAAGCGACGAGAACGTCGCCATCTTCGATTGACAAAATCCGAAGGTATCCGTAAAAGGTTTGACTACATACCGAATAGAATAGAATCAGCGAAAATTTGAATACCAGTACTAAAATCCGGGACCGCTCGAGCAGGGTCGGACAGCAGTCTCGATTTTTTTTATTTTTGGAGAAAAAATGGTAGGGTTGGCAGCTATAAAACAGGGTCGGTCGGCAAACCGTAAACACACCTATTTTTTTTTTGGCCTAAGATAAAAATAAACAGGTCAAAAAGGATTTTTTTTTTAAATATATATTTCTTCAAGAAACTCGAAATTGTGCTCACAAAGTCTTGTGCACCCATTATGAATTTCCAACCTCCTAAAATCTGATTAAGTTAGTATGGCATGAAATAACTAGTCCAAATGAAAAATAGTACCATGACTTTAGTTAAAAGAGAGTAAAATTATTTTTTTTTTTATTTCTCAACCAAAACATAAGTTGTGGGTGCTCAAATGAGACGGTTCCTTTGAGCACCCAAAATATATGTTTAAATTGATGGGTAAGAAAATATTTACAATTTTACGCTGAAATTTTTTGTTTATTTAAACCTGTGGGTACCTTGCTCTCCTGGTTCCCGTATGCAAGAATCTGAAGACAGTCTGTGGTGATGGCGAGGAACTTCACGTTGTTTCTCTGTAGGAGCGCTACCATCTTCTGAAGACCTCCGGCGAGACGAACAGCCATTTTGGAACCCTCCTGGTGGAGCAGGAGGTTGTGGAGTGTGGTGACAGCGTAGAACAACACGGATTCCACTGGATTACTGAAAATTGTAGGAAATGTCAACACATGGATGAAAGTTGAAACATTTTACTGATATAAACAATATCAAGTACAACCCTTTTCATTCTGGTTACAGGTAAACAGGTACTTTGGCAAACAGTGAAGACTCAGATGAAATGCTGCATAAGGCAGCATTTCATTAGTGTCTACACTGTTTGCTAAGATCTTCTGAAGACCTCCCGCGAGACGAACGGCCATTTTGGAACCCTCCTGGTGAAGCAGGAGATTGTGGAGTGTGGTGACAGCGTAGAACAACACAGACTCAACTGGATTACTGAAAATTGTAGGAAATGTCAATAAATTGGTGAAAGTTGAAAACTTCCAAATCCAAAACTTAAATTATTCAAATTTTAAACTTTGCAGTATGCCAATATAAACAATTTAAAGCTTAAATGGCTAAATTGTCTTTAGATAAACCTTTCAGCTATGTAACACCAGGGATCAATCACAGCTTTTAATGCATTGACTATTGCTACCAGAATGATCACTATTTCATTGAGTTGTGGCCATTGCGAGTGCAATAGGATTAAAACATGTCATGTTCCTAGTAGATATGGAACAAAGAATTCACACCCCCCCCCCCAAAGGGCTGCGGGTTTGAGCCTCACCGGCATCACTGCTTGTGTCCTTGAGCAAGACACATTAATCCTTGCTTAGGACTGGTTCAACCCAGGAAGACCCATCCCAACATAACTGAAAAATTGTTGACGGGGACGTAAAGAATCAAATCAAACAAAACAAAGCCACCCCAAAAATTAATGATATATGCAAATACTATATAAGATAGCATATTTCAGATATTAGTCATGATAATGCAAAATTATAAAAGCATTTGCAAGAAATTGACGCATACCTCAAAAGTTTGACAAGGGCTGGTATCCCGCCAGACTTAAAAATTGCCAGCAATCCCTGTCTGTGATGTGAAAGGTTGTGCAGGGTACCAGCAGCACAGCGAGTGGTTTCAGAGTCGTTAGTGTTGCTCATGGCTCTAACCAGAGCAGCAACCATCTGTGGGGAGTTCATGATTGCCTGTCTGCTGGCCTCCTTCTTGGAGAGCTGGTGGACCATCATGGCAGCCTGACTGACGACAACTTGATCCTCATCGATCAGAAGCTTTGTAAGTTCTGGGATAGCCCTGGTCGCTAGATCCGCATCATCCTACGAAAAATATGCGACAGTAAATAAAATTTTATGATAGTTATTAAATTCAAAGTACACAAGCATTAAATTTTAAGTATTTATAATTTAATATTTTTTCTTCTATGAACTTATGTAAAAAAAAAATCTATTTTCATTGACAGGAAATGGATGAAACTATTCAATAAATCTATCAACATTTTGCATTTCTATTTTGCATAACACAACCACTACAGTCTCCTATCACCGGAATATACTGGATATCCTACTGTAATGTTACTTCTATCATAACTCCACCCTCAGAGACTCTGGACACAAGACATGGGCAATTCTAATGAAATGTAATCTGTTTTTTTAATTAACATTTTGCTTTGCAGTAACTAAATTAGTGGGAAACTAGAAAGTTTATAAAGACCTACCTGATAATTGATAAGATTCACAACGGCATGTTTCAACATCTGTGAGGGCTCTGAAAGCCTCTGTACAGCGGTGGGCTGATCGGGGTGCATCTGGGTGGATGGAATCTGGATCCCCTCCTCCAGGGTCTCCGGGAACATTGCCTCGCGCACACGATGGGACCGTGTCTGGTTCAACTGCTGATTCATATCTGCATAAATCAAAAGCCAACATATAGCCCAGTTCCTTTATAACACATGCCGGCCGCGTAGCACAGTCGGTGACGTGTCTGACGCCGACAGAGACATGATTCCTAAGAGTATACCATGCTTCTCAGACGACACAAAAACCTTTATAACACACATGGATTTGGATACAACACGCTCTAATTGTTGCACCCAAATTTTTAACCATGGGATTTCACAAATGAAGTGAGGGAAAATGACCATTAAATGGTCATTTTCCTACAATTCCTTTGTAAAATTGACACCTTATAACCAGGTTCACTTATAAATTACTTAATTCCTATCGACCCCAGAGATGGCAATATAAAGGGGTATAGACAATTGTTGTTTTTTGGTTTGATAATCTTTATGATGGGTCATGATTTTTTTCAGTTTCTCTCAGTTTGACAAAATAAATTTGTTAAAGTTTTAAAACTGATCATGATCAACTTAATATATCTGAAACGCTGTACATAATACTTTAAAACATACAACAAACTTGCGTGCAAAAGGCTTTCATCAAATGTCCTTCTCACAATGACATTCTAACGAGTTCAGATTTTGCTTAAATGTTTAAAAAATGTTCTGAAAGTTCATTCTGAACAATTTGTGCATTCATAAAATATGCCAATACTATAAGGTGTGTTTTTTCACAAACAACAGGTACAAAGTTCTCATTTTGTTGGTCTGTGTTCCATAAAGAAGTTATAAAATTTAATATGATTATGATATGCTGTAACTGATTGGGGAGACTTTTTCCTCATTAGTAACGTATACATGTATTCAAATGTTTTGAGAAGAAATTAACAAAACTGAACAAAGCAAAAAATTAACGAAACTTACTGTCCTTTATCAGGACTGAATATTTAGGCCACAGAAAAATTAAATCTCGGGTGGATGAATTGGCAGGGGACAAAAATTTCACTCGTCCGCTCGTAATCACGAGTGAAATCTAGAAAGGACAAGTAATTCTTCCCAAAGCATTCGTCCTATAGGACGAGTGCTTTGGGAAAAAATACTTAAGGAAGTCATATCGCATATAACTCCCTTATGTTCTTTATTGCATACGTTTTTAAATTTTTGCAGGACTTGTGAAAATTGTAAGTCATGTATTCCGAAAAGAGACCTAAATTTTTGCCTAAGTCTTTATCTAAATCCAAACTTTGTGCCTGGGAACAAAGAAGGCTCTAGTAAGACTGCAAACACCGAGCATTTATTGATCACATATGCAATAATAACCAAAACCCCATCTTTTGATAACCACTGCAATTCAATGAAAGAGAAGTCTATCTGTAATTTTATAACAATGTTTTTTTTAGTTTTTGCAGTCTTAAACTTTTTTTTATCTCAACATTTTTTCAAGGGGCAGAAATTGATCATCTGTGGCCTTTAAACAAAACATATGAACAGTTTTAAATAGCAGGGTTCATACAGACAAGTAGTGGCTTTTAAAATTCAAATTTTCAAAGATTTTATTGTTTATTGAAAATGTTAGAAAAGTGTCAGATAAATGCTTATAATTTCATACAAAATTGTTTAGCTTTATATTTGGTGCAGCATATGCCGCACCAAATACAGACAAACCAATGATACACCATTTTTAGTCAACATTAACAGTCGCAAATTTGAGGTAAACCAGCCTTTATCAAGACCAATTTCATATTCATGGACTTCCAAGTATTTTCAAGCATGTGCATATCCAAAACAATGAGCAAAATTGAGATGATATTCCCATTCAAAGGCACAGCCCATATTTAAAACCGACATCAGTTTTTACTCAATCTTTCATTGCTCAATTTGAAAGCACAGCTGACAAAATAAGTGCATGCAATTGAAAAGGAAAAATTGTAACAAAAAAATAAATCATAACAGAATGAGAAGTGTTAGAAATTTTAGAACATTTGCCTCACTTTTGAGAGATCGTGTGAACCCTGCAATAAATGGAATCCTGGCTTAAATCTACAAATGGAAGCAGTTCTTGCTTAGAAGATCTAAATAATAGAAGTATTTAAATAATAGAAGCATTTAACTAATTTGCTAACATCAATTCGCATCATTCAAAAATGGGACAAAAACGTTGGATGAAAAGCCTTATGCCCAAAACATGTGTTACCAAAGCATCTTAAACTACAGGATTTTCATCCAAGTTTAGTCATTTATTTTCAATATAAGTAAGTTTCCTAAACTGTTTGTTCATTTGTTCTGAAATCTTTAAATTTGCACAAATTATTGGTCTTGAGCAATATTTCAATTGGGAGGAACTCCAAATTAAAATCTTGCCACCACTGAATTTTGTATGATGCGGATACATCAATGATAACTTCAACAAACTTATGTGAACGTTAACTCTTACCAAGACACCATTTACAATGGTGCTGACAGCAATAAGGTTGGCTCAGACTGGATCTCCGATCATTTGATAACGCGCCCTGGACTTGGGAGTTTATGTTGTATCCACAAGATTTTCCACATCTCTGATGGGACATCAGCTCTTCAAAGATCCAGATAATCTTGTGGAGATTAACAGATGCATTGGTATGACAATTCATGCATTTATCATTTGCTAATCCAGCAAAGTTTTTGTTACTGGAGTGGGAATTCTTGGATAACCAGTCTGGGACAGTGGAAGGGTTATCATTCATTAACCCATCTTGAAGATGGTCATCACTTTGGTAATTATTTAGTAACCATTCTCTCATGGTCACTGGATAATCATTTGATAACCAGTCGAGAATTAGGCAGTGCATATGGTTATCAAGAGGTAACCAGTCCAAGACTTGAGGTTTTATTGGGTTGTCGTTTGACAACCAGTCCAGAAATCGGAAATCCAGCTTCACTTCATCACTCATTGCTACTGTAAAGGCAACAAATTTTGTTTAAAGATATACAATTCACACAGATAAATAAAAACATTTTATTAGATAGGTGGAAAACTATTTAACAATTGACGTCCTTACCAAAACCATTACTTTATACACGGACCTATGGACTGCTTCACCATGAGGAACAAGCAACGGTGCCGAGACATTATGGAGAGCTCGTGCAATTTTCATTGTAAATTTACACTTAGTTTTAAGTCAGTTAATTTTGTTAAATGAATGTTTGTGGGTATTTCATGCCTGAAAACTAATACATATAATATAACTGTCCAGTTTTGATTGAAGAGCAATGAAGGTTGTTCCTTACTGACATTATGTGTACTAATTCATTTTCTTCGAATATTAGATGTTCAAAAATTTCAAGCACTAATTGCCTGCAAAGAAGGCCTAAACAAACAGGGCAGACACAGAAACAGCCTGATCAGGGTCTCCTCTGTTTGCTTTATTAACAAGCATTTTGTGAATTTCAGTCACAAAATTTAATTTGAGGACAGAGAGAGAAATGTGTTGGAAATTTTAGAATATTTACCATACAAGCTGTATATGAATCAGGGGACAAAAATTCCACTCATTCACTTGTTACGAGCGAAATCTAGAAAGGATGAGTAGTTTCCAATGGGAAGAATTACTCGGGGAAGTCATATGACTTTATTGCGTACACTTTTAAAGGACATGTGCATGTGTTTGCAGTACTACTGAAAATTTTAAGTTACTCGTCCTGAAGCACAAGTGCAATATTTAAAATATTTTTGTCCCCTGTGAATTTTGATGTGAACTGTAAACATTGTGAAAAGTAATCAAATCTCCACCACTGGTTCGGGTCAGAAGGATTTAAGGGTCTTAATCAAGCTGAAAACTCACCGTCAACTTGTTCCTGTGTGAAACCGGGACCCATCCCCTGGTCTCCCCAGTCAAACATCATCCTGGAGGCATCCATATTCTCCGGCTCGTCCATGTTGTCTCCATGACTCTTGCTACTGATTGAAGGGGCCTACAAATTGCAAAATCATACAAACAGTTATTATATCATTTTATCTATTAATATCATTTATCTCACAGGAAAAGCAAAGCTCCTGAGCAAATTTTAAATAAAACCCAGGATTTTCTACCTTTCTGAAATCGGGGCCAGGGGCCTGTTGAATTTAGGAAAAATCATTTGAACCATTAAAGTTGGGAAAACTTGATGCAGTCTGAAAAGAACTGGACCACCATTTTAAATTGATTAAAAACCATGGATAAAGGAAATTTAGCAGTGTTAAGCTGAAACATATTTGTTGCTCTAATTGCCCTTCATAAAAACTCACGAAAATTTGTATAAAATGTGAATGAAAACATGCTTTCATTCACACTTTAATGCAAATTTTCATGCATCTGTAACTTTGCTATTTTGGTTCGGATTTTTATGAAATTTTCACCAAGATGTAGAAGAATTTTGGAAAGGTATTTATCATTTTGGGGAGTTTATGCTCGTTTTTTAATTGGGAAGGGGCCAATGTTCAGCCCCAAATCAGGCCAAATGTTATTTTCAATTGCAAAAAAACCCCACACATTTTGAGACTGATAATGTTATATTTACATTTTATGATTATTAATTTGGCAAATGAATGTGGAAAAGAAAGCAAAAAACATAAAAATTGAAATTTTTGCTTGATTTTGGACAAGCAGCTCTGGACTTCCAACAAATAGATTTTTTTAGTCCAACATGTCCGTGGACAAGTGAAAATTGGGAAATTCCAGAGTCCTGATCAGACACTATCTTTCAGATATTCAATTTTCTGGACAGTGGTTGTCAATTTTGGGGTGGAGGAGGGGGTATGTTTTGTTATTCAAAACCAAAAGTTATTTATATATATAGCATTAAAATATATTATATATATGCAAATACTTTTTCCATCTCTTTTGAGGTCATGGTCATTAATTTACTAGTACAGTCAAAACTCTTTATAACCTCACTCTTTATAACAGCACATTCAATATCTGACATAAATTTGCAGGGAACAGATCTGTTTCCATTAAAATGCCCTCTTTATAACAGAATATTAACTTAAAGACACTGACAGTAAGTTCTGGGAACAGATATACATTTTCTATTGAAACAAATTCATTATTACATATTTTTTTACCAAATGTGTCAGTCAATTTGTTGATCAGGACAAGGCCTTTTGCATGGACAGATTTCTGTCACATTTCATAAGAGGGAAGGTTTGTGCATTTTAATGCAATATGAAATTTAACTTATGTATACACTTGGAACACTAGCATTTGAATTCTTCAGAAGCCAACTGGTCTGGATATTCCATGTTTTTTAGGAGGATATGGTTTTTAAAACTGATAAGTGAAGAGAGTACTTATAAGGTTAAATATGGTAACTGTAATTTATTGTCTGTTTATTTATATACATGTATATTTATGTAAAAATGTAAATAGTGAGGGCCTCATGGAAGATTAGCAACATGTACTTATGTAAATATATATACAGTCTACTCTCGATACCTCGAATTTCAAGGGACTGAGCAAAATATGCCGAGTTATCAGTAGTTCGAGGTAACCATATCATGACGTATAGCCACAATTTTGGGGCAAAATAAATCACGTTCAACTCGTCCATTAATTGATCGTTATTGGTAGCTATTACATTAATGAACTGCGGGATAAATTGACCTAAGAATCGATTGACATTGGGAATTGAAAAAATGATAATAAAAAAATGAAAAGGGGAAAAATAGATGCGTTTTTCAGGTACCACTGCAGTCCCGACATTATGACCATTTTTTTCACTTTCTAAGGCAAAATAAAATAAACAAATCATTTTTAGTTAAGTATCGGCAACTGGTCCCGCGGTAGCAGGTTTACCCTTTCGTACGTAAGCCCCAACAGACAGTGTACGTGCATGTTTTAATTTTCGTCGGCTCTTCCCAATCTATTTTTGTCATGACATGACCAATGTCCGAAAATAGCCTTACACGCACTGTCCAGTGCCTGAAATAAAATGCTGCATCTGTTTTCAAAAATAAAAAAAATGAGAAACAATTAAATTATACTTTGGCCTTATTCAAAACGAGCAGTCATCGGACAGGCTTAATACTCAATTGATTGCTCAAATATGACACATTAGCTCAAACCATCACTTACATGAGATAGACATGTACCCGCTTTGAAAGCGTACACAATAGATCAATAGAATTTGCCGACCACGGTCAATTATGTAATTTTACAACACACTAATTTACAACTGCATGTGTCACACACGTGGACCAAGTGATCAAACAATTGATGGTTTTTAAATTAAATGGGGATAATTAACGATCAAAACCGTGGATTAATTGGAGACACATTCAGATAAAAAGGTAAGTTAATGACTGTCTTTTCCTTTTGAAATGGAATCGAGTTAGGCGTTGTAAAATACACTAAAATTGATCAGCGGGACCAGTTTTTCGTAACGAGTTATCAGTTTTATTGACTTAGCCGTTGTCGAGATAAACGTTGTGAAATTGCAATAATATATAGGGGAAAATACCGGGACCGGGCCATCGAGTCGAGTTAAGTGATAGTATTGAGTTATGCATAGTTGAGTTAACGAGAGTCGACTGTATGTGCTAAATGTTGTAACCCTCGATAAATAAAGTCTTTACTTACTTACTTACTAATTCATTTGTATAATATTTTCTTTTACCAAATAATCATGATGCGGAATCCTGGTACTGGTCGGCATTTAATTATAACAGCAAATTCACTTTAATGTCAAAGATAGATTAGAACAAACATGGTCATTGACTGTATAATCTCACCTGGGTGGTTACGCCAGAATGTATTCCTGAATCTCCCATGTATTGATTCTGCTGCCACATCATCGTCTGTTGTTGTTTGTTGTCCATCGGCATGTCGGAGAGATCCATGTAGTTACTACCACCAGGGTTCACTGCAATACAGACATATTGGTTGTAGGGTAAAGTTCGGACGGTCGGCTAAATCGGACAGCGATCTTGTTTGTTTAATATTTTAATTATTGGAATAAAAAATCAATTATCTAAGCAAACGGTGAAAATCCTGATGAGACGGCACATACGGAGCCGTCTCATCTGGATTTCCACTGTTTGCAAACGCATGTCCAAATTAACCCGCTGGCCGAAGTTTCCTGACTTTACCCTACTGAAAATGACATTTCCCATGTTCTCATTTATTCTAACTCCATAGGTTTAGATAAATACATTTTTTGACCGTAAAATTGTAAATATTTTCTTTCCCATGATCAATTTTAACATATGTTTTGGGTGCTCAAAAGAACCGTCTCATTGAGACGGTTACTTTGAGTACCCACGACATATGTTTTTGTTGAGAAATAAGAAATTTATTTTTCTGGTACGTACTCTTTAACTTAAAGCCTGAAATTCTCAACTGAAATAACCAGTCATCTATAGGTTCTGGAAGATCATGTCTGAGGGATTTAAAAGACTCTAATGTCAGACTCTGTATTATGCAACTCTTTGCATCCTGGGTAATTTTTCATGCTTTTTTGTCGTCTGCTGTTTTTTTCCCTTCGAAATCAACTTTTTTTTTAAAATTCTTTCAGAAATCCCATCAGTGTCAAATAGTAAGGATCCAGATCAGGCCTGACATTTTTTGTCGAGACGAGCTGGGTCCAAACTGTTTGCAAAAGTTATCAGTAGATGACACAAGGAGATAAAAGAGTTATTACAGCAGAAATTGCTTTACATCCTTGGAACAATCAATATCCATGGATATGTGTGCCTTAGTAAATGCATGCAGGATTTCTGTAAGGTCTACTCTATGATTCAAATTGATAAAGGCCAATAGGAACAAACAGACAAAAAGTTTCATTGCTGCAAACCAATCTTAGGTAACCATAGGCCCAATTTCATGCATAATAATTAAATCACCATTTGTTGTTTAAACCATAGTTCACATTAATCATCTTTTTTGCTTCATGACGTACTTGACCAATCAATAAGTTGTTATAGTCCTAAATGAGCATGCTGAGCCTAAAAGGCCTTCAATATAGTCAAATATTTAATGCATGTTGCCAATCTACTTTCTTTGAAACTTGAAATGTAAGGGAGATTACTGCTACTTACTGTCCCTGGTGGACGCCTGTTGGTTGAGCTGATATGTACTCATGATTTATGTATACTCTTGCTCAAAGGCTCTGAAAATAGAAAAATAAATCACAATTAACCCTTTACGCATAATGGATTCTTCCTTTTGGTTTGATACAATAAACATGGAATAGTACATTGTATATATAGGGGACACAGGTTATAATTTCCAAATAAAAAATGTATTTCTTTCTCTGAAAAGATTTTTTTGTCTAGGCAAACAGTGTAGACCCTGATGAAATGCTGCATTATGCAGCATTTCATCTGGATCTAAACTGTTTGCCAAAATACGCATTTAGGTATCACAAGAATACAAAATGTTTTAAAAAAGATATATGCATATACGTGTACCTGTACAGGGTCACTGGACATTTCGGCCCATAACAATTTCGGCCCATGTCAATTTCAGCTCATAACCAAATCGGCCTATACAATTTCGGCCCACAGGTATAAAAATGTATGATTGTCTATAATTGGTATAATTAGATCGGCTTACCTGTAATTATCCACACAAACATAATAATTAATTGGAATTGTTCGTTTTAATAGATTAGGAGTTTGTATGTTAGAGTAGAGTTCATCACATAGACAACGAGCAGCCAAGGCTCAGACGAGCCTGTGCATTTGCGCATTATAGAGAGTGTTTCCTACTCGCATCTGAAACGCAAGCGATTCTTTCTTAATTCAATTATTCAGTTTAACTCACTGAACAAAGTAAGTAAGGGTGCTAAGATCAGGAGTCGATACAATCAAGTACCACACCCGACCCAGGATACCAATGGGAAAGTTACAAAGTCACAGTTAGACACCACAAACGAGAGCCAAGAGGTCAGCCCTTTCCCAGCAGGTGACCACAAAGCACATATAAACAGACGCACAAAAGACATAGCAAACATAAGACAGAACAAAAACATAAAAGATCTACAAAAGAAGTACCGCCTTGGAACGGTCAGTAAAATATTTTACTGGAGGGCCTAAACCGGTTTAACGGTGCGCAAACCTCACCCTTAATTCAGATGTGGATCAAGACACATAGATATTTGGTTTGCATGAAAGACCCCTAACTTATCAATGCATCATCTCATAAAACATATAAATCAAGATATAACAAGGGGATAAAGCAAAGATAAGGACTCAACAGTAAATAAAACTGAATACCTGAGCAAAAGAAATCCAACAGGTAAACCCCGGAGAGCCCGAAAAAGAGCCAAAGCATCAGGCCCCTACCATCTCACCAATAGATAAGTCTTTAAGTCGGAACCATCATAGAGTCTGAAGTCCGACCCACCGGAGTGCAATTAAAGAGGAAAACAAAGTTGCCAACCGTGATTGGGTTGACCACCAAGCATGCAGTCTGTTGGGATACATTAATGTTATAGCCAATCTTTTTGTAATGGGAAATCATTTTATTTGCTAATGAAAAAAAAAAATATATGATTTATGATACCAGTCTAAAGGTTTTCTAGTCTTTACTCGTTTGTAAAGTCAATCTATTTTCAGTTTTTTTTTCTCAATATAACTCTATTTATCAATTTTAAATATTTTCAGTAATATACCATCTCTTTTGCTGAAATCCAGGTTGACAAAATTTATGGGCCAAAATTGCTATGGGCCGAAATTGACATGGGCCGATTTTGTTATGGGCCGAAATGACCCGGAACCCCTGTACAGCTATCATGTGGGCTTTTATTGACCCTAGTTTTGGAACTGATCTTTAATCTACTGCCATACTCAATTTTAAGTGTGGGCTGTGAAGTCTTTGACATACTGTGCAGATATACAATCTAGTTTAAACCTAAAGTAATGTGCTAGCCAAATGCAATAGTTTGTCCCCACATGACTGAAAACTGTTGACTGGTATGTAAAGCAAAATCTAATGTGCTGGCTCATACTGATACAATACAAACTGAAAAGTCTGTTTTGTGTTTTAACCCTTAATGCGCCAATCGCAACAAAAGTCGTCTGTTTTTCTCGTCTGCTGAAATGTTTAAGAAGTCTCTATGGCAAAACTAGTGGACCCAGAACAGACTGTAGGAGCAGTCTGTTCTGGGTCCACTCGGTTTGTTTCTATACTTGATTCGTCAGAAATGTTAGGCAATTATTTGCAGCAGACGACTTCAGCAGATGACATTTTCAGATGCATTTTTTTCTTGGCGCTATAAGGGTTAAGCATGAAATTTCTAAATTGTAATGTATTTATGTCCATTTATAAGAACATATTTCTGGGTATCCAGAATGAAAAAAATGGTAAATTGGTCATATATCGTCGTAGTACCTGCTCAAAACATTTTCATTCTTGGAAAAAATGCTAACATATTCAGCTAAAAAGCAAATTATCATTACAAAAATATAATATTTACCGGGCCAAATAAAATTCAAATCCAAATAATGGCACTAAGAGGTTAGAACACAATATTATGTATGTTTGGAGCATACTTCACCCCATAATATATATAAATCTTCAGACTTGGCATGCATCAATAAAAATTGTCTGAGTGAATCACACCAAAAGTAGACACTAATACACCAACATAAAGGTGTTATTTTTTATCATCAAAATTGTAATTAAATTTACACATTTCCCAGACAGATATATTTCACTCTAAAGATAATGTGAAGTGTCATTAAATTCTACATTAATTTGAAATTTACAACAATAATTGTTTATGACACCTTTTTGACAAGCTCTAAGTTCAAAGGTTCTACCTGTCAATTACTGCTTTAACTATTCAGGTGTTGCACAGGTAAATTTTTAACCATTTGCCTGCTGAATCAATCAGTATGTCAAACGCACCTCAGACTTGCAGCTAGTTTATCTGCATAAGCAGACTCTCAAGCTTTTGCATGGAAACAATGTTGATCCTCATATTTGAAAACAGTAAATCTAGATCAGCTGGGCATGCCCAGCTGATCTGGATATCCTGTTTTCAAAAGCATATCTACTATATTAAACAGCATGACAAAGGTGAGACAACATGACTCAATTAGTATCAAGTAATTTGCTCACAGACAGATCTATTGATTCAATTAAGGCCTAGATCTAATTGTATACAATACTTCCTATATTTTGTGCCTAAAAACATACCTTTTTGATTTGTCTTAATAAGTTAAGTTTTGTTAGAAAATGCTTTGGGTTATGACTTTGTTTTGTTCAATTTAAGATTTTAAATTCACTTTTTGAATTTTCCTGTGCTCTGGTAAATTCACTTGATCAAAGCCACAGAATCACATGGTCCACTAAGCAAAGGGTAGCTTATTATTAAAAGAGATGTCATATCTCTGATGGCACTTTTATGTCACCATATAAATGCGTGTCAACACAGTTCAGTAAACATAATGAAAGCACTTGAGGATTACAATGTATTTGTAGTTTTTTTATGTGTAAATAATTCATTTTTAAAAAGCTTTTATAGCTACATAGTAAGCTTTCAGCAAACAAGATATTTTCAGGATCCCCAATGTTTGGTTTAAAACTATCTGGCAGGAAAGCCATTTCAACTACATGAACAATTTTGTTTATTAAATATTAATTTGTGGAATTTTTGTTTTGATGGTCAACAATTTTACAGTCATGGCAGGACTTCCTGGGTTGAACCAGTACTTAAAGCAGCGCCAAGTGTCTTGCTGAAAGACACAACAAAGTGACTTCTGTTACCCTTCTCCCCAACCTTAACGCCACTGCACTTCGCTAGGACAGTTCCTCTAAAGTTTGTTAAACCAATAATAATTTATAAAGCAAATCTTTAGGAACATCAGTCAACAGTTCAATGAATATGAAACCTCTAAACTCGAGGCCCGAGCCATTTATCCCTGCTATCTCACGCCCCTCCCCATAGGTTAAGGGAGGTTGGGGTAAGAAAGGACTTGTGCCAGAATGACCTCAGCTTTGTCATCTTTAAGTTTTTTCTTTCTTCTGTGATTTTTTTTCTTCAAAAATATCTTTCTGGAATATCCATGAGAGTGTCAGTCTCGATCCAGGTAAGGAGCAATATTTAGTTGGCCCTGATCTGGGTCAAAACAGTCTGCAAATGTTATGAGAAGTTAACAAAAGTTGCAACTGCAGAGGGAAGAGTTGAATGTTTTAATATGAATTTTCTAAACATTTAATACCCCATGAAATTCAGCAAAGATTATAAAACTACTATAAATGCTATCGCCCACTATCAATAATGGTATGAACAGTTCCCGATAAACACAATTTTTGAGCGTAAAAGTATGAACATTTTCTTATTCGTTAATTTCTAACATGGGATTTGGGTGCTCAAAAGAACAGTCTCAATGAGACGGTTCTTTTGAGTACCCAGATCATATGTTTCCTTCTAATATAGAGAGATGAGAAATTATGCACTCTTGTCTAGAGGCCTGGTTTGTTGTATATGACACCTGTCAGCGGTGACCTCAGTGTGTCTATTTCAAAAGCTAAGATAAGGTGATAATGAGTGACAATTTTCCATGTTTTTGAACCAATAAATATTTTAATTATGCTATGGGAAATCAAAAATCAATTCCCCTGTCCAAGAGACTAATTTGATACCCACAATATATGTTTAATGTCTAACACAAAATGTATGTAGTTTATTAACAATTACATCTTAACTGGAACTTTGGGTGTCATAATTACTGATAAGTCATGAAAAACCCTACCTTTTCATAGGACTCAAACCAGACTGTCCACCTAAAGAGACCATATACACTGACTGATCAAGAAAAGTGAAAAAAGCAAGCATTGCTGTTCAATAACCTTAACAAATGGGTAGGTCAGACTGCATAAATTGTATACACAAGCTGATCCGAGCATTTGAAATTGACATGTCATGTAAACAGGTTACCTCATTGTGCGGCTCAACAAGGAGCGTTTAATCACTCAAGCATGTTTAAACACACACCTTGCTCAAGGGTTCACTATAGGGAGAGAACAATTTTTTGTCAGAATTTAATATTAATTAAACATTATATAGGACCCTGTCCAATTTTATTAATTGTCAAGGTAAAACTTAGTACAGTAGCAAGATATTTCTTAATTACCCCTTTCGAATTGACTTAATTTGGATTTATCAAATTTGCATTAATGGTTCATTAAAATTCCCTTTAGTACCTTTTTTTTAAAAGTATTTTGACTGGTCTACTGAGGTGACAGTGGGTACTTTGGAGTACCCAAGATTTTTAATTTCTACCAACTCTATAATATGCAAGCTGGTTAATTTTGCATGCTTAACAATGCCTGATGGTTTTTCTCTCAAGATTGGTTCAAACATATTTTATTTGCATACTTTGTACATAGAACAACATATAAAGACATACAATAATATACAGTATACAAATGGGATTCAGAAGAAAGTCTTCAGACTTATACAAATCTGTATCCCATTTAAAATATCAATTCTACTTATTTTATCGAGATTTAGAGAGAAAACCATTTCTGTACCAATGCTAATTTTGGTACTCAAATGTACTTCGAGAGTTTGGAAACTTTTCAATTAGAAGTAATATAGCAAGAGGCTCCACGGGGATGGAACATTTCATTTTCTAACGTTTAAACAGATTATAAATGTTTAATAGTTCGTGAATCTCATGGTCAAAGAGTAGTTACTTAAAAGCAAGATTAACCTTCAGTGTCAGTTTGGAGCCAGATCAGGCGGTACATTTTGCTGGGCCTGATCTGGATCTAAACGTTTTGCAAAGTTAATCAGCAGTCTGCAGACAAAAGTCGCAGTTAAGCATTTCTTACAAAGTTGATTTGAGAAAGCCCCTCTTTTTATAATAGTTTGACAGCCATTTATTTTTGGGTGACACCTTAAAGACAGCTAGGATCTATTGATCTGACCCCTAGGAGGCGGCAAACAAAACGTTCTTAACAAACGACGAACAGTCAACACGTATAAAAAATCGCTTGAAACAGCATTTTCGATTGCCATTTGTCCAAGTGGGTAAGTAACCATATCTAAATTACGTAGGGTTCTTTAACCTGCACAAGGGGTGACTTCCCTTGCGAAAAATTGTTCCATATAATCCCAAATAATTGGTATATTCTAGAATGTTCTAGAAAGTCTCAGTCCAGTTCCAATTCTGCTTGAATAGAACTTTCTGGGATTTTGTGGTACTTCATTTTATATGGTATTTAATGGAATTCCATTAAATCCCAAAAGTTGGAACAATTGGTATTTTCTGTCACTATCTGGAACTGGAAAATCCCAAATAGTCTCAAATAATTCTACTTAAAATATAAGTGGGATTTTCTGTTACTTTCTGGGATAAATATTCCATTTAATCCCAGAAAGTCCCAGTAGGTACTTTAAATGGGATTTATTAAGATTTTCTGGGACTTCATCAACTACTAGTAAATACCTTGGTTCCATTTAATACCAAATAATCCCAACCTAGATTTGCATAGGACCATTATATTCTGAACTCAGTCTGACCTTGAAATATGATATAATTGTGTTAACCTGGTTCTCTCATTTTAATGACTCAAGCTGAAATTCTTTAATCTTGCAGGAAACCAGAAAAAGATTCAAATAAACCTCATGGTTTGCAAGGCTCTAACTATTTGATAAATTCTGTATTAATTTTGGATATATACCGCATAAACTGCACAAAATAAATCCTACAAGAGACAATGTGAGTAAATAGAACATATTTCTATGCTTATAAATTATACTTGCATGAGACTTCTCATCATTTAATTTAGTTTCTCAGAAACAAAGCCATTTGTAGTTGTTTCTTTCTTTGAATGCTGATGGAAGACACTTATTACTGAATTGTGTTCGTTATGGTTATGCAATTTTACCATTATCAATTTGATTTACAGCAGCATTTGTGGCAGTACAACACTTAGTTAGTTTGGTACTTGTAAGCATACATTAGTGACTATGTTTATTACTGAATTTACAGGATAGTCAGGCTGATCATTGGGGCTTATTTTTATTTGAATTTTTTTTATCACCATGCTCTTTTTAAAAGGTGTTGGGAGATATTGTGATTGCCTTCGTCTGTATATCAGGTTTTTGTTTGTTATGCTATTATCCTACCAAATTTGTTGAGCAACTGGTGTATGCAAAAGCAAAATTCCAATACCCCAATGATCTGGGATGTAGGTCAAAAGTGCCCTTCGGTCTGCCCATTTGCCTGCAATACTATCACCTTGCAAATGGTTTGTTTGTTTGTTTCTGTTGCTTTACTCTATGGTCATGGCAGGATGGTCAGTTCACCTAACCACACTTTTTCCTGGGCAAGCTTTAACAAGCAGTTATTCAGTACTTTGTGCACATACTTTCGCTTGTAACTGACAACAACCCTTCTTGAATGATTCAGCGGAAAGGAGGAGAATGACCATAGAAATTATTTCATGATCAATCTCCAGGAAAGTATGGGACCTGATTGGGATCGAACTCGCGATCCCTGGATCTGCATTCAGACTCACATCTGTTGCCAGAGACATTACCGACTGCACAAACGGTCATACTGAATCTAACCAGATTTGTTTGGTGACTAACTTACACAAGTGGGTGAGCAGGAGTATTACCGGTTTTTTTTATCCCCCTTGCATGGGCCCCAGTGAGTGTGCATTTTCTGGCTTTGCTGTCTCTTTCTGAATTGCTGGGTAGAACTCAACCAAATTTGTGAGCAACTTAAACAAATAATATATACAGGAGCTTATTTTTGGGTACCCCACTCAGAGACGCCCTGAAAAGGGGTCAAAAGTGTCTGCCCATTCTTCTTTTATGCTAATCCAAACATGCTGGGCTGAATTCAACCTAATTTGTTGAAAGGTCGACTTTCTCACAAGTGGGGAGTGCTAAAGAACATTTATTTTTTATCCTTCCAGCCAATTGACCTTCCAAGTTACTAGTTAAAAGTGTCTGTTTATCTGTCCATTTACTAATTATGCTATCCCCTAACCTGCTTAATTTTGGATATGGTGAACCCACAGGGAATTAATACAGGAAAGTTATATAAATGGACCTGTGCTCAACCAATTATAAACGCTTGATCAGAATTTGGGCACACTGAAGGTGTTAACCAGGTTTTCTGGGTGCCAATATAAGTACAAAATAATTCAATTAAGTAAGAATTAAAGTAATTTTTAGCATCAGTACTAAGTAATATCAGATTGTAGCATTGGTGGTACTTTCAAATTTTGGTTTCAGTACTATTTGGTATTATCTGGTACTTTCAGCTTTTTGCATTGGTACTATATGGTATATTGTGGTACTTACAAATTTTGGTATTGGTACTATTTGGTATTATATGGTACTTTTCAGATTTTGGTATGGGCAATATTTGGTATTTGGTGGTACTTTCTGATTTTGGTATTTATACTATTTGGTATTTTATGGTACTTTTAAGTTTGGTATTGGTACTATTCAGTATTTTCTGGTTTTAGTATTGGTACTATGTGGTATTTTGTGGTACTTTCAGATTTCAGTATTGGTACTATTTGGTATTTAATGGTACTTTCAGATTTCGGTATTGGTACTATTTGGTATTTTATGGTACTTTCAGATTTTTGTATTGGTACTATTTGGTATTTTGTGGTACTTTCTGATTTTTGCAATGGTACTATTTGGTATTTTGTGGTACTCACATATTTTGGCAGTTTTGGGTATTTTATGTTACTTTCAGATTTTTAGTAGGAAATGGTACTATATGGTATTTTATGGTACTTTCAGGTTTTGGAACTGGTACTTTTTGGTACTTTATGGTACTTTTCCGTGAAAACTATACATTAGCTAGAAAAGAAATGGAATTATCTGTTACTATTTAGAACTTCTAAATTGCTGAATTGGGATTTTGTGGAAATATTTGGGACTCTTGTCAATACAGAATAGAGATTTTCTGGGATTAAATGGTATTTTAATAAATGAACAGGTTGGGATTATTTAGGATTTAGTGGAACCTGATCAAATGGGACTTTCTGGGATTAAATGGTATTTTCAGTACCAGAAAATACCATAAAATCCCATATGCCATTTAACATTCCATTTAATTCCAAATAATCCCAATGTTGGGATTTATTGGGATTAAGTGGTTATCCCAGAAAGTACCATTAAAGTGAGTTCCAGAAAGTTCTAGAACAGTACCAATAAATCCCACTTCATTTTCGCAAGGGCTCCCTGCACAGGGGACATCCAGTTAACGTCCCGATCTGAAAGACAATTCACTTATCTAGTGTCATCCCTGCAAATGACACTACTGTGACTAGAGAAAGTTTGTTCAGACTTCGAAATTTTCTTCTCCGCGAGTGGGGATCAAAAATAGTGAGTATGATCAGGAAATACCACAATCACAAACTGCAGACAACCCCAAGGCACCGCGAGGAAGAGCCACTCAACCATCACGAGACACCAGGGAGACAAATTAAGCAAAGCAACCAGCTCTCAAACCTAGGACCTCTAGCACCAGAGGCAAGTGCGCTAATCACTGAGCTACCGCGCTTTCTGATTTTCAGATTTTTGATTGACGTGCAGGTGCAGGGGCATCATCCACATCAATGAGCCCCCTTCCAGGTAACTGGCTAGCTAAATGCATAGCAGATTTCTCACTGCTACTTTCTTGAGGGTCAACTGTCATGAGATTCCACTCACAGCAGTTGGTTTCAGTCAGTTTCTTCCATGTCAGCTCAGACCTCCCTGGCCCTAGGTTGCCTTCAACCTGTGTATCACAATGCGACTGCACCACTAGAATGCTCCACATGCCGTTCCCAGTGAAGCCTTTCTCTGAAAATGAGGTCAAGGCTCTTGACATTACTGTGGCCACTTTCTCTGGCTTGATACGCAGATCTTCTGATCATTGCCCTGTCATTTGGCTGCAAGCGTGGTCAATGGTCAAGTTTCACTGGCATGGTACATGGCGCTCCCCATGCAAAAGCTCAACACATCCCCACTAGTCTAGTTAGAGAGGTGGCGGAATGTAAGAACTGGTTGGTATGAGCCCCCTAAACTCCTTCCATGTCGTTTTCACATGAGTGGTGACAGCAAGTTCACAGCCTCTGCCAGCGGAAGCATGTCACCCAGGAATCACCTCCATCTTAATCGGTCCAACCAACACAACAGTATCATGAAAGCAAACAGTACTAAAATTGATCATGCAGAGATACTTCCATATAAATGAATTATCTTGAATAATTAACCAAGGGGGCCAACAATGACCTTCCAACCTAAAATAGAAGGCTTTCTGGCCTAGTAGATGTCAAACTTGCATGGTTTGCCTTTCAAAGGGGTCAATGGCGTGTTCTAGATTGAACACTGCAATAGCAGGTTGCAGATGAGAAAGCAGATATGCAGTTACATGTATCACCGATACAGAGAAACACAGGTTAATATAAATTGTTGACGAACAACACATTACACAGTGCCACCAGTGAGGCTCGACCTCGCAACCCCTCAAAATATTATTTTGCTTTGGTTAGACATTGTTTTGGCTATGATACCAGAAAACCTTGCGACCAGATTTTAAAGTTCAGAAATATCATTGAAATTGTACATGTTGCAGGTCAACAAAGGTGCTGATCAGACTGCACAGGCTAGTCTGTGCACTTGTTGGTCAATGCAAGGTTTTCTCACGTTAGAAGCCAATTTGTTGTCCTGTAATACTTACCAAAAATAAATTCTGTTCCAATATTTCACATCTTCCGTTTATTTCTTATATCACCCAATCACGTAAAAAGAATATAAAATATAATCACATCAAACTAAGTTTTTCAACCTTCCCCAACAAAAGTATTACATGTGTAATACCTAAATACCCAATACACAAAAAAACTTTCAAAATGACTAATGCAATCAGAATGAATGTCACCAAGTACTTAAACACTTGCAAAGTTCACTGTAAAAATGTTTAAAAACACTGCACATGACAAAATCAGTCTCAGATTTAAAACTTTTTTCCCAGTTTGTTTGAATGTTGTTGAACAAGTTTTATGTCCACTCACAGTCTGCTCATCTATATAATATTGAGTGTATTCACATTAAAAAGCATGAAATTTTCAAGATTTTTATTGTGTAAATATGAGTAGGTACATCCATGAATACTCCCTTATAAGTCAGAAATATTGGGAAATACACCTGTACAATTGCAGGGTAAATCCACGAGACCCAGATCAAATGCACCCAGTCAATTGTTTTGGTTTGGTTTGTATATTTACATCCCAGTCAACAGCTATGGTCATGTGGGGACGTTCAATTCACCTAACCACACTTTTTTCTCGCGCAAGCTTGACTAAGCAGTTAACCAGGACTTTGTGCACATACTTTCACTTGTAACTGACAACAACCCTTCTTGAATCAGCAGAAGGAAGAATGACTAGAAATTAATTCATGATCAATCTCCACGAAAGTATGGGACCGGGCTGGGATCTAACTCGCGACGTCATAGGTTCACCGTTGAATTTTTCAAAATTCATAGCACTGATAAATAAAGTCATTCAGTCTCGAGTGTGGGCCAAATGACAGTGTCTCTCTTATATATAATGCAGCACTGCTCTTTATAACAAATCCCTTGGTGTCTTTTTGAGCAACATCAAAAGCCTGACCCGACCCCTCACTCCCACAGCAGCAGAATTCAAGCGATCACAGTCCGGAGTTGTACAAATGGCCCAAATAGAAATTTTAAACTTAAAATTGTTATTTTGTTCTTATCCTTCAGTCAAGTTGTGAGTTTCAAAAGAACTGTCTCATAATGGGGGTACACATGTCTCATTAATGTGACGGCTCTTTGAGTACTCACAACACATATGCTTGGATGAGAAACAAGATAATCGATTGAGACACTTCAAAATCAGAGTACAGTAGACTTGCAGGAGAGTATACGCACATTTATGACAGGCCAATTCAGGTAAACATTTGACACTCTGACAAAACCTTGAATCATGACACTGTGGGCTCCAAATAATCTGACATAAGGTAATTTAACACTTTATATACTAATGGATTCTTCCTTCTCATTTGATACAATAAACTTGGGAAAGTCCACAGTACACATCTAGGTGTCCGGTTATAATTTTTTTTATAAAGATTATATTCTTTTGTCTGAAGATTTTTTACCGTTACAGTGTAGGCCCTGATGAAATGCAGCATATATTAGCTGCCCATCAAAAGGTACAATTCAGCATGTGGGCACATCAAAGACAGATCAGACCACATCCGTCCATGGATGTTCTAAGCCCGGTAGCTAATGGATCAATATTTCTTCAGGCCGAAACTGAGACTGGCCAGACTGTGTGGATTTGCAGGCTCATTTGAATCATTGCTGTGTGCACAATGCCAACTTGTACCTTATGACGGACATTGTTCTAATTATACTAGGTCACTGTCTAGCCACGCCCCCACCTCCAGGACATTGCATACCAAGTGGCGATACAGTGACCAAATAGCTGAATATCAGTAGATGCAACATAAACTTTATATGTTTGTTCCAACATAAATATTTATGAATCTATACTCACGACAATATTACATTATGCTACTCTCTATTCCCCAGAATGACGCCGACTTAATTACCAGCCGTGACGAACCGCCGATATGAACACAGACATGTAACCCCGTGTAAATCAATCACAATAAAAGCATGCATTTGGTAAACTGATACCTGTAAACTTCCTCTTTTGCGAGAAAACATACAGAAAAACAGATATGCGGGGAGGTGGGACGCATGCTATAAGCTTGCCCGGGCCTCATCGTAATATTGTCGTGAGTATAGATTCATAAATATTTATGTTGGAACAAACATATAAAATTTATATCATCTAACTCACGACAATATTACATTATGCTAGATTTTATCTTTCTGGATGGTGGGAAAAATCTGTAAATGAATGGGAATAACTAAGTCAAAAGATCGACTTACCATTCAACATAGGGTTACAATATTCAGCTCGGCAATCAACAACGTAAACAAAATCTGTGTTTTACAACAACAGAACGTTTTGATGTCATACAGGCTGGTACAAAGCCCGGTTGCCATCATATAACAATTTGAAGGATTGAAAGCAAATGCTGAAATCTCCAACAAACTGTTGTGCCGAATTCCAGAAAATATCATGAAAAAAAAAACATGAAAAAATGGATAAAGATTCTGTTGAACACAAATTTCCTGAATGTCCGCCATTTTGTATGAAGAAATCACATGGATGGCTATGATTGGTGAAAAAATAATCACCGTGCACACCAGAAAATAAGGTTCAAGATTGTTGCGCTCAAGAAATATTCAACAAGAAAACTATTAATCAGGCAGAGTAAGGCCAAGAAAAGCAGGTTTTCAATAAAACCAGTAATCAGGTTTTGAATAAAACCAGTAATCTAACGATAGAACCTATTAAAAGGATTTATCGAACGCCAAAAGCCAGATAAAACTGAATCCACAGAACTTGTTCAACCAAATACTTGAACTCAAGTTCTAAGCACATGAGCACAGTAAGGCTAGGAATCAGACTGACATAGGCAAAATGCAATGTCTACCATCCATGCACGTAGTACGAAGGAAGGCATAAACAGAGTCTAAAAGCTCATTAGAAGGTCAAAAGCTCATTAGAGCTTATGTTCTCTGTTTGCTGACATGCTGTCTAACTATCTACTATCCATCTAGATATAGTAGAAACCCATATCCCTATCTATACCTCAAAATAGATAAGACATATTCCTATCTCAAGGTAAGTAAAGAAGAAGGCAAAGATCAGGAATGGATACCATCAAATGCCACACCTGACCCAGGACACAATTCCCAACACATAAATATAAGGCACAATCTGGACAATAAAAATGTCCTTGCCAGAATATAGAGCAGGGATCTAAATGGGAACACCTGCTACTGATAGTCTTTATCTTGGAAGAAAAGTAATAAAACCAAAATATGTTGGTTGAAAATACACTTAACCAGAAGAGACTGATAATCAAAAGATGATCATCACTGAATCTCTAGCCAAGAAGCGAAATCAGAGACTTATTCTGTGTAATGCACAAAAGTCTCAGAACAAGAAGACAAAAGAAAATATTGACTTCTTGACAGGAAAAAACCCAGGGAAGAGCACAAGGAAGTGCAGCCCGGATAGAAAGACTCTACAATCTCATATCTGACTATATCAGAGAGAGCTGGATGAAGAGACTTACTGAAGACAATGAATACTTCAGCAAGTATCTGTCTTAATCTAACTTCCCCTCAAAAAGGAAGAAGAAAATCTGTCAAAAACATAACAGATGATACATTGGTATATTTCCCGCTGGAGTACCAGACCATACAACAGTCATATCAGAAAAAGAATAAGACTGAAGAATAGCTAGAAGCACAGGTTATCTCTCGGCAGATTATACAAAAAATGCTGCCTAAAAAGAACTCCTTGCAGCACAACCAAGTGTGCAAGCAGTCCAGAAGGAATACCGGAATGAGTCCAGGACAACAATCCGCCTGAGGGAATCCAGACTTCTGGTGCAGCCAGCAGAAAAACAGGACTGTAAGAACAGATGACATTCCAGCATGTATAATAATTGGAAAAAACAAGCAAGTTCTTCTCCAAATATCATTCCCTCCCACGAAGGGACATGCTGACCACTGTCCAAGCCTGTGATAGTGCAATAGAAATGGAAAAATGGAAGTCAATTCTTAGACTGTGGTATACAGGCTTAAGTGAGGGACTTCCAGAACACGAGAATCGAAAACAGAGTGTCCTATATATGGTCAACTCTGTGATCTACCGTTCATTTAATTGAATAGGTCAAAAATTCAATTTCCTGGAACAATACAGGCCATGAGCCACAAAGCATTCATGCACCAATCTAACTGATTGATAACCAAGAATGACAAGGAACTTGACCAGGCCCCCCCTTCTTGTTAAGAAAACCACTACTGAAATATTATGTGCTGACAGTAATACATAACAGAAGTAATATTCATAAGAAAGTTCTTCAGAGAGCATGACAACTCTGAATAAAAGACCATAGATGTATTGTTCCATCCAAGGAACAGACCATTGGCCGGAAGCTAAAACAGCACCCAGATGGGTCCCTCAGTCAACATACTTGTGTCCATGAAAAAGACAAGTCTGAGGGAGGCCTGCCTAAACTCTCAATGATTTACAGGTATTCCCTGTACAACCATTGGAATAGAGCCTGACTAAACCAAAGATCTCGGGAAAAGAAAAATCCCGCGATGGTCTGTTTGGTATCAAAAAGGCTTGAGGGCCACAGCAGCAATGCTTGACAGGTCTGCCATTTGGCAGAAGTCGAGCAATGTACTCCAAATGGCCTAAGAGAGAATAGATCTCAGTCTGAACAAGATAACAATCTCTGAGTGTGAGTGTTTATGTAAACATCCCACCAACACATAAGGAAATGGGAGACTGGACCATGGCCAAAGTCTCATCCTACAGAAGGAGGAGCCGGAGATCAAATTGGAACCCCTTATTAGGCGAGTAGTTTGTCTACTACACTGCACTAGCTCCTATAATATTCTCAGAATAATTGAAAAAGTCTCATGCACCTTTCTACAGACAAGTCTGAGACACCCTATCTACACAGAGCACATTCTCAGAAAGAAACTATCTGACTGGAAACCAGCTCTGCTTATCCCAATAGGAAACAATTTCCAGGGACAGAATTGAACTAAGTTCTTGAGGTATAGAACTTGAACAGATAGGACAAGACCACTGGGCTGGCTGATAAAATGCACAAATCAAGCCCAGAAGAAGGCTCATACGTGTTTCCATAGAGAAAGACGTACAGGGCCCAAAGATCCACTAAAGGAAATAAAGTATGCCTTCCACTGAAGGAAAACATGAATTGGCAAAAAGTTGGGAGAGATCAGAAACTGGTCTCCATCCTCCCAACTTTCTGAACCAGAAAAACGGCTATAATAGCTGCTCTTCAGATGAAGGATGAAACTGGTTCTATGGATGTCTGTCTAGCATGGATTCTACTTCTACAGAAGTTGAATCTTCTCTGGACCTGAATGTGTTACTCTCAAAAATGAGGAATAACCTGACATCTGGGATGGATACACAGATAAACGATAGTATCTGTGTATCCATATCTCTAGAACAGACTGTGATCACATGTCTGATGGTTACCAGGCATACTAATATTACAATCTGCTATCAGTAAGTATGACTGGCTGCCTGAAAGTACTAGTCGGTGCTGCAAGACTCCAAAGAGTCTGGGTAAGCCTGAGCAAATGGGAATCCAATAGATTCTCAGGTTCCATGGATTTCTCTTTTCTCTAAATATAGAGAAGAAATACTGCAACATAATGCAGTGACACGTAGTACTATAGAAACTTCCCAATAGATTTGGCCACATCAAAATCTAAAACCCAACCTTGGGTTGTAGACTCAATAGGCTGAGCCTAAAGGAACACCCAAGGAACACTGCAGAGAAGGAGCGTCCAAGGAACACTTGCCCAGAAATGTGTTACCTCTGGTAAGTGAAGGCCCATAGCGAAACGTACTAAAACGTCAGAATTGCCAAAGCAATTGAGCTAAGACCTGAAATAGCTACACACCTCAACAAACTGAGATTGTGAGGAAGTAGAAGAATTCAAAGCAGACAGAGTTCCAATCAAAACTTGCCTGCTGGAATTGTGTGAAAACTAGCCATAACTAATTTCCCCAGCCTTCAAGTGTAACTGAAAACCATAAAAATTCGAAGTGACACGCCTTGCATACATGGTGGTTCACTTCATAATGGTCAAGAAGGAAACCTGTTGAATGCCTTCAATAAATAAAGTCCAATGAGGACATAATAGGATTATTAGGACTAGACCCTTGAATCCAAAATAATTTTTGAATATAACATCCAAAATAAAACTGCTCTGAGGAAGAGTTGGTTGGATGATGATTTTGATCTCCATCAAAAAGTACCCAAAACCAAAGCCCTACCACTTCAATGCAAGATGAGCCCACACAAGTGTGAGTGCCTTGACAGACAGAGGAATTTTTGAATCTTGGTTTTATACAGAGAAAACCTAGTTCAAGTATTGGGTGCTGAATTCTCAGAAGCCAATTTCATAAGATGCATAGATACCCATGTACCCTGAACAGAAGCAGACTGCTTGTTCAGTGGGTCTAGATCCGCAGCCTTATGTGAAATCTCTATCTCACATTCTACCAACGCAGAACAGGAGCGAGAACAATTCTGATTACCAGAAAAAGATCAAAATTCTTCAGTCAATAACTCTATAATGTACGGTTGTACACTGTGTTTCCGTTGTACACGGTAGTAAAATTCACCAGCCAAGTGAATGGGAATTTACATAATCCTGTCGTACGTACCGTATGAGAAGAATAAAGGGTCCGAGCAGTGGCCTCTCAGACCAATGTGCCCCGAGAAGAGCATATAAGCCGTGTAGGCTCGCTCTTCTGCTCGCTCACTGCGGGTATATAAGCCTACTAGCCTTTACCCTGTGAGCTCTACATTTAAATAGCTACACCCGTTTGCCGTCACTCGCTCAAGGCGAAACCGCCTCGAGCGACGGCCAAGGCTTGGCAAGAGCCATATGGTTTGCGCGAGCCATAGGCTAGGCCCCAAATCAGAATTCGATGCTGAATGAGATCGATGACTCTTCGATAGAACGGTATTAAAAAAGAGAGAACGCAAACGTACACTCTTGTAACCCTCGTTCGTTCGCTCGTACCAGGGACTGACTTTACTAAAAAGAGTCCCTTCTCGTACGGCGCTCGCTCGCACAGCAGGCCGTGGGAGCGATAGCGGAGGACCGTTGGCGGCTATGGCTAAGTCCAATCGCTAGCCATGGCCACTAAAAGAGCCAGAACTTGATCTTGAAAAATAAGAACAAGACTCATGGAAGTACTAAGCGGTAACTTGGCTACCGCGGTATGCCACGGCTTTGAGAGCGCAAGGCTCTAGCAAGCCGGTCAGTACTACCAGACAAGGAACGATTGGACCGCTTCGAACGAGAGCGGGAGCCATGGACCCTATCACGGTGTCGAACGGCCTGGCGTCTCCAGGGTGATTGAGAACGTACAGGCCGCTGATTATCCGAAGTTCATCAGATTCCCTTCGACACGCAAACTGAAAAGAATTTCCAGTACCATTACAGGTAGTGGAAGATTCAGAAAGAGGAGCCCCCAGGTTTGAACCAGCGGTCAAAGCCAGGGAGGAAGGAATTTCCACATCACTGACGGTTAGGTTAGAGACAACAGAAGTCTCGTTATCCTCTTGCGAGGTAAGGAGAACTCCCTAGAAAAACCCTCCGACTGCACCACTTCTCCAGTCATGTATAAGTTTCTCCGTTTAGACAACTTAGAAATGGCTTTATACCACGTCAAAGTTGATTAGGAGGAGCAACCATAGCATGGATTGTCCTAAGAACAATCCCTGCAAGAATGGCTGTCCCAATCCACTAAGAATTGGGAAAATCCATTCAAAAAACTTACCTAAGCACCGACGGAGAATTTCAGTATTCTGAAATAAATGTCAAATTAAACAATATTTTAATAATTAAACAGCATGGTACAAAGTCAAACCAAAAATGTTTGGAACGCAATCCGGGGAACAAATGAGCTGCTCGAGCCAAGGATACTTAAAGTCTTGAGAAAACTCAAGATATGTCCTTTCGCCATAACAGCGCCGAGCAAAAGAGGAAGTTTACAGGTATCAGTTTACCAAATGCATGCTTTTATTGTGATTGATTTACACGGGGTTACATGTCTGTGTTCATATCGGCGGTTCGTCACGGCTGGTAATTAAGTCGGCGTCATTCTGGGGAATAGAGAGTAGCATAATGTAATATTGTCGTGAGTTAGATGATATAAATTCACAAGTCCAGTGTGGGTTATCAAAAGTAGGAATCTGATGATAAAAAGGAGTAGTTTTGAGGAGTTTCTGTGCACTCCCTAGATCAGGGTTTCAGCTGGACTGAAATTTACTTCGGAGATTTTGTCCAAGCAGCCCAAATATTGTTCGGACATTTAGAATTTTTTTTTAAAACTCATTTTTACCAACATAAATGGAAATTGCCACCTGCCCTTCTAAAATTGTAACCAGGGGTAGTTTTGCTACCATTTCCCATGGTAAGTGCGGCCTGATTGATTGGCTGGCCTTTTATTACATGAGGAGACTGGAGCTTGTTCAAGTTGTTGATTGGTGAAAGTGGGTGGGCCGGGGTACTGTTTTTGCTGCTTAATGCGGCTGCTGCAAGACTCGTTAGCCATGGAAAAAGGACTGTTCAGGTAATTATGGAGCGGGCAAACTGACTTGTGTATAAAAAACTTGAGTACCTGTTGTTTCTTGGTGGTAATTAAGTTTTTTAGTCATTTTATCTGTAAATGCACTGTACAAACTTATCTCACCCCCTTATCTATCACTACGTTTCAACTAGCCCCCTCAGTACTTGGTATCCGGAATACCCGTCTGATGTCCCCCACGGGGGTAAAGAGGTAATGGAAGAAAGAAAGAAATGCCAATGCAAATATGCTGTCCGCTTCGAGATGACATCAAGGGAAGAAAACTAAGGATGCAATAGACCAATCAGGAGCGGTGTAACAAAACACTATGACTGATTTGCTTTTGCGAATAAGTATTTGCGGGGTAAAATAAGGCGAACCAGTCTGAAGCTTACAGAAATTTGGCCAATCAGCGATCGTTTTTAACTCTTTCGCTGCCGAGCATATAATTATATACTGACTAGCCATTTGCCGGGGGGTTTCTAAAGCCCCTATCTCACTGGACTGCGACTGTTTTGCGACAGCTGGCAACAGACATCGCGAGTGGGTCGCAGAGCAGTCTCGAAACAGTCGCCAGTGATTCGTAATGTCCTCGCATGTGTCGCCAAGTGTCGCAAAGTAGTTGCAAAAATTTTGAACATGTTCAAAATTTTTATGCGACAAAATTCCTCGCAAAATGGTCGCAAAGTCATCGCGGGTGTCTCGAAACCGTTGCAAACTTATCGCCGACCCCTCGCAATTCAGTTGCAATCATTTTGGAACATGACATATTTGCGAGATAATTAAGACTAAATTGCGAATCAATTGCGGCATGAATGAGACACTTCGCGTCAACATTGCGAGTAAATTAAACTAAACGATGTTCTGGCGAACGTCGTGAGACAGTCGCACGACGTCTCACGACTATCGTGCGAGTATCTTAAAGTACTCGCAATTATGTCGCCAAAGATTCGTTAAAAGAGTTCCTCCTATCTGAGATGATAGTTCCCTCTAGTACGAGATCTTGGTTAGGCATACTTAAGTATACATTTTGACAAATTCCAATGTCAAGTATTCTTGATATCTGAGAGGATAGTTTCATATAAGTATGGTGTATTGATTAGGCTCACCTACATGTATACTGTTTGGAGTAATTTCAGTTATTAAAAATAGTTCGGCATTCTGAGAGGATAATTTTGGTAAGTATGTTTTATAAGGCCTACTTAAATGTTTGCTTTTTCTATTACAGTATAAAGGAATTATTATTGTGTCTTGGTAAGACTACAACAGCCTGCTTAGTCTCAGCAGCCCTTCTAAGAGTTGAATTTGGCATACAGAACCCTATAAACAAATTATCACTGCAGCGGACAACTAAGATTCTGATATGAATGTGCATCAGTACAGTCTGATATGTGCCTTTGTTGTGCGCATAACTGTATCAAATAGATTTTCGCAGGACGAGGCTCATCTGAACTCATTGCAAATTTGAATTGATTGGGCTCATCATGCCATACGTATGGGCAATTAGAGCATGTGCGTTCTCGACTGACTTTCTTAAGCTGCTTGATGGGCCATTATAAATGTGCAGTATAAATGAGTATTTTTTTTTTATCTTACTCAATATTTGCTACCAATCAACAGTCCAACACTGACAGCAGCGTGACACCTTCCAACAATCTAGCTCCTTCCAGCCCTCTAGTTCCTTTCAACAGCGTAGTAACTTCCTAGTCTGAAGTTTTCAATGCTTGCTAGAATGTTTAATTTTTGGTTTATCATTTCTCGCAAAACCATCGTGCGACAGTCGCACAACCTTCGCGCGACAGTCGCACGACATTCGTGAGAGCGTCGTGAGGCGGTCGATGGTAATAAATGCTCGCAATTTCATCGGGTGAACATGGTGCGAGTGCCGCACGAATGTCACATGAATGTCGTGAAACATTCGCCAAAGATTCGTGCGACAATCGTAGGACATTCGTGCGACTGTCGCAAATATGTCTTATTCACCTATTCGGTGTGACCGCAATGTGATTATTGTTGCAATGTCGTATTTCTGTCGCCAAAACGTGTCTCAAATTAGTCACAAAATAGTCTTAAATTGCTCGCATCTCACTGAGATACTAGCTTAAGAGTTTTAAAGAGGTATGGGGGCTATTTTTTCAATGAAAGTATGCAAAACCTACATTTTTTATGTATGAAAATGTCTGAACGTTTCATTTACAACTTAAAATATGTTTTAGCTTTTTTTTTTCTTTCAAAAATATGAAAATTAACAAAAGTTCACAAAATCTGGATACTGATTATCATTATATCAAGTATTGGGGGCCACCTTTTCCCCTATAAGCATGTAAATCTACATATTTTTTTTGTAGGAGAACAAACAAACCTATATTTCCATCCTAAAATGGTTTTAGGTATATTTTTCAACATTTCATAACTAGAGGACCTGAAGGTCCTGGTCGCTCACCTGATCTCCTTAATAATTGTAAAACTGGTCAAGGTCAACTACAGCTTATAATGAAACATATTTTGTTTTACCATATATGGGGGTTGCAGCCATTTTGGTCCAGTAACCCAAACAATCTAACAGCCCAGTGATTTCTGAGATAAGATGTTTAGATAGGTATGTAGTGGTCCAAATTAGTGGCCTTGGCTTAAAGGTCACAGGTCAGCTTGACATTTGGTACTTATATAAAACCATTGTCTCATTAGGTTAAATATTTCACACAGGTATTATGATTTCGGCTAAAACAGTTATAGAAAAATGAACATTTTAAGATTTTCCCATTATAAATGCATTTGGAATCAAATTTGACCTTACCATAAAGTAGGTCAAGGTCAACCTAGATTCATCATTTATGCAAATCTGGTAGGGACCACATCCTCAATGCTACACAGTAAGTCCCAAGGCCATCGGTGTTTTGGTTCTAGAGAAGAAGATATTTAAATAGTTTTTACCATATATGGGCTTGGTGGCCATCTTAGTCATGTGATCATAACAATGTGTACAAATTTTGGCTAACCAATCATATGGAGTTGTCATATGAATTTTGATTTCCATTGGCCTCGTGGTTTGTGAGAAAACTATGTTTAAATATGTTGATGGGACTCCAATATGAGCAACCTTGGCTGAAAAGTCAAAGGTCAACCTTGACCTTTGAAACTTATTTATAGCCATTGTCTCATTAGTTTTAACATATCAAGTAAGAATAATGACTTTGGCTTCAACAGTATTCAAAAAATCAACTTTTCAAAAAATTTCCCATTTAAATGCATTAGGAAGCAAATTTGACCTTGACGTTAAGTAGGTCAAGGTCAACCTAGGATAATTATTTGAACAAACTGGGTGGACCCAACACCCCCAAGGCTACATACCAAGTCACAAGGTCATCGGCCTCCTGGTTCTGGAGAAGATTTTTAAAGGGTTTTTTACCATATATGGGCGTGGCGGCCATCTTGGTCATGTGACCTAAATGTTTTGAAAAAATTTTTGCTATCTTATCATAAGGAGTCTTCACATGAAATTTGAGTTCAATTAGGCAAATGGTTTGTGAGAAAACTAAGTTGTAATATATTGATTGGACCACAATATGAGCGACCTTGGCTGAAAGGGCAAAGGTCACCTTGACCTCTGAAACTTATTGATAGCCATTGTCTCATTAGTTTTAACATATCAAGTAAGAATAATGACTTTGGCTTCAACAGTTTTCAAAAAATCAACTTTTCAAAAAATTTCCCATTTAAATGCATTAGGAAGCAAATTTGACCTTGACGTTAAGTAGGTCAAGGTCAACCTAGGATCATTATTTGAACAAACTTGGTAGGCCCAACACCCCCAATGCTACATACCAAGTCCCAAGGTCATCGGTCTTCTGGTTCTGGAGAAGAAGATTTTTAAAGGGTTTTTACCATATATGGGCATGGCGGCCATCTTGGTCATGTGACCAGGACCATTTGAACAAACTTTCGTTCCCGCGCCCTAAGGAGTCTCCATATGAAATTTGAGTTTAATTGGCCCAGTGGTTTCAGAGGAGAAGATGTTTGAAAATGTTGACGGACGGCGGACGGACGGACGACGGAGTGACTGGTATACTATTAGCTCACCCATGAGCCTTCGGCTCAGGTGAGCTAAAAATACAAACCGAAAATCATAACATCTGATTTATCACCTCACCATCCGCCTTCTTCAAACATTCCCATCAACCAAGGTCAGTTTTGGCTATTTTTGTTGTACACTTGATAAAAATAGCACAACATGTGATGATCTTAAATAATCTTGAGACCAGATTGGCTACAATGCTAAAAATTTCCATAACGACACATGTCCTTGACAACCATTGGAATGTGGGAAACCAGAAGACTTAAAATCCCGTCATTGTGGCAAATAGGTTGCAGTAAGTGCACGACGGGTGTGCCCAACCTGTTGGCAGCAAAAGGGTTAAAACAAAAGTACTATTGCATCACTGTTCAGTACCGTACAGCGTGCATTTCCAAAAATCGTCTTGGGACAAACTCTCCAAACTTGACAGCAAACTCTCGGACAACTGGAACTATTTTGGTCGAGCCAAACTGAATTCCAGCAAATGCAATTTTCCCCCTAAAATAACTCCACAGCGCTAAATAATTGTGTACGTGGCAGCTACAGCCACGGCAATATTATGAGAAACTTTAATTTGTTGAAGTGCAGGGTTTTACAGGACGCAATATCCTGCGTCTTATACGCATAAAACATTAGGTAGGACCCGTCAATTCACCTTGCCTGCGTCCTCTGGGACGCAGATGTGTTTGTTGTGCCTTTCATTAAAAAGTTATTTCGTAACGATTCCGGTTTTCCCATAGTTACAGGCTATCTATAAATAAATCTATAAATAAATAGGACAGGTGCTCTTGTTTTAGACTGCTGCACTGACCTCGTAGGTAAACGAGAAGTGAAAACATCCGTGCAAACATCGGCCGTGAAAAAAAGTCGTAAAATATCTTGCTTTCTCTCAGGTCCGCTCTGCTAAAAAGCATGGAAAACGTATACTGATTTGTCCACCATTGACTTTGTGTATTGATTTTTTCATAGTGTGAATAATCTCACTGACAACTCAGCCGACCGCTCAAGCGTGAAGGGCAATTATCTTGACACTTTTCTTTCTTGTGTATATGCCGAATTACGTAACATTTTCACTTGGAAAGGCTCAGGTCCACTTGGAAAGGCTCAGGTCGCAATAGATCAAAGATACCAGAGACTTCAGATAAGTGGAGACTTGTAGACAGATAGATAAAATACAATGACAGCAAGATCATGTGTATTTCAAATTTACCAACCAAATTTCTCAGGATGGAAAGCAAGTAGCAGTCTGATCAGTGACTGTTTTTTCTTGTGTTTTTTTTTATCTCAATTAGAGAAAAGTCTGATCAGAGACTGTTTTTTTCTGTCTTCTGGATGCAGCAATCTATCACTTCTCCCTGTTTTCTCAAACTTCTCCCTATTTGTACTGGAGAAGAAGCACTCCCCCTAAATTTAAGGGCTATATAGCTTGGTCCCTGCATATTATAGGGACAAGTTCAGCTTTTGTAAAAAAAAGCGTATAGGAATCGGTTTCACTGATGGTAATATGTGGCCCTCAAAAAATTCAAATGGCCCCCCAAAATATCGGAAGGGGGCCAAACATACATGTAGCCCTCAAAATAACTGACCTGGGGACAACACCGAGCCTTCATGGAAGGATGTACTACCTTCCCAAATTCGAAGCTTATCTAAAAAGATGGGACCCCCAATTTCAATGATGGGACCCCCATCATATTCAAAGTTGAGTCCCAAGGACCCCCAAACATTCAATTTGGTGTAAAACCCTGGAAGTGCGTTTCCTACTTTATAAGGATTGGGGTTTGGGGGCCCAATAAGGCCACAAAAAAAATAGTTGTGTTTCAGGTTCCTTGCCAGAAAAGAACAGGGTCGGTAGGTAGGCTTTACTTTTTTTTTTTTTTACTTTTTTTTTTTGCTAACAGTACAAAACAGTCTTTCCCTCTTCTCCAAAAAAGTACAGGCAATGCCATCAGGCTGTGGATCCTGGTGATATGAACTATGGTAGATCTTTTATAAACAGTGGGAAGAGCAGAGATCCCGCTTCCTTGGGGCACCCTTTGACTCGACTGCATCGGGTGCTGATAATAAGTAAACCCATCATAATTGGAGTTTATGCAGTAAGTGGTGGTGGGGGATTTTGCCATAGGCTTTCAGCTGTGTCTCACAATACCGTCTCTTTTGAAAGTATGAGTATGCTGCGAGTCTCTACGGTGTTTGTGTATGCTACATGTACTGAATACAATATGCTCCAGCGTCTTGCGTCAATTGGAGTAAAGAGACAATAGTCTGCAAGTCTCTGGTGTGTTTCTGTCTCCTTTCTTGAACACTGCTGAGTATACTTTTCCCTCTTCTCCTCCAAAAAAGTACAGGCAATGTCATCAGGCTGTGGATCCTGGTGATATGTACTATGGCAGATGTTGTAACGTTGTTCTAAATTTGTGCACCCTGGCATTACAAACATTGGACTGTCGTGTCCTATCTGGTAACAACAATCACAATAAATTAATTTTGTTCCAAAGACAGATGAGACCAGAATATATTAAGTGTAAAGTGGCATTTATTATATCATTATGAATATTTTGAAATAAAAGCCAGTTCTTGTCTTCATAGGTTTTTTTCTCAAAAGCCATTGCTTGTACAATTACTTTAATATTTGATCAAGGTTAAATTGCCCTTTTCTGCTTTAGTTTTTACTATTATTTCATATATCATCGCTTATTTAACAGGGCTCGAAAATTGTACACGTCCGCTCGTATTTACGAGTGGAAGTTCGGTAAGGGCGAGTGGAAATTGCCATTTGCTAGCCCGACAGGACGAGTAGATATTTTTGGTTTTGTAATTATTTTTGAGGAAAAAAAAACTAACTAGCATGTTTTACCGCCTGCAAAAGCAACGCAAACACAGTGAAGAAAGATCGTTCGGTAGGTTTAAAATGTCACTAAAATGTGACTGGATGTTTACGCTAGTCAGTAAATGCAACCCGGTAAAATCTGGTTGATCTTTACACTGGTTCTCTCCCTTTAATAGCTTGTCAGCCGAGATGGGTAGATTCAGGGGAGGGAACCAGACTAGTTGATCTTTGAACTAAATACCGGGCCACATTGGAAAATCAATTCGGCCTAAGGGTTTTGAAAGTAGCATATAAAGCCGACGTTCCGGATTTAATCTCTGTATACGAAAAGACACATATGTACTGGTCCGAGGGGTCCAAAGGCTGCTGCACCTCAGTCTGATGCAGATGACTGAATAGTTTGATGGCTGAAAGGGAATAGTGTAAACCACAGTTTTATTTGTTTTGACATATATTACTAGTCAGTTTATGTCACCTAAAACTAATTGTAAATAAGTTACTGAATTATGTGCGTTGTCTCTTTTAAACAGAGTTCTCGGAAACGCCGAATCAGGCGTATTTTTACGCCAATTTTTGGTTTTGTACGCGTACTTTTCCTGCTGGGGGATTCTAATTTACGCCATTTTTTTTCTGCATACGCGTCTCAAACTCCTTAAAAACACCCGAAGACGACAGCGGGAGTCCAAATTTGGCTTCCGCCACAAAAGATCAGAAGATCGCCGCTAATCCGAAGCCCCAGGGTTTGTCATAAAATGTCCAGTCGCTGTTGGCAGTAGGCGTATTCTCATTTAGCTCTCAGCCAATCTGAACGTCGCACAGCGACTGCATCTTTATTGACAGGATAATAATTACGCCTATGCAAATTTGAGAAGCACGTGGTCGATTGGTTTTAACTTTTCCGAGTGCGTGTAAAGACAAATGATAGTCGCGCATTCGTGACTGTCTGTCTCAATCAAATCTTGATATGTTTCTTACTTTTTTGAACACATGGAATGGCTTCCACTGCTCGAGGTTCACAGATGGTTGATAAAATGAAAATAAGATTTGCTGAAGACATCGGTAAACCAAATAGAATAACGTCCGATAAGGCAGCGTTCCGAATGAAGCGTCGTTAGCAACAAATGAGTGATGCAATCAATTATCGGTGTTTTTTTCCACCGAATAAACTATTCTTAGGGTATTAAATGCAAACGAATGACTTTCAGCAAGAAAACCCGTTCATTTTAAACCATTGACATCGTCTCGCACGTGGGTAGGAAATCAAAATAATCATCTTAATTTTGGAAACAATCGCCGTAGACTAGGTGCGCAAAAAGCACTTGCATGCAAATAATTAAATGAATGAACTAGTCTAAAATCTATACATCTGCAAAAGATATATCATACTGTCCGTCCGTTCGTCTGTCTGTCTGCATGTAAATGAATAAAACAACTACATGTATCAATAGTATAAGTTTTTAATTTTTAAGGCCAAACATAAAAATATGTGTTTCATGATACATGAAATTTTAAAATATGAAAATATTTTTATTTTGATTGAGAAGATGGGAAAACAACAATGTTTAGAAAATATTGTGTAGGGGTTGGCGAAGAGGGGGATTTAGGGTAACCTGATACAAACTTTTATTTTTAGTCTAAAATCTTCTTTTGTTCACAGCTAGTCCTCACAAGGATTCTGAAATATTGCCATTTTGCAGGATAAAAGACATTACATCCGTAAATAAAACTTTTCATATTTCGGCTAAAACTAAAAACTCCAACTTTTCCAGGTCAAACTCCAATTTTTCAATTTTGACTCCAACTTTTTCCAGGGATGGATTCTATGAATCCTGTTTTCAAAATCCTAGTGAGAACTCTGTTTAAAATACCAGACTTAAGGACGAGTTCAACTGGAGTAAGGACGAGTGAAAAATTTAGACCACTTGCCCCACAGGACGAGTAGGTCCAAAAAAAAAATTCGAGCCCTGCTGATTATAACAATTTGGCTGATGAAGGTGTAAAATGTTCCTATAAAATGACCAAAGTAACAAACTGTCTATGCCAGGAAGCATTCTTCAAAATACTCGCGCCTGCGCAGACAATGAAAATAACACCATTACAGAGCGCACTGGAAAGGTGAAATAAGAGAAGTTGAGACCAGAGCTTAATCATTTTTCTTACCAAAATATGAACAAATATGGTTTTCAGGTTGCCTGATAAACTTTTTTTCACCTTGTTCATTTCTAAAGTACTAAAAAATGAAATGTCATTAGTTTTCGTGGGTACTTTTTTCCGAAAATTTCGCAAATAAATCGGCAAATTTCACATACATAAGAGCAATTTTCAGACTACAAATGCTTCTGAATAATTAATTTAGCTCGAAGGCACATTAAGCATACAATATTTCTTCATATTTTTCTCTGATTTATCCATTGTTTGTCAGTTTTCTAGCAAATTTTTGATACGAAAAATCGGATTTTTTTTTTGAAAAAAAAAGTTTAGAGTCGGCCCCGAATTTTTAGGGTCGGTCGGGGAACCGGTGTAACGGTCAGTTTTTTCCCCAGTCAGTTTTTTCCCCGGGGAAAGAATGGGCCGGCCCATTCTTTCCCCGGGGAAAAAACTGACCGGTCAGTTTTTTCCCCCAGGGAAAGATTTGACTAGTCAGTTTTTTCCCCACCCAGTCAGTTTTTTCCCCCCATGTTATTTTATCGGAAAAGGCTTGAAAATGATATATGTGTCATTGTGAAGTTAAAGCAAATTAAATATCATTCTGAAATAGCTGTGTTATAACTCTACCACCCTCAACACAGCACAAAAGTGCAGAGGGTGTAGAAGGATTTGATTATAAATGGTTAGCCTATTCAAAAAACAAAATTAGTATGTTCTTAATTCAAAATGGTTATTTGAATGGGTTAAAGGAAAATCGACCCAGTCTTTCCCCAACCCACTATTTGGAAGAATCAATTCACTAAGATAAAATACAAAGGTTGGAACACTTTGGAGGGAGATAACCATTAAACTTTTTGGTTTGAAAATTTGATTATCTCTTTGGAATGAGTCCACAGTGTAGGACCGGAAGTGTACGGTATTTGTGCTTGTACATTCTTTTGAGATTGTACATCGACGGATAAGTTATTTGTGCAAGGCGGTCGCTTGGAAACGGTAAGCAGATTTGTAGTTTTTGTCAGTTTTGATTATTTTTCTGTGAAATAAAGTATCGGCATTGTTTGCGTAATGACTCGGGGACATTTCAGGTGCATGTACATGTTATTCAAAGTCACGGTTTCGCAACGAAAAGACTTTAATCATGTCAACATAAGAATTGTGAAAACATCTGACATAAAATAGACGCCGTTTTTGAGATGTTATCGAGTATCCTTTTGAAACTTTATATGTCAAGAACAAAAAACAGCAATAAAAATGAACGGCACTATCAAGTGTATGTGAGTTTATTCTCACAATGAGGTAAAAATGCTAAGTAGGTCATCGGTTTCAATGCTAATTTTTGTACGGGGTATTTGCAAAAGTCAACTTTGCGTTTGTACAGGTATCTGTCATTAGTTTGTACAGTAATTTGGGTAAGCTAATTTTCAGAAAACGCATTTTATTTCTTTTGTTAGTCATAATTAAATAGATAAAGGGTTGTCGCTTTCAAAGTACAGACGTTAAAGTTATAATATCATGGTATATCGTAATGGCAGCAAGTTAAACTGCTAAATTTCAAGTGCCAGTGTAATGAAATAGTTGATCCCCTTGGAAAAATTATCCCCTTTCCTAATACTATGACTCCCATTGCATTGGAGCCTGCATTTCGGTCTGAAAATGGCGAAAACCCTCAGCCAAAAGAAATCTAGGCTGAAATTATAGTTTATAAAACACAGAGTCCAGCAATAATAACGCGATTCAATTGACTGAAAGTTTTATCTGGCCAGTCGATACGTACATAGGCGTTTGGAATTAGATCTGAGTATGATGCAAGTCATCCGGGGAAAAATCCTCTTAATTGTATTGCCAGATGTTTAGATTATACGAGGGTCATCCAATTAGGAATTGGACTTTTTCTATAGCGCAATCAGTTTACATACTAGACAGATGAAATTCGGTATATACCTGGTACGTCTTGTTAGCCATTCGCACATAACGTCAGGTGTGCGTATGATGACGTCATCAATCGTGACGTCACGTCGCACACTGGTATTCGAAGCACAATGGCCACGTTCACTGCCGTTGAACAACGAGCGTATATAAAAATCGAGTACTACAGAGATACTAAAAGAGTTAAAATACTGAATACCCTGAAAAGTGTTTGTGGTAAAGATGCTCTTCCGAAAACTACAGTTTACCGATGGACTGACGAATTTAAAAAGGGGATATGTTGGTTTTGAAAACAAGCACAGTCCAGGACGGCCAGTGGAGGCAACCGCACAAGAAAAAGGGAAAAGGGGCCATAACTCCGGTCATACATGTTCCTTTATTTGTACAAACTTGAAAGTCCTTCACCTAAATATGCTTTACACCAAATTATTTATACTATTGGACTACTAATTCTTTAGAAGAAGATTTTTTTTTAAATTTGAAAAATACTGGTTTACAATTCGGGAATATGAAGCCTTGAAGTCCCCTTGCATGACCTTTACAATTCGCAACACTTTCATTTGAACAAACTTGAAAGTCCTCCTCCTATAGATGCTACATGCCAAATATTAAGGCTCCTGGATAGCCGGTTCTTGAGAAGAAGATTTTTTTAAATTTGTCCAAAAAATACCCCTTTTGGGGCCCCTCCTGGCTCCTTAAGGGGGCGGGGCCTCACCATTTGTAAAAATCTGTAAGCCCTTCACCCAATAATGCTTGTGACCAAATTTGAACCAAATAGGCCTTGAGCTGGCTATAGACCCCCCTCCCCCCCCAGGGGGAATTTTGTGCACTATGATTTTCTGAAACTACATTATATAAGACACAAAATAAAAGATGTTAGCCCTCTGAGAGTGGCAGCGTTAACGTGTAACATCACGTTATATACGTTACCCCCCAAAATAGCATTAAATGTCCCTGATAATGTCTCAACCATGACATGTTCGTACATATTTGCATGCTGACACAGGTTTATGATCTTCTTATAACACAGGTACATATTTTTCGTATTAATTTTGTAAATATCTTGAGCTATTAGTGTTATATACGTTACTTAATGTTTCCTACGTTATTTCCGAGTATCGGTATGGTATTTATTGAATATACTTGTATTACATCTGTCACAGAATATATTTAATCTATAAGACTGCTACTTAAATGATTTAAGTTCTTTATTATGGTCGCTTTCACTATTTTTCAGGCCCATGTTATGTATGTTACCTTCAAAATAGCATTAAACATTCTAGTTAATGTCTCTCACAAGCCCTGTTTATACTTATTTGCATGCTGGCACAGGTTTATGTACTTCTTCTAACAAGGTTTACCTATTTTAAGTATTCATTTAATAAATGCCCCGAGCTTTAACTGTTATGTGTGTTACCAAATGATACATAAGCTATTCTGAGTATCTGTATAGCAGTTGTTGACTATACATGTATAAAGTCTGTCAGAGAATCTAAGAAATGGACAGCTCAGTTCTGGGCAGGGTATATGGATATAATTCAGATGGTGTTCACACTGATTAGGGCTACAAAGAAAACAACTTTGAATTGCATGTCAGCTCTATCTGTATGCATTGTTCCCAATGTTAATTGCAAACGGTCACAACAGATACGCACAATATGTACCTGTGTAACTGATTACACATATAAATTTATCTGATACACATCGCAGATGCAAAGAACTTCTGGAACAAAATGGGTTTATTGTGACACGACCAATGGTTCTTTGCTTGAGAAATGCTTTTGAGATAGCTATGAGGCAAACAATAAAGAGGTATTATAGGCTTCAGCAACTAGAACTACGCTTTGTACTACAGATGGAATGGTGTATCACTCATCACATCAGAGCTCAATATATTGAAACAACTCTTCAATGCACTGAAATGAAATACGAATACTAGAGGCAGTTTCAGGCTTCACCAATCCTTTTAGTTCTAGTTTTGAAGACAATGAACTGTGCTTTTTTGTCTTTCGGTGTTCCTGCTAAGCCTGGCATAGCTAATATCTTATTGAGGCTGATGACATTGGCAGGAAGGCTGTTGCAGACTGCATTGAACCACTTTTAGTTAAAAAAATCTGTCCTTCACAACCCCATAAAATGCTACAAGCTAATAAAGTTTTGAGGTTTGCGAGGTCAAGCAAGAAGATATTGTCCAATTTACAAAACATAAACAGCCAGCAGCTAAGGGCTTAAAGGAGCGTCTTTGGTCAGCATGACGTCTTTCTATTGGACATATTGTTGACCTTGAGTTGACACTTCGGTTCCTTCTGGGACCTGTACCATGGTTACTGTCAACTCCTGATAGAATTTCCAACAAAACTGCCAAGTCCAAACTTCTGCATGGCTTGCAATCACACATTGAACCAACATTAGATTGGCCATGTAGTGCTTCACATAACTTTGATGTTAATGCCATAACTACAGAGCATAATAGCTTTTCCTGTCACCTTCAAGGATCTGATGGCACCAATATTCAACCAGGCACTAAAGGCAGGGCATGTTGGTTTTGTCACTTATAAATAGCAGCAGTCTGTAAAGTCTCAGAAACGTCTTAGAAACATTCAAGTGGGGGGAGGGGTTCTCTATCAGTATAAATGGCAGCAGTCTATAAAGTCTTAAATTTCTAGTGGGGGGAGGGGTTCTCTATCAGTATAAATGGGAAGGAAACAAATGTTACACGTTAACGCTGCCACTCTCAGAGGGCTAACATCTCCATGTACACATATACTGATAGAGAACTATCATTACCTGGGTGTTTTGTTCAACACTGGTGTATGCAACAAAAGGTGCACCTTCTGAATGCCAACAACATTGGCAAGGATATGGGGGAAGAGATCTACAGCAATACACTGTTTAACAGATTGTGACACTACCAATGTGCCGATGTGTTAGTACCACAGAAAGGTTGTTCCTACCAAACTGATAGAGAACCCCTCCCCCACTAGTTCATCAACATTCTAAGCAGGGTAGGAAAACAAATAAAGAACTGCTCTAGGCACTCATCGGTGATATGAAGCCCTAACATGTGCTATTTATGTAATTGTGAATAAGCTGCAGTACGACATGTTTCTGAAAAGAGTACCAAAGCCATACACATATACCTACTATTTCAAATGGCATGAAAATGAGATTACCTCCACCCTGCTTTTCTGTCCTTAAGATGTACATACAGAGATTGAACTATCAAGTCTTTCCCATGAAAACAAGTGAGCCTATTCAGATATGGACAAAATGTGTGTAAAATAAATGGGAAGGAAATCAAGTACCTCTGGGTGAAAGAAAACTTGATTGTACCCTAACAAAAGAGCCACATAATTGTATTTTGAATTTTGTGTGATATGGGGTTACCATGTTCAAAACTCAACAACTCGAACCATATAAAAGATAAAAAATAATATTTGCAGTTTCCAAAAGGTACATAAACATACTTTAATACAACATGAGTTAGTAAGCACGTTCACATTTAAAAAAAAATCAAACTATATTAGTTTCATAAATCATTTCTATAGGAATATGGGAAAAAAAAAAGTAACGTACGTAACACTTTGGGTGAATATTTGTTTTCAAAGGTCCATATCTGTGATGCAAAAATAGCTTATGTGGATGATATAGCCAATTTGTAAATCTTACCTTATGGTTTGCACTTTTCAGATGTCATGTCATTTACTAAAACTATCAAAGATGTTGATGGGTAATATATATAATTGGCTGTTACAAGGTAATGGTGCCATTACCAGAATGCTAGCATATTGCAAAATCCTTGCAAGATGAATCTGATAGAGGATTAATATGCTGTTTAGAAAAATTCTTTAAACACTTGGATAATATACAAAGATTTGCTCTATAACTTCTACCTGATGGGGTTTCTTTGATCTTTTAAGTTGTTACGCGCATATTGCACTGTATGTTACAAACTTTCCTTGAGTATTATGTTAACTGTATTTGATGTCTCTATAAAAGAAAAGAGGGTTTATGGTAGTTTATGTTTTGAGTTACTTCCCCAGCAAATGAGCCAGAGTAAAAAGAAGTACATGGGCCTGTGCCAGCATGCCAATACGTACAAGCATGTCGTGTTGGAGACCATATCTTAAACGTTTAATGGTATTCAGAGAGTAACGTATGTAACCTGGGCTGTAAAATAGTGTAAGACACCATAATAAGGAACTTTAATTCATTTGAATAGCAACCTTATAGATTTACTACATTCACTGATGGATGTAATACATGTATAGTCGATAACTGCCATACTGATACTTGGAAATAACATATGAAACACTAAGTAACATATACAACGGCAAAAACTCAAGAAATTTATAAAATAAATGCTAAAATTATGTAACTGTGTTATAAGAAGTTCTTAAACCTGTGCCAGACTTCAAAAAAGTCTGAATATGTCATGTTGGAGGCATTTTCAGGAAAATTTAATGTTATTTTGTGGGTAACGTACGTAACATGATGTTACCCGCTAATGCTGCCACTCTCAGAGGGCTAACATATTTCATTTTGTGGCCTTTATAATGTAGTATCTAGAAATCATAATGTACGAAATTCCCCCTGGGGGAGGTGGGGTCTATAGCCAGCGCGAGGCGTAGAGAATTACATTTTACATTTTTGTGTGATATGGGGGTACCATGTTCAACATCTAATAACTCAAAAAGTATATAAGATAGAAAAGTAATGTTTGCAGTTTTGAATAGGTTATTTAAAGATTCTTTAATATGATTCCAAATTAATGAACATAAACTGGTTTCAATAAAATTTAAGACAAACTACATTAGATGCATTTATCATTTAAAAGGGGGTTCAATTAAAAAATGTAACATACACTACATCCGGGGTGACTATATTTGTTTTCAAATGTCAAAATCTGTGCCCTAGTAATAGCTTACTTAGAAAATATAACCAATTTGGTAATCTTACCTCATCTTTTGGAATTTTAATTATCAAATATTTTGTAGGGTAACGTATGTAACAGGCTGTTACAGCTTAACGCTGCCATTGTCAGAGGGCTAACATGTTGCAAAATCCTTGCAAGACATTGGGCTTTAAGAAAAATATGGTCTTCAAAATTCCCCCTGGGGGGGGAGGTAAACCATATCCAGCCAGTGGCCTAAAATCACCCGGGGCCAGTAGTTTCAGAGAAGAAGTCATTTAAAGGAAAGGATAACGGACACCGAACGCCGGACACTGACCATAGTAATAGCTCCCCCTAAGTATAGCTCAGGGGAGCTAAACATGGATGCACCCAAATATTGAAGTTTGGAGAGGTATCCAAGATTTGGAATCAGAGTGTTGTATTAAACTTACGTTCAAGATTCATTTTAGGACTTCACATAACTTGAATCATTATTCAAGATATTCTCTGGCATATATTTTATGATCAGCTACTAAAGAGTTTTTTTTTTTTATCACAAATACGCTTTCTTACAGAGGTATAGGGCTGCAGATGACTGTACAAATTTTTATGGCAATTTCCAAATACCGGTTCAATTGCCGTTCAAATAACCGTACAAATATGGAATTAAACAGTGCAAACAAAAACCCCTCCCATGACAGTTTTATTGTATGCATCGATAAACAAGCCTATAAACTAAGTTTACAGATTACTAAAAATGTGAAAAATAGTGAAAAACTGAAATAAACAAATGTCTGGTTGAAGATATCGAGCTTGCAAAGACACTGAAACTCGGACGAAACCAGGTGATAGCGTGATTTTCGTTGTTTTGTGAAACTTTCGGATTTAATGAAAAAAATCAAATAGTGGAAATCGATAGCTCAGCCTGTGTAACCTAATTTCCATCCACCAGAATTCCACTTAGAATGAAAGGCGTTTGAAAAAAGAGAAACTTCTTGTCAACCTACCCCTCGCTTCATTGCACAAATAACTTATCCGTCGATGTACAATCTCAAAAGAATGTACAAGCACAAATACCGTACACTTCCGGTCCTACACTGTGGAGTCATTCATAAGTCTTCACATACAGTAAAAGAATAACATAAACTGAAAGACTGAAAGATAAATAGAAAGATCAGAACATTTTGGAGGAGGGGGGAAAGAATGGGCCGGCCCAGTCTTTCCCCACCCCACAATGTAGCAGTACAAATAAAATGTTCGGTTTGAAAACTTGATTCTCTCTTTGGAATCGGTCATTCATAAGTGTTAAGACACAGTGAAAGAGTAACATAAACCGAAAGACTAACTGATCAATAGAAAGATCAAAAGATTTTGGAGGGGGGAAAGAATGGGCCGGCCCAGTCTTTCCCCACCCAACAATGTAGAAGTACCAATAATCTTGTTGGATTGAAATTTGATTCTTACTTTGGTATAGGTCTTTCATAAATGTTAAAATAGAGTGAAAGAGTAACATAAACCTAAAGACGAAATGATCAATAGAAGATCCAAAGATTAAGGAGGGGGGAAAGAATGGGCCGGCCCAGTCTTTCCCCACCCTACAATTACGAATAAACTTGTTGGTTTGAAAACTTGATTCTCTGCTTGGTATAAGTCAAGAGAGTTCAGATACAGCAAAAGAATAACATAATCCAAAAGTCTAGAGGATAAATAGAAAGATCCCAACATTTTGGAGGGGGGAAAGAATGGGCCGGCCCAGTTTTTCCCCACCCCACGATGTAGGAGTACCAATTAACTTGTTGGTTTAAAAACTTGATCTCTCTTTGGAATAGGTCATTCAAAATTGTTCAGATACAGTCAAAGAGTATTATAAAACGAAAGACTAAACAATAAATTGAAAGATCCAAGCATTATGGAGGGGGGGGGGGGGGGGGGGGGGGGGGGGGGGGGGGGGGGGGGGAAAGAATGAGTACCAATAAACATGTAAGATAGAAAACTTAATTCTCACTTTGGAATAGGTCATTCAAAATAATTCAGATACATTCAAAGAGTTGCATAATCAAAAAGACTGAAAAGATAAATAGAAAGATAGGAAGATTTTGGAGGGGGGGAAAGATTGGGCCGGCCCAGTCTTTCCCCACCCGACAATGCAGAAGTACCAATAAACTTGTTGGTTTGAAAACTAGATTCTCTCTTTGGAACAGGTCATACATTAGTGTTAAGATGCAATGAAAGAGCAGCATAATTAAAAGACTGAAAGATAATATATAGATCAATACATTTTGGAGGAGGGAAAGAATGGGCCGGCCCAGTCTTTCCCCACCCAACAATGTAGAAGTAGCAATAATCTTGTTCGATTGAAAGCTTGATTTTCGCTTTTAAATAGGTCATTCATAAATGTTAAGATACTGTGAAAGAGTAATATAAACTGAAAGACTAAACAATCAATAGAAAGATCGAAAGATTAGGAGGGGGGAAAGAATGGGCCGGCCCAGTCTTTCCCCACCCTACAATTAGGAATAAACTTGTTGGTTTGAAAACTTGATTCTCTGCTTGGTATAAGTTAAGAGAGGCCAGATACAGCAAAAGAATAACATAATCCAAAAGTCTAGAGGATAAATAGAAAGATCAGAACATTTTGGAGGGGGGAAAGAATGGGCCGGCCCAGTCTTTCCCCACACCTAAATGTAGAAGTACCAATAATATTGTTGGATAGAAAACTTGATTCTCACTTTGGTATAGGTCTTTCATAAATGTTAAAATTGAGTGAAAGAGTAACATAAACCGAAAGACGAAATGATCAATAGAAGATCGAAAGATTATGGAGGGGGGAAAGAATGGGCCAGCCCAGTCTTTCCCCACCCTTTAATTACGAATAAACTTGTTGGTTTGAAAACTTGATTCTCTGCTTGGTATAAGTCAAGAGAGTTCTGATACTGCAAAAGAATAACACAATCCAAAAGTCTAGAGGATAAATAGAAAGATCCCAACATTTTGGAGGGGGGAAAGAATGGGCCGGCCCAGTTTTTCCCCACCCCACGATGAAGAAGTACCAATTAACTTGTTGGTTTAAAAACTTGATCTATCTTTGGAATAGGTCATTTAAAATTGTTCAGATACAGTCAGTGAGTAACATAAACCAAAAGACTAAACAATAAATTGAAAGATCCAAGCATTATGGAGGGGGGGGGGGAAAGAATGGGCCGGCCCAGTCTTTCCCCATCGCACATAGTAGAAGTACCAATAAACATGTAAGATAGAAAACTTAATTCTCACTTTGGAATAGGTCATTTTAAAATTGTTTAGATACATTCAAAGAGTTGCATAATCCAAAAGACTGAAAAGATAGGAAGATTTTGGAGGGGGGAAAGATTGGGCCTGCCCAGTCTTTCCCCACCCGACAATGCAGAAGTACCAATAAACTTGTTGGTTTGAAAACTAGAATCTCTCTTTGGAACAGGTCATACATTAGTGTTAAGATGCAATGAAAGAGCAGCATAATTTAAAAGACTGAAAGATAAATATATAGTTCAATACATTTTGGAGGAGGGAAAGAATGGGCCGGCCCAGTCTTTCCCCACCCAACAATGTAGAAGTACCAATAATCTTGTTGGATTGAAAACTTGATTTTCGCTTTTGAATAGGTCTTTCATAAATGTAAAGATACAGTGAAAGAGTAACATAAACTGAAAGACTAAACATCAATAGAAAGATCGAAAGATAAGGAGGGGGGAAAGAATGGGCCTGCCCAGCCTTTCCCCACCCTACAATTACGAATAAACTTGTTGGTTTAAAAACTTGATTCTCTGCTTGGTATAAGTAAGAGAGGTCAGATACAGCAAAAGAATAACATAATTCAAAAGTCTAGAGGATAAATAGAAATATCCGAACATTTTGGAGGGGGAAAGAATGGGCCGGCCCAGTCTTTCCCCAAACCACAATGTAGAAGTACCAATAATCTTGTTGGATTGAAAACTTGATTCTCACTTTGGTATAGGTCTTTCATAAATGTTAAAATAGAGTGAAAGAGTAACATAAACCTAAAGACAAAACGATCAATAGAAGATCCAAAGATTAAGGAGGGGGAAAAGAATGGGCCGGCCCAGTCTTTCCCCACCCTACAATTACGAATAAACTTGTTGGTTTGAAAACTTGATTCTCTACTTGGCCCACCCCATCATGTAGAAGTACCAATTAACTTGTTGGTTTGAAAACTTGATTCTCTCTTTGGAATCGGTCACTCATAAGCGTTAAGATACAGTGAAAGAGTAACATAAACCGAAAGACTAACTGATCAATAGAAAGATCAAATGATTTTGGAGGGGGGAAAGAATGGGCCGGCCCAGTCTTTCCCCACCCAACAATGTAGAAGTACCAATAATCTTGTTGGATTTAAAACTTGATTCTCACTTTAGTATAGGTCTTTCATAAATGTTAAATAGAGTGAAAGAGTAACATAAACCGAAAGACTAAACATCAATAGAAAGATCGAAAGATAAGGAGGGGGGAAAGAATGGGCCTGCCCAGTCTTTCCCTACCCTTCAATTACGAATAAACTTGTTGGTTTGAAAACTTGATTCTCTGCTTGGTATAAGTTAAGAGAGGTCAGATACAGCAAAAGAATAACATAATCCAAAAGTCTAGAGGATAAATAGAAATATCCGAACAATGCCGGCCCAGTCTTTCCCCACACCACAATGTAGAAGTACCAATAATCTTGTTGGATTGAAAACTTGATTCTCACTTTGGTATAGGTCTTTCATAAATGTTAAAATAGAGTGAAAGTGTAACATAAACCTAAAGACGAAACGATCAATAGAAGATCCAAAGATTAAGAAGGGGGGGAAAGAATGGGCCAACCCAGTCTTTCCCCACCCTACAATTACGAATAAACTTGTTGGTTTGAAAACTTGATTCTCTACTTGGCCCACCCCACAATGTAGAAGTACCAATTAACTTGTTGGTTTGAAAACTTGATTCTCTCTTTGGAATCGGTCATTCATAAGTGTTAAGATACAGTGAAAGAGTAACATAAACCGAAAGACTAACTGATCAATAGAAAGATCAAAAGATTTTGGAGGGGGGGAAAGAATGGGCCGGCCCAGTCTTTCCCCACCCAACAATGCAGAAGTACCAATAATCTTGTTGACTTGAAAACGTGATGCTCACTTTGGTATAGTTCTTTCATAAATGTTAAATAGAGTGAAAGAGTAACATAAACCGAAAGACTAAACATCAATAGAAAGATCGAAAGATAAGGAGGGGGGAAAGAATGGGCCTGCCCAGTCTTTCCCTACCCTTCAATTACGAATAAACTTGTTGGTTTGAAAACTTTGCTTGGTATAAGTTAAGAGAGGTCAGATACAGCAAAAGAATAACATAATCCAAAAGTCTAGAGGATAAATAGAAATATCCGAACAATGCCGGCCCAGTCTTTCCCCACACAACAATGTAGAAGTACCAATAATCTTGTTGGATTGAAAACTTGATTCTCACTTTGGTATAGGTCTTTCATAAATGTTAAAATAGAGTGAAAGAGTAACATAAACCTAAAGACGAAACGATCAATAGAAGATCCAGAGATTAAGAAGGGGGGGGAAAGAATGGGCCGGCCCAGTCTTTCCCCACCCTACAATTACGAATAAACTTGTTGGTTTGAAAACTTGATTCTCTACTTGGCCCGACGAAACGATCAATAGAGGATCGAAAGATTTTGGAGGGGGGAAAGAATGGGCCGGCCCAGTCTTTCCCCACCCAACAATGTAGAAGTACCAATAATATTGTTGGATTGAAAACTTGATTCTCACTTTGGTATAGGTCTTTCATAAATGTTAAATAGAGTGAAAGAGTAACATAAACCTAAAGACAAAACGATCAATAGAAGATCCAAAGACAATCATGAGTGTTAAGATACAGTGCAAGAGTAGGTTAAACCTTAAGACTGAGAGATTAATAGAAAGGTTAGAAAATAATAGAGGGGGGAAAGAATGGGCCGACCCAGTCTTTCCCCACCCCCTATTAGAAGAATCATTTGGCTGAATGCTTGTAACTTGAATTTCTCATTGAGATAGGTCAATCATGAGTGTTCAGATTCAGTGTAAGAGTAGTTTAAACCAAGGACTGACAGATAAATTGAAAGGTTAGAACCCAATGGAGGGGGGGAAAGAATGGGCCGGCCCAGTCTTTCCCCACCCCACTATTGAGAAGGAACATGCAGTTGGCTAAATGCTTTCTTAACGTGAATTTCTCCTTAGGACAAGACAATCATGAGTGTTCATATACAGTGCAAGAGTAGGTTAAACCTAAAGACTGAGAGATAAATAGAAAGGTTAGAAAATAATAGAGGGGGGAAAGAATGGGCCGGCCCAGTCTTTCCCCACCCCTATTTAGAAGAATCATTTGGCTGAATGCTTGTAACTTGAATTTCTCCTTGAGATATGTCAATTATGAGTGTTCAGATTCAGTGTAAGAGTAGTTTAAACCGAGGACTGACAAATAAATTGAAAGGTTAGAACCCAATGGAGGTTGGGGGGGGAAAGAATGGGCCGGCCCAGTCTTTCCCCATCCCACTATTGAGAAGGAACATGCAGTTAGCTAAATGCTTTTTTAACTTGAATTTCTCCTTAGGACAAGACAATGAGTGTTCAGATACAGTGCAAGAGTAGGTTAAACCTAAAGACTGAGACATAAATAGTAGAAAATAATAGAGGGGGGAAAGAATGGGCCAGCCCAGTCTTTCCCCACCCCCTATTTAGAAGAATCAATTGGCTGAATGCTTGTAATTTGAATTTCTCCTTGAGATATGTCAATCATGAGTGTTCAGATTCAGTGTAAGAGTAGTTTAAACCAAGGACTGACAGATAAATTGAAAGGTTAGAACCCAATGAAGGGGGGGGGAAGAATGGGCCGGCCCAGTCTTTCCCCACCCCACTATTGAGAAGGAACATGCAATTAGCTAAATGCTTTCTTAACTTGAATTTCTCCTAAGGACAAGACAATCATGAGTGTTCAGATACAGTGCAAGAGTAGGTTAAACCTTAAGACTAAGAGATAAATAGAAAGGTTAGAAAATAATAGAGGGGGGAAAGAATGGGCCGGCCCGGTCTTTCCCCACCCCCTATTTAGAAGAATCATTTGGCTGAATGCTTGTAACTTGAATTTCTCCTTGAGATATGTCAATCATGAGTGTTAAGATTCAGTGTTAGAGTAGTTTAAACCAAGGACTGACAGATAAATTGAAAGGTTAGAACCCAATGGAGGGGGGGAAAGAATGGGCTGGCCCAGTCTTTCCCCACCCCACTATTGAGAAGGAACATGCAGTTAGCTAAATGCTTTCTTAACTTGAATTTCTCCTTAGGACAAGACAATCATGAGAGTTCAGATACAGTGCAAGAGTAGGTTAAACCTAAAGACTGAGAGATAAATAGAAAGGTTAGAAAATAATAGAGGGGGGAAAGAATGGGCCGGCCCAGTCTTTCCCCACCCCCTATTTAGAAGAACCAGTTAGCTAAATGGGTTTTAAAGTCGAAGATCTCTTTGACATGTCATTCGAAAGTATTTCCATACAGTGAAAGAGTACAATAAACCAAAAGACTGATAGTAAAAGTGAATGGTCTGAACCCCTAGAAATCACAACCAAACAGCAACAAGTATAAGTACTTTTGAGACCTATCGCTAATTTAATAGCCGCTTTTTAAATTTATGCAAAGAAATAATAATTCCATTATGATTTTTGAAATTATTAGGGGGGGAAAAAACTGACTGGGTGGGGAAAGAATGGGCCGGCCTATTTTTTCCCCGGGGAAAGAATGGGCCGGCCCATTCTTTCCCCGGGGAAAAAACTGACTGGGGGGAAATTCCGGCCTGTTACACCGGAAACACAGGTATTTTTTTTATTGGCCTAAGTAGTAGGGTACATGTAAAGTGCTGAAAGTAAATTTCTATCTAAGCTTTTCCTGAAACCATTAGATGGAGGAGTATTTCTTGATGGCACATGATAATCTGAGAGTCTAGTTCTTCCCATGTATCATTAACCCAGGTGCAGGCATCTATTTGGGTTGGTTTCCTCATACATGTATTCCCAGGCAGAGTGGTGTCATATCCCATGAGGAGTACCACTAATTCCAGGTTTTTCATTGTCATATTCACACTGACATTAAGTGGCTGTAATATGCTGGTCATACCACGGGAATAATAGCTAATGTTGTACAAAGTTCATCTTTCAGCAGCTCTCTGACATTCTCCGACTTGCGACACCTGAACCCATTCAACACAAGCAGTGACTTTGTCTTCAGCAGTCTACCTGGACGTTTTCCCAAGACGGTCCTTATTCAGTCCACCATAAGGATGTCATTAGCTAGGGCTGGCACGATTAATCGAAATATCGGTTAATCGGTTGATATACAAAAGAAAAACGATTATCGATATGAAAGTTCAAAAATCGGTTACTTTTAATGGATATTCCATCTATTTATTCAATTAAAATCCACGCGTAATTGCCTCGTGTTATTTTTTGTTAAGACCGGAAGTGGCCTGAAGTGCATTGTCATAAACAGTAGATGTGTATAAATTGCTGTAACGAAGTAGTAAAACGTTGTACTCTGCAGGCTAACTCAACAGCTAATTGTTAGAAAAAGTTATACTTGTGCTTCTCTATTTTTAAAATAGTACAAAATCACGAAATATTCGTCAGATAAATAATCTAGCATAAAAATTGTTTTCTCCGCAGTTAAATTTGAGTTTAGAAGCTTTCAATTTTACCAACGTTTACAGCGGGTCTTATTTTACACAAAGGTGTTCGTGCCATGCATACTTTACTTCCTTTTGTATGACGTCATGCAACGTGAAATTAACAACAACAATGGTCGACTGCGAGTTTAATTACCGACTTTGCCAATTAGCAAGTCAATTTTCTTCCAACAAAGTGGATGACAACTTGTTTTGAGCAAAGCTGCCACTTTTTATTTTAAACTTTTTATCTTTTGAACATATATCACATGCTACTTAGTGTTGTTTAGCGAAATCAATGTCATTGACAATGCAAGAGTTGTCAAAACGTTCCCAGACCCTCTGCCAAGTTTGAGCGATTACTAATCGGTTATATATCGAAATGCAAGGACCGATTATCGATTAGCATTGTGGCTTCGATTAGCCAGCCCTATCATTAGCCCTTTTAGCCAGTGATTTATTTACCATTTTGGGCTTATGGGTCCTGGGACTCGCAGTCTCCCATATCTATGTTTCCCAACTGTAAACTCATGAGTCCAGAACACTATTCTTCATGACAAATCTACAATACCATTGCATCCTGGGACTCGCTGAAATAAAAACTTTGCATCCCGGAGACAAATTTATGCACAAAAGATGCAAGATATGAGGTAACAAAATCACTGTTTAAAAGCGCCAAGAAAAAAAGCGCATTTGAAAATGTCGTCTGCTGCAAATAGCTGCCTAGCATTACTGATGAATTAAGTATGGAAGCAAACAGGAGCAGTCTGATCTGGGTCCATACTGTTTGCCATAGAGGCTTTTAAACATTTCAGCAGATGAGAAAAGCAGACGACTTTTGTTGCAATTGGCGCATTAAGGGTTAATCCAACCACTATCCTGGCAACACAATATCAGTGCTCTCACTAGAATTTTGAAAACAGGAGTTCAGGAAAACATTTGGCAAAAAGTACTAGGAGTCCCACTGGAAAAAGTGGGAGCTCCAAAAAGTTGGAGTCACACTGTATATCTTTCCCATTTTAGTCTGAAGTGATACATTTGAATCATTCTTAGATGACTGATTTTAACCCTTTAAGCACTAATGGATTGTTCGTACTTAACAAAACAAAAACGTTTACTATATTTTTAAATTTTGTGTAACCTGAACACACCTTTTTTATTTTGCAGGGGACAAAAATTCCACCTGTCCGCTAGTAATTACTACTGAAATCTAGAAAAGACGAGTAATTCTTCCCAAGCACTTGTCCTGTAGGACGAGTGCTTTGGCAAGAATAACTAGTTCTTTCTTGTTTCACTCTAAGATCTATCTATCTATTTATACTGCATCACCACCTCGCAGGGATTACATGCAGGTGCGCGTCTGTGCGTTGTTAGTACTAGATGGAATGTTATAAAAGAAAGTTCCCATAAAAGTTGTTAGAGGAAGTGGAGTAAAAGATGAAAGGGTTAAAATGTTAAAAGTCAGAAACAAGCTGACAGTGACTGGAGGATGAAACTAGCATTTCCTGAATATTGACTGTGAAATCTTTTTGTCAGTATGACTCAGTAGAAGGAATGCAGTTAAGAATCTAACTGGAAAAATATCATTCTAACAGTGATATAAGGAACTTCATATGTTATTTGTCATACTATATATTTCTCCCTTATGTTCTTTATTGCATAGGCTTTTAAAGGACAAGTACATGTGTTTTCAGGAAGAGTGAAAATTGTAAGTCACTAGTCCTGTAGGACAAGTGCAATATTGAAATATTTTTTGTCTCCTGTTAGCAACCCCAGTTAATTTTTTAATTTCAATTAATGTCTCTAAATCAAAGTTCATTTGGTAGAGCTCTACAAAAGCTGCACAAAACAGTTTAAATTTTGAAGATACCTTTACTAGAACAAAAGTTACAGCAGATTGAAGTTTCCTAAAACCGTGCGTTTCCTGGAATTTTTCGGCTATTAAGGATGCTGATTTGAAGCGCCCGACGATGGACCCGACGAGAATGAAAATTGAAGACAATCTGCTGTAACTTTTTTATTTATCAAGGGATCTGTATGAAATTTGGTATGCTTATGTATTTTTTCCTGCGCTTTTCATTTCTGGCATTGTTTTTTCACTACTAAGTATGGGAAACAAGTTATCAAAGGAGTCAGGCTGCAAAAATTTGATATTTTTATTTTTAAAATTTGTTAATTAGAACCATGTTGAAAAAAGCATCTATGCATAAGATACAAAGACAATATCATGATATAAAAACATGTAAAACTGATAAAATATAAATAATAAAAAGCAAATAGTCATTGTAGTTCTCTCTTTCTATTCCAGATAGTCCAAATAGATACACATTGTGGTACATGTAAATGTTCAAAATTTTGAACTTTTTCTTTCTTTTCTCAAAAACAAAGCTGGTTATCAGGGCTCGTATTCACAAAATGCTTGTCAGAATAGCAAACAGAGAAGACCTTGATCAGAATGCTCCTTCAGAAGCAGTATGATCTGGGTCTGCACTGTTTGTCTAGGCATTTTTTGGCAAGCAATCAGTGTTCAAAATTTTAGATCATTTATCGTATTTCCGATTTGCAAAGCAACCATCTCAGTTTCTCTTTTCAATTAACCCCTTGTATACAGGAAACCCTTAAACAGATACTAAGCATAATCAATGCGGCATTTCATCAGGTCTACACTGCCTATAAAAATGAAAAAAAAGGTCATCAACTCACTTTACCAAGTTTTTAGGCGACGGCCTACAAAACTTGGAAAAAATATTGGCCAGAAACTCACTTTAGGTAAATGCCAAAACTTTGCCATTTTAAAAAATCTTGGCCAGCAAATCGCTTAAGAACTAAGGCATGGCTATATCAAGGTCAAAATCTTTGGAAGTAATGATTCACTTTTGTCATTCTTCTTCAAAAATGTTCAAAGACAACACCATTTTCAAGGCAGCCTAATGGGACTAAGCTGTCAAATTTATGAAGGACTTGGTTTTAGCTGATACTGTTTTTCTCACAGAAACGCCCCGGATACATCTTGATGCCTAGAAAAAATATGTCTGCCATGACATGATGTTGTTTCCAAACAAATAAGTAAAGACTTCACAGAAGGATTGGAATAATGCTGACACCTTTTGACCAGGCTCATCAAGACATTGGTCTTGATCTGGATCCATACCATTTGACGCTAAATAGGGATGACTGCTAAACACCTCCATAATCAGTTTTGACAAAATGCCGGTCCTGATCTGGATCCATACTGTTTGACACTAAATAGAAATGACAGCTGATAACCTTTATAAACATGATAAACAGTTTGGACCCAGAACAGACGAGACAAAATGTTAGGTCTGATCTGGGTTCAAACAGTTTGACACAAGGTGCTTCACAGTTTAGACCCAGATCAGGCCCTCTGGTCTGGATCCAAACTTTGTGTCACATGGAATAAACTATGTTATATGCAGGACCATATTGTATTTTTGTTTGTTTGATCTGATTCTTCTCGTCTTAGTCAAAATAAATTCTATGATGTATGGAATCCTGCCATGGGTTGGTTTGCTTATGTTGAAAAATTTCTCAAGTTCAATACTAACAGTGCTGTGACTGTAAATGATGGGATTTTAAATCCCCCGTAGTCTTGTCGTGGAGGATTAAATAATTTTGTGCCCCCTCCCAGTCCCAGCTCCCAGTCCCAAACAAAACTCAGAAATTTGCCTATAGACTCTATATAAACTTATCAAAAGTGGGGGGCATTTTTCCATATGGGGCAGAACCCTTTAACAATGAGCTATGGAACAGACCAGATAAAGCAAGTATCAAAGAAAGAAAATAGAAAGACTTTTCAATAGTGGTTATTGTGCAAATATCCTCATGTTTTTCTTAATAATTTTTAGGCCTTTGTCAGAAGTAATGAGTCACCAGCATATTGAAAACGCGTTTAATAGTATTCCCCATAAAATTAAAGTGAAAAATATATGTTCAAATTAAGTCTGGCATACATTTTTTTTAGCGAAAATCATCGCCAATTCTTTCGGAAAATCGGGCCGAAACCGCTGGACGCGAATGTTGATTTTTTTCGACCATAACGTTTTCCGATATTAAATGTTTAGATTATATATTTTTTACATGGAGATGTTCTAAATAATATATTTCATCGATATGGAACATTTTTTTCACATTATTTTTTTGTTTTGGCAGAAAAATTGCATCTGAAACTTGTAAACATTCTTATGGGTAAAAACTAGGGCTGGCACAAAAGAAAAACGATTATCGATATAAAAATTCAAAAATCGGTTACTTTTAATGGATGTTCTGTCTATTTATTCAATTAAAATCCAAGCGTAATTGCCTCCTTTTATTTTCTATTTAAACCGGAAGTGCCGTAAAGTGCATTGTCCTAAACAGTAGATGCGTATAAATTGCTGTTACGAAGTAGTAAAACGTTGTACTCTGCAGGCTAACTCAACAACTGGTTGTTAGAAAAAGTTATACCTACGCTCCTCTGTTTTAAATAAAGTAGTACAAAATCACGAAAATTCATCAGATGAATAATCTAGCATGAAAGATGTTTTTCTCCGCGGTTAAATTTGAGTTTAGAAGCTTTCAATTTTACCGACGTTTTACAACGGGTCTTATTTTACACAAAGTTGTTCGTGTCATGCATACTTGACTTCCTTTTGTATGATGTCAAGCAACGTGCCGAAATTAACAACAAACAATGGCGGACTGCGAGTTCAATTACCGACTTTCTTTCAATTTTCTTCCAACAGAGTGGATGACGACTTGTTTTGAGCAAAGGTGCCACTTTTTATTTAAAACCTTTTATCTTTTGAATCTATAACACATGCTACTTAGTGTTGTTTTGCGAAATGATGGGAAAATCAATGTCGTTTACCATGCAAGAGTTGTCAAAACGTTCCGAGACCCTCTGTCAAGTTTGAGCGATTACTAATCGGTTATATATCGAAATGCAAGGACCGATTATCGATTAGCATTGTGGCTTCGATTAGCCAGCCCTAGTAAATACCAATATGGCCGCCGATGACCCCGACTTTGACCTCGCTGGAGATAAAATCGGCGTAGTAAAAAAGTGGTAAGGTTTCTAAACTTTGACAAAAGAAGCGATATAATTGCCGTTGTCGTAGAACGGCGTTTCTGATATCAAATTAAAATTTGGAATGAGTAGATTCTCATGATTCAAAGATAATTTTGATATTTTGATTTTTCATCATTCTGTGTAACTTTGACTTTGGTGCTTTATAACTTTTGTTGTGATCGTCCGTTTTTTAAAATTTGCATTCCAGGGCCACGGGAATTCATTCATCTGTCACATGTCAAAAGCTCATGAATATTCAATTACAACAAGTAGCTCGCAATTTCATTGGAAGAGGACACCTGACCACGCGCAAGTGGCCTGAAACCTGTTTATTGGCTCGAATGGAAAATTACCGCGATGCTTAAATTAACCAGATGACAACAAATTTTGTAAATTAAAAAGGGACACATATCATATATCAGATTAAAGCATTTTTTATTGCCATTCTAATCATGTATGTATACAGGGTGTCAATATATTGTAAATAATCAAAATTAAGGATTAAGACCAGTGACCATAGAAATTTTCAGTAATTCCAGCTGATATTGGACAGGTATTGGGGTTGCTACTCCTGTTTGGCCTTATCAAAATAAAAAGATTAAACTGTTGGTACTTGCTTTATTCATTTAAAAGACAGACAGACAGATTTGATTAATCTTATGCAGATGGAAGTCTCTTTTCTCTCTCAAAAAAGGGAAGGGAAAAACATATTTCTGGTGTGGCAGATTTCGGCGCAGTCATGGCTTTCATACACGACAAAGTTGAATCTTTTCCGTGACAAAGCCGGTCAGATTAACTTGCCATGGACTGCGACTTGCCCCTGCAACATACCCATGCTGATCCTACGATGTGTCCGCGCTATAGACGAGTCCAAACACTACGTCACAAATCAATATATCATCCGGAACACTATGGTCTTTATCTGATAGCTGGTAAATAGTCTGGTTGGCAGAAAACTGTTGTTTACCTGTATCGGGCATGGAAACAGCACATGTTTTATGGCGATTTAAAGCATAATATATTTCATAAAAAATAATTCTTACGACTGGTTCCCATAGTTTGATCATTGACCTATCGAATGATGTGTTTTTTCACACATTTTATCGTCATTTAACAAAAATATCGGAGATTGAAACGGTCGACATCGGACCAAAACACCGGAGCGGGGGCCCCGTCAAAAACAACGAAAAAACTAGTAAAAATAATTGTTTTTTTCGCAAGAAAATTATTGAAAATGAATGGCCAATCATTAATCTACATATCCAAATCAAAAGCTGGGGCAAAAATATCGTTTTACGATGATTTTTATCACGTAAATGTTGGCTCAGCTCAATGGCCATAGCATTGAGCGGAAGGGTTTTTGCCAACCACAATAAAAAGTCACGTGGTAAAAATTGTTATCACGTGGTCTTATTGCCCAGACGAAAACAATAACATTGGACTGGTCTATACCCTCGCTACACCAGCGACAAAAAAGACATGCAACCATCATGATTTCATCCCGGAAAGACGCGTCACATTTGATGGAAACATTGCGATGCTTACTCAAGTTACTAGTTCTTGGACCATAACGTAGTTTGTAAGTTTGTTCTAGGCTCAAACTACGTTATGGTTTTTATGCACGATAGAATGAAAATTAAGTCATGTATTTTAATCCATGCAATTCCAGCTTGCGTGTACTGCTGTTTACTTCTGGCAATTAGTAGTCATGAAGAAAAATGTTGAAATATTTGAAATACAATAAGTATGTCGTATATTGACACTTACGATGTGTTAAAGAGTGAAAAAACAAAAGTGTTTTGTAAACAGAGAGATGTTGTTGTCCTACATCATGGCGTGTGGTTCTCAGTGTCATCAGCGTCAGTATAGGAGGCAGGGTACCAAACTTGACAGGTATTGGGGTATAACTAAACACCGGAAGGAACGTTCCTTACGCGGAAGAATGCTCCTTGTTACTCTTCAGCATGACTTAACCTCCACATTGGACAGCGGCGTACAGGCAGACACGATTGTCTTGGAATTTTCTAAGGCTTTTGACAGAGTTCCAACAATTCAGTTTACCCGGGAGGCTACACCACGATGGCATCAGGGGATACCCAACAGTAGATCACATACTTCCTTTTTGGCAGAACCCAGTGTGGCTGTTGAGGGTTGTTCTTCAGAAAGCGTGCCCGTCTTAAGGGGGGGGGGGGGGTCCTGTATGTGTCAGTACTGGGGCCCTTGTTATTTTTGCAATTTATTCTGTATGTGCCAGATACTCCAAACACCTCTAGGAGAGTATTTACTATTACATGGAGTGCACACTGAAATGGCTATGAATTTTTAGCCAAAATAATCAGAATATAACATGAAAAGGACAATCAAGAAAGATGTGTAAATGAATTGACAAAACGTAAATTTTGGAATTTGAACTGTATTTCGAACTATAATTAATTATTGTTGGAAAGGGGGGATGGCATGCTGTGAGACTGACACGACTAAAAATTCTAGATGATATTATGTGTGAATGATTGATGATAGATGATTAGTGTCATTAACGACCTCAAGACAATCTCATCTCCAGACATGTTTGTTTGCAGATGACTGCATAATGTATGGACCGTGATTATGTCGTCCTACAGCAAGACCTTGATGCTTTAGCAGAGTGGGAATCCAAGTCGGTGGTGAATTCCATCCTCAGAAATGCAGTGTCCTGAGTGTATCAAGATCCAGACCCCCTTCAGACCCCCTCCCACAAGCTAATAGGACACATCATGAATACTGAAGATGCAACAAAGTACCTGGGTGTCAACCTCAAGGCTACCGTTTCTTGGAAGACACACATAGAAATTATCTCCAATAAGCCCAACAGCATGCCCAGGATCTTAAGACGCAGCCGCAGGTCTTGTGGTGAGGATTAAAAAGCAAACACCTACTTCAGCATAGTCCGCTTGAACTTTGAATACTGCTCGTTTGTTTGGACCCAGCACAAGAAGTGTCAGATTCGGAAATTAGAGATAAATCAAAGAACAGCTGCCTGGTACACAACAAACCGAAACAGGAACACCAGCAGCCTGCCATCAATTCTCAAGCTTCTCCAGTGGGAATCTCGCGATTCCAGGAGTTCCAAAATTCAGCTGATACAGACAGATAGTATAATGTGTCCTTATTATATGTACAAGGGAGTATGCAGGTTTATTTGTGTTGTTATTGCTTCTGTGGCTTTTATATAGTGGTTTTGGCTGCATTTTCTTATATCGTCTTTACAGTTGGTCAGGCCTTTATAATGACGATTGTGGCATAAAACTTTCATGGGTGGGTTAGAGCCTGGTGTTTTAGTTGGTTTTACTTACCGTGGTTAAACTAGGAGGTTTCTTTGGCACTGGCAGAATGGGACTTAAGAGCTTTTTACTTTGTTTCATCTAAGTATGTTGATTTGATATTATTGTATGTATTTGGTGTCCATAGAAAGGCAACTAATGCAGCTGGTACTTGAAGGCACTATAAAGGATTTGTCTGCAGTTTGTGATTATGGTATTTCCTGACCATTCTCACTTACTTTGATTTATTCGATTGTTTCTCTGTGATGATACATTGCATTCCCTAAGAAGACTCCATGCGAAGTAAACAATTTAGTTTTAATGACAACAGAGTCTTGGGCAAAGATTTGCCCCCAGTAAAATGAGAAACAAAACATTTTTGCATCTTGATCCACATCTGAACGAAGGTTGAGGCTGGTACAGTGAAACTACTTTAAGCCCACCAGTAAAGGTATTTTACTGACCGTTCCAAGGCGGTGCTTCTTTGTGTATCATGTTTGTTATTTATGTTTCATAGTAAGAAAGAGGGCGAAGATCAGGATTCAATACAATCAAGTACCACACCTGTCGCAGGATATCACATGGAAAAGTGACAAACACACAATTAGACATCACAAACAAGGGCCAAGAGGTCAGCCCTTTCCCAGCAGGGGACAACAAGGCATCAATAAAAAGACGCCCGCGAAAGCTTAACAAACACAAGACAGAAATAACACAAATGATGCACAAAAGAATTACCACCTTGGAACGTGCAGTGATAAAATCATAAATAAAGTTGCCATATCACGTAACGTCGGCACTTTTCAAAAGAATATCACAGCAGAAGTGAAACGATATCATATGATAACAATATTTTATCACATGTTACCTAAGAATCCATTGATCCATCTTCAGGATTCAGCTTTGATTAACTTATATCTGGTGCGACACGCTCTAGCTCCAATGACTTGCTGACACCTCTATCTCATTGACAGAACGTAGGTCAGTATGAATGCCTGTAGGATGTTTCTCCATTCCTGAATGAAGGACTGCTGCAGCTGTTGTTGGTTATGCCGAGCTTCGGTTTATCTCTTTCTATAAATATTCAATAGCACTAATGTCAGGTGTCTTTGTCCATGGTAGCCGATGACTATTCTGCAACTGTACCAGTGGCTGTCTGTGATATTCTTTTGAAAATTGGCGCCATTATGTGATTTTGTGACTTTTACTTATGGCGTGATATTTATATTTTCTATGATTTTAATTTATCATTGAATCGATTGAAAATAAATTTATTCCAGGTATGTATCATGCTTATTCCCAATTTTAACGCAATCTGTACACACATTATTAAATTACATAACTTATATAGTAAGTATTGCATTAGCTGTGGTCTGGAGTGCATTTTATCTCCGTCAGGTCTGGTACTTGATTGTATCTATCTGATCTTTGGATAATTCTTTACCTTTCCTTTAGCTGCAATCAAATACCTATTTATGCAGATATACTATTACTTACACACCTGAGTGCTTGTAAGTAACAAATGCTGTTTCTAAAACATGCATGGCAATAAATAAAGAAGGGATGGCTAGGTATGGAATGGTAACAGATGTCAGTCATATAACAGAGCAACGCAGCATAATATTATATTTCCATATGCCTTATTTGGTAGGTAGGTAGGTGGTGTGTGGGTATATAGGTAGGTGGATGGGTGAATGGGTAGGTAGGTATGTTGACCTGTAAGAAGGTATCTAGACCTGCATGTAGGTGGGTAGATCTGTATGTAGGAAGGTAAATATTACTGTAGGTAGATAGGTAGACCTCCAGGTACGTAGGTGAATAGATAGATAGGTAAGAAGGTACAGATAGATAGGTTTGTACATAGACCTGTAGGTAAATAGGTAGGTAGACCTGTTGGTAGTCAGGCCCGTAGGTAGGTAGGTAGGTAGGTAGGTAGGTAGGTAGGTAGGTAGGTAGGTAGATTGGGTTATGCAGCCCTTTGAAAATTCGTGGAAGAACAATTTCGGTATTTAGTATATCCCTAACAACCTCTTTCTCAAAATCATGACCGGCCATTCAAAACGTTCACAGAATGTGTAAACATATGATTGAGGTTGAATAAAACCGATCAGGTGAGGTTTTTCCAAAAAACATTCCTAGCGGCGTAAAGATAAGTATCTAAGGAACATTTCTATATAAGTTTTATAAGGTTACGTCATAAACTGAAGTGAAAATTGAGTCCACTCTTATCAATTAGAATTTTGACCAAAATGTGCACATAAATATTACGCCGTAGAATGTGTCAAAACCAAAAATGACATTCGGAGGCGTAATCTTACACCTATCAAGTTACATGCTGTACGAGAGCTTGATCTGTTGAGTTACAATATCTAGTTTAACTGTGGATCTAGGGCATTTTAACCAATTTTTATTGGGCATCATATACACAGAGGGCAACTACTAGGCTTACAGGGGAAGAAATACTGTACTTCTGCAAGTCTTTCCTGCTGTCCTGGTTTGTGATAAATGAAGTTCGAAATTATAGGCATTTTGAATGCACGCAGTAAATAAGTTTCTGAAAAGTACTGAGCCAAATCTTGAAGTAGGCTTTTCAAGTTTTGCCTTTGGCAAACATGCTTGTTGTGTTTATCAAATTTTAACGGTCGGCTTAGTCTTAGAACAATGGAAAACACATGTCAACAGACTTTTGTTTGGTCACTGCAGGAGCTTTTCTTACCGAAAGATGCGTCTGTTTCGAACCATAAGCCAGTTTGCTAAGAAATCACACAGCCGTACACTTCTTTGTTGCAGACGTAACTTGTCAGATATCGAAAAGTTAACACAGCTTTCAATATTCAAATTCCAAAATGGCGATAATTAATTTTTAGATTTCAGCGCATGCGCATTCGAAAACCGCCGCGCACCTGTTGAAGTTTTGGTTCCCGGTTTAGGTCGGGTCTGAAAGCCCCTGCCGAGCCGAGCCGCCGACTCGCCGACCCGCCGAGTCAAATTTTTATTTTTTCAATAACATCCTCCGAGGACATATATCATAAATATTTTTTATATAAAATCATCACTTAGACTAAAAACAATAAGTGGAACATAAAGGAAATTTATAATCTTTTACAATTTTGATTTAATTTCCATTTTATTCCACAAAGGGGGTCTGAAAGCCCCTGCCGAGTGAATCGCGATTTCAGTTGATTTTCGAGATCTTAATTGGGAAATTGAGAAGTCTTCAAGCGATTTTGACAAATAATGTGAAATAAAAATATAAATGAAGATAATGTTTAAAGATTTCTTACGAAATAAATGCGTTAATTTCACGAAAATGATAGTTTCATAACGGCCTTCTTCTTCTTTTCTTTGTATATTCTGCCTTTAGGAGAGGCACACCCGGTGAACCGGCCACTTCGAATTTCTATTTATTTACGACTTAATTAACCACAATGACCGAAAACGGACATGTAAACGGCCCAATACCACCACGTACGGTATGCAGTAAGCAAACTAAATCGGACAACCTTCGACTTGCCATCGAAACGTCTTTCAAATGGCGTGCCGCTGGTGGGCCTAAGGTGTTCAGATGGGGGGGGGGGTGTACTCTGATATTTTCATACATATGTATGGTATTTTTTGGGGTTCAAAATTTTAAATTTCAATATTTTTGAGTTTTTTTTTTTAGAAAAATGGGAGTACCCCCCTCTTCCACCCCCTCCCCCCCCCCCCCCCCCCGTAGGAGACTGAGTCAATACTGCCAAACAGAGAAATGAAATGGGGGAAGGGTTTGAGTTCAATTTTTTAACACTGGGTGGAATCATACAATAATTATGGGTTGTTGAGGGGTGATACACAGTGTGACCACCCTACAACCTCCTTCAGTTAATATGATATTTAAGATTTACACTTACTACAAATACAAAGTAAACTATCGGTTGGCGAATTCAATCCAGCACACTTGTAGTGGAACCAGTTCTGACATGTTTCGGTATCGCACTGCACCATATCATCATACGAATTTGGAAAGAGTGACCACATTAATTAAAAACTACCGAAGTTTTCCTTTTCAAAATTAGCAAACAGTGAAATTCTAGATGAGACCATTCATTCGAGTTGCCACATCTTGTATTTCACTATTTGACATATTTTGACTTTTTAATTTCCCTATATAGTTTCCGCAAATAAAAAAAAAGTACTGTAATACCGCAAATAGAAAAAAAAAACTGTATTACCAACTATGTTATTAACAAAATTAGCAAACTGTGAAATTCTACATGCGACAATTCATTCGAGTTGCCACATCTATTATTTCACTATTTGCCATATTTTGAAGATCACCCAAAAACGTATTACTTAGTAGTTAAAAGTGTGGCGACTCGGAAGAATGACCGCATTAAAAACTACCGATATTTTTCTTTTCAAAATTAGCAAACAGTGAAATTCTAGATGAGACCATTCATTCGAGTTGCCACATCATTTGCCATATTTTGACTTTTTAATTCCCCTATATAGTTTCTGCAAATAAAGATTACTGTATTACCGAAAATAAAGAAATACTGTATTACCGACTTTTATCTTAACAAAATTAGCAAACGGTGAAAATCTATAGTCCGTACAGAAATTCAGTGAACAACGTTTTTCTTTTTTAAAATGTCTTTAATGATAAAATTTTGGACTAAAAATTTGCACATACATATAATAAAACACCGCCTAATATACAATTGCATATTTGAATATTTATGATAGGAAAATAAGTCTGGAATCTCTTGTAAAATAAAATTACTTAGTCGTTTTCGATTTAGAAAATTCCTTATTTTCCCTCAATGTATTTCATATGGGTAACACGTGGTTTATACAGTTCAATGAATACCATGTTTACTTTCGTATATCAGGTTGTATTATATAGAAAACAGTCACCAGCAGGACAACTCTTGCACACTGCAAATGCTTTGAAGAGACTGCGCAAATTACAATTATGTCTGAGTTATCGTATTTCCTGTGTTTTCTAAGCGTTCATGGATAGCAATTGGACCGCGACTGCAAAAACCTGTCTTCGGTGTCTCATCATTAACTTTGTTGTCTGCTTTTTAGGTGAATCATATCTACACTTGCTACGAGAGAAATTTCAATTTCTAGCTAGCCTGTTTAGATTTGGAGATTCTAAGCTCAAAATGCCCCATCACTAATTTCTCCTTCCGACCTCAGCATTATTTTTATTGGATGAGTCCTTTTTCAGCATTATTTTTATTGGATGAGTCCTTTTTCACTTGTCCTCTCATTTATAATTGTCCAGAATAACTTTTTGCATGCATATTTTGCATTGGCTGGTGTCAACAAACCAGTATTTGGAATAAACAAATAGAAAGTTCAATTTATTTATTAATAAAACAAGTTGGAAAATTTTAAAATCTGATAATCAGATAAGAAGGGAACACAGAAAATCAAGATTTTAAATTGAGAAACAGGGGAACACAGAGATTCATTTTATAGGAACAAGTGGACGGGTGCCCACTGGGATTAAGGCCTCAATATTTTCTCGTATGCCAAAATTCTGTGAGCCCAAACTATTGCCATAAATCGCATTTGATGCAACTATTTTGAAATGATAAGACACGTTACTTCGTCTTATAAAACTGTATAATTATCCATCGATAGTAAACTAAAGGCAGTGATCCGTACAAAGGTGCATTTAGGGTAAATTAAAAAATGCAGATGCTCAAATGAGAACAAATTTCATCTTATCACAGCCCATTTGGCAATACATTTTGTAACGAAAAAAATATCACCAATTAGGCGGTGTATAGATGCATTAAATTTTAATGGTCATTGTTCGATCAGTCCAAACATAACGAAATAAACGCAAAAAAGCGTTGTTCACTGAATTCCTGTACGCACATTAGATGTGACACTTCATTCGAGTTGCCACATCTAGTATTTCACTATTTACCATATTTTGAAGATCACCCAAAACTGTGATAGGGGCGATAGTTTTGTAAAACGTTAATCCCCTTGCTCCCTGTGTTTTTAGGGGCTGTGTTGAATTAGATGTTGTCTCTGAGGTAGTTTGCTGGGCAGAGGGTGGTTTAATTGATGCATTCGATAAGTTTGAGAGATTTTGGCCCTTTGGAGCAATTGCTCCCTGAGTCCCTGGGACTTTTGGATCAGTAGATCTGTTCAAATTATCCGAATTTATTGGGATAGGCCCGATTGGATTGGGATTAAATGGTATGGTGCCTGCTTTATATTTTGGGGAAGCTTTCCTTCTTCCGTTTTTGGGGACCACTTTTTTCCATTGCTCAGTGGTCCCTGTTCTCATTATCTTCCCCGGGGTTTCATCAGTTGGGGATGAATTAGTTTCGTTTCTTTTCTTCCCCGTTGTTTTGGGGATTTGTAGGAATTCTCTTATTGGGGTTGAGAACGCGTGGGCATCTAGGAGAGTATTTGGGACCACTAACTCCCCCTTTGCTCCCAGGGAGCTATTGATTGTTTATGAACACAGAGACTGATTCTTAGTACCATTTATACCATTTTTGCTTTTAAAAGAGCAATTCAAATTAGTGTCAGATTAAAAGATGTTCAGGTACTTAAAAATTTAATCATACCATTTACTTTGTCGGACTTCTTTAATTAGCTGTATATCTGAACATATATCATAAATATTAGTCAAGTCTAATTAATGAACTAAAATTATAAAACATAACATTATAATTACTAATTAATTTGTATCTACTTGATTTCACTAATAATTGTGTGATTGGTGGTCACATTTAACGACTTTCAAATCGCTAATCAGTGGTATGGACGTTTCGGCTCAATTAAAATTGTTTTGCATAATTAGTGGCCGCTGAAATCCGATTCGGATCGACTCAATAGCGTGGCTCGGGATTGTCAAAATTTAATGAAAAATCGGAATATATTACATAGCAGGTAATTTTTCTTTCAATTGTTGTAAATATATCGATAAACTAATAAATTTGCATGGAAAAATATTAAAAATGATACATTTGTTGGTGATTTGGCTGCATAGTAAGCTGAAAAAGGAGTTTCCACTTGGCTGGGGCTTTCAGACCCCCTGCGAGGAATAAAATGGAAATTAAATCAAAATTATAAAAAAATAAACTTTTTCTTTATGTTCCACTTATTATTTTTACGCTAAGCAATGATTTTATTTAAAAAATATTTATGATATATCTCCTCGGAGGATGATTTTGAAAAAATAAAAATTTGACTCGGCGGGTCGGCGAGTCGGCGGCTCGGCTCGGCAGGGGCTTTCAGACCCGACCCCCGGTTTATCGCTAGTGTAAGAGTTGGTCTAAGGGGAGTAACAAGGTCAACAAATAAAATTAGCATACAAACAAAAATAGCTTTTCTTATGAGCTAGAGAAAAAAAAAATTTTTTCCTTTTTAAAGGAGGGCTTGCCTAGTTGAAAACAGCATGTGCACCTTGTATGTTGGGAATACCTCCAAATCTGGTTATTGTTTACACTGCACTAAAACCACGTCATAGACGAACATTAACAATAGTTATTGAGTCATTGTAGAAAAAGTGCCTACACAACACTAGTTAGATCACTGCTCAGATTATGGATCAATCATATGGGACCCATACCTAAAACAAGACATCGACAAACATGAACGCGTACAGAGACAAGCAGCTTGCTTCATCACTGGTGATTATAAAACGCGAGAAGAAGGTTGTGTCACGCGAATGTTGGAAACATTAGAACTGTCATCACTGGAACAACGGCGCAGCTTCAACAGACTAGTGTTTATGTACAAAGTGGTCGAGGGGCTGGTGCCGGCTATACCTGTAGATGATTTTCTAAAACCACAAAAACCAAAAAGACATATAAGACCCAGGAAATATTCAGATCATAACTCAAAAAACATAGTGGATAGACATAGTGTAAATAACAATAGGTGCTTTGTAATAGAAAACTGTAAAACTGAGCAACTGAAACAATCATTCTTTGTGAGGACTGTAGTTGAATGGAACCAGCTGGATACAGAAGTTGTTCGCGCTGAGACAGTCGAGAGCTTTAGAGACGCTCTCACACGGTGTTACTAGACAACGCCGCTCTCTCTCCCCGGTGTATAACGCTGTAACTAGCCCTACACTGTACAAAGCAAAAAGCAGAAGAGTCGATGGGTAAGATATTCTTCTGGCAAAAGAAAAACACAAACAGTTATCTAAAGCGTCACCTAGCACCGTACACTGAAAGACTTTAAAAACGCAAAAAATGAAATTGATCAAAAATTAAAATATTTTAATGTATCATTTTTTTTAGTTTTGGCAACAATGAACATCAACACATCAGCAAAACACGGTTTTAATTTCATGCCAAAATAATAAATAATGTTAGGACAACAGTCTATCGAATAACGGTACCCTTAGAATCTAAAGTTGCAAATTGAAATCTATCTAGGAATCAGACGTGATTTAAAGCAATTGTATCAAACAATTTTTATTAAAAACTTGGATACAAATTACTCTCGAAGCCCTATTATTTGTCTATTGTCTGGAACTGACGATAGCCAGCCAAAAAGGATATCGTCGATGCAAATATCGTTGATACACTCGACGTAAGTTGCCGTCTTAACGTCAGGTTGTCATTTTTGGTTAACCAGACCTGCTAAGTTCTGATAATCATACAACTCCACTGAAGACAATTACATTTATAGACTAATAAACATAACCATTTGGAAAAGAAAGAAATATTATTACAATATTTTATGTGTATTAATGACCACTTATATTATCAGACTGGTAGCTATTCCAAATAGTTGACTGATGGCAATTATAATGGCCCACTTCCAATCGAAGTTTAGTTCCTACTATAGTAACTAAAGTTCAATTCGAACATCGATAGTCGCTACTATAGTGACGTCACGAACCTACTAAATAGCAACGGTGGGTCAGAGCACTGTTCCCTCCTCTAGACCTATCTAGCAAGATGGTTTCAATATCTATCAATAGCATCAAAATGTTTTTATTTTACAAAATAAATCCTTGATATGTTCGATTTGCGGTCCCTTTTATTCGTAATTGTTAATTAGAGTAGGCTGTGCAGTTTATGCACACCCTGTTTGTCTACGATGAAGAATTGAGGTGGGGCATACAGGGCTATTCACTTTGTTTACTTGACAACTAATTAAAAGGTTGCAACTGTAGCCATTCGGGTGTAAATGTACGCATGCATCTTTTACGTAAGATCTTTAGTAGGAACTTTAGTTTGATTCGAAGTGGGCCAATATCATTCCAATTGCGCCAGATCGTTCATGTTTGGACAATCGTGGCATGATTAATAAAGTTATAAAACTAAAGCTGCAGTTTTTTTATACATGCTTATGTACAAGCTACATGTCAAAGAGACCCAGAGGTGTATGCGACACGCCATGATCTCAAAATATATCCTCACACCAAATGTAGGATTCCTACCTCAAATTATACACAGATATGCTCTGAGCTTGACCTTGCTAGAACTGAAACCAGAAGTCAAGGTCACAGTGACCTGGAAACAGTTGGTGAATCGCCAGGGTCCAAGATGTATCTACAAACCAAATATGCAATGCTACCATAAATAAATAGGCGATCTGCTGTGGATGCATTATTTCAAAAACTGACTCCTGAGATCAAGGTCACAGTGGATGAAAACAGTGAGCGACATTCCATGACCACAACATATATCCACAAATTATGGCATATAATATGTAATATATTACAGGATTCGCACAGACCTGGAAAAAAATGACTTTGGACCTGGAAAACTCCTGGAATTTGAAAAAAGTGCCCTTTGTCTTTGAATTGTCCTGGAATTTCGTAAAATCATCCTTGAAAATATGAATTAGTCTTTGAAAAATATAAAAATACAACGAGTCCTTTAAGATTTATGGCATGCGCAAAAAACTGTGTAAAAATCGCAAAAAAAACTGAGTGAAATCGCTAGATACACGCCAAAGAGCGAGGTGCAACTCGTATTCTATTCTATTCAATTTGTGCGGTAGTCCCGGTTTTTACCAGCGGTGTCAGAATCAAAGTAATCGAGTGCGCCTTTACATGTCGACGCATCTGGCTGAAAAAGTGCACTTTTAAACTTTGTGTTATACAAAAATGGGAAGAAATTGAGTCCTTGAAAAATGAAAAAGTGCTGGAAAAGCCCTTGAATTCTGTTTTCCCATTCCAATACGATCCCTGTCTTAACACTAGTTATGTTTTGCTTGCTGTCGATGAGTTGTCTTGTCGTTGAACTGTTTTGTTCCCATACACACGACCGTTATGCTAACAGTGTGTTATATAAATAGACAACCAGGTAGAGGCTATCACTATTCCAACACAAATGATTGCGGCGAGAGCGCCGCAAGCAAAAATCTTTCAGTGGCGGATCCATTGGTTGGTCTAAGGGGAGTAACAAGTACAACAAATAAAATTAACATACAAACAAGAGTAGCTTTTCTTGTGAGCTAGAGAATAAAAATCTTTCAGTGGCGGATCCATTGGGGGTTCATCACGGTCCCTTCCCATCCCCCGTATTTAAATATCCTATGAAATTGAAATAATTTAAAATCAGCAAAGCGAACCCCCATACCTTTATACCTTCGACCCCCCTTTCCAGAACTCCTGAATCCCCAGGCTACACTCATTTTTTTCTTCATACGTAGGCTCGGGCTCAGCATCAAGTAGACCGTTTACACCCCCCCCCAAAAAAAAGATCAGGAATTGCAAGCACCCCAAAAATATTTGAAATTTTAGCACTCCCCCCCCCCCCCCCCCCCCCCCCAAAAAAAAAAAAAAAAAAAAATATCCCCCATTCTGTATCTTGACCCTAAAATGCATTGAAATGACACCTAAATATAGTCCAATTTTTGTGATGACTCCAAAAAATATTCACAAAATCTTCATACCCTAAATAGATTAATTTTTCTGAAACGCCCCAAAATATATTGAAATTCAAAATTTTGAACCCAAGAACAGAAGACCTGAACGGTTATCCGACAGATCGTTTATAAAGATGAGGAAATGATCAGACGTAAGTTCGACCCCTGTGGCACAACAGATGACGCTGGACAGGGCTGGATTGGAGGCTGGGCCGTCTAAAGCTTGATAGGTGCACCCAGAGAGCTTTGAGTTGATCCACTTGTGCAAGTGTCGATCCAGAGGGGGGACAGGGGGTCCGGGCCCCCCTGAAAAATCACAATTTATATGGGTTTCTATAGGGATTAAGCAATTGGACCCCTTCCCCCTGGAAAATGTTGGACCCCCTCTGGAACCTTGAAAAATGATAGTTTTCTTCGAAATTAACCATTTGACTTCAGTAAAATAAGCTGAGGACAAAAAGAAAAGTTGTCAGAGCTTTTTTGTCAGATTGACCTGGACCCCCCCCCCCCCCCTGACGAAAATTCCTGGATCCGCGCACGTTGTGGGTAGACTCTCTCATCCCATGATATAATCTATAATCTAATTTATGTAGTAGAATCCTGTGTGGAACCTTGTCAAAGGCCTTAGCAAAATCCAATGACGTCGCGTCAGATGTTGGTGTTAATTTTAAAAACGTAGGGGTCCTCTCTATTGAAAGTTCTCCAATTCACGTATTCCATTATACATTTTTACAAACTAAACATCAAAGAAAATGTTATTAATTATATTTTACAATGATGAAAAACGAAAGACAAATTAAGATACAAAGAAAAAGTTATCGCTAACATGTTCCGTATAAATTGCCGATTTTTTGCATGTATAGACGTAACAGAAATCGTTTGGCGGAGTGTTTCTAAATCCAAAAGTTTTAACTAATAATGCATGAAATCTTGTAATTTTCGCTACATAGCTACTTTTTGTGCTTATCCTCACGACGACATGCGCGAAATTGGCGTTAATCGGCAAACTAACCAGAAATAGCCAACCAAGCAAAGAAACGGAACGTGTAGAGATTTAAAGAAAACGTTGAAAACATGGGGTCTGTGTATTTATATTGATGTATTACTTTTTAGTGCCTCGTGTTTTTGAAAATCGAAGTATATCACAAAAATGCGTTTTCAAAATAGAATTAAAATTTGGATTTATTCTTGATTTTTTCCATATTTAGAGCAAAAATTTGTTATTTTGCTATGTCTAGCAAAACTGTCACACTCACGCAAAATGCGTCTTCAGAAATATGAGACATTAATTCAATACTAAATGAAAAGATGTTTCTTCAAACTTATTTCTCTCTAAATAAGATATGTAAATGCGTTTTTCATATATTTTATGCTGTTTTTAAATTAAGAGAAATTGTTAAATATTGAATAAAATATCGCTAAAATGCTTTGTCTAGCAAAAATGTCACAGACGCCGTTTTTTTTTTTTACTTTGCTAATCGCGTCGTAAAAACGTTAACATTTTATCTTTACAAGATGCGTAAATGCCAAAAACTTAATCGCGCATTTTCTTAAAACTTATATACTTATATACTGATGCATCTTGTAGGACACTGTCCTATATAAAGTAATATAAAATAGGTCACTGGCCAGAATTAATTCGAGAAATCTGAATATTCATTGACCTTTATCCCTGTTTTCAGGAACATTCATGAAATATATCACAGGAGCTTGAAATTCGATCCTTATATCCTCCTATAGCCCCTAAACCGAAAGCTCATAATGTCATTACGTAATGACGACATTTAAGCTTTTGGTTATGAGGCATATACATGTAATGTAAGGACCAAACTTCAAGCTCCTGTGTATATATACAGCCACAGGACATACCCACTCTCCACCCAGTGACGTTGCCCCTTAAATCGATGTATTTCCAGATGTTTTGCAAAAAATTATTGTCCAAAAACTATAGAAGCTACAATTTTGAAAAAAGTACCAAATGAAAGCAAATTGATTTACGCAATAAACATTTTTATTGTAGCTTCTCGGTTTCTGTTGTTTTCGTATGGTAGTAATTTAAACGCAAACACAAATTAAAATGACAGTTCTCGGTGACGTTAACGTTAGCGTCTACGGGAATAGTGATGTTTTAAAATTTACATTCACGTTTAAATGCGTTCTACTTGAGAACCAAAAGTGTAATTATTTTAATCATTTATTGTATATTGCTGCTCTCTATTTGCTCTTCATCCCTGTAAGTTTTATAAAATTTAACCCATTAAGTTTGTCATGGTACTTTTTACAAAATTCTAGAAAGGTCTTGTTTCAAGCGGCGACGTCGCAAAGTAGCAAATGTAACTACATGTCCCGAGACTGTACATCATATTGCTAGGTATTAGTAATATTCAACTCATTGGAAGCCATATGATGAAAAGGGTGTGTCTGAAACTCAAACGTGACTTGCTCGAATCTCAAATAAATTAATTTCTTTGTTGTTTTCATTCATTTGTGTCTATATGTTTGTTTGGGCCAACACTAAATCTTGGCGATATTTTGGTCATTATCGCATATACGCAAAAGCCTCGTGAAAATATGGATGCTGACATACATGTATCAAGCGGTGATAGAGGTCTCAATTCTACAGCTTTTTATCATCTACATTCATACTTTACTCCGACGAGCCTGTACCATTACACAGACTTTCCCGAGTCGCGAGTCCTAGTTGCCGGACAATGTGATAAGTACCAAACGCTTACGTATTGGCTTATTTTGATATAAAACATGCAAAGGTGTGTGCAGCGAAGATATCCTTAAGACCTATAATCACCCTGTCTGTCCGTCTGTCTGTCCATTGAAGTCTACTGCAACGAGAATAGATTTATGTAGTTAATAAGCACCGACCGACCAATCGCATTTACTACTGAAAATAATTGTGCTTACCTGGGTATACCCTACTTTTCGTAATTCTACTCAGGAACATGTATTAATAAAACCTTTAAAAACTTATATATATATAAACCAAATAACAAACTTTTCATCTGATCATTTTACAACAGGGCATGTGTCTTTAGAAATATTAACGCAAGGAAGATCGCCTCTCTTATCTGTGAAAATCTCATTGTTTGACGTGTTTAAACAACTTTTGACGTTACACAAATTAACACCAACATCTGACGCGACGTCAATATGATCTATTGTATCTGTTTGTGTCCATGATTCACAACCCTATCCAGCTAGTTGCTGATGATGTTATGTTCAATCTTGATCAACTATGTTTCACAAGACCTCCGACTCCTGAAACCATGCTGACAGTGAACAAGTATGATATCCAAGGCTTAGTGTTTATCAGAAAGATAATTATATTATTATATATCATCTGCAAATACAAAGTACAAGACCTGTTTCATGTTTATTTGAACAAATGTGAATTTCATTTTTCGAGGTTGCAAAATAAATAACTTTTGCTTTCTCGTAAATAACGGACGTGTCCCTTGCATGACCGAATAGAAAAATATGCAATTTAAAGCCTAACCATAACACGGCGACCCAAAATACACGCCCACCCCCCTTTTACTGATTTTAAGAGCTAAACGGGTGTATTTCTTATGAAAATGCGTATAAAAGTGTTCAAATTTCTTTTATGTTTAGCGTAGCATTCAGTCTATTATTCAAATGAAAAACAGCTTCTGTGCGCCTGCTTTTGCTTGACAACTGGGCTTTATAAATCCTACCATACGAGCGACCAAATGGGCATTCCATGTATAAAATGTGTCCTGAAAGAATTGTGAAAAACAAATTCTCAGACTCACAGCCGACACAAGTTCTTAAATAGTTCAAGAATATATCGCCGATAAAACTGATCACCAAATATTGCATTCATGTATTTTGCTTACAATTTAGTGTTGCTTTGGAAACTGTAAACCCCAAAATTTATGTTTAAGTTGCTTCAAAAAAGTAATTATACCACCCTTACCAACTTTAGCACGACATATCTCGTGATGTGCAAGGTCTGCACTGATATAGGTGGTATAAAATAGTTATACCATGTTTGTCCACCTGTACGTAAGATAATCCACTCGCTAAAGCTCGTGGATTATCTCCACGTTCAGGCGGACAACCCATGGTATAACTATTACATATCCAACGGAAATGATTCTTTTTCTGAGCAGAACCCACTTTATTCATTTATATAGACGTAACGTCAAAAGTAGGGGATCATGTAAAAATTGACGAAGCGTGATCATTCATTCTTGTTTATTTGTGTCAACATCAAACTAGGAAAAATGTAATGAGTACTATCTTAAAGACAATGATATTCTCTTCATTCCTATGTATTTTTACTAAATATTAATCTAGAAAGTGTATAAAATTTGATAATTTAAATAACGATAAACGTCAAAATAACGTTGAAAGATGTAACACAACTTGTTCACGCTAGGTTGAATAACCATGCACAGAAAGCTCAATTAACGTTCAAATGGCGGAATATTTTACGTTACGGCGCCTGTGACGTCAGTATAGATGGCACGTGAATCTTACGTCAATAGACCAAACAAAAACAAAGATGGACGCGGCCGCACGCGTAGTTAAAATTTGAAAGATTTCTAAAAAATGGCCGTTTTTGAGGCACTTTTTTTTCCAAAAATGCTATAAAATGAAACTCCATTAAGATAATTGTAAAATATTTTTAATTTGGCATACATTTAGATTGTTATTTGTATATTCGAAATATAAAATCTCTTGGGCGTTTATAAAGTGGTTTTAGCAATACATTCATAGCGTCTTAAAAAATATCACAATTTTTAAAAACGTCGTTTTGGTGAACACACATTTTTTTAAATAATGAATCTCTGATAAATGCCTTTTAATATTTAAAATTTGAATATGTCTTTTAAATACATTTTGAGCAAAATTTTGAAATTCCAAACACTTTTACGATTGCGCAAACAGTATTAGAATTGTTCTATTGAGAGTGGTGTCTTAAAATTTGTCACACTTGCGCTTTTTTGACGTTCAATACACGTAACGTCGAAAGATGACCGCTATCAAAACATCAGTATTTCTTTGTAGTATTCGTGTAGGTTGAGTAAGTGTTTATTTAGCTTACTTTGTAGCAGTGCAACTGAAATAATCATTTCAGCATTATAAGAGATTAAAGGCTGCAAAAAGAAAAATGTAGTTATACCAGATACACAGAGATCAAGTCAAAGTCAAAACAAACAAAACTCTCAAAGACATGACGCTGTAAAAAAGAACTTATAGGCTAAAAAGACAACAAATCTAAGATCGTCAAACGGAATATTTGGCTAAGTACAGAGAAAACAGAAGAACACAAAGCAGTTGAACACAATAATTTTCAAAATAGGACACAGAAAGCAAGAGCTATGAAAAAAAACATACACTAAAAGAGTTACTTCTGCAAATCCCCTGGTCGACGGGTATCTGTCATAAAGTCCTACTTAGAAAATATGAGATCGCCAACAGTTAGCACTTTACAAAATATGAAAATAGTAACATCACCCGAGGACATTGAAAATACAGCATTTTAGGTGCATACAATCAACCAAGAAACGACGTAATTAAAAATGGTGAAAACGACGTTCAGAAAGACGACGTTATTTGTTACAAACGTGATCCCCAACTTTTGACATTACGTCATATGATTTATAAAGCAACTTCACTCATTTAAGAGAAATCATTCGAGAACGATTTTGATCATTTCGTTTCAGACAGGCATTTTAAACGCTTAAACTTTGACTACTAATCTTCAGAGACTGTTCTAATCCAGCGAATAAAGTTAAGAGATATTTTCTTGTAGACTGCGCATTCCTGGAGATCTGATTGACCAATGTAAATTTATTAGTAGTAAATATAATAAGAAATAAGTCAGATACGGCAATTTCAAATTTGTTCAAATAAACATGAAACACCTCTTGTATAGCATTAGAACGAAAGTAATACTACTTATATACATGTAGTTCTTCTTGATGCTACATATTGTGAATTCTAACACACCTCGCCTATAGAGCCAACGGTTTCAAACTGTAATATATCGGACAATAATTCACTGCTAAAGTGTGTGATAGCTGACGTCACTGGAAAATGACGTCATTCATGGCGTTAGACGGTGTAACGTCGTTTTAATGCTTGAAAGACGTTACAATTACATGTAAACGTATGCGACGTAGTCTAAGTATTGGCGGGAGTTCTTCAGTGCAATGGCGGAAAGTTGGAAGGAGCTGAAGACTTCGAATGTGTTTTCGTCGTTTATTGTATGTTAGAATCGAAATAGATCAGCTGCAGTGCGTGAATTGTTGAGTAATAATTCACTGTTTGTCGGTCAGTTGTACGAAGATAAATCGCTGGCGCTACGCGCTCGTGATTTGATCTTCTTTACAACTGACCTCCAAACAGTGAATTATTACTCAACAATTCACTGCTGGAGCTGATCTATTTCTTAAGCATAAGCAGACTTAACAAGGTTATTTAACTCTCTGGAAAGCACGTAGGTTCAGCTCCGCCAATTGTTGCACAGGTTTGTTGGTAAATTCACAAGAAGCCAATTAACTCCCATTATACCACCTTTACCAACTTAAGCATGAAATATCTCGTAATGTACAAGGTCTACACTGATGTAGGTGGTATAAAATAGTTATACCATGTTTGTCAACCTGTACGTAAGATAATCCACTCGCTAAAGCTCGTGGATTATCTCCACGTACAGGCGGACAACCCATGGTATAACTATTACTTATAACCATTAGATAAGTGAGCACAGACTACACGAAGTGCTGTACATACTAAGCAATATTACAAGATAGTTGCAAATAATTGGCCAAGGTGTATACGAGGGTTAGTCAAAAATAACTGAGCCCTACCTCATTATATCTAAGTCTCACATTGTAGACAAGAAATGTGATCATCTTTTATAAGCATAACATGTCATAGACGTTTTGACACAAAATAATTACCCTGGTGAAGCTTCTGTTATGGTTGCTAGGCAACTAAAGTACGTCAGTCAGAGTGATGCGTTCATGATCTCCACCACCAGGAATATACAGCATGTCTAAAAAAAAGCTTGTGGGCTTAATAGTTTTTGAGATAGACATATATGACATTTATTTGAATAACATATGTCATATTGTCTGTTCATTTGACTTGGTTCGTAAATGTTTAGGTGAACACTGATTGCATGCGTTGCCTAGCAACAAAATAGGTCAAAATTTCACTAATTTTCAAATACATGAGGATTGTGTTGCCATGGAAACAGAATCATTTATTCCAAACAAGAAATTCAATATTCCTGGGGGTTTGTTTGTGTATGCAGTACTGCAAAAGCATTATTAGGCTATTATTTTATGTTTTCTATTAAAATTGTGTTAATATGAATGTGGGTGGGGTAAATTTTAAGACTTGAGGCACGAAAAAATTTGCTAAATTCTGAAATCAAACTACCACTGCATCTATAATTTATGGTCAGTTGTTTTCTTTTCTGTGGCACTAAGTATGTACATGTTATAGGTATCAAACGACAGTGAATGCAGCATTACATTGACATTATCGTTCCCATGGCAACGCTTAGATATTGATGTATTACAGCGTGAACGCATCCGTTCGACAGGTCATGTTCGGTTGCCTAGCAACCAGTATATAGAGCCTACCAACAGATATAAATTAGGTTATCGAATAGATGAAATATAACTGCGTTGAAATATCATTTATATATGTGTCCATTTTATATGAATTAAATGTTATAAGGTAGGGCTCAGTTATTTTTGACTAACCCTCGTAAAGGGTGAAATGTACATTATCAAGGGAAGAAAGAAGATAAATGTGCAATATCATAAGAAAAAAGGAAAAGAAAAACGAAACACATCACAAAGCAAATATAGTGCAATTGGTCACATTCAATCAAGCTATAATTAAACAAGGAGATTCCAACAGTGAGCTCATAATATGTTTTGGTACTAAATTTAGGTTATCAGTATAGTAGTACCACGACCTCTAAGTAATGACCGTTGATTAAATCAATGCATTTACTGTTACGGTCGCGCTTCAAAGTGTTTTGTGGAAGTATAGCTCTCATACAGTTATTGAAAGTTATAACGGTTTTGGGATTTACCTTACGTCACTGTAAACTTGTGGAATAGTATAATGCCTTCAATGTTTACTGTCGTGAGTTGGCTCCTGGTACCGTTAGTTTAACAGGTGACAGGGCCCAGGGCGACGACAGTAAACACTGAGCTTAGTATACCTGAATTGGGACAGTTTTGTTGACTGTTTTAAATACTTGATTGCATGAATACGAGGATCATCCAATAAAGAATGAGATTTTTGCTATAGCGCAGTGAATTTACATGATAGACTAATGAAATCTCATTCAAAGCTAGCACGTCTTTTTAGCTATTCACATGTACCATATTCGACGTGTTACATAGTTCCAATTTTTGTTGCTGGGCAACATAAGAAGACTAGGTGAACACGCGTGGACAGCTCGCTATAGGTGGTCACCATGGCAACAGGTTAAGAAGTTTAGTTTATTTTTCTAGTAATACTTGTATATGCTCATGCACTCTGTCTATTACCAATAGGGAAAAAGTAATTCTCCAGAGTCTTCAGCTGTTACCATGGAAACAAAGCTTAAAAAATCAAGTTTCCAAGAAATATCTGGTATTTTTCGTTGACCTCTTGACTTTAAAAGTTAATATCAAATAGTCAAATGCAATTAAAGTGAACACGGTTTTGTTCATGTAACCTAAATAACAATCAGCTGCACATAAACATAGCTTTTGTAGGATATACATTGTTAACATAGTTACCATAGCAACGCAAAGTAGTGCATTTTTGAAACATCGAGTAAATGGTTGCTAGGCAACCAAAATAAAGGATATGCATGTTTGGTTCTTCTTTTATAAAATGTTATGCAACACTAAGACTGTTCAGTTGAAGAAATGATATACAGAGGTTAAATTCTATCTGTGATCGAAAATAAACGACTTTGAACGACCATAGGTATGCAAAAAATAGTATAACGCGGCCATGCATCTTCAAGCCTTTTCACGAAGCATCTCATTACTATGGCAACTGATCAATCAAAAACATATTGCTTCTATTTCTGAATGGCTAAGATGTCATACTATCATTATGGTGAATTCTAACTAAATGCACACACAGATTTTCAGACCATGAAGAAAGTCTCATTCTTTATTGGATGACAATCGTATATGGTTAAATGGAACTATGACGATTGGAGAGGGATACCAAATATGGTCTTGAGGCAGGCTTAAAGGTGGAACAGCAACTTTTCAGATTTAATGAAACTGTTAACATATTGTTCAAATTAATTAGAACTAAAACGGTTTGTTTCCAATATTCATTTACGGACTGATTCAGAAATCCATGTGTTTGAGTCATTTGAAAGATTCCGATTACCATAGAATATAAGGTTGAGAGAAACTTCATGTAAATATGACACTGCATGTAAATAATCATTTCTTACAATATCGTAGAAGGGGCATTTGAAAAAGAAGTGATGCGTATTCTCAAGGCTAAGTGTTTGTTGATGTTGCTTACAAAGATATGGAGAACAGGCGAAAGAAGCCAACAACAGCAGTGCTTAGTAGTTATTATGCGGATACATGTACAGTTATGTGTAACATTTCAATCAAATCGTATTCTTATCAAGAAAAGGATAAGTACCGCACATAACCGTACTATACCATATATAAGAAGTTACCCCCTCCCCCCCCCCCACACACACACAACCCAATCCCTACCCGAAAAGAGCATTCAAATGAACTATGGTCCTTGGAAATAAGTGCGACTGAAGAGGCATTAGTCTATAGGCAATAGTCAGGGGCCCGTTTCACTAACGT